>CM060971.1:58793497-59465997 GCA_030765045.1 Tenodera sinensis | reverse complement strand
AATTCATGAACTTTGCGTCGTATAGCACTGCGTACAAAATCATTATATTTCACCTCCCTGCTGGTTTTGTATGTTTGCCCCATTTGTCTTCTTTTCCGCGGTGTAGTGATGGGACCATTTTTACATTCTTTTCTTAATCAAAAGATGTACGCCTACTCACACTAGTCGCCTTATGAAGTTCACTAAAAATAAACGAGTCACTGAGTCCGGGGTTCTTTTTCCTTTAAATAATCATACACTCTTAAGAATTGTTTTTCGCTCACCACTTTTAATAATTTCGCCCTTTTTTCTGCGATCCATTGCGCACTGATCACTTAACTGTAACGCATACGATTAGCAGAGAACTTGTAAAACTTGCTCACATCTCAGATTCCCTAAACCTATTGAAAACCTCCACTGAAGTATAATCCCTTATCGGCCCTTCAACTGTCACACCAAGGCACGAGGACCGAGTTTTGTTGGCATGCGTTGCAAACATTTGCCTTTACATGGTGACTGATGCATGCCTTGGTACTGAAGATTTTCTGCATGTATACCTACAAAAAATAATTTCGTTATTTCCTTGACAACTTTGTCGCTGGAAGTTTTTACATGGACTTACAGAACGAGAATTAGCCAGTGACATTTTCCACTGTATCAAAACACTTTGTTTTAAACTTTTTTGTCAAAAAATATGTTTAGATATAGGTATTAAAATAATCTAAATACCAACGTGGCCTACAAAAGCAAGCGAATAATTCAGATTTTTTTTAGTTCAGCTATTTTGGTTTAAAACCATGTTTAAACGTTCGGAGCGAGAAAGATGTTAAAAAATCTGCTTTCAACAAAAATTAGATTTTATTATTTTTAAAAAGGCACAATTATATAAAAGGTTTATCGTGCATACGATAGTATTTTTCGACACATTTCACACTGAAATGCATGTTTAGACTTTATCTTAGTCGCATTTGAAAACGCACACATTTGGCAACGGCGCACTTGATTCTTCCATAAGAAAAGCATAGTCCATAAGAGCCCGTTGTGCCTTCATGACTTGAAAATTCCTATAGGCCACTGACAGTATTTATTCTGTGAGTGAGTTTGACGTTTGCTAATCAATTGTGTGTCTGCATAAAATGTGCTTCATTACTTATATATATTTATATGATCGGAACTTATATTATTCTTCTGGGTAACCCGTTTACAAAAACCATAATAGCTGTGGACAATTCAGTAAACTTCTTAAATATTCTTCCTGTTCCAATTCGATAAATTATAAACGTTTTCATAAATATTATGCTTACAACCATTTTATGCAATGTTTTCTCTAAAATCTGAATAGTAAGCGAGATATTACAATTTGTTTACTTTATTCATTGTTAGGCAGTGGGTGGTCCTTTAGGGAAATAATTAAGATATACTATTTCTAAATAGGAGTAATTTTAGTGTGCATAAAGTTTTATAGCAATTGGCCACAACTGCGTGAGAGGATAAAACATTGATAAATAAAATAATACAGCTAAAAATGTTACTTTTGTTGTTAATGCATCCCATTACATAGGTATAAAGTATCAATTAGTCATTCAAAATAAAAAATGTTTATTACAGTTATGTTATATGATTGGAATGGCTGTCTATAAGTACGGATTAAAAATAAGCATAGGGGCTATTTTTAGCGTCATAAGTGCTTGTTCCTAAAGCGTAAGTTTTCAATGTTTTATCCAGATTGCTCAAATAGTGACAATTTGTACACAAGGAGCTGAAAATATGTATGTATGGGTAAATTTTTGAAATTTTATGGTGTCCTATAATTTTCGCCAAGTCCTATATACCAAGTGCATCAATTTGTGCTTGGTTGACCAAGTAATACAGTTTTATCTACATATAAGGGTTTGAAAATAAAATGAGAGTAGGTTTTGCTACATAATGCGAAATAAGGATTAGGCAGTTTTCGATACTTGCAACATAGCCTATGATTTTTTCGAACTCCTGTTGGATAATTGTGCAATATTGTGACCGCGTGGTTTAAGTACAGTCTTCTGCATAAGGGGTTGAAAATAGATTACACATTTCGTTGGGTTTTGTACTAGATATTTAAGCGTATAAAGCTTCATTTAGATAGGCCAAAGAATGTTGATTTGTAGTTAGGTATTAAATGTAAAGTTAACTTATCATTTTACTCTGTTTCTAGAATCATCCAAAAGTTCTCGGCTTTGTCAATATACAATTCAAAGTACTTACTTGACTATTCTATTTATGGCGGATTGGCATAATCGTGGTATTATCGCTTTCGTTATATTACCTCCTCCTTGTGCTTCCGCCAACCTAAACATTTTCTTATGCTTCTGAACATCTGAAGTGTCCTTGTGCAGTAAAACAATTTTAAAATACCAGTAAAAAATCTGACGAATATTCTTGTGAGGATATTGACATTTTAGTTGAAGAAGCGAAGTCAAAAAATACGGAAAAGAGCGGGTCATGTGTATGGAATCAGTTTCAGTCTACTGCGCAAATTAATTCATTTATATTCATCATATGTCTAATTCCTCATTTTCCTGGATTAAACGCTAACATTATTGGTATTATTGTCACTGCCTACTAGATTAGTTGTAGCGCCAACTGAGAAAATAAATATTAATTAAAATGTATAAGGTGTAAGCTGTTTACTTTTAAATTATTAATATTAAATAGTATTAAATAATTGAATTATAAATTATTTCGTGGAATACTCTAAGCAAATACCACTCGAGGTTTTCACATTTAGGAAAAAGATTTACACTTTATTATGGATTGTGAAACGACTAAAGTATGGAGGGAAAAATGAGTACCAGCTAGGTGGTCATAAGTACCAAGAGAAGCATTAAGGATGAAAATAGGAAAGCTAAACAATACTGTAGTAGTTAGAAAGCTAGGAGAGTTGTTAGGAAGAACGAAAGAAAAATGTATGAGAAGCATAGGGAGAATCACAAAGCTGGAAGATGAAAAGGATGCCCAACAGGTAAATTTGATATAGGTAATTTCCTTATAGTTAATTCCGTGTTAGGAATTCAAATAGAGAGACCTGGTGTATAATATAGTAGTTAACCACAGTGTTTAAAGATTGTAGTTTATGGATTATCTCAATTTTGTATGGCAAATTTATTGTTATTTTTGGGGGGAATTGTTGCCTGAATTGTTTTGCTTGTTCTGTTTATCAGAAGAAAAGAGGTGATCAATGTAAAGTTATGTACATACAATTGTGATAATGCTAAGCTGAAATAAATTACATTGTACTACATATTTAGGATAAGTTTTCTCCCGCTTTACGCTCGCAAAATTACATCCTCTCGTGGTATTACTACAGAAAAAACTTCAGTGAACTATGCAGGAAATGTGGTGATTGAATGAGATAAAATCCCCCTAAAATAAATCAATTTTAAAATATTTTAAGCCTCCACTTACCCCTTGGTGTCGCAGTCATTAAAAAGTATTTGCGTTAAAGTGCTAAACATAGCTTTTATACAGGGCCATACGTTAACCAGGGATTCTGCATGATGAGTGTTACAAATATTCCATTACAATTATTGTCAATGAAGAGCATTTTAGCTGAAAAAAATAATTTGTGTAAAACATTTGGAGCCATCTAGTTTCTTGACGAATGGATATAAATGGTTTATTATTTCACTAACTGTAGTGCAGACATTGTGTGAACAATGCATTTCTACCTTAATTCGAATGAATTTAGTCACAATTTAGTGTTAAAATGGCATGCAAAAGATTAAATAGTAACTAAGCTAACTAGAATTGAAGTAAAAATATATTACAGCCTTGTTCACACAATGTTTACGTGACAGTGAAATAATAAATCATTTATATCCATTTGTCAGGAAACTATTTTTTTTTCGGGGAAACGGTTCTTTATTGACAATAATTGTATTGGACATATTTGTTACACTCATAGAATCTCTGGTTAGCGTATGAAGTAGCAATACCTTCTACCTGGTATTCACATTCAAGAAACGTTTTGAAAATTGGTGACATGAGTATGGAAAAGAGACTAATGCTAGAGCTTTCAAATATTTCCTCTTTGTGATATAAGTATGATAATAGTTATTATGATGAGCAACATTATTGTAAGCTTCAGCAACTGTGAACTTGCCTGCTGTAATAAGAAACTCATTTCAGGAAGCTGGTTTGAAAGTCCCAACTCCCGAGAGAACGAATGAAGGCAGCCTTTAAAATTGGAAAGCAGAAGGGGACACGTGGAGCTCCTCGGGATATCGACCGAGCCAGCGACAGACGCTAAACTCCCCGTTAAGCAAACAGAATGCATCACGCCATGAAGGGTGAAGTACTTTGGCGTCGCTAGCTGACAGAGGGCTGAATCGGCCTCCACCGAAAGAAATGGGGAGCCTGCCTGCATGCCTGCCTGCCGGTCCGGGTTAAGGACCTGCCGGAGAACAACACATGATGACAACCTTTAAGGGTAGCGCTGCTTTAAACACAAGCTTTACTACCCCTCAATAAGGGGACAGACAATTAACAAAATGTACATATACACATGTGTTACAAGATTGTTCTAATGGGAAAGAGGGTGTTATAATGTCACCTCTTACTGAAGAATTTCGAGTTTTTCTAAAGTTTTTCTTTGTTTGAAGTGCTCTTCAAATAAATGAATCCCTTGACGAACTTTTCAGTTGTTTTACTAAGCCAGCTAGCATTAGGTGCGTTTACGCACCATTACTTAACCATTCTATATTTAAATTATTTCAAATTCAGTATTATTCACAGTTCTCAACTGAAGGAAGTATCAATGAAACTATTTAAGACTCAAAGTAACAAATTAAAGTTAAACTAAATTGTCAAAAAGTAGGAGTTGACCATCTTCACAATTGTTCACCAAGAATTGAACAGAAGTGCACGTAAATTTATAGAAGACGTCTGTAAATATATTTACCTATTTACTATTATCAGCTTAAAGGTTAACAAAAACTGTTGTACTAAACCAAAATTGTTATATTTAGTAACAAAATCAATTTCTCTTTCACGTCTATTTTATATGTAATACAATACTGCATTCTATCTTGGCTAGGCTGTAGCGGAACTGTGATAATATCTTCAAACCTTGCTACGAAAATTTCCTGTTTGTGTTTTAAGAACAATTTGATCAGAGGTTATAATTACAAGAGTGATATTAATTTTCTTATTTGCTGAATTATGTGATATATGTATGAAAGAGTATTTTAATTGTTTTCCTCGCATGCAGAGCGTAGCTTCATTTGAAAGATAGAATTGGGCTTAAAAATTCAATGCCATTGTGGTATTTGAATCACCAATTTTCTATTTTCTATGTAGTTGTTCTAATCAACATGCTCGTACAACATTATATACCCCAACTGATTCACCTTTTTCTAATAAACACAGCAAACAAACAAATAATACTAAATAAATAAGTAAGTAGAACAACTCTCTCACTAACGTTCGTGGGATGTAATTATTTTGCCTTGAAAAACGTCACAAATATTTCTTAATCAAGTTATATTTACAAAGAGAAACACAGATTTAGGTGTATACAGATACACGCTGCAGTAAAGGCAAGAATAAATGAATTACCGAGCAAAAACTGGTCATAAACCATGTTACACCCATTTTGTGATAAAACAATGCCAGTGTCCAATGCTCCAACTTTTCTGACAATTGTTTCGTATCCAATAGCACACGAGACACTGCATCTGTCACATTATGGCTTATTTTGGCCCAAAAACTAATAGCTTACGTAGCAAGAGTGACAAATAAATATGGCATAGATATTAATGTATCTAGTGATTGCTATATTAAGTATAGGTTTGGGACATATTTCCACGACTCTCGGGTCGTGGGTGCCTCAGTTGGTTAGACGCTGGCTGATCCCAAGGTCGCGGGTTCAAATCCGGCCCAGACCGATAGTTTTTAAGTGTGCTTAAAAACGACAGCGCTATGTCAGGAGATTTGCTTTTAAAGGAACTCCTGCGGGACGAAATTCCGACACACCGGTGACGTTGATGTGATACTAACAATTGACAGCGTCGTTAAACAACAAAAAATTTTTTAATCAGTCTGGGTAGGAAGAAAAGGTGTAATAGGAGTAAAAGACGTTGGAGAATACGGTCGTGGTTACAAAGAAAACAGGTTACGGAATATTGGGTCTACTAAAAAACTAATTGAGGTTAGAGGACCCGGAAAACTATCGCAATTTTATACGAATTAATGAACATTTATCTCTCAACGTCTTACATCGTGTTGAAGGCAAAATTACGCGCAAAAGATTGCAAAACCAGGAACAACTGACTACTGCAGCACAAACTGAAACTGGTAGGTATGCAACTGACAGTTGAAATATAACCTGCCATTTTGTTAGGTTATTGACCTGGTTAGCGTTTTCATGTTGTTGGATAAAAAAATTACATGCGACTCGATCGCGTTGGATACAAACAGGTTGAATATAAAAAGTAGGATAGAAATTGTATCTAACTTTCGATGTTTCACTAGCATTTGTTGTAGACAATGATTTTGCCCAAACGCTTGGCCCGTGGGACACTGGCAGAGTATGGAAATGTTTAGCAAATGGAGTCATACGGGGACCGTTGATAATACCCTAAGCGTTCTCGGTGAATACAGAGCTACTTGCCGTACACGGCAATCACGCAGCACAGCAACTTCACAGTGAGTAAAGAAAGTATTTCAAACATTCTGATGTGTTGCATTACCTACATGATTTTCACTACTCTTTCTTCTACGAAAAATTCTTACAAAAACGCTTATTCTTCTATCAACTTCACGTTAAACAAAATACATTTTCGTTAAACATTTAGATGTCTGGTGTCAGGTAGATAGGTATAAGGATGCAGTAGCGTTAATCAGATTTTTAAAAAGGGTTCGCTATGTGATGGCTTCAAAATTTCACGCTCTTTTTATAACCACGAAGGAAAAAAATAAATAACAACTTCACATTAAAAATACAAACCAATAACAAGATACATCTCGAAGCGGTAAATTCCACCAAAAAAGATTTATTAGACACATTGTGTGCTTAGAGTAGGTAAATTTTTGTGCAGTAAGAGTTTGTCTATCTCTTGAGGTTTGCCAGTTATGCAAAAATCATTCACAGTGAAGAGGACTTCAGAAGTTATTCTCAGAACAATCAAGATATACATATATTTCATTTTCCATAAAAATATCTGAAACATGATATTTTAATCAAAACCGTTAGAGCCATTTTTGTGCAAATAATATTTTTGAAACATTTTCCATGTTAGTTTGGGGAGAGAAGTTTTCTTGAAAATCTTCCTGTCACATACTCGGAAGATGCTGACCTTAAATACCAAATTTGGTATTTAATCCACTTTACGTTTAGAAAGACTTACGCTGTTCACACACAAACCCAAACGTGGGCGCGGACTTTTTTTTTTTTTCTAAAATGCTCATTTTGGGGTTTCTATGAAATTCTAACATCTAATTTTTGGGCAGAATAATTCCCCTTCTTACTATACGTATAGGGGTATTATTTTAGGCGTGGCGAATGACTGAAAGTTGCACAGTGGTTTGTGGTCCAGTTCGCTATTGTATTTAGAAGACCATAAGGGTCTCAGATTAGTACCTCTTCGACTTCCGTGTAGTAAACATCGCAGAATAGTCCGTGATTAACAGGAACAGGAATTATATACCTACTCTCATAATCTCTTTAGTATGCATGCATTTATGCACTATAAACTTCCAAAATATGCACATAAATATGCACATATAAAATATTCAAACATCATTATTAGCACAAAAAAGTCAAGACTTAAGTTAATTAATAAGAAATCTGAAATTAAAACATTGCAAAAACCAAACGAATGATTTAACCCTTTCATGCCTGGTGTGTATTATAAGATACATAGGCATTTTTTCCTATTTGTACTAGTTTTAACTTTTTTTCTGCTATATTCTTGTTATACTGTCTGTCACCAATTAAAAATACATATTTGAGACGGTTTGAATTGTAAAAAATTATTTTTTTACGATTTATATTGTAGTGTTTTTTTTAAAGAAAAGAAGCAAACTCCATGCAACCGCAGTCAAATGATACCCCGTCATCATCCACGCGTGCCATCACACTGATTATTTTACGTGAGCCCTCCCCGTCCTTTACCACAGCCACATTTGACTGCGGTTGCCGAGACTCGAACTCACGACCTCAGGCTTTGAGTGCATGGCCAGTGCACTACGTGTTGCCTTAACAATCATGGCTATCCAAGCCAGCAGGCTGAAGGTCTCCTAGACCGCCTAATCTAAACCGGTTTCGAATTAGAGGAAGAACGGCATATGTAGCAAAATAATTCAGGCATGAAAGGATTAACTTGGCAAAATGTATCATTTACATTAAAGGGTCAAAACATTTTCCTTATATTCTCTTCTGTCCCAAGTTACTTTTGTTGCAGTTTACGACCACCAAATGTTTTACATTTTCCATTGTCAGCCGCCTCCTGTTGCTCCTTAAAAATATCCTTATAGCGGGAAAAACTTCTCTCCACCTCACAGGATGATAGAAGTGCATACACAAAAGCTGCTGTTTGATTAACTCTGAGTGGCTTTTCACTAAACTGTTGGGAACGTTTGCCCGTTAAGACTTCTTCAATCTCACACATTTGTTCGTATCCTGGTTTTTTTGAAACAATACTATGCTTTTTCCTTCGCTACATTGCCAATGGTTTCAGGCACTGAATTCAATTTAGAGATTGTGGTTTTGAATGCACTTGACGACTGGGACAACTTAGTGTTGTTGGTTTCCAAACAAGTTATGGCAGATGGAAGATGAGAGAATGTGCAGTATACAAGC
The DNA here is from genome assembly GCA_030765045.1 of Tenodera sinensis. NCBI lineage: Eukaryota > Metazoa > Arthropoda > Insecta > Mantodea > Mantidae > Tenodera > Tenodera sinensis. The sequence goes on along the minus strand of CM060971.1, from coordinate 59,457,182 downwards.
AAGGTTACTTTCTACTTTTGGGTTCTTTAATATATCTTGGGCAATTTTAATGTATTCACTACATTCCTGACTGTTTTAAAATGTTCGGTGTAATCAGGCCCGAATTTAGGACCTCTGACGCCCCTGGGCAAAAAAAAAAAAAAAAAAAAAAATTGCTGCCGCCCTCCCCCCCCCCCCCCCCCCCCCCAACTTGCCAATACATATATTACTTAAATTTTCACAACATAGAGAATGGTTTCACTAGTTTGGATACTTAAGTATGAGTGGTAAACACCATAAGTGAGGTTATTAAAATTTAAGTAGGAACATCTTAATAGAAAGAACTTACCCTAAAGAGGCATCACCCCATATTAGATGTCAAAACATATACTGTTTAAATAACAAGAGGCTTCCTCCTTGCCCTGTCATTTGCAAACAAGTTTATGAGTTCGTTATAGTCCATTTTCACTGGTAAGTGAGATTCAATTGCAAGAACGCCAAGATAAGTAAGACGATCCTTCACTTGTGATGTTCTTATTTTGCGTCTTAGAGCAGATGATTTCTCAGTTGAGCAGTTGGAAGCAGGAGAGCTATGTTTAAGTTTGGGTAAACACTCTCTAGACAGTTACCTTATAGCTGTGTAAGAGAGTGCGTCACATTTTCATTCTTTTCTATGTAGCTTCTGAAGTGTAAGCATTCAAGTACAAATGCTGAATCTTCAAGATCCGAACTGTAGACTTTCTGAAGTCTGGATGATGCTTCCTGAATTTCAAGTGGACTAAGCATCTTCAGATTTGTCAAAAACATAAATGGTTCACTGAATTCCTTGTAGGAAGAAACTCTGTTGTTCAGTTCTTCAATCAATTTATCCAGAATCAAAAGGAACTTGATGTTTCATGTCTATGCTTTTTTTTTTTTTTTTTTTTTTTTTTTTTTTTTTTTTTTTTTTGGGTGCAGCTTTCCAGTAATTTTGGCGCCCCCTAAAATGTGCCGCCCTGTGCAATTGCCGGTTTGCCCTTACGTAAATACGGCCCTGGGTGTAATAGAGAACTGTACATAACCATGTTCCCCAACGTGTTATAATAGATTCTGGTGGAAGTGGGACATTCGGTGTGGTTGCTTTGAAAGCTTGTTTGCTATATGGTGCTTTAACAAATACTTTGTTTACAGAAGTTATCAGTTCATCTACAAGTGGGAAATGCACGAATTATTTCTGCAACCCGATGTAAACCATGTGCAAGACAAATCAAATGTATCACATTCGAAAATATAACTTTCACAGCAGTGCCAGTTTTAATCATGTAACTCGCAGCATCGTTTACATAAAGTAATACACGCTCGTACTGAATACCATCAGGCCGTAGAAAGTTCAACAAATTAATAAAAAATTTGGATATGGAAGAGCTATTTGTAGTATCAAGTTGTTCTATCGCAAGGAGAAATGGGGTGTTGGGTTCCTGTTTATGTAGAGACCCAACAATACAATTTGCAATAAACCGACCTTCACTGTCCTGTGTTTCGCCGATTGACACCCACACCCACAGCACTCCAATCTGTTCTCTAATATTTTTAATTGTGAGATTGTAACACCTCTTCACACAATGTTTACGAAGACTAGATTGGTCTGGCACTTTACACTTAATATACTGCTAAATGAAATTTCTTGGTTGCGGGATTGGTGAGTTTCCACAATGGAATGTCTGCTACTAAAAGTGCTTCCACAAATCAAAGGAGAATTGTGGAAAATTACTGTCTGAAAATTCACTTAATAGGTTTTGAATAGGAGCACTTTTTGTGGATTTAAGTTTGATATTATCTTTGTGTTTATTAGTATTCATATGTTGAAGTACTAGAAAACGCACGCACACACACAAACACACACCACACACATACACACACACCACATGCGTGTGCATGGATCTGTTTCTAAAAATCTTACGTTCCCATCCACACGATTTTCTCTACTCACTCTTTTACAATATTCTTACAAAAATGCATTCTTCTATTTGCTCCTAATGCATTATTCATATTTCATTGTAGGTTCGTAAGCAGTACGATAGTCACCAAGGAGAAACCGTCGAAAAGCGCACTTCCACCGACAAGCCGCAACATGCCGTCGCCTGGTCTTTCAACCTTGAAACAAGAGATGATGAAGGAAATGACGCTCAAGAAAATCTTGGTAGAAGAACACTCCAGCAACCGCCTACCGACCTGAAGAAACCATGAATAACTCATGGTAAGAATGGGTGGTCGTCGGCAATCGAACTTGGAGCCTTTCGATTATGAGCCTCATATGAAGCCGTCTCGCTCGGTCGTAAGTACAAAAATTCTACAAAGAAGGGGGCATGGTACTTTCTGTACCACGCATCTAGTAGTTATAACAAGTGTGGCATTCCACTCAAAAATTTGAAACCGACATTTCACAGGAAATAGCTACATGTTCTGAGGCTCGCCAAATAAAACCATTATTTTAGAAAACCGTTCCCGCACTCTTGCGCGTTTGTGAACAGAATAATTAGAAAATAGAAAGTACGATCAAAAAGAAACTTGATATTTAAGCTCAGTATTTCCCAACGATAAGTAACTGTAGCAGGTATACAGGCGGTTAGGGGTTAAGTGCAGATAATTGCATCTACTCATAATTGAGGACAGATAATAAACAGTATTAGATCAATATTTGCTTACATTTGAGAACTTATAATTTTACTTATTAAGGTAGTATGTTTTCGGGTTGTTTAGTACATTGAAGTAGGCGTGCCACAGAAAACAAGAGCAGAGTGGCTGGAACGAATGATGTAACGCGGTAACAAACGCTATATCGGAACTGAGTTCGAATGTTTTCTACAAGACCAATAACCTCATGTTATCTAAGTTAGCGGGTCGTGTATTGAAGTGTGAAGCAAAACGGATAGTCCATCTCAGAGGTATTGTTCATCAGTTAAAAGCATCCAAAAAGTATCAGGTAGTAAACTATACAATTAGTTTGTGGGAAAACTATTAGACGAAGTGGAAAAAAATAACTAACATACCTATGTGGATACATATAAAGGAAAAGTTTATAAAAATATTTGCACTTATGTCCCTAACACTCTTTATGTGGGGATTGAAGAGTATTCAATGCATCTCGACTAAAGATATTTTGTACTGCTTTTATCTCCTACTAGAAGTCCATTGGCACGGCCCATAGGTAACTGACCTAGTTTCCTGCTTGCGCACGGTGTTTTGCCAAACTGATTCCAAACATATTTCCTACTGCATCCTGTGTCCTGAGGGTTCCCTCTTCGAGCCATTTCATTTACCCTAACATTAGATGCTTCACCGAAGCGAGAGTTTGCCGCTTTTTACATTTAAACCCAGCGGCTCTGTTGCGTCAAACTACATAAGCTGTTGCGCATCTGTAGGACAGTGCAGCTATAATCGCTCCACTCTTAGTTTCCGACTTGATGTAAACACAAACCGTCAACAACCCGCGATACGCCGAAACCAAACCACAACACAAAATATAGTACTTATATTGGTGATTATCTGTGAGTTTTGAAGATGTATGATAATCCTAGTAAAGACTACTTGAATGTAACGCGATAGCAGCGCTATTCCTAAAATTCGCGAGTAAAAATCGTAAATACGAGACATCAGTCCGCGCGGCGTTTGTTATTCGCAGCTGAATACGAACACCAAGTTATCGCGGAGGGATACAAGGTCTGGATCTAAGGCTGGATGGAGTATAAATTCTCTAATCTGATTACAACATAAGAAAAGCAGAGGAGGTAATAATGAAATTTGATAATTTTTTTCACGGACGAAGGCTGTCATTGGTGGAAATTGTTATGCACATGATTGATCGATTAATTGATTGATTTTAACAATGTCACGTATGGGTCAGTCAAAATGAAGGATAGTATTGTAAACAGAGAAAGTCATGTGATCGCAGCACATCTGATTTAATATCAGAGTCGTACATTTAAATCGAAGTAAATTCCACTTAATGAAGAACGGTTACCAGGCAAAGTTTTAACTTTTGCTAGCTAATGGATTCAACAGAGACCACATTTCTGCTTCAGTTACTGTTGCCACGAGCAAAAATGTAGAAAACGAAGAGCTGCAAATCTAATACATACAGTAGGAAATTCGATTCCTTGCGAAGAACAGGAAATACCTCGAACTTCACGCGCTTTGTTGTTATAGGACTCCCTGTTTCTTGCCTACGTCAGTTACACCAATCGAATTCCTTGCTTCTCTGCAACTAACATTTTCCTTCCCTCTTTACAGATTTATGACGGTCAGCAAAATGAATGTGGTTCCAATAAAACTTAATTTAAAATAAAATGTACCTACTGGTATGGTTGCAATTGATATTTACTCTTTCGTATTATAAAAAAGTTCAGGTGTTATATTCATATGACTTTTGCTACTCTCTTCTCTAAAAACTGTGCTTACAAAACCTTATTCTTCTATTTACTTTTTGTAAATCAAGGCGAATACAATACAATGCAATACAATACAATAGGTTAAAGTGATAGGAAATCATATTTTTAAAAGTGATCGCTTTGAAATTCCATGTTCTCCCAAAAAGAATAGTGACTTTCTACTTGAAATATATCTTTCAAAATTCAAATAAATAATATATCTCGGAAATGTTTAAGGACACAAAAATTGGCATAAATTGTGTACTTTAACGATTTACATTTTTGTGTCTTAAAATTTTGTCTATCTCTTACTGTTTACCAACTAAACAAAGTCATTCAGAATGGAGAAGACTTCAGGGAGTACTCCCAGAAAAACCAAGATATAGGTACATTTCCTTTGTCATAAAAATATCATAAAATATCATAATGTATAATTTATTTCTCTACTATGTATAGTAAGTAGGGGAAGTAATGTTTTCGACCCAAAATGTTGATGTTGAGATTTCGCCGGAAATATGTTTTGAATCCAAAAAAGAAGTCTTAAAGAAAGATCTGTGCCTATGTGCGTGATGTGTGTGTCCCTGTGAACAGTATAGCTCAAAAACGAAAAGTCTGTTAAAAACTAAAGCTGGTATTTAAGTTTAATATCTTTCGCATGTGACACGAAGATTTTGAAGAAAATTCGTCCATTCTAAACTATCTTTTAAGTGGAAATTTTTGCTAAAATTTTGATTTTCTCAAAATTGACTAACGATTTTGATTGAAATTCCATACATTTAAGATATTTTCATGGCAAATTAAATGCATATTTTGAATATTCTGGCTTTAACCTATGTAGTAATGTTTACTATTGATGACCTTTGCATAACTAGTAAACCGTAAGAGATAGGCCAAATCTTAACTATACAAAAATGTAGATCTCGTTAAAACACAAGTTATGACTAAATGCTTTTTTATACAATTTCGGAGATATTAATTATTTGTGTGAGTGTTGCAATACTTATACCTACCTCAAATAAAAGGTCGCTATGCGCTTTATCTCTTGCTCGTGCAAAGAGAACGAAATTTTAAAGCTTTAAAAGATTTTACTATCGCTCAAAGCCTACTGTATTCCCATATTCCCCTTGCATCTATAAGAAAATCAACAGGAAGATAATTTCTGCAAATGTTTATCTCAACTAACATGAAGCCAGAGGAATAAGAGCTGTAAGAATAGTACAAGAATAGAGTAATTCATGTGAGTCCAACACATCAGATTTTATTTTTATTAAAATCATTAGTCAGGTTAGAAAGAAATTTGCATTAGCAAAAGGAAAAGGGGCTTTATCAGCAACCAGAAACTGCAAATACAAAGTACCTAATATAAATGTTAAATGGTTAGAAAATGTATACAATATGGTAGTTGAAGCAAAGATGTTATATGGGACAGAAGTATGGGGATTAGGAGGAGGTTGGGAAGTCATAGATGAGGTGCATAGAACTTTCTGCAAAGAATTGCTTGGATTACCAAATGCAACTGTTAGGCAGGTAGCACAAATAGAACTGGGAAGGGTAACAAGTAAGGGGAAGATTATGGAGAGGGCACTGAAATACTGGTTTAGAATATTGAATTTGGAAGAAAGGAACCTGTTGAAACAGTGCCTACTATATCAAGAAAAAAGCCTAAAGAATAAGGGTTGGGCAGACTGTCTCAGAAATAACTTGGAAAGTAGTGGTTTAGGGGAAGTATGGAGGAATAGAGAAAATAATATACACAATTTTTGGAAACTGGCAAGAAAAAGATTTGACGATATAGAAATACAAAACATATTTAGTGAGATAGCTGAAAAGAGATCCTTAATTTTTTATGTACAAATGAAAAACTCTTGGGGTAGGGAGAAGTATATAGACGTGACAGATAAAGAGGAGCGAGAAGGCATTGCATGGATGAAAGCAGGAGTATGGAGATTAAAGGGTCTAAGGAAGGGCATTCCTCAAAACCAATGTCCTATATGTGGTGGAAATGAAGACATAGAACATATAATATTTAAATGTATTGGGACTGAAGGTTGGAGAAAAGAATATATTAATAAGAAATGGTCGAATATGAATAGAAATAGATCTATAGTTGAAATGCTTCATAAAGACAGTAAGAGGGTAGGAAGATTTTTACATAAGGTGAAAAATAAATGGATCTGGACAGTAAATAGAGTTGAACAATAAGATATAAGTGATAGAATAAGTTAGAATTAAGGAATTATTGTAGAATAAAAATATGACTGGCAATGAGCCAGGGCTGAACACCGGTCAAATTCACATGTATATAGCTTAGTAAATAAATAAATAAATAAATAAATAAATAAATAAATAAATAAATAAATAAAAATAGTCAGGTTAGAGAATGTTTAAAATAAACATGTTTTCATGTTGTTGTTTTTTTTTTTTTTTTTTTTTTTTAATTAACGTCCTCCAACATTGTGTCATATCGGACAAATGAATGAAATGAGTGAAATGATGCTCAAATGAGCCCGAGATCCATGGAGCTTTAAGTTACCCGACATTCGTCTTCTCAGGGTAGGGAAAACCTCGGAAAAAAACTTACCCAGATAACTTACCCTAAGCGAGATTCGAACTCGCGACCTCTTGAACGTGAGGCAGACACGCTAACCATCACGCTACCGAGGCGGGCTGTTTTCATGTAAAGGGTAATTGGGAACGGAGGATATTTTTTTAAATCGTCATATTCCTTGTAAGGTGTAGAATTTAAATATCAAGTATGTATTTAACCAACTTTTCACTTTCGAGTTCTGTTGCTCACAAACATCTTTTTTAAAAAAAAATGCGTTTTGTTTTAATTCAGGATGTTTCAAAATACCTATTTCCGTTGAAATGCTATCGTATTTTTTAACGAAACCTCCAAGGTGGGGAGGGTCTTGTTTGATACAAAATAGAATGGATCTTATTTTTACGGTACATCAAATAGAAGCCCCTGTAGCTATCAGGTATTAGGCCACCCAACCTACTGCTCAATATTATGCCAGCCAGCCACCCAGTACACTAACAGTGTTTAAAAATCTGTATTGATGTAATAAAAAAGGAATAATGATAATGAAAAAGTTTTAAAATGTTAAATGGACATACAAATAAAGAAATTGGTTGAAAATATTAAGCTTATAAACGTTTTGTAGTGCATAAAATCATAAGAATAAACAAGATATTCTGATTTTCTCATTCCATTGTAATATCCACGCCTTAAAATGGTTACACCGCTATAAAGATAGCAGTTTAGGAAGACTGTTCAGGCATTATATTTTAATTTTCAATAGTTTTGTTTATTCTGAAGCAAAAATATTCTGAAATTATTTCCTTAAGTACAGCAAAATCCATGCAAAGTTCCACGCTTCTATATTTTATGCAGAATTGCGGAATATTTTATGAAGTTATATCAAATGGTTAAGGGAAAAATAATTATATACAGTGCCCGAAATGTTTAACAATAAATTAGTGGATAATTGAATTATAAGCTAGCTAATAAATGTATTGCAGATGGTGCAAGTTTTCAGTAAATACAGTTGAACCTGCCTTGTATGTAACCCAGCCCTACGTAATTTGCATTTATACGTAAATTTTTGTAGGTCCCGGCAAAATGTAATTTAGAAACGTATTAATAAAACCTCATTTATACGTAATTCGCAGCTATACATATTAAATTTCAGGGAAATACAACTGAGTTTTACGTAATTAAGAGCATACGGCATACCTACGTTATTTAAAAGAAACTCGAGGCGTATTTTCCTTCTCTCTGTTGACAAAAACCCAACCTGAGCGGGTGGCTTTCAGCGCGACAATGTCGTAGCAATAAACGAGAAGTAAACATAAACGTTTTCGGTATGTTGAACAGCGGTTTTGTCTTTTAGTTCTCAGCTCCTTTTAATCGGCCATGGAGATCAGAAAAAGAAAATGGTATACACTAGACCAGAAAGTAAAATTCATACGAGAGGTGGAACTTATACCACACAAAACCAAAATAGCTCAGACTTAGGAATTGTTTACACCACGTAACAAAATGAGGTGTATGTACTTAATGCAAGAAAAGTGAAACAATCAACTGATTTCTTTAAAGCAGCACCAAATTCAATATGTTTTGTTCATACATACCTTTGTTGTTCGTAAAATTTTACACATGCAGACCTACTGTATTGCAAAATTAGCTTTCACTGCTAAATTCATCGTGTATTCACTCACATTTTAATGACATTCATACTCTTTTGAAAATTGATATTTTTTTTCAGTAAACTTTACCTGCATAACTACAAAGTTTTTCTCCATCTCTCTCCCTCTCTTTTTTACGTCTCCCACTGACCCCTCTACTCTGTGTAACATAAATAACATATTCAAGTGAAGTTCTCAAAACCGATAGTAAAACTGTCATTCCTGAGGTGTTAGTTAAATTCATGCGTACATATGTCATAGATTCAACATTACAAACGCTTATGCTTGTTCCTTATGTTTGTATTGTATTATCTGATAGCCAGAAAGTGGCAATGCGATAAATATCCGTTCATTAGTGACTTCTTTGGTACTGCTTACGTTTTAGAAGTCTATCAATACTTGGCGACAAAGTCGAATTGCATAGTCTTAGAAGATACACCAAGTGATCGTCGCGTAACCTATTGCGATACAGGGCGGCCTTTTAGCACAGCTTATTGTGAACATAATTATGCAAAGTCGAAAGTTATCGCAACCATTTCCGGTTCCTTGTATTAAGTGACAGTAAAAATGTTACTTATACTCACAGTTGTTTTCCAACAACCTGTATAGGCATTAACACACAAAACATTTATTGTAAGAGTATTTTTCAATGATCAGTATACTAACTGCAATTTTTCCATTGCAGGGAGCAGAGAAACAAGAATGCAACTTGACACCTGGCCTGGCACTCAAGGTTGAGCAGCGAGAAAGCGGTTAGCTATTTCCTCACGCCTAGTGAAAGCCCTAGCATTAGTGAATGTCAAAGAACGGAGTCTGAAGTGGAATAAAAACCCTGGCACGATTTTTTTATCTCTGCCTGTTTGCGCGCGAAGCTGAGTAGGTACGTTCTCTTTGTTCCTCAGCTTTTTTCGTTGTTATTCCTAACGTATGAGATTCAAAAGCTATTGCACCTGTTTCCTTCGCACGTAAACGGTGGATGTTATGCTTTAACTGCTGCATTTTTAATGATTTTAAACGTGCCTCTAAAGCTTCAAATTGATTATTTAGTAGTGTTTTAAGGCACATAGCACCGCGGGTGATGGAGTTGACACATGAAATTAAATCACTGAGAAAGGACATTTTAAAATGGAAACGTTCCAGGTCTAAGTTTATAACTGAAAAAATCCTGAGAAAAAGCTTAGTCCTCGCAGAATAAGAACCGTGTTCGTACCTCGTGTCAGTGTGTAAACGAAATAGCAACCCCTTCAAATGAAAAAGTAATATCGGCCGGTGAAAGAATGAATTAGCTGAAATAGTAGGTACTGAACTGAACCAGGCATCTTAAAGCTTAGTGCTACCCGAAATTCATCTTCTGAGATTAAGAGAAAATGAAGAAATAAAGCTACTCAGGTGGCTAATCGAGCTTGACCACCACGGAGATGGGTACCTAATGCACAACTTAAGTGTGCAACTATTTGACAATAACAACAACAACAACAACAATAATAATAATAATAATAATAATAATAATAATAATAATAATAATAATAATAATAATAATAATAATAATAATAACAATAATAATAATAATAAATTAATAATAATAATAATAATAATAATGATAATAATGATAATAATAATGATGATAATAATAATGATAATAATAATAATAATAATAATAATAATAATAATAATAATAATAATAATAATAATAATAATAATAATAATAATAATAATAATAATAATAATAATAATAGTCACAGAATTACGATTCGACAAATCCTACTCCAGACACCAATGTAACAAAACGACAAAATCAATCAATAACTCTCAACTTTTACTTCCGTAACCTTGCACACTCCTTTCAGTGTCTTTCTTAACTTTCTCTCATACACTCACTACGACGATGTAATCACTCGATGCCGACGACGACTGATATATCTTTCCGATGACACACACACGCACAGCTGTCTCGTGCTTACTGACACAATGACCGGCTTATACCCACAACTCTAACTGCTGGTTCCTGGCCTCCTTATATAATACGGATGACGTCACACGGACCTTTCTCGACTTCTACACACACGCCGCGATCAAGAGACCAGATTTTTCTCGAAAGTTCTCGAGAAAGTCCCTTTTGTGTAATTGTTGTTCGTCACGTATGCACAAACAGTTGCACGATGCAGCCTGACCTTGAACGGCTTTGCCTGCTTGCAATGTGGCGCGAAGCAATCCTTTGTTTCGCGTCACAACAATAATAATAGTAATAATAATAATAATAATAATAATAATAATAATAATAATAATAATAATAATTAATAATAATAATAATAATAATAATAATAATAATAATAATAATAATAATAATAATAATAATAATAATAATAATAATAATAATAATAATCCTGATAACTTGACTGATATAAACTGAGAGGATGTGGAAGTTAACAAAATGTCCAGCTTGATGAAATAAGAGGTCTCTTATTAACAACTCATAACATAATACTCAAATTATATAAACTACACTTAGAGTAGTGGAAGGAAATGTTAACATCAGTTCACATAGTTTATAAACTTTTCAGAGACGCTCAGGTGGGTATAGCGACATGGGACTCCGAAACACTTCCACTTCACCCCTCCTTGCCCGTATTGTAGTGAAGGCTGTGGCAGCAAGCTTCTGAAGCCTTAATCTCCCCTCTGTTCAGTGATAGAGAACGAGACGTATTCCATCCGATGCACTGATTCTTCATGATAAAAACTGGCTAGTATTGCAATTATTATTAATATTACTTATTAATTTCTAGTTTACTTTAGATATGCGCTTTGGTGATAGCTTTGATAGCCCACAATAAATGCTACTGCTCTGCAGTTGTGTTTTGCTAGCAATAATTGATTTCCACATTAATATTAGAAATGTCAGTGGCTTCTGATATCATGTAGCACCACGCTGTTCGATGCTGGGAGTACCAAAACAGAAATTAAGAAATACTGATATTTCGGAAGTACTACTGTATGTACACTGGTAGTAGATAAAAGTACTAGGTGACAAAGCCATATTGCATATCAGAAAGAATGTGAAATTTCAAAGTTGTTTACACAATCCTATCACACATACACAGCGAGACAGTGTATATACACTCTATTCAGATGCAATCATATCTTCTGGACATGCTCTCATACACCGGCAGGCGCAAAAGATGTTCCATTTGTGTTGCATTACTGACTGTATGCCAAGTTAAAAGCACTTCAGATTTCAGAGTTCTGGAGTGGTCAAAATTAAATTAAACATATACAAATTTCAATGTATATCCCAATATTGGTTTACTGAAACATGTTCTGATACAAATCTCCATTTAAAACCGTGATGCTTATGACTGCCTCTTGTATGATTTGTTTGGTAAGTATCTGTATAGCATCCAACAGTAGTCAGCAAGCATGCAATCATTCAAAAACCCTGGTAATGATTTTCCATACATTCATTGTCTTGGTGAAAATGCTTGCCCTGTTCTTCACTAAATCACCTATGACTTTCCGGAAAGAAATCTATGTGAGAATGAAGGAAACGTATCTACAGTGATATTCGGCAATCCAGTTCACTGTAAGGTCCAAAAGCTTATGTACTCCAGTTTTGTATGTTAGGAGATCTGCTGTTTCCTAGGAAATTCATGCAAAGTCACCTGAATGACAACCACACCTTAAGTTCCTTTTCACTGAGGAAAGATTGAAGGCCTCATCGTGGAGAGGCTCCCTAATTTGAGGACCAACGAAATATTTCTTCCTTCAGTTTTGCATTTCTGATTTTGAGGAACTTGTCAATCAGGTATTGAAATCCAGGAGACTTTATTTTACTGAACACCTTCATGAAATTCTTCATCAGTCCAAGTTTTATGTGAAGGGGAGGAAGGAGAATCTTGGGTGTTAACCAATGGAACATTCTGGACACTACTTGTTCCTGGTTTGTACATGGTCCTTAAAGGCCATCCACGTCGAACATAGTGTTCAGCAACAGCGTGACTGTTCCACAAGCACAGGAAACAGCTCCTTGCATATCCATCAGCATGCCAATCACCTTCAGATAACCACACATCCACAACCACAATCCCACTGATCAGTGCTGTCATATTTTCATAGGTCTCTTTCAGACGAACAGAATATGCTATCGTACTGTGACTTTGTGTGGTTTGTAAAGTAAAGTAGACATATGTAGTCGAGGTAAAGAAACACTTTTATTTCCGTAAACAGTAACTTTGTACACTCGTTGCAACAACAAGAAAGTCTTTTTCGATTCTCCAACAGCACGGCTCCGAACTCGTAACACAAAGAACTGTCCTTTCTCCGTCGGCACAACTCCTCAACGTTTCACATACGTCTCTTCTTTCCGTCGGCACGACTACTCAACGCTTCACATACGTCTGACTCTGACTCCCTTCTGTCGCACTTTACCGCTATTTATATCTCCCAGGCACTATTCTGGAAGCTTCAGGAACGTTCAGTTATTGCGGCGAGATACAAAGTAGAAGACTCCAGAAGCCTCTATCCTTTTCTCTCTTTCGGCAAGCGCCCCAACAATGCGGCCATTCTCTGTCTCTTTCCTTCGGCTCCTTTGCCGTAGTGCCGACAATAATGCGATGGGTGACACTGCTGTTGTCGGCAATTAGATGCGGCGGGTGCGGTGACACTACATTTGGCTTCTCATTCCCAGAACAGCTTTTAGAATTCTCTTGGAACAACCCATCAAAATTCTCCATTCTGCTGCATTATACTCTAGGACAGATTTTGAAATAGTGCACCTACATTACTACAGCAAGAAAGAGGGGCATCTGTCACAAAGCATGTAGCTAGCTGAAGGTTTTGTTTGCAATATGCTACCACCCTGATGTCCCGATGAAGCACATTCTTCTCTTTTAGATGGGAAGTCAAGAGTTCAGCCTCTTCTTTGGAAAAAAGGAGATTGCTAACCAGATCATCCAGTCCATTTTGGTTGAATTTGGAATGCTGCTCATCAGGAGTATAATCACCATCACTAGTGTCCTGGATCTGCACAGGATGTAACAGTTTCTTCATAATCTTGTTCATCTTGTAATTGATGTGATGCCGGAGGAACAGGTATAGTATTGCTATGAGCAACTGGTCTTATGGCAGAGGGAACATCAGTAGAATATAAAATCTCCTGTTTGTTCTTTGATGAAAACCCACTGCTTTCACAATGCAAAAGTAGCCATCTGTAGCATGGTTTGTTGGCTCTCTTTATACCATTGGAAAACCAATGGTTTCCTTCCATTCAGCCAATCATGCAATCCATTTGAACAGGAAGAATGCATAATGTGTGGTGCGCATACCTCCTAGTTGACAACCAAAATACGCCTAGTAAATTTTCTCCAAATCCCTTGTTACAGAACATCTTTGTGATGTCACAAGGTCTGGGTGATTCCCACACTTTCAAGGCAAGTAGTCAAGCATGAATGATCTGAGTGACCTAAATGAGAAAAAAAAAAAAAAAAAAGGTAAACAAAAGTAACGTCTCTGCATATATGCCACAAATTAATTATATATTAAAATATAACAATCACATATAGCCCATCACAGAAAACGGAGGTGCTAGAGCAAAACTGAAAACAGATACTATCACATCCACCTATTGTAATTTTTGATGATTTTTGGTTGTTGAGCAGTGTAATTAACAAAAGTGAAGCTAGGAGTGCTCACTTCACTCTAACACTAGTTTAATACTTTTCAAAGTTTTCACTTTATCCCTACTTTTCTTATTAATAGTGTCATATAGAATATTTTGTATGACTACAAAGATATAAATGACAACTTATTTGATCATTATTTCAGCATCACGCTTCACTGTGGAATAGGGTTGGCACCGCAGAGGACACGCTCTTTTGTTCTTCAGTTTACCTACTATCCAAGAAGTATCTATTCTATGTCACCATGAAGTCTGATCATACCCAACACACAAAGTGTGACAGAAAGGAGGAGAAGGATATCAAGTGTCATTAAATAACATGTCTGTTCTGGGAATACAACAAACTTTCTGGCTTGAAGTAGGTTTGCAGTAGACTTGGCAAAAGAAAGGTTATTATACTGCCATCTGATAATGAAATTAGTGTAACGTTTGATACTGAACCACTAGAATTTGAAGTAATGCTGAAAGTGAAAAAGCAGTACCTGTTAGATGTCCGCTGAAACTCTGTTTTGATTTTATTAAAATCTCATGCTTCCACTTCTTAAAGTGGCAAGTGTAAAAGAGAATGATAATGTATCAATTAAACCAAGAACTTTGTAATAATGTTAATGAGAAATTATACAATAATGTTAAGAGTGAAAATGTGGTATTTCTTTCAGTTTCTATCAATTTCTCAGTCCCTGTAAGATGAACACTAAGTGTCTCTGACGGAAGCTAAATTACCCACAGAAATTTAATGATTCATAATGAATGATTTATATTCCAAACATGATTTCATTGGTTTTGAGTGTTAGAGCACGTAAACATTTCTGGTTAGGTGTAAAATGCTCTTACAGTAGAACCCACCCAACTGAATTAGGAGGCAACAGATTTTTTAGATAATGGATGGTAACAACTTGCAGTACAGAAAGGAAGAAAATAAAAGCATCCAAATCCATGTAATATTGTTTAATAAAAATGACTATTGTATACAGAATTAAAATATGCATTACAATATTTACAAAGACTATTTGATAGCATCAGTAATTTTATTTTCTGTACTTTCTTCTCGGAATGCTTGCGAGCAGTTGTACCATGCCAACCTTTGATAAGCATTATATCTGATGGTGTTGACTCACAGCTTTGTTCCTGCGGCCCGGGTTCGATCCCAGGGACCCGCATGTGGTATTCGTGGTGGACGAAACGGCGTCAGGGCGGGTTTTCTCCGGGTGCTCCGGTTTCCCCCGCCATCTCATTCCACCGGTGCTCCATCTTCATTCCATATATCATCAGTGTCACACCCTGCGGTGCCGTAGTAGTAAAAGTGGGCATTAAACACAACAACAACAACAACAACCTTTGTTCCACAAATGCATAGCAACCTGAAAACAGAAGGTTTTGTGTTGGGTGCTGATAGTGTCTTAATTTAATATTTCCTGTGAAGATTTAAATATGAATTTGTAGTCTTTCTTACCTCTAATACTTTGAAACTCTTGTCCCCTGTCACTCTATTCCAAAGTGACTCAAGTTTTCTGTTCAACACTTATTATGACATGCTTTCTCTTTGCTGGCATCTTAAACACAAATAAACCACTGTGACCAACACCAACGTTAGTGTAGCAGTGAACTTCTGCATTAAATATGTGTGTAGTTATTTAACATTTGTTATAAGGTACAATATTTTTTGGAATGTGAGTGAGAATTAACTGCATACTATACAAGTACCCATTTTGGAATTTAGGTTTGGGATAAAAGAACAGTGCTAATTTTTGTGGCAATGTTACCAGTGCAAATTTGACCATATTTTTTTTTTTGGGGGGGGGGGGGGGGAGGGGGGTTTAAGCTGGGGTTTTGTTTAAGTAGGTTTTAACTGTGAAACCGAAATTATAATGTCAATATATATTTGATAATGGAAAGAAACAAAAGGAGATTCTAGTCAATAGTTAAGGGGAAGGCGTAATAAAACTGAATATGTTAAAGTCTCAAGAATGGAAGCCTAGGCAGATTTAAATGAGTGATAAGGTTACAATTGTTGTTTGTACTCAGCCTTAGTTATTCAGCGGGCTGATTCCTATCTTACCATGACGTGCTCTAAAGTTAGCCAACGGAAATCGCTTCCTTCGTGTTGCTCGTGCAAAAACAAATGCACTCGTCTTGAATCGAGTCGAGATAACGCACATGCAACTTGGGAGTTGTACGTAAGCTACCGTGTATACATAATTCGACGGTTGCTAAAGAGTGACAAAGTTAAAGTGTTATAACGTTGTAGTTGAAGTTGCAAAGTTACATTCTATTTAAATATCGTCTGCAGTTCTCTACAAATCTGGAAATTTACAAATAAAGTGATATGTTGGTTAATTCTTCGTTTGGTTCCATTCCTACCATAACTCATGCACACCCTGTAGATTAGGACCTCTTGCTAGAGCTAGTCCGGACATCAAATACGAGATCTTATAGGTCTTAAAGGCGATGTCTTCGAAGGAGAGGAGCATTTGCGTCAAATGGCGAACCAACGTGTGGCACGATAAGACGACGAGGATTGGGCCAACGATATTCGAGAAGAAGAGGACCAGTAGAAGCTGACACGATAAGGATTGAGCCAACAAGATTCGAGAAGAAGAGAATCAACAGAGACTGCGGAAATAATGGACCAGTAACATCAGGGACAGTGGCGACATCGGAGTGCAGCAACAATAATAAGGTACTGAGTGTTAAACTAGTTTATCAGTGATATTTAAGTAGATGCTTCTTAGAAACGGCAAAATGTTGGAACAGTCTGTAGTAGATAGTAAAATTCAGGAGGTAGAAGTTGTAAATGGGGAAACTGCAGATGTAGTAGCAAATTTAGGGGGAAATGTAAATGTATCAGATCAAAGAGAACAGCTAAGGGAAGGTCATTCTGGCAGGGAATGTCAAACACCGGTTGTAAATACAGAAAGTAACATGCTAGGGCAGATAATGGAAATGTTGAATGAAATGAAAATAAGTATGGAAAATAGTTTAACTGAGGTTAGGAAGGAAATGGAAACTAACAATAAAAGTTTGGTTTAACTGAGGTTAGGAAGGAAATGGAAACTAACAATAAAAGTTTAACTGAGATATTGGAGAAATTGAAAAATAACAATAAAAGTTTAACTGAGAAATTGGAAAGTAACAATAAATGTTTGACTGAACAGCTAGAAATGACCACACCCAAAGTTTAACTGAAAAGATAGAGAGTAGTAGCAAAGTGTTGACAGAGAAATTAGAGAGTAATAATCAAGGCTTGACAGAATTAGCACAGAGAATAGAAAACCAACAACATGTGATAGAAAATTTTCAGGGGGAAATTAGAAGTGAAGTGGATAATTTAAGAATTGAAGTTAGGGAGAACAGAACTCAGGTTGCGGGTGAGACAGAAAATGTAAAGAAAGAAATTAATCAAGAATGTGTTCGATTTGTTGAGAAATCTGAGAGAGAGAGTAGTAAGCTTAGGGAAGAAGTAGGGCAGATATTGAATAATGAGAGAGAAACAACCTGCAAAGAATTGGAAGAGAGTAAGGTTAGGTTACAGAATGCAGAAAGGGAAGGTAGGAGGTTAACTGTAAATGTGGAAGATTTAAATGGGCATGTAAAAGAAGTGGTTACGGAAATCCAGGGTGTAAAGCAAGCACTGGAAAATTTGAAATTAAGTGATAGTCGTGCTAGCTCTGCTTGTCCTAGTGTAAACACAAATCCTAGTGCAAGCGCAAATCTTAGCGAAAGTACTAATCATTGTGCAAACAAAGCCAAACAGGAGATTGATCAAAGCAAAAATCAAAATCAAGGTGAAAGAGCTTTCCAAAACTTTTTCGGGCAGGGGGCAACCCCAAATTTGAATCAGAATTACGAGGTTCGAGAGAGATATGGTGGTCTCATACCTAGAAATGACAATTTATGGGAAAACCGGAAAAGAGTAAACCTTAGAGACAATGGTTAGATCATTGATATAATTGTGTGTTGCCAAGAACGAGAAAATGTATAAATATTGTAAATATAGTTAAGTTATCATAATAGTGACTAAGTGAAAGTGTTGTGCAAACCAAGAAGAGAAAGAGTATCAAGAAACTAATAAATACCAAACCAAGGAACTTTTGTAAAATTGTGTAACTTCCGAAGATAAAAAAATATGTAAATAATAGGGTATTTAAGTAAAATTTAATATTGTTTTGGAATGCATGTTTTAAAATGTTTGTAAAAAAATGTATGTGGATGGAGAATTGCCGACCACGAGAATAGGTATTCACTAAAATTAATCATTCGGGCAGAGCATAAACATTAACTTATTATGTAATAATAAAATAATGTTTATGGGGGCATTTGAAACCGAAATTATAATGTCAATATAACAAAAGGAGATTCTAGTCAATAGTTAAGGGGAAGGCGTAATAAACCTGAATATGTTAAAGTCTCAAGAATGGAAGCCTAGGCAGATTTAAATGAGTGATAAGGTTACAATTGTTGTTTGTACTTAGGCTTAGTTATTCAGCGGGCTGATTCCTATCTTACCATGACGTGCTCTAAAGTTAGCCAATGGAAATCGCTTCCTTCGTGTTGCTCGTGCAAAAACAAATGCACTCGTCTTGAATCGAGTCGAGATAACGCACATGCAACTTGGGAGTTGTACGTAAGCTAGCGCGTATACATAATTCGACGGTTGCTAAAGAGTGACAAAGTTAAAGTGTTATAACGTTGTAGTTGAAGTTGCAAAGTTACATTCTATTTAAATATCGTCGGCAGTTCCCTACAAATCTGGAAATTTACAAATAAAGTGATATGTTGGTTAATTCTTCATTTGGTTCCATTCCTACCATAACTCACGCACACCCTGTAGATTAGGACCTCTTGCTAGAGCTAGTCCGGACATCAAATACGAGATCTTATAGGTCTTAAAGGCGACGTCTTCGAAGGAGAGGAGCGTTTGCGTCAACTGTATATAGCACTTCATTACTGTGAATGAAGATATAGGTAATATAAATGTGAAAAGTGGTTAAGTAAAAATATTTTAGCCAGTAATAACTTCCAGTGCTTTGGTGAAGAGCAGAAGAGTTCCCACTGAAGACAATGTAGTAAACTACAATGATAAACTGTATCTACTAAAACTCCAAGAAACACTCGGAAGTAATAAATCATCTACTAGGTATAATTACTTATCAAATGTTAAAAGTTCTTCTCTAAGAAGGATGAATTTATCTTCTACAGATATTCAACTGTCTTTGGATTAACAAAGATCCATGGTGAGCTGTCATAGTAATTCCTGTTCCAAAATCACGTATAGACATCTCTAAAGCTGAAAACTTCAGACCCATAGCCCTCACCTGCACTATGTGCAAGCTTTTTGAATCAATAAGAAACAAAAGACCTGGGTAATTATTATTTATTTATGCCAACAAACTTACTGTTGGTGTTTTTAAACACACAAGCCGTGTGTGGGCAAAGTTTAAGAGGTAGAACTGGAACTTAAAAATTCAATGCCACAACTGGGATTTGAACCACAGACCTTCCGCTTGCCGGGTGGACGCTCTAACCACTGAGCTATTGTGACAAACTGCCAGAATGGCATTAAATTCTCAAGTTGGTTCGTATTTCTCCTGGTAAACCACAAAGGCAGTCTCACATCAGAGACAATTACCCCAATGGTGACTTACTATTGCAAGTACTTTATATCCCAGGATTAAATAACCTTCACATGGTAATTATTATTTATTTATGCCAACAAACTTACTGTTGGTGTTTTTAAACACACAAGCCGTGTGTGGGCAAAGTTTAAGAGGTAGAACTGGAACTTAAAAATTCAATGCCACAACTGGGATTTGAACCACAGACCTTCCGCTTGCCGGGCGGACGCTCTAACCACTGAGCTATTGTGACAAACTGCCAGAATGGCATTAAATTCTCAAGTTGGTTCGTATTTCTCCTGGTAAACCACAAAGGCAGTCTCACATCAGAGACAATTACCCCAATGGTGACTTACTATTGCAAGTACTTTATATCCCAGGATTAAATAACCTTCACATGGTAATTATTATTTATTTATGCCAACAAACTTACTGTTAAACTTTGCCCACACACGGCTTGTGTGTTTAAAAACACCAACAGTAAGTTTGTTGGCATAAATAAATAATAATTACCATGTGAAGGTTATTTAATCCTGGGATATAAAGTACTTGCAATAGTAAGTCACCATTGGGGTAATTGTCTCTGATGTGAGACTGCCTTTGTGGTTTACCAGGAGAAATACGAACCAACTTGAGAATTTAATGCCATTCTGGCAGTTTGTCACAATAGCTCAGTGGTTAGAGCGTCCGCCCGGCAAGCGGAAGGTCTGTGGTTCAAATCCCAGTTGTGGCATTGAATTTTTAAGTTCCAGTTCTACCTCTTAAACTTTGCCCACACACGGCTTGTGTGTTTAAAAACACCAACAGTAAGTTTGTTGGCATAAATAAATAATAATTACCATGTGAAGGTTATTTAATCCTGGGATATAAAGTACTTGCAATAGTAAGTCACCATTGGGGTAATTGTCTCTGATGTGAGACTGCCTTTGTGGTTTACCAGGAGAAATACGAACCAACTTGAGAATTTAATGCCATTCTGGCAGTTTGTCACAATAGCTCAGTGGTTAGAGCGTCCGCCCGGCAAGCGGAAGGTCTGTGGTTCAAATCCCAGTTGTGGCATTGAATTTTTAAGTTCCAGTTCTACCTCTTAAAAGACCTGGGATTTTGTTAGAAGATTTTAGAATCCATATAAGAATCTACAAGACTGGATCCAAGATATTGGGCCTAAATTCTCTAAAACAAAAACCAAAAGCCTGCACTTTTTCAGATTATTATCAAATCTAAACTTGAAGATGGAGCCATAGTTTGTTCCCTGGCATTCAGTAAACTTTGTGAGTGTAAGCTGTGTTTCATTGCACTTGACTCTGCCCACCCATTTTCATAAGAGCAAACCATTATCCATTGTTCTATTGGAGACATCAGTATAAGCCACAAAACAATAGCTGACTGATTCATCTATTGTCAGGAAGTGTGTATATTCTCAATAAACAACAAATACATAATCAGAGGCAACTTTCACCACTTTGACTACAGTGTATAGACTTTTTAATGTTGGCAACATAAACTTGGTGATTGTGAGGGCAATGTTGGCAGCAAAGCAACTAGCTTATGCTACCAACTTGTGCACGTGCAGTAAGTAGATTTGGGCTTTGGTTATATTCATTTTATTTCAAATAAATATGTCTTCCTGATCGTTTAGAGGATATTCAAAGCTTTTTTTAATGTTTGTATCATATTTGTGACTTCCTATGGGATTTTAATACCACAACTTATGTTGGAAGTTAGAAAAAACATTTACAGGACATAAGTACAGAAGTGAGTGGAATGGAACTATTAAAATATCTCCTTTGTGCACTTTACAGAGAAACTGTAAAACCTGGTAATAATGGCACACATTTCCAACAAACTGCCATTCCTAATTTTTAGTATAAGGGGTATAAAGATAGAGCACACAAACTTTTAGTAGTTTAATAGATTTTATTGTAATTCTCTGTTCTTCTCCATATGACTTCACCCCTTTTAAATATTTCTGTAAGACCCATTCAGCCTTGCATATCCAAATCGATCTCATTCTGATTTGAATTCAATATGTTGTTGTTTTCTAGTGCCTTGCATCTGGCAATGAAGCCATTAGCATTCGTGCTTTCCAATACTTTTGAACTGTAGTTTCTTCTGATCTTAATGCTTCACAGGTCTTCAAGTGGTCTTCATTCATTTCTGCTGGATCGTTACACAGGACAGATATTGGTGAGGCTGAGATACCTATTCTGTAGAGATGACTTGCTAAGCAGTCGTGATTTGTCAATAGTCGGAAGGCTGCAACCGCTGTTTTCCTTGGTCTCTCGGGGATTATATCTGGGTTGGAAAGTAGTGTAATACAATTTTTATCTTTGGCATTTGTTTCTATTTCTTGTAGGTATGAATGAGAAAATTTTTTAATGATCAAGCGTTTTATTGAGGAATATGAGAAATTGAATTTAGACTTTTGTTTGAAAATGTGGAATGCATTGACAATGGCATTGGAATCAAATCGATTTCAGTTCTCCATTGAAATCTGGGGCTCTCATGAACTAGTTGTCGAGCCCTTAAATCCTAATCACTAAAGCCCAGATTTTTATGTAATATCAAAGTGCGAAATATGTACATATTTATGTAACAAAAAACATCAATATATGTAATGAAATATGTAATATCAACAAAATTTGTAAAATTATGTAATAATCTAAATACTAAGATTACAACCTCAAACCTAAATGCAGACTGCAAATTACCCAGAATTTTGTAATTTGATGGATCTATAAGTACATAAATTAATTACAATGAGTTAAAATTTACTAAATATAGAACTAATTATAGGGAAAATGTTTTGTTGTATGCAGAATTTACCTAAAATTTATTTTCATGTAGGTAATCACGAAATAAAAATATGTGTTTTGGATTATGTTTATTAAACTTACTCATTTCACATAATTATTTTACTTAAATTTTAGATGGTAAAGTAATGTTGAAATATTGAACCAATTTATCAATGAGTGAAACAATCAATTCAAAATAATTACATTTTATCATGAGGATGCATTTTCATTTTTCTATCTCTTGGCATACAATGAACAACCAGGCATTTCATTTTGAGTCTTTTGTTTCTTTAAACGTGCAGTGAATAACCATATACTTCATATTTTCAGGGGTCATTGTTTGTCTTCTATCGGATAAAATGTCATAAGCAGAGACTCCACGTCACATGAAGTTACAGGAGCATATTTTAGCATAGGAATCTGATTTCCAGAGAAATGTTTTGGTAAATCAACACTGTCACCATTTAGCACTTTAGACACATATTTATACAAGCATAGAGTACCCTGGATTCATATTCAACACAGCTTTGAATTTTTCACCTACCTTCCTTCCTTCCTACAACTACACTAAGCTTCTGTGATGCACGTTCCATTAAATCCATAGATTCGTGAAGAAGGGAGCCTGATGTTTCCAGCTGCTTGCTTGATGGTGCTAGGCAACCAGCCAAAGTTACTTTTGATGTAAGCACAGGAGCTTGCCCCTTTAGATGTCCTGAGATTCACGTATGGAAACAGCTACTTCTGAAGAGAACATATTCACCACTGATTGAACTCCTTCATAATGTTCACAATAGAAGTTCACAGCTTCTAACCACGTACCCCATCTTGTAAGTACCAGCTCAGGAGGCAATGGACATGTTAGAGATGATTTTTATAACACTGAATTTTGTGCGGTGCTTTCACGAAGACCTTTTTTGTTGCTGATATTAACTTATTCACACAGGGAAAATTACTTCTTACTACTTCAGCAACACGTTGCAATGCATGGGCCAAACAGGTGAAGTGAAGTACATTCAGGTAGAAAACCTTAAGGGCAGTAGCAACTTTAATCATGTACGCTGCTGCATCTGAATACATAATTAAAACCTTTTCCTCACACACACACACACACACACCCTCTGGCCACAGAATCTTCATCCCATCATTTACAAATCTTGCAATTGTAGAATGATTTGTTTGTTTTAACACCTTGCAACAGATTAGAAATGTTTTGCTGGACTTTCGGAATCTAGTTTTCCTACTACTAAATTTGCTATGAACTGACCCATATCAAGAAATACAGGAGTCTTCAATTTCATTCCGTATATGAGCAACTGCTTCTCTGTAACACACATGAAGATACTTTTTCCTCAGAGTAGATTCGTCAGGAATAATTTTTTTGCAACATTTTTCTAGAAAGAAATGAAATTGAGGAAATTGAAGTTTATGCCACGGAATATTAGCTGCAACCATTGCACTGCACAAATCTTTAAAAAGTCAATTCCAGATAGTTCCTGTTGCATTTGTGTCAATAGAACTTGCTTTCTAGAAGGCTGTAGGCGTTTGTTGCGTATGTGAAGAGCACTTTTGATATGTTGTTCCAATTGAGATTTCATGGAACAAGCAATTCTTTTACCGCATGCTTGACAGACTATTACTTTTCCGTCGGTTGTAAAGACGCTATCTAATTTCACCCATGAATTAAATTTTCAGGATAGCGAGGATGCAATTGGTGCCATTTTACTAAGACTTGTAAGAAACTAGCTACAATATTATCGCCTCGCTATATTGATGGTTGTCCAGCGGCTCACTTTGTTTCCTCGCAGCTATTATATTACAATATGGCAACTACTACGACAATGGTAACAATCAATTTCTCCAGTCCTTGTAAATGCCCAAAGCGGTACGAGAAACATGACACTGGAGGTCATCATTGTCGAGCGGCACCTGCTTTAATATAAATGGACAACAATCAGAACGAGGTGAGGTGGTTATTATCGCATCCTTAATTTAACTTGTATCCTATTTCGCAGATTGATTTTTGTTGCTTTCAGCAAAACTTGTGAAAATGGTAGTTTATAATGTGACTACAATGTTTTTTTAAAAAATAAAATTGTAACGAAACCCAGAAAATATGTACGTTTTATGTAACAATTGTTAAAATATGTAGAAACGTGCAAAATATGTAAAATACGTAAATATATAAAACGTCCCAAATGATGTAATTTGCCAACATTTTTACTTCTCTTTAAAATATTATGCAGGACTTAAAATATGTAATTACATAAAAACCCGGGCTCTACTAATCACTCACTCACTCCATGGAAATCTACTTAACAACAACAATAATAACAACAACTTCATCAAAGTTCAGTACAGTTCATTTGCAAGCTGCTTTCAAATATTTTATTTTAACAAATAATCTTTGTAAGATTTGCACTTTTGGTAATAAAAACCACTATGATTTTCAAATAAAATAATTAGCTGCTCATCTTCTCTGTTCTGTGCAGTGTGACAGTGTTTCTCTTGGAAGCATGAAAGTTTGGTGTTCATGTTGCCAATGGGCCTTTACATTTATACAATTGTCACAATTTAATTACCTCTTCAGGTTCCATCATCTGGACAGCTCCTTATTCCTGCCGCCACAACCTGAATCATAAAATCATACAGCTAGTATTAACTTTTGTAAATCAATAATCAAACAGTTGTACACTTTGAGACATACCTTCACTGACTGGTCGTGTGGATGTTGAGATCAATGAGGCGGGAAGGTCAAAATTCATTAAGCTTTTTCATAGGTATATCTTTTCCCAGATAAGATGTGTCAACTCAAAAGTGTATAATGTTTTTATTACATTACCTCACAGTGTTAATTCTAATTTATTTTTTAAATCAATTATTAATTTAAATTGAAAAATGGAATTTAACAAAAAGTTTGAAATTGTACATTTCTACTTTATCTGCTATGTATAGTAGTAGACTAAATTTATATTCCATACAAAACTTCAATACAAACATATGACTGGAAACAGATGTTTAGAGCTGCCATGAATCCTTTCCAAGAAGCATTTTCAGAACATGGGTGTGTATGTGTGTGTGGGAGGTGGAGGCCATGCATAAGTGCGTATTGTGTTTTTTTTTTCCATTTCAGTTTATTAAGATGTCCATTACATAAATTTTAATTACTAGGTTTTATGTAATACAGACATACATAATTTATAGTTAATGAACAAACGATATATTTTTAGATTCCTTATCTTGTACTGCACTTAACAGTTGTACCTGACCTAGGCCTATATTTGTTCACAGTGCATCCCAAATTTGGCCAAATTGAATGGAATATACAAATTCTAAGAACTAGTGTTGGTGTTAGGGATTGCGTGTTGTGTATCACGTTTATTAATATATACTTTACAATAACAAAAGAACAAACGAAGTCTCTACAGACGTCACATTAGTATTCCACAGTTGGATTGAACTCGGTGTGATTTTAAGCTTTAGGCAGCTCTACCATAAGAGAAAAATAAAACCAAACTGCACAAGAAACATAGGTCTTATTAAACTACACATTTTATATCAAATACATTTTTACTTTCTCTACTACATAGCAAGTAGGGGAAGTATGTATTCGACCCAAAATTTTGATCTCAAGATTTCACCAAAAATATGTTTTGAGGCCGCTTGAATACAAAAAAAAAAACATTTTGAGACGGAATATTGACTAATAGAAAATTGTTCATGTAAATATTTTTGTAAGAGTGTGTAAATTTTTAATTCTTTTAATTTGGGTGTATCAGGGACTTATTTCTTTGTGATATTCAAAATCCAATGTCTTCTCGTCACTTTGAGTTCAACCAATGAGAACTGTTGCGCGAATGAATACATAAGAATGGCGGTGTTGCGTCAGAGACGCTCAGGACTAGATTCATTAGCGTCTGTGACTTCAAAGTGTAAGGACGTATAATTGTTGATGGCGTGTGAATATGTGAATTACACCAAAACTTTTAAACAGCATGGACGCTATCCAATTTTAACAGTTATTAACTAGTTCAAACTGTAACGAGAAGTGTAAATAACTAATAAATGTGTTTGTAATAAAAGTACGTTGGTTTATGCATTCCATTCTACGACCACATCCCCTGCAGAAAAGAGTGGCGTCTGCTCTAACAAACTTTCCACCTTTTAGCAAAAACAATGCTCCATTTGCTATTAAATTCACGCAAATATGTGTTAACCATGATTTATAATAAATCCCCGCCACAATTTTTAGAAAAAAGCGTGTGTGCGTGCGTCTGTTTCCGAACAGCAATACTCAAAAACAAACAGTCGGTTAAAAACCAAAGTGGGTATTTAAGTTTAATATCTTTCAAGGATGTGACACAATGATTTTGAACAAAATTCTTCCACCCTAAACTACCCTCTATAAGGAAAATTTTTTGAAAATTTTGATTTTCTCATAAAGGCTGACGATTTTTATTAATATGCTTAAGATATTTTTATCGTGAATTAAATGTATATTTTGAATTTTCTGGCTATAGCCTATGTGATCCTGTTTACTCTTGATGGCATAACTGGTAAACCATAAGAGATAGACCAAATAGAACTGTACAATTTATGTCTATATGCATTATTTTGTGGAGTGAACCACTTCGGAGATATTCCTTGTTATTTGTGTGAGTTTTGGAGTACTTAAAACTTTTCTGAAATGGAAGATCATTATTCACTTTTTTACGTTTGATTGTACAAAGAGAATGGAATTTCAAAGCTTTAAAGTAGTTGACTATCGCCCAAAGCCTACTGTAGTCCCATATTCTCCTTGCACCTATAAGAAAATCAGCAGTAAGATAATTTGTGCAAATGTTTAGCTCAACTAACATGAAGAAGATAAGAGGAATAAGAGATTGTAAGAATAGTTAGTACAAGAGCAGGGACAGTTATGTGAATGCAACACCTCAGATTTTTTCATAAAGTTAACCGTTTCCAGGATATTTCTTGTTATTGGTTTTCATTTTAAAATTCTTACACTTTTAATCAAATGAGGACTTCATTGATTTGTTTTTCTGTCAATCATATAAGGGAAACAGAATCTCAAAGCCCTCATAGAGCGACCAACTCTTAAAATATTTGACTATCACTTAAGCCTGCTGTATCCTTATATTTCCCTTGTACTTATAGGGAAACATGTAATATTGTAGAATCCTGAAAACTCTACTCTTCATAAGTCGACATTCTGCATAACTCGACAAATTTTTTATTCTGATATTTTTATTTTTTATGTTGAACTTGACTATTCCAATATGGGATATACACAGTATAGGTATATTTTAATTAATGTACGTATATAACTTACTGCATTCTTCCTCAGAGTAATAAAAGGACTCTAGTCCATCTAGTCAGAACATAAGCAGACCATTGTCATGAAATCAAAAGCTTGCCACTAATAATGTGGGTACGTAACACAAACATTTGTTTGGACCAGTATGTACATGGTAGAGAATTTTCAGTTACATATTTGTGGTTACAGTACAGCTGCGGCTCACTGTTAATGTTGTGTTTGTGGCAGTTAAAATATTGAACAAGGGGAGAAGAAACGACAAGTTAACATGACAATGGGAACTAAATTGAACGTGCAAAAGAGACTTGACAAAAGGGAACATATTACTACGTAAAAACTTTTAGCATATTTAATTCTTTTCTCTTCCAATATTGTGCAAAAATATGCATTTATGTAATTTTCAGTATTATGAGTTGTAAGTAACAAACCCCTTATTGCATAAAACTAGATATTTCGATAACTTGACATGCACTCAGCCCACATTAGAGTGAGTTATCAGGATTTTACTGTAAAACCATTTCTACAAATGTTTATCTCTATTAACATGAAGTAGATAGAAGAATAAGTGCTTGTAACATTAGTATGTATAAGAGGAGTAGAGAAGTTCATGTGAGTGTAATACTTCAGAATTTTTG
Source organism: Tenodera sinensis (assembly GCA_030765045.1). NCBI lineage: Eukaryota > Metazoa > Arthropoda > Insecta > Mantodea > Mantidae > Tenodera > Tenodera sinensis. Next base: position 59,428,576 of record CM060971.1, on the reverse strand, counting down.
TTTTCCTATTTCTTAAGAGGAATGAGGAGGTAAGAAGTATGTAGTACCTGAAATTTAGTGGACTTTTGTGGACTTGTAGCACTCTTGAGCAGCATCGCAGCAAAATTGCTGTTGTGTAAACGACCCAGCATCAGTCTTTGGTTCAGAAGATGACCAAAACTATCTCCCATTGACGGAACAAGGCGCCACTCTGATGATGAGTCAATTCTTGTTGTTAGTTGGTTTGTCACCACCACCTGCAACCAAAACCAGACTTAGTGTTGCTTTTGGGGTACTTTGTGGGTCAAAGAAACTCAATTTCAAGAATTTTACATATATCCAAACCATGTCCAAAAAACAATCTTTTAACATGTTTGAGATAATTTTGAGTCACTATTTTACACTCACCTTCACTTTAAAATGTTTTAAACACTGGAAATGTTTTCAGGATCATTCGAACCCATCATCAGCCATTGGGTGACTGCTCCGTCTCTCTGCTGCCATCTGGTGTTAGGGGTGCAGAGTTTTAACACTTCATTTAATCCCAGTATTTCAAAGCTAATAACTTTATTATTGTTTTTGATCATGTATATTTTTTTTCTAAATGCTCAGTTCTATTGGTGAATTAAGAGATTTTAATAATTTTATATTAAAGGCCAATGTTGTGGTTCTCAGTCCAAAAGCGGTGTGCCACAGCAGACTTTTTTCAGTTTGTTTAAATTTTATGCTTCTCTGGTGTTCCTTTAGTCTGATTTCCAAATTTCTTTTTGTTTTTCCTAGTTTATTGCAGTTGATCTCGTAAATTGAAGATTTAAGATTGTATGGGATAGTATTGTTAAGTGACTTTCAAATTTCTGGAATTTGAAAAAATATACATAAAAAACCATAATAAAGTTAGTAACTTCAAAATCTCAACATTGAATGAAGTGTTAAAGCTCTGCACTCCTAACACCAGATGGCAGCAGAGAGAGGTAGCAGGAGGATAGCGTCATTCACCCAATGGCTGATTATGGGATCAAACGATCCAGTGTTTAAAACATTTTAAAGTAAAGGTGAGTAAAAAAAAGTGACTCAAAATGATCTCATACATGAAGAATACTTCACTGCTCACTGTGACGCCGTCTAATTATTTATATAACGAATTAATAATGTCTGCTTGAAATATGTCATGGTCAGAACATGGTGGAAGAGTGTTAGTATATCCTTGAAGAAAATACGCTTCAATTACTCAAGGGCTTCGTTAACAGAACCATGGTGAAGTGATGTAACGTTGAAGCTGCAAAGAAAATGCTAAGGTTGTATAGTCAGGAGTCTGAACGAAGTGGGTTGAATCTTTGATGAAAGCATCCGTCGTGCCGACATATGGTTGTAATAAACTAGTTAAGTATTTGGTGTAGGTAGGAGATCCAATCGCTCTGACAATGAGCCTTAAATGTACTTCCGGCTTGTGGATCTTGGATAAGCCATAGAGTCTAGGAGACCGTGCTTCAGATCTGGTGATTCGGTGAATGCCATCAGTTGGAAGGGAAGAACTCTTGATGAGCAGAATAGTTTTCCGAAGAATATTTGTTGTGAGATCTCATTAGATTTTACAGTATGCGTCTGGCTTTAGAAGATCCAAGTTATTTTGCTCGTAATCTTGTTCTCTGAAGAGATGCCGACAGTGCCACTGAGGATGTCTACCACAGCTGTAGACAAAACGTCTGGAACATCAATCTCCAGGAGACCATGGCAAAACAGCTCGGAAGATATTTCATCTTATAATTTCGATGCCAGTCATGAAAGACTACATATTTTAATCGAGATAAACATTTGTGACTTTTTACCAGGGTGGGGGGAGAGGGCGTTGCTTATGAAGGACCATCTAGCCATCAGGATGTCATAACTAGGGATATGCATTATTTGCAATCCTGATAATGCAATTTAATTCGCAAATTTTAAGATTTTTTCATAAAAAATGCAAATTTTGACATTTTCCGATTATATTCATGAATTTTATAGTTTAGTTTTTTTCAACCATCATTTTTACATTTTGGTGCTTCCTGAGTACAATAACTTTAAATAAATAACTTTATCTGTATACAGTTTTCTTTTTATTTTGATAATAATATATAAAGTATGTTGCGAGTGACAATCATCAATGGTTAAGGAACAATTGTTCAGAGAAAATACAGGTGGTGTTCGTTGAAGTCCAATGTTGGTAGTAAATAAACACACTCGTTTTCCGGTTCTCTGTTAGTGCCATAAGTATAATCTGTTCTAGCGCATTGCCTAGTGCATCTAATTCAGTTTGTTGTTTGTATCTTCCGCTTGTTCCTTTTGTGTGTTTATGGCGTGCATATAGAAAACGGTCAAAGTTGTGGTACTTTTAGTGCTGCATTTGTTAAACTGAGAAGTATTGCTATATTGCTATAAACAAAACATTAAACACATGTTTTTTGTCTTGGTAAACCTTGTGGTGTAGTGCTAGGATGCATAACCTAAAGGGCAACCGTAGATATGCTGAAAGTTAATGCCAAAAGCCGCACAAGTGAATTTAAAGCACATGGCCTTTATGCAAGTGACGATAATTCTGTACTCTGTAAATATTGCAACATGACTACATAATGGGAAAGAAAAGATAGCTGTATAAAACACATGGAAACAAACATAAAAAAAAAATGCTTCCAAGAAGACCGCTGCAGTTCGACAGGCATCGATAGCAACATCATTCCTGGCTGCCAAAAACAAGAAAGATTCATCTCAAGAATTGGCTAGAGAAACGACAGAAGCGTTCCTCAAGGCAAATATACCTTTAGAAAAGGTGGATGATCCCAACATTAGGAAATGGATAGGCAAATACATACAAAGTTGTTTTCTAGTGCCTTGCATCTGGCAATGAAGCCATTAGCATACAAAGTATGTTTTATAAACAGTTGTATCCTGGGCAGGGTGCAAAATTGTTAAAAGTTGGTGGAGGGAAAGCATTTTAGTAGTGTATGTTTCGCTGTTTGTCTCGTTATATAAACCACCCCTGGGATATTTTAGTGGGGGGGGGGGGGGGGGGGGAACTGTAGGTATAAAATCATTGGTGGGGGAAATCCTACTATCCCCCTGGGATTTCGCTCCTTGATTCTGGGGTATACTTTTCCCTTTGGAGCGTTTTTGAATTTTCACACGTCTCTGAGCATGAGCTCAATAAGTTGATCTTCAATTATTGGTACTGCCATTTATGAATTTATAGTGCAATATTTTAGCGCATAATTTTAACATCTATCTACACACAGCTTTTTGTTTCAAATACGGTATAATATGAAAGAATTGTTATTTTTCTATAACACCATGGTGACAAGGCTCGTTTAATTTTACTTAAATGTATGCAGTAGTGAAATATCTGCGGTTTACTGGTGTTTTGGTAGAGGTCTAGTGGAAAGAACCTTATTCAGAAAAACAATGTTACAGGGTTTTGAATGTGAAAAATCTAAGTCCAAAACACTTCAACGAGTAAAGTATCCCCATGTCCTGGAAAATTATATTTAACTCCCTGTCCCTAAACTCTTAACATACAATTTTATTCCTAATTCCCTTTTATTCTTCGTTACAGGAGCAGGAGATTTACCACATGCCCAAACTCTTCATGAGAAATATGTAGGGGACTTGGCAAATTCACAGCTACAAGAAGTGAAAGGAAAATTGGAGGGGAAAGATATAGACATTTTCTGTGATGAAACCACCGATAGAATGGGGAGATGTACATTTGTAGTACTGCTCCAGATTTTTACATCTTTCAAATCTGTGCTTTTTGTAGCTGGTGTTCATTTTTTGGACAGTCAAATGCCACACAGTGCAATCAGGCCATTCTTGAAAGTCTTAAAGTGTGTCATGCAAGCTATGAAAATCTGAAGAATGTGGTGACAGACTCTGTAAAATACATGACCAAGTGTGCTGATGGCTTAAAACTGGTGTGTGGTGAAAAACTGCAGCATATTCAGTGTTGGGCACATAAACTGAACATTATTGGCAATTTATGGGCAAATTATTTGCAGAAACTAATGCAGTGGCAAAAACAAAGAGTATCTTCCTGCACACTAGAAAAAGGAAGCATTTATTTGCTCACTTTTTGGCAGAAAATAAAGGAACAGGCTGTACTTTGTACCCTATGCTGGTGATTACCCAATGGAATTCGTGGTTTGAAAGTGTTTGTTTTCTATCTTGCCGAATTCTTTCCCCTTATTGTTGCCTTTGCCAATACTGAAGAAATGAAGGCAACAAAAAATGCCGGTGTTGCATATTTTTGCTCCCTTAGTGAACATGAAATAGACACAATCAACTGCCAGACTGTGCTTGTTAAAGAACATGGAATGAACATTGTGAATCTCCTTACCAAACTAGGAGGTTCAAGCTATCCTCTGGCTCATATTTTGTATGGAGAGCTTCAAAGATTAAGCAAAAGCTTTGAAAATATAAGACAGGAAATTTTTTTGATGGCACAGTGAAATTGTTGAATAAAATGACTGCTACTAGGTCAGCTAGTGTTAAATTAGCAATTACAAAAATGGCATCTCAAGCTTCAGTGAAGTTGAACTCTTTAATGGCAGCAGATCCAAACAGATCTGTATTTGAGGGGCTTGGCAATTTGGATCTGAGAATTGTAGCTGTTACAGATATGAACCCTGGTTTACTTAAAAAACTTGAAAATATTCCTGATCTGCAGGATGTGGACACTAAAGATTTAGTTTCAGGTTTTGGTAAGCTAAAAGAAACCCTTTTTTTAAGATGTCACAGAGTACTACAGATATAATGGAAGCCCTTTGTGTGGTGAATTTATCACATCCTGTGTTTGCAGAAAAGTGTCTGAATGCAACATGGAGACCATGTTTCAACACTGACTCTGAAAGGTTTCTTTCCTCCTAGGGCACTGTACTGGCCGACAAAAGAACAAACTTGAAAGAAGAAAGTTTGTCTACAATGGCTATTTTTTCCTTTGAAAGTTGAATAACCTAGAGTGATTAATATCTACTGACTTTGTTGGTATTCAGCACTTAAACATTTAGATTAGGCATCCCCAACACACCACATGCTCGGGCGGAAGTAAAAGCCCTCAAGCCCTGACCGTTCAGTTGCGGGCAAGAAATGGAGGTGCTACATTGGTGGGATTACAATTGTATAAATTAACTTTACTTTCACTGTCAATTACATAATAATGATAGTATTTTATACACTTTAATATTGAAAACTAATATAATACAAAATAAAATCTTATTCGCAGGAAATTCAATTAATGAAATTGAGACAGGATATTGTAAGACCCCAAAAGAAAATCGTTTATGTGAATATTTGTTAAGAGTGTAATTTGTTTTTGGTGTTGGTATGAGATGGTTAAATGACAAAAACGTGTTACTATTGTTCATTGTTACAAACAATTAAGTTTGTTTAAAGATGTCATAAATATTTCCATATTTAATTTTAATATATATGTATAAATAAAAGAATTATATGTGTTCAATATTAAAAGCGAAGGGAGAATAGCTAAAGATCGCTTCCCTAACAATACGGGAACTATTTTATGGACGCATACGCGGATATACACAAAAAGAAGTGTGATGCGGCGCCAATTGTCTAGTTAATAGCGTCCGTGTCTTTAGTATAGATGGACGCATTTTTATGTGTGCGCGTCATAAAATAGTGAGAGTAAAACTGGAACTTAAAAATTCAATGACACAACTGGGATTTGAACCACAGACCAAGTTCCAGTTCTACCTCTCAAACTTTGCACACACACGGCTTGTGTGTTTAAAAACACCAACAGTAAGTTTGTTGGCATAAATAAATAATAGTGAAAGTAAAATTACTAAGTGTTTAAAGACCGTTAATTTGAGTAAAATAAGTGAAACATTAGCTAACTTTAACAAGTTAATTAATATGAAGTGTGCAATTAAATGAAAGGACGTAAGATAGACGAAGTGTAAAGTGATAGAAAACACATTTAGCGAAATATCGCTAAATTTTCAGACATTAAATCTCGGCGATGCTAAGGAAGTCGATCCACTGAAATAAAAGACTTGCTACTGTGATACGATTTAAATACTGTGAACGAGAAGGTGTGAATAAAATATTTCACTAAAGTTAACCCCGAGTGTATGTTCATTCCATCCAGTACCACGACCCGAGATAACGAAAGAGTCAAAAGCTCATCAACATCACCTTTTATAATTATAAAAACAGCACCAAAATATGTTGTTAGCTAATGCTGGATTTCTGACAATGAAGTCATTAATCCTCTTGTTCTCCAATATTTTTCACAATAATATTGAAGAGAGCAATAGCAGTAATAGTAACAGTTTTTTAGAGAGCACCATATTTTTATGTTTTGGCGGTCACATCGCACTAGCACCAAAATATAAGCACTCGTATAAAACTAATAAACTAAATAAGTAATGTAATATGACATAGAACTTTCTTCTTGTTGGTCCTATGCAATTCAATGAAGTAAACAATACAAATAAACAAAATATTCTTCAAATAAGTCTCTATGAAAACTACTCTTTCTTAGCCATCTGACAATTGCCATGATTTTTGCAACTGTTTTCCAGCAGCTGTTCAATATGTGGGATTAAAGTTTGCAAGCTACCCAATCGCAAACATGCTTTCAAGTGTTCATCACTTAATTGGCTTTTGACGTGACTTTGTACACTTCATTAAGGAAAGCAGTGATTCGCAAACATAGGTTGTCCCGAACATGCACAAAATTCTTCCTGTTAGATTGTGGAGTTAAGGTAATCTTTCGCGTTTTACAGAGGTGTAGAAATGGTTTATACTTTTTCTATTTTGATATTTATCTTTTAACTCAATATCATTTTTCAAATTTATTACTTCTAAATGCAGTTCAACAGGACTATCGAGTGAGTGAGTAGTGGGGTTTACGGGCCCGTCGACAACTAGGTCATTAGGGCCCGAGGTCCAAAAATAAAAACAAAGAAATAAATCCTCACCCTTTTAAAGCTAAAAAGTGAAAGTTAAAATACCTAAAAATGAACATTATAATTACTAAAAAGAGAGCTAAGACAGCTAAAAAAGGAAAATTAAAAACCGATAAACACTTAAATTACGAAAGACATAAAACTGGTTACAGTTAAAAAGGGCTAAAAACACGAGTAAAAACATCCTAAAAGTATATTTCCGCCAAGATAAAAGAAACCTTACACTTGCTTACCAAAATCGATATGCGCAACAAACCGCAGTACTGTATTTACAGCTACTGGATCGTTGCCTAACACGGTGCACAGTGTAAGACCCAGGCCAAAGGACTGGCGCTCACGAGCATACCGCGGACAATCAATAAGGACATGTGCAACGGAGAGTGGGACATTGCACGTCGCACAGACAGGCTCCGGATCACCGCGCAAAAGGTGTGCATGCGTGGCTCGAGTGTGGCCTATCCTCAGGCGGGTTAGAATCACCTCCTCACGCCTGGAATCCCTGCAAGATGTTTGCCAGGGTTGTACCGTGTCCTTGATTGTCCGTAACTGAGTGCCAGCTAACGCTTCCCAAGATTGTTGCCAGAGAGTAAATAGATGGCGACGAAAGTACTTCTGCACATCTATATAGGGTAGCGTACGGGTGGAATATTCCGGAAGGCGGCATGCAGACTTCGCAGCCGCATCCACCGCCTCGTTGCCCAGAATACCCACATGGCCTGGGATCCACGTAAAAACGAACTGGTATCCGCGAGATAACAACTGAGATAAAAGTGCCTGTATTTTAATAATTAATACCGAGTTGCCAACAAATTGTTGCAGCGCCTGAAGGGCGCTCAGCGAGTCGCAACACACAATTAAATGTTCAGGAACTGAACGGGAGATAAAAAGTAAGAAATAAAAGATGGCAAACAGCTCGGCGGTAAAAACTGAACTGGCGTCTGGAAGGCGGTATGTGTGAACCTCATCGTTGTATATAAATGCGGAACCCGTCGTACTACCCAACTGGGAGCCATCGGTGAATACCGGAGTATAAGTCCGGTATCGCCCCAGCACTGCGGTGAAGAGTTGACGGAACACCGAAGGAGGGGTAGCAGTCTTTGCACAGCCCGACAGCTCCAGGTCAAAGCGTGCACGCTGGAGTTGCCAGGGAGGACAGTGGCCAAGTGAATGCCGCTCTACAACTGGCAGTCGGAGGGCGTTTGCGACAAGCAGTTCTCGAAACCTGATGCCACTTGGACGGGAGATTGTTTTATTCCGCATATAACGGTGAGCGAGGTCTGGACGCAATACAGGTGGAAACGAAGGATGACCTGGATGAGCGGCCAACCTTGCCACGTAAGAACAAAGTAACAACGAGCGTCGAACAGACAGTGGAGGTTCGCCAGAATCAGCATACAGACAATCCACTCTACTTGTGCGGAAAGCCCCAGTAGCGAGACGGATACCAGTGTGATGAATTGTGTCTAAAAGGCGGAGTTTAGAGGCTGATGCAGAGCCATAGATAAAACAGCCGTAGTCTAATTTGGACCGGACCAGTGAGCGATACAACCTCAACATTACCGTGCGATCGCCTCCCCAAGATGCCCCAGATAGGACCCTGAGTACCCGAAGCGAACGACCGCAGGAAGCCCGAAGGTGACGTATATGGTGCTCCCATGTGAGTTTGCTGTCGAGGTGTAAGCCCAAGAACTTCAGGTGCGGAACAAATGGAAGACGTGTGCCACGCAAATGGAGATCAGGAGCGGGGTGTACACCACGGAGTCGGTGAAAGTGGAGACACTGTGTTTTCGTAGGAGAAAACCGAAAGCCGGTGCGAGACGCCCACTCGGCGATGGATGTTATGGTCATCTGCAGTTGACGCTCTATGTGTTCCAAACTATAAGAGCGATAGTATATCGCAAAGTCGTCAACATACAGCGACATCGGGATTCCGCTACGAACAGCGCTGGTGATGCCATTAATGGCAACGGCGAAACGCGTAACGCTGAGAATCGACCCCTGGGGTACGCCATTCTCCTGAACCTTCTCTTGGGAGAGCGTGTTACCTATGCGGACACGAAAGCGGCGAATTAGTAAAAAGTTAAAAATAAAAAACGACAAGTTACCGCGTAAACCATAACCGTGCAAAGCACGCAGGATGCCGTAGCGCCATGTAGTGTCGTAGGCCTTCTCCAGATCAAAGAAGACACCCACGACATGCTGCTTCAAGAGAAATGCATTCTGTATGTAGGCCTCCATGCTTGTCAGATTGTCGACACTGGAGCGATGGCGTCGAAAACCGCACTGGGCATTACTCAGCAGGTTATTCGTCTCTAGCCACCACACTAAACGAGTGTTGATCATACGTTCGAGGGTCTTCTAAACGACACTCGTTAGACAAATAGGGCGGTAGCTAGAGGCAAGCACCCGGTCTTTCCCGGGCCGAGGTACAGGGATGACGATACCCTCGCACCAGGAAGACGGGTAAACCCGCTGGAGCCAGATTCGGTTATACATGCTCAGCAGGAAGGAAAGAGCCTAAGGTGGAAGATGAAGCAACATTTGTCGGTGGATGTCATCAGGACCGGGAGAAGAATCGTGCGCGAGAGACAAGGAGTGCATCAGCTCTGCTATGCTAAAAGGCGTGTTGTATGGCTCACTACCGTCGCTGTTAAAATTAAGAGCTATCCGCTCCGCAGATTCCTTGATAGCTAAAAACGACCTATCGTAACTTTGGGTTTGGCTGGTAGCCGAGAAGAAATCGGCAAGGGCATCGGCGATAGCCTGCTCGCTAGTGTAATAAGAGCCCTGTACGGCAAGGCCGGGGATAATCGTCCGGCGACACTTGCCGTACATACGCCGAACCGCAGTCCACACCCTTTGTGTTGAAGTGCGTCGAGAGATGGAAGAGACGTAAGTTACCCAGGATGTGCGTTTTGCACTGCGAAGTACAAAACGCGCCCGGGCACGCACTCGCTTAAAGGCAATAAAGTTCTCTTCCGTAGGATGTGCACTGAAAACTCGCAAGGCCCGTTTGCGGGCTTTAACAGCCAAACGACATTCCTCGGTCCACCAAGGCACAGGAAGATGACGAGGTGTAGTAGAACCGCGAGGAATGCTGGAATTTGCTGCAAGCAGGACAGAACATGTAAAATACTCCACCATGTTGTCGATGGTGGTAAAACCATCGTCGGTAAGGTGAATGAGGGAACGAAATTTCCCCCAGTCAGCCTTGGAAATAATCCAGTGAGGGTATCGTGTTGGAATAGTATGGAAACCAGATATGTGAATGTTAATGGGAAAATGATCACTGCCAAAGAGGTCGGAGAGCACCGACCAATCAATGAGTGGTACCAATGACGGGCTACAGAAGCTAACGTCTAAGGCGGAGTACGTACCATAGGCAGAGGATAAAAAGGTAGGGGCGCCAGTGTTCAACAAAAGGAGGCCGGACATATCGCAAACGTCTCCTACAAGGCACCCCCGAGCATCGTCAGTGTCGGAGCCCCATGAAGAGTGTTTGGCATTTAGATCACCAAGGAAGATGAAGGGTGGTGGAATCTGAGCCAAAAGAGCTCGAACGTCGTTCTCGTGTACGACACTGACCGGTGGCAGATAGACATTGCAAATTGACAGACTTAGGCCCTGCAACTGGACACGCACAGCTACAGCTTGCAGCGGCGTGTTTAGCGGGATGCTTGTGGCAGAGATGGTATGCGCCACCAGAGTAGCAACACCACCGCTTGCTCGTCGATCAGCTGCAGAGTCATGCCTAAATGCCGAAAAACCACGAAGATGTAATGCGTGATTAGGGTGCAAATGTGTTTCTTGTAGGCAGACGATTGATGGAGAGCGTTGCGAAACGAGATGCTGTATGTCCGGAACACGTGCCCGGAACCCATTAACATTCCACTGGATTATTTCCATGGTAAAGAAGAATTAGTGATTCGTCTTCATCTTTTTCTTTTTCATCTTTACCTTAACCGACTTTGGACGGGGTAGGTTAATTTCGTCATCCCCTAGTGACTCCTCGGATGTACGGGAGTCTGAAGATCCCCTGCGGATCGCGGAACGGGAGCGGGAGCGGGACTTCATTGATGACGTGTGGCTGCTGGCGCGAACATCAGGCCTAGAGGAATGGCTATCAACAGGCTGGCTACGACTTGTGGACGCCTTGTGAGCTGGTGTCTGCACGGCTGTAGATGTTGTAGCTTTTGCAGGTGTGGCACGAGACACTGGAACAATACTCGCTGGTAGGTCTGTCTGTGTTGAAGCATCTGATACAGGGACATGCTGTATCGCTACGGTGTTGACAGGAGCGCGTCGGGCAGCCAAGGCATAACCTGTGGTGGTCGCAGGTTGCAGCTGCTCAAAGCGACGACGCGCCTCTGGAAATGTAAGATGTTCTTTCACGCGTAGCTCCTGTATACATTTTTCATCCAGAAACTTCGCACACTGACGCGAGCTAGATGGATGACCGGCTCCACAGTTAACACAATGAGGGTCACGGGTACAAGCCGTGACCTCATGAGGTGATAGGCCACAACGCTCACAAACGGCAGGATGGTTGCACGCGGTCTTAGTATGTCCGAACTTCTGACACTGAAAACAGCGCATAGGGTTCGGGACATATTGACGTACGGCGGCACGCTCGTACCCGCAGAAGATGTATTCTGGCAACTGTGTGCCCTTAAAAGTGAGGAAAACCGTACGTAAATCAATCACTTTACCATCCTGCTTTCTTGTCAGACGGTACGCTTGACACACACGCTGGTCGGAGAGGCAAGTAACAATCTCCTCGTTTGACAGACCGTCCAGACTGGATGTGGTGACAACTCCTCTGCATGAGTTTAGAGATTTATGTGGGGCTACCCGGATGGGGTAGGAGCCCAACAAAGTGGCTTTCAACAATTTCTGGCACTGGTCTGCGGTGGTCACTTCTACCAAAAGCGTACCGTCTCGTACTCGGGTGGCGTTTTTAACAAGGCCACAGATCCTGTCGAGTTCTTTCTTTATGTAAAAGGGGCTCAGATCCTTCATCGTTTTCCTTTCACTGGCCAAGGTCATGACTAAAAAACTGTCGAAATGGGAGGGTTTGCGCGGATGCATGTTGAAATCGGACCCCCATCCGGAACCGTCGGCGTCAGCCTGCCATCCGGGGGTCAAAGGATAAAAGACACCAAAATCTCCACGGTCTGTGCCGCCATGGAGACCCCTCCATGACTGACCTCAAGGCGTACTTCAGAGGAGCTACCCTCCGATCTCCACTGCTTGTCCGCATGGGTAAACCGTTCACCACGTGACACCCCGGTTTTATGCCCCCACCACAGGAATAACCGCCTGTGGCTCCCCGCTTTAGCACACGCTGCCTCAATGGAGTCAGCGTGGATTCAGGGGACTTCGGGTTGATTACACCGGGGCTCCGTCAGCGGTAACACGTCCGGCCGGTGATACTAACCCGACGGCACGCGGCCGTCGGGAGATTAACACCGGCCGTGCCCTCAAGGAGCTACGTGGGTGTACATGACGTGTGGACGGGCTCCGCACCTAAGGCTACTCATGGGGGCAGTGTGAAGGGTCCGCACAACCTTCGCGCCTGAGACCTCCGAAGAGCACACAAGTCGGGGGCCGCGCTGAAAACCGTGGGACAGGACCACGGAGATAGGAAAGATCCCTGCTGGTGAGACAGGAGTTATAAAACTAAGGCCTTACTAACTAATAATCGGAATAAACCTAGAAGAGGAAGAGGGTGATATAAAAGCAACATAAATCGCTGCACGTGGCACAGTTAATGTATATGGAGGGGGTGAAATGATGGTGCGCAGCTCGGGGCCCCGGGCGCGCCAAACCCGGACCTACCGTGGTAGGTTCCCCTGGGGGAGTTTGATTTCGGAGTCCTCTTCTCCTAGATGAGTCGTCGACCAAGACTAACGAGCCTCATCTACCCGTTGGAATGTTCTTAGCTTCCCCTCACCTCTTGCCTACCAGTGGTCACAAAGACACACTTAGTAGGCCGTCTGGATCAGGTACTGAGCCCCTCCGCCACGGCAAGGCGACACTCCTTCGGAGGGGAGGACTATCGAGGATATCCACTGAAAATGGTGTTGCAAATAACTTATTTCTCAAGTGGTATAATGTCCTGGAATCTACGTTTGAATTCTTTGTGCAATTGTCGCAGCCATTGTAAGTAGCACACCATGTACTAATATGTAACATTACACCATCACTGCACTGATATATTGGACTGTGTGGCTGAGCGGTCCGCAGTGAATGCAATCCCCATGCGCCCTCAAGTGACCTTGACTCGACTTGAGGATGCCTGATTTAGATCAATGCTGTGCTTTATTTTTGCCATTTTACTGTCTAATTTTGTTGCAATGCATCAACATGTAACTGGCATTTGTATTTATGTTTATTAACAAGAATATATGCAAAATATATTAATAATGGCTTGCCTTTATTTAATTCTTTAATTCGACAGTCAGTAAAATTACATTAAAAATAACACAGCTTTTGACCAAATTATAAACACACCTTTTCCATCGCCCTAGTGATAACTTTACTAAATTTACAGACATTTACTCTGAGGTGAATAAGAAAAATACCCATACTCCAGTCAGAAGTTGAACCTAGCACCTTTGTTATTGGATGCGAACCACCTGACCAAGGACAGTATGTACAAGCGGTTTTATTACATATTTGCTTGGAGCTACAATGGAAATACAAGACTACAGTAGACTGAAGTGATAGTCAAATGTTTTAAGAGCTATTTGATATGTGATGGCTTTCAAATTACATTCTCTTTGCATGTCTAGATCATAGAGGAAAAAAAAATCAATAACAGCCTGCTTTTTGAGAAAAGTATAAGAACTTAAAAAGTCAAACTAACAACAAGGAATATCTCGAAAATGATTATCCACACAAACAAATTTAACACAAATTGTGCATTTTAATGAGATCTACATTTTTTATGTAATAATATTTGTTGTATCTCTTACAGTTTACCAGATATTATACAAAAGTCATTCAGAATGAAGAGGACTTCCAAGACAATTCACAGAAAATTTAACATATACACCACATTTACTCAAAAATAACACTCCCTCGATTGTAAGACCTGCCAAGTGTTGTGGACGAATTTTAGAAAAAAATATACGCATGTGAATGTTAGATATGTTCATTTGAGGCAGGCTATAATTCCTAGAAAAACAGTTCTTTAGGATTTCTTTGGTGCTGTACATACAGATGGTTGACCAAGAAGAAGTTATAGCTTTCATTTGTTTGCAAAGAGATGAACAGGGAATTAGACATTGATCTTCACTCATTAGTAACTTCATCCCTTCTACCGGCTTTCTTCTTACTAGTATAACAAACTCTTTGGTTACAACAGCAACTGCTTTACTGAAAGCAAGTTTCTCCTGTACCTATATGTGTTAGTGGTAACATGAATTCATGGAAAAGTTTCACAATAGATTTTAAGATACACGATTTGGAACTCACTGAAAAAAATGGTCTATGAGTATAGGTCGAGGGTGTTTGGTATAAACAAACATGACTGTTACTGGAGAAATTAGAGAGATAAACTTTAAGTTGCGAAAAAAGGACCTTGATCTTCTCATGGCCCTTAGAAAGGACACCATTCTGCAGGGAGAGATTGGCTGGAAGTGCTGTGTAGTAACTTGTGAAATAGCAAAGCAGTATATGAGTAACAAAAATAGTGTTTAGTAAAATATAGGTATTCAATTCATAGTTCAGTAATACATTTATTTTCTTTTTCTGAAATGCTCGTTTGTAAGACCCTTCAAATTTTTCGGCAATAACTACGGTAAAAGAAGGGAGTATTATTTTCAAGTAAATATGGTTAAAGTGTGGAAGGCAATTTGGCAATTTGTAAACAATGCTGTAATGCATTTCTACTTTAATTCAAATGAATTTAGTCACAACTTAATGTTAAAATGTCAAGCAAAGTTTCATTTCTAAGAAAGATTTGGCAACATCACTGTAGCATTAAATTGTGACTAAATCCATTCAAATTGATATAAAAAGGCATTACAGCAATGGTTCTTCATTTGCAGTAATTGTATTGTATATATTTGTTACCCTCATCATGTAGAATCCGTGGTTATCATGGCTAAAGCAGTACCTTCCACCCGGTATATACATTTCATTTGTCATGAAAATATCTTAAATGCTTGGTATTTTAATACAAATTATTAGAGCCATTTTTGAGAAAAGAAAAATATTTGTAACCTTTTCATGAAAAGGGTAGCTTGGGTGGGGCTTTTTTGAGTTATGCTATCTACTCTGTCTCTGACAGACACTGACACACACACACACACACACTGACACACACCCCCCCACACCCACACGCAAACGCACATGCACACACGCACAAAGATCTTTTCTAAAAGGCTTTTTTCAGATTCAGAGGACTTATATTTCCATGCAATCTCAGTATTGAATTTTAGGACGGAATACAATACTTCTTCTACCTAATATTGAGAGAATGAAAAAATTATGAAACGGCCATGCTGTGTTTTGCCTGTCTGCATCCTCGGCACTCGTCTGCTGCTATCATAGAAAGGTGCGGATGAAACCATAGGACATTTTAAAAACTACTTTTAAAGGCTTTACTTACAAACTTTGTGAAATCATAGCGGGGTTAGGTCAAGGAACTGAGAGGGCCACAAATCTCCACTAATAATCAAACTCTTATTCCTATATCTTCTTTCTTGATAGTTGAGATACACATTTGTACAAATTATCTTATTGCTTATTTCCTTGTAGGTGCAAGGGGAATGTTAGAATACAGTAGGCTTTTGCGATAGTCATATGTTTGAGATTCTGTTGTCTTTGCACACTTAACATATAAAAAATGAACAACGATGATCCATTTCACGAAAGTTCTAAGTTTTCCGAAACACACACATAACAAGGAATATCTCTGAAATGGTTCACCCTACAAGAAAATTTATTGAGACATAAATTGTGTATTTTAGCAAGATTTACATTTTTTGTAGAGTATAATTTGGTCTATCTCTAACGGTTTACCAGTTATGCAAAAGTCACCCAGAGTAAATACGACTACAGCGGCTATAGCCAGAAAATTCAAGATATACATTTCATTTGTCATTAGAATATCTCAAACATATGACATTTTAATCAAAATCGTTAGAGCCATTTTCAAGAAAATCAAAATTTTCGAAAATGTTTCCATGTAAAGGGTAGTTTAGGGTAGGGCTATTTTCTTCAAAATCTTCGTGTCGCATCCTTGAAAGACATTAAACTTAAATACCAACTTTGGTTTTTAACCGACTTTTCGTTTTTGAGTTATGCTGTCCACAGACTGACAGACTGACACACAGACACACACACGGACCTTTTTCTAAAACGGCTTTTTTTGGATTCAGGGGGCCTCAAAACA
Organism: Tenodera sinensis; assembly: GCA_030765045.1. Taxonomy (NCBI): domain Eukaryota; kingdom Metazoa; phylum Arthropoda; class Insecta; order Mantodea; family Mantidae; genus Tenodera; species Tenodera sinensis. The sequence goes on along the minus strand of CM060971.1, from coordinate 59,412,235 downwards.
TGTATTTCCGGTGAAATCTTGACATCGAATGTTTGGGTGGAATACAATACTTCCCCTACTTACCAGTAGAGAAAGTAAAAAAACAAGGGGGGGCGGGGCAATATTGTATTTATGTATGTACGGATGTCAACTGTTGACTTGAAATAATTGACCCTATAACTCAGAACCTAATATTGTTAATGAAATACCCCTACATTACAAAAAAATTGCTGGTGCAATTGTGCACAAGCAGAGGTTTTCTCAGAGCTACAATAGGCAATTTCTATCTCTGGGGTAACTTAAAATTAAGTGTACAAGACAAACCCACACACCCTGGAAGAATTAAAGCAAAATATCCATCAGGGAATTGTCAGCATTTCTCAACGTGAACTACGGCGAGAGGTAGGTAGTTTCCTTAAGAGGTGCATATGGACAACTACGGTGCTCAGTTTCAGCATCTCCTTTCATAAAGTTGGTAAGTAAAGCCTTTTAAAATAATTTTAAAAATGTTGTATGGTTTAATCTGCACCTTTCTGCAGATAGCAATGAGAGCCAAGGATGCACACAGGCAAAACATCATGCTGTCAGTTTGAAATTTTTCAGCTCTCTTGGTACTATGAAATTTACTCTTCAAATGATGGTGGTGGAGAATAACAAAAGAAATGAATATAAAACCTCAACTTACAGCTACTCTGTACTTATTTGCCATTATCTTTAATTTTTCCACTAGAGTGCAGAGGAGCTTAGTGCGCTGCAGAGAGTTGGTCACCCACAAACAGAAGGGAAATGTGATGCTGTCCACAACCACCAGTTTCACCTGTCAACAATACAGCAGGCTAAATCACTTTCTCCACTTACCCTTATACAAACACTTATGCCTATTTTAATTTAAAAGTGAGTCCATTAATAACACTAAACAACACAACAGTGTTGTTTAGTGTTATTAATGGACTCACTTTTAATTAAATTAATTATAACAACACTGTTTTCAAACTTCTATGAAAGGAAGATACTTATTCCTATATTTACTTCATATTAGTACAGATACACAATTGTACAAACTACCTTATTACTAACTTTCTTGTAGGTAAAAGGGGAATACATTATACATAAATGATAGCCTGTTTTAAAACTGGTCACTATGTGATGACCTTGAATTCCATTCTCTTTGTATGACCAAGACATAAAAAAATGAATAATATATTCCTATTTGAGAAAACTGTTGGAAAATTCAAACAAATAGCAAGGAATAGCTAAAATAGTTAACTTTACAAAAAGTTGTATTTGACATAAAGTATATGTTTAATGAGATATAAATTTTTTCTGTAACAAGATTTTGCCAGTCTTCTATGATTTGTTATTTTTGACTATCAAAACTGGCCCAAACGATTTTGATTAAAATAATATATGTTTATGACATTTTCATGACAAATGAAAAGTATATGTTGACTTTTCTGTGAATATTCTCTGAAGTTCTCTTTATTCTGAATAACTTTTATATAACTGATAAACTGTAAGACATGTAATTAATGTTCTTCCACATAGTAGCCATATGTAGGAAAGGGTTGGAAAGGGAAGAGTGAGACTGAAAAATTCAATGCCATAGCTGGGATTTGAATCGTGGATCTACCAGTTACCATTCGGCTGCTCTAACCACTAAGCTACTATGGCCAACATGCCAATTCGACATTAAATTCTCCAATATTTTATTGACCTTACAGTTGGTTAACCTCTTCAGGGATATGGACGTGAAATCATGTCCATTTAAAATGACGGACGAGCGATATGGACGTGTATACACGTCCTGTGCGTTTGTGCATTTAACCCTTATTTATCCACTATCTAACTCAACTTATTTTAATTTTCCCCCGTTATGAAAAATTTAATTAAATTCTATATGCTTTACTGGCTTACCTTTATATGTTCCTTCTGCAGTGATATGCCTCAAAACAGGGATAAACACACAAGGGCACATCTCCACATTCGCCACAGATCATCCCAGTTTCCTTACGGATTCCCTTCTTGCGGCACACGAAACACCTTCGAGATGGGCGGGACTTCTTTGCTGTTGACGGTATCCTTTTAGGATAATGTTTTCCTTGAAGTCTGAGGGGTGCAGGGGTTTTGGATTTTCTACCCCCAGTATGAAGAGGCCTCTCAACCTGGTATTGTTCAATTAGGCTGCGAGCTATTGATAGTCGAAAGTCCAGGTAGGTCATTGTCTTGTGTGGGTTTAGAGCTCTCCAAATTACCCAACAATTGTATATGGTTATATCCAGCTGGTGCAAAAATACCTTTTTATACCATTTCACTGTTTTTCGTAAAGAGGGATATGCTTGCAATACCTGATCTACTAGATCGACACCGCCCATGTGCATATTGTATTCCTGGATAACGTCAGGCTTGAAAATGCACATTTTGGTATGGGCATCTGTTTTTCCAGTGTCAATCATCAAAATCTTAGAGCTGCAATTGGATAATGCTGTAACTACCCTCCTGTCCTGCCAGGCAAGGTAGGTCAAAGGTGGGAGCTGACGCACCTCCATTTCCCCTCTCCTTAGAGCCTTCGTATTCACATCTTTTGGCAAACCAATACGATTTGAATGTACTGTTCCAATTGCATTAGTCTTTCTTTTGTGTAAGGCCATGAATAATTTAGGAGAGCTATACCAGTTATCTAAGTACACAGTCCTACCCTGATCAAGCACAGGTTCCATTAGGTGCATTACTATGGAGCCAGATAAGCCCAAATCTTTGTCTCCAGTATTGTCAGTCCCTTGACCAGTGTAAATGCAGCTATTGTAAAGATATCCCGTTTTACTTTCACAAACATCAAAACTCTTTATGCCAAATCTAGCCCTTTTTGTTTTGATGTATTGCTTCCAACCTAAGCGGCCCTTCCAAAGCATTAGGCTTTCATCAACAGTGACCTTTTCACCAGGCACATAATTTTCTTTAAATTTTGAAATAATATAATCGAAAACAGGCCTAATTTTGTGGAGTTTGTCATTTACATTCTCTGTGCAGGTGAAATGAAGGAACCGCAAAATTGACGTAAACCTGTTATTTGACATGCATTTTCCAAAAAAAGGAGTAGCTAGCAAGTCATCTGTGGACCAATACATGTATAATGCAGGTTTACGAATAACACCCATAAGTATAATTAGACCAATTAGCCTGTAAATCTCATTGAGTGTTACTTCTGTCCACCTTTGAATTCTGCTCTTAGGCCCTAATTTACCTTTAGAGAGCAGGTCTTCCTTCACCTTACACGCATATACATTTGTTTCCGAAACAATGAGAGACACTAAGTCGGTAGTAAAAAATTTTGTAAAAATGTCAATTGGTTGGCTGTCAGAAGTCAGCTGAGCCTGGGATTGAACACCAGACCCTGTGCTCGTGAAGATGTGCCTGTTTGTATTGGAATTGTTTTCAGCACTCCACAATGCTGACTCTTCACGAACACCTGAAGGAAGTTGGTCACGTTCTTCCTCACTGCTACTTGTACCTATATCCTCCACACACCCCTCAAATTCGGAAAATTTGCCATCAATATCCAAATCGCTGTCACACAGCAAGAAGTCCTCCACATTATCGTGTGTAATTTCAGAAGCCCTTACACTTCCACCACTCGCTAACCTTTGTGCAACACTGCTTGTTGATGCCATGTTTTAGCTCTGAGTTGTAACACTCAATAGCTTCTCACTTCAGCTACAAGCAGGAAAGTATACGTATGCATTTCAAGAAAGAAACAAACGGAGCCTGTAAGCTATATCCAAGTTACGAAACACGTGTAAGGAAAAATTGCAAACCTGCTTTATTCTGATGACTCATAAACCCCGCATACAGTAGCGCTCTATTTCACATTGTGCTGTGATTTGCTGACGCAAAGCTCACACATACAATGGGTCCACTGCTGTTTCTTTCCGAGAAATTATATTAGGTGCCTTCGACAAAGCAAAGTTAACTTTTTACCACAGTGAAACAAATAGTGCCATTTCAACGATTTGTAAATGCAACTCAACATTGCTGATGATGTACATGTATACTGCATATAATGAGTTTTATACCAGTTTTTGTTTCATTAAAATAACTTAAAATTTACGCAAAATACAGCTGTGTATTTAGGAAGCACTTTTAGCGCATTTAACAATTTAAATGCCCTGCGCTGGATATTGGGTATCTGTTCTCGGCCTGCAGAGCTTTTAAATGGCTGTCGCTCAAGAGGTTAAACTAGAAGCCGACTTAAGTACTTACAGCATAGTAAGTTGCCATTAAGGTGTGTTATCTCAGAGTAAATTGAGATCTCCTTGTGTGGTTTACTGGGAAAAACTTCAAGTGAGCTGGAGAATTTAATGTCATGTCAGCATGTTGCCCATGATACCTTAGTGGTTACAGCAGCCAGATGGTAACCGGTAGATCTGTGGTTCAAATCCCAATCATGACATTGAATTTTTCAGTCCCAACTTTATGCTTTCCAACCCTGTCCTACACACGGCTATTGTGTGGAAGAGCATTAATTACATAGAGATAAGGTTGTCAGACTAGAAGAATTCTTCTTCTTTACCTAATTACCCTCCACTTATTGGGACCTACACCCCCTAGGACTTACAAGCCAGTGCCTAGGGTCAGAAGCACAGGAACCTATAGACCAGACAGAGTGAAGACCTGGAAGCAGGTGGTCAGGACTAGGAGAATTAGTGAGTGAAATTAAGCTATGGCAAAAAAATGTAATAAAGGAAATAAGAACAGATGTGGCTAAAGAATCGGAAGCGTTTAGGAGAGAGAGAGAGAGAGAGTAAGTGAGTGAGTGAGTGAGTGAGTGAGTGAGTGAGTGAGTGAGTGAGTGAGTGAGTGAGTGAATGAATAAGTGAGTAAGTGGGTGAGTAAGTGGGTGAGTGATGTTTAAGGGCCCATTGACAACTTGATCATTTGGGCCCCAAGTCAGAACGTAAAAGTAGCACTGGCTCACAAGTTTAAAAATTCAAGGATAAAACGGAAGGTTAAAAAGATGATAGTTAAAAAGTGTAAAGCATTAAAAATGAAAGTTAATAATGTAAAACATAAAAATGTGAAATTTAAAACAATTAAAAAAGAAAATGCTAAAATGGTAAAATCAGGATAGTGCTAAAACACATCACTGAAGACTAAAATATCCAAAAGCTAAAACAAGTTAAAGTTGCTGTACGAACCCTATGTCTGTGACGAACCGCAGTGCATTACCCACAACAACTGGGTCGTCGCCCAAAACAGAACACAGTGTAATACCCAGACCAAGGGACTGGTGCTCTTGAGCGTAATGCGGACAACCTAGGAAGACATGCGACACAGAGAGTTGAACATTGTATGTTGGACACAGTGGGGTCGAGTCACCACATAACATACCATGAGTGGCACAGGTGTGCCCTATTCTTAAGCGTGTTAAAGAACTTTCGACCTGCGAGAGTCCCTGCAAGATGTCAGCCTGGGATCTACAGTGTCTTTGATCGTCCGTAATTGTGTGCTAGTGAAAGCCTCCCAAGATTGCTGCCAAACCAAAAAAAGATGGCAACGAAAGTACCGCTGCACATCTCTAGGAGACAGTATTTGTGTGGATAACTCCAGCAAACAAGATGCAGACTTAGCAGCCGCATCCGCCTGCTCATTGCTGGTAATATCCACATGGCCTGGGGTCTATGTAAAAACTGTTATCCGCATGAGTGTAATTGAGAAACGAGTGTCTGAATCTTTGCAATTAAAACCAAGGTGCCCAGAAACTGCTGCAGAGCCTCGGTAGCCCTCAGAGAATCAGAGCAAATTATAAAATTTCCAGGAACTGAGAAGAGTGACCTGCTAACCTGTCCACGTAAGAACGTAATAAAAACGAGCACCGAAGAGACAGTGGAAGTTCGCCAGATTCAACATACAGACACTCAACACGACTAGTGCAGAAAGCTCCAGTAGCTAGACGGATACCAGCATGATGGATTGTATCTAAAAACAGAGTTTAGAGGCAGACGCTGCACCGTAGATAAAACTGCCTAGTCCAGTTGGGACTGCACCAGGGAACGATACAACCTCAACATGACAGTCCGATTGCCGCCCCAAGATACTCCAGATAAAACTCGGAGCACTCGAAGTGAATGATTGCAAGAAGCACAAAGTTGGCAGGTATGGTGCTCCCATATGAGCTTACTGTCGAGGTGAAGGCCAAAAAGCTTGAGGTGCAGAACAAATGGCAGAGATGTGCCACGCAAATGGAGATCAGAAGGAGGGTGTACAACATGCAGTCAATGGAAGTGTATACACTGTGTTTTTGTAGCGGAGAACTAAAAGCTGGTACAAAGTGCCCACTCGGATATAGATGTTGCAATCAACTGTAGTTGACACTCGATGTGCTCAAGACTATAAGAGCGATAGTAGATCGCAAAGTCGTCAACATAGTGACATTGGGATTTCGCTACGAACAACACTAGCAATGCCATTAATAACTACGGCGGAAAGTGTGACAGTGAGTATCAACCCCTGGGGCACACCATTCTCCTGGATCATCTCTTGTGAGAGTGTGCTTCCAATGCAGACACGAAAACAGCGAAGGTGTACAAAATTTAAAAGGAATGCAGCTAAGTGACCCCGTAAACCGTAACCGTGAAGGGTGCAGAGAATACCATATCGCCAGGTAGTATCGTAGGCCTTCTCCAGGTCAAAAAAGATACCCACGACATGCTGCATCAGCAGAAAGGCATTTTGTATGTAAGCTTCTGGCACTGGAGCGATGGTAACGAAAACCTCACTGAACATTGCTCAGTAGGTTGTTTGTCTTTAGCCACCACACTACACAAGTGTTAATCATACGTTCTAAGGTCTTACAAACGACACTCATTAGGCAAATAGGGCAGTAGCTAGAGGGAAGTGTCTTGTCTTTTCCTGAGTGAGGGATAGGGACCAAGACCAAGAAGGCGGAAAAACCTGCTCATGCCATATACAATTATAAATGCTCAGCAGGAAGAACAAAGCCGCAGGTGGAAGATGAAGCAGCATTTGTTGATGTATATCTGGACCTGGAGAAGAATCCTTTGTGATGGATAAGGAATGTGTCAGCACCGCTTCAGTAAAAGGTGCATTGCACGGTTCACTGCAATCTCTGTTAAAACCAAGAACTATCCGCTCTGCAGATTCCTTGAGAGGTATAAAAGCTCTATCATAACTATCTGTTTGGCTAGTAAGACCTAATGAGGTAGCCAGAGCGTCGGCGATATCCTGTTCGGAGGTATAAGTGGTGCCGTGTAAGGCAAGGCCAGGAATTATTGTCTGGTGATACTTGCTGTACATATGGCGAACAGCAGTCCACACCTTTTGTGCCAAAGCGCAACGGGAAAGGGAAGAGACGCAGGTTTCCCAGGATGTATGTTTTGCAACTTAGCAGTTGCAACCTTCAGGTTGATTACAGGACATGATTGTCTGGCAAAACATTTAAACAGAATTGGGATATATTCTTCACCACTCTGTCCTCTATGTGATCTGCAGGAGGAAATGGATCGAGACCACCTTCAAATATGCCCGGCCACTTCTAATGCCCCATCCATCAGTGAAAAATATTGGAGAGCAAGAGGATTAATGACTTCATTGTCAGAAATCCAGCATTAGCTAACAACAACAACGACGACGTTTTGCAACTACGAAATACAAAACGTGTTCTTGCACGAGAATGTTTGAAAGCAATAAAGTTGTCCTCCACAGGATGTGAGCTGAAAACACACAGAGCTCTCTTGCGTGCTTTGATAGCCAAGCAGCATTCCTCGGTCCACCAAGGCACAGGAACGTGACGAGGTGTAGTGGAACCACGAGGAATGCTAGAATCCACTGCAAGCAGGATAGAAGACATGAAATATTTCACCATGTCATCGATGGTGGTGAAAACAGCTACGACTTTTGGACGACTTGTGAGCTGCTGTCAGCATAGCGAAAGATGTAGTCACCGGTGCAGGTGTGGCACGATGCAGCGAAGAAATGCTTGCTGGAAAGTCAGTCTGGGTTGAAGCCTCGGCTGTACGGACATGCTGTAAGCCCACAGACTGTACAGGAGTGCGGTGGAGTGCAGTCGAATATCCTGTGGTGTTCGCAGGTTTCAATAACTTGAAGCACCGGCACGCTTTCAAAAAGGTGAGGCACTCCCTGGATGCACTTCTTGTCCAAAAACTTCGGGCACTGATGCGAGCTGGATGAATGACCTCCTCCACAGTTGACACAGCAGAGGTTCCGAACACAGGCCTTATCCTCATGTGCAGCTAAACCGCAATGCTAACTGCAGGATGGTGGAATGATATCCTTGTATGTCCGAACCGCTGGCACTGAAAACAGTGTATCGGGTAAGGGACATACATGCAAACTGCAGCATGCTCGTATCCGCGGAAGATATACTCCGGTATCATAATGCCCTTGTACATAAGAAATATGCATAGAGTTCTCTGCACCATCCTGCTTACGGGTGAGATGGTACGCCTGACATACTCTATGATCTGACAGGCAGGTGGCAATTTCTTCATTTGTCAGACCGTCTAGGCTGGAGGTGGTAACAACTCCCCAAAAAGTGTTTAGCGACTTGTGTGGGGCTGCCTGAATGGGGGTAAGAGCCCAACAAAGTCGCCTTCAGCAGCTTTTTGGACCGGTCTGCGTTTGCCGTCTCAATTAAAAGTGTACCGTCTTGCACTCGCATCAGAAGTATTCAACCCATGTTATAAATATACAGCTTACAGATTCAATGTCATGATCATTCTAAGTAAATAAAAACTTCAGTGATTGGCAACTAAACAAGTTTCAACAAGAATTGTATCGTTACATATACAGTCTCTTCTTCTTCATCTGATTACCTTCCCCTTATGTAGGACTTACAAGCCAGTGCCTAGGTTCAAACAAACCCATGGACCGGACAGAATGAAGACCTAGAAGCAGCACAAGGTATGAGAGTTGGGAAGAGGATAATATGAAATGTACATGAAATTGATGGAAAGGTCATGATGGAGCAGTTGGCAGAATTAACAGTGGGAGGGGGGGGGGGGGAACTAGAGAACCCGGAGAAAACCTACCAAGGTGACATATTGTTCACCACAAATACCACAAGCAGGTCTCTAGGATCGAACTGGGCCACCTTGGTGATAGGTGAACGGTCTAACCACTTGACTATGGCGCTGCCTGTTAGACATACATAATTATTTTAGTACTTATCTGCTAAATGCTTATACTACTGTATTCCACCCAAAACTTCAATATACTGATATTTCACCAAAAAAGATATGTTTGGAGACTCCCTGTATCAAAAAAAAAAAAAAAAACATTCCTCTAGCACACAGGAGTATTGAGAAGTGACAATTTCAAAGAGTTCTGCATTTTGTCAGATGCTCCATGTTTTTTTCAACTTGTTCAGACACAGTGATAGCAGTATTACAATCTTATCAATATGTTTACCCAAATAGTCATGTCTAATAATTAGTTCAAACATAGCAACAACAGCAAATCAGGAACTAACACAAAATATGTAGACCTCATTAAAATGCAGATATGTCAAATAAATGGTGCTTTATTTATTCTTTTTTGGGAGGTATTCCTGAAATATTTCATCTAATTGGCTTCAGTTTTCAAAAACTTGTGCTTTTCTCAAACGCAAAGTCATTATTTGTCTGTTTTTCTTTCTTTTCTTCTTTCTTGTTCCTCATTGACAAACAAAGAGAATGAAATTTCAAAGTCATCACATAGTGACCAGCACTTAAAACATTTCAGTATTTTCCTATTTCCATTGTACCTACAAGAAAATATTTAATAAAACTATTTCTACAAACATTTATATCTATTAATATAAAGTAGATTGAGCAGTAAGTTTAAGAATAGTTTGTACAAGAGTGAGTTGAGAAAGTCATGTGAATGTAACACAGCACGATTAACTGCCATTTTGGTTCATACATAGTAGTGCTCTCCTGCATTACTATAAATAACCAAAAGTTTACTGTAACTGATGTACACAATGCAAAAATCAAATTCATCAAGATATGAACAATGACTCTTACCTCTGGAGTCCTCTGTAAGAACTCATCGATGCTCTCCACGGCTGCTATCAGTTCTATGTGATCGTTAACTACCATGCAATAAACCCCATTCATGACAGTCTCTACTGTAAAACTACTAACAGTATTAACTGCATGACAATGAGTCACACAGGCCGTCGCCAATTCTGTAACAAATTTAACAACAGCTGCTATTTAAACAATCAGTGCACAATTGGTCAAAAAAGCAACAGAGATGCAGACACCTTCCCCCAATCAGCAATGAAACCTTATTCAGAGCTACCTAACTTTTCCAAAAACTTTGGTACGCAGAACAAATCTAGCAAAATAAAAGAACTTCTAAAATCACATAAATCAGACAAAAATTAAGGTTCACTGAAGATTGGAAGGTTTTTGAACAAGCGAGGTTAATCACATTACTTGAGAATTGATTACATTTACATCTCAGCTTTCAACATACTAATTGATATAGTTGTGTTATCTGGCATACTACTGATGGTGGAGGTCTCTGGTAGTGGTGATACAAACTTCTTAAGCTGGTCCATAATGGAAAATCGAAATTCATTATTTAGTCTCTTGTGATCACATATACATAGGCAAGACTAAAAGAAACTTCAAAACTAGATTAAAAGATAAAGCTGGATAAAGTACAAATACATTGAAAAATCACATATAGCAGCATACTTTTGGACCACTGCCACCGCAGCCGCAGCCACCACCACCACCATCAATAGTATACCAGACGAGACAATTATAACTAGTTGTTGGAAGCTGCGGATGGGAATAAAAGTTCCTGAAACATATCCTGATTTTCACAAGTAAATGGGGTATAGTGTAAATATAACTGACCCTCAATTAAAAACTTCAGTTGTTTATTGTATAAATTGTAAATACTGTGACAACTTCTACACTGGAAAAACTAAAAAGGATTCTGAACATAAGGTTTAAAGAACATTTTAGCAATATCAGATACAAGCAAATAGAAAAAATCCACAGTGCTCTACCAAGATGTAGAACATGTCAACTTCAACACCACATTTGATAAGAACTTGGGTCACTAAGAGAAACACTTCAATTGTTACCAGGGAGCTCGCCAAATCAAAATCCAACATTCAACATGAGCTAATCTTGTTAGGAAGATCCTAATAAAGCACATTCTATGTAAATACTAGTAATAAATGAAGTATGGAGTATTAGTTCACCTCAAACTATATTAATATTTTATTTTGTATATTGACCACCTCCATAGCACAGTTGGTACCAAGGATCAAACCCGGGTCCTCCGTGCCAGAAATTTTAAACTTCTGGCACGGAGGACCTGGGTTTGATCCTTGGTACCAGCATGGGAATTTTATCCCCTCTGGGAGTTGTGACACAGGGTGCACTCAACCTCGTTAGGTCCCAGGGGGACCAACTGAGGAGCTACTTGATGGAGAAGTAGCGGCCCCAGGTCAAGAAGACCTCATAACTGGTCGGGAGGGTTTGGGGCACTGACCACGTCCCACCCTCCAGTACTGCACCCCACCAATGACCCCTGTAGTGGGCAGAGGTGGGGGATGCAGCAGCTGGGCAGTAGGCCTTGGCCCTTCATGGGCTGTTGCGCCGGGGTTTAGTTTAGTTTTATATACTGAATATTTTGTTAATAAGCATATTTCAATAGTTTGAAAATTATGATGCACATTGTTTTGCATGTATATTTTGTGAATATATCTTTATTTTATTTATCTTCATATTTGATTTCGAAATGTGATACTTTCAATAATATAAAACTAAAAAATACAACTCCAAATATTAAATTATCAGGAATCTACTGTGTCAATTGTGAAGATTGCCACAATATATACATATATATCAGCAAAAAAAAAGAAGTTTGGAAACCAGAATGAAACAACACGTCAGAAACAAATACAAAGAAACAGATAAATCAGCCATAGCTCACCAGTGTTGGTCTTGCAATCATAACATCAACCTAAATATCCAACTTTTAAAACCAGCAAGAAATTATTGGGAGCTAACAGTGTGGGAAAATATTTACATAATTAAGGATCAAGATCGGCTGATGAATTTTGATGTACCAATCATAGACAATGTCTTACGACTAGCCAATAGGAAGAACAGCATTCCAGGCAATTAGAAAGGGGGAGGCAGTTACCTGATATGCAACAAGTCGATCAACAGCTGAATGATGGACAGAATCCTCTATGATACTAGTCCTGTGATTAACACAATTACAAGTAAGTTGGAGCAGAATGTGTTTAGAAACATCAACATATTTTTTAATTTATGTGCCAATAAGTCAGCAACACTGATGGTAGGTTAGGTTACATACAACAGGTCGCTGCACATTGGTGAATACCAACATTAGCATTCCTTCATGGTATGAGGTTGACATTAAGGACTTTCAAATGTGGTGGTTGTATTAAGGTATGGTGAAACATTCTCCATCTTATTAATTGCTCTTCCACACAATAGCCATGTGTAGGAGAGGGTTGGAAAGGGTAGAATAAGATTGAAAAATTCAATGTCATAGCTGGGATTCGAAACATGGATATACGGGTCTGGCCGCTCTAACCACTAAGCTACCAGGGAATGTGCTAACACAACATTAAATTCTCTAACTCACTCGCATTTTCCCAGTAAACCACACAAAGTGATCTCAAATTTATAAGATACCTTAATTTTTTTTTCTTTTTTTTTCGAATTAATGTCCTCCAACATTGTGTCATATCGGACGAATGAATGAAATGAAATGAAATGGGTGAAATGATGCTCAAATGAGCCCGAGGTCCATGGAGCTTAAAGTTACCCGACATTCGTCTTCTCAGGGTAGGAAAAACCTCGGAAAAAACCTTACCCTGATAACCTACCCTAAGCGAGATTCGAACTCGCGACCTCTTGAACATGAGGCAGACACGCTAACCATCACGCTACAGAGGTGGGCAAGATACCTTAATGGTGACTTACTATATTGTAAATAGTTAAGTTCTTGTAGATCCGTGGTTCAAATCCTGGCTATGGCATTGAACTTTTCAGTCTCATTTTACCCTTTCCAACCCTGTCCTATGCACGGCTATTGTGTGGAAGAACAATTAATTTCCATTGACTGAACTTATACAGAGACCCAAAAACATCAGAACTGCTCCATGGTGTTTTTCCACTATGCAAATGGAAACATAACAGCAGCTGATGTAGGCAAGGTCCCGCCGATGACTTGTTTTTCTCTGCTCTGAAAGTGCAGTATCATGCAATATCAAGCTGACGCTGTTATCATATGGCTGAATTATTACAAGTGTGCTTTATTATTTTGTCCTGTACTTAGTCACAAAGTGTATAATGGCTTAGCATTTGTTTTCTGCTGGACAGCATGTATTTATTTATGATTTGTATGTGTTAACTCAGCTTGCCAAATGAAAATATGATTTGCAGAACATTTTCCAGGTGTAAAAGTTCCAGTTGTAGTGGTTCATCGGTGCTAACTGAATGTTCTGTTCTTTGAGAACCTTTTTGAATTTTTCAAAGACCCAAGGATGGAATGTGAATTTTTTTAATGTCATTTTTGTTTCTGCTGCTGTGAGTATTGTAGTTTCTTTTAGTAACTCTTTTGTTTCTGCTCATTTCACTTTTTTGTCTACTATGATTTGAGGAAGCTGTTTTTTGTGATATTTCAATTATTTTGCAATATTCTGCTTTGTATTCTTCTGCTGTATGGGGGATATTCAGCAATCTATGTGTTAAGCTATTGAGGATTGCCCGTTTGTGACTTCTTGGATTGTGACTATGAGCTTTTATGTAATTATCTGTCTGCATTCGTTTTCTCTGAATGCCAAAGTTTATTCTATTCTTGTTTTTGATTATTTGTAAATCCAAAAATGGTAGTTTCTCATCACTTTCCAATTTCACAGTGAACTTTATGCTCTTTTCCTGGATGTTTAGGAGTTTTAGAGCATGACCGATGTGTTTTCTTGGGACTATTGCAAATGTCATCTACATACTGCTGCCAGAGTTTGAACGTCCATGGGAAACCTTTGATGATCCTTATTTCTAATGCGCTCACGTAAATATCTGCCAAGAAGGGTGAGAGAGGGTTGCCCATTGCTCTCTCGTGCAGTGTTATTAATCGACTCACCTTCTTAGTTTAAAAGGCCAAACACTATCTTGAAAATGATTGTAATTGTTGTAAAACATGAATTTTGAGCAACACCAGGTTAGGTTACCTTTCAATCTTGTTGGGGAAAATCCATGACTGGAATCTATAAGCACAGTTTTACCTCCAACACCACCAAGTGATTGTGGAATCTGAACATCCACACAAAGCTGCAAGCTGAAACAAACATTTACAAATATTACAATTAAGAAATGTATCTAACTCCATGGTGTAAAATAAACAAAGTGGGTTACAATGGTGTATGCCGGGGTTGTGACTTGGGCTATCATTAGGCCTACCATGGCCACGCATGGCCCAGTGGTTAGAACATTCATCTCTCGCCAAAGTATCCTGAGTTCAATCCCAGGTAACCACCTGTGGCATTTGTGATGAACAAAATGGCACAGGAGCAGGTTTCTTCCAGGTTCTCCAGTTTCCTCCACCATCTTATTCCACCAGTGCTCCGTCTTCATTACATGTATCATCAGTGTCACCCCCTTGGTGCCATATGTAGTAAAAGTAGTTAAACACTACAAAAATAAAAGGCCTATCAGATCCATATAATAAGGGGTTGCTGACTAAATGTTAACTTTATGAACAGTGCATTTAAATACATTTTTCTTGAAACAAGCTAAAAACTTATAAGTGTTGTTATTGCTAATGCTCTTCTAACTGGATTTTTTCCATTTTTCTATGGGCTTCCCAAGAATATTTACATAGTTGAACTGGAACCCTGACATTAATTTTTGAGACTGCAATTCATTGGAGTAAATGGTCTCTATTCATTATGCAATTGAGGTTTAGGGAAGTTACAAGTAAACAGAATTTAAATAGATTGTTAATCTTGCAAAAGGATGTATAAAAGCTAAGCAATAGGACTTTGTGTCATAGTGTTTGTTTACTGTAATTTCTCTATATGTACATATATAAAGTAATATATATTATAAATAAAAATGTACATATTACCAATTGTAATAATATTATAGTTATAATACACGTAGAAATAATACACATAGGGTTAATGTGAATAAAAGGACAAGTGAATGTGACTTATTTATAAGTGGAGCGAAATTATACAAGTTGCCACAAACTATAAAAGCCAAGCAACGAGTAAATTTTAAACAAAAATTAAAGGAATATCCAATAAGAAAATGTTTATACGGTATAGATGAATTATATTTATTAGAGTGTCAACATAGTGCTATTATGTTATCATTATAAGAACATTATTTTTATTACTTATGATGTAAATTGTTGTTTTATCTTCTTAGAATTATATTTTGACAATCCTCGTAACATTGTATAATGTCTATGGGCAAAATAAATTTAAAAAATAAAATAAATTACTGTGTGTAGGTCATTGCATAGTGTGCATCTTGGAGAATTGAAGATATTGATTTTGAACAGGTAAGCAGCCAGACAGTCATATTCAGTCATCAAGCAAACAAGGGCTGCTGAGCTTCTTAGAGATTCTGGTGTGGTGTTAATATTTTCCAAGAGTGCTTTCCACGATTTATTTATACTTTTTTCATGATAATTATGTTGCCAATGTGTATGGATTTCTGAATTTACATATAATAAAAGTAATATATATATACACACACACACATTCCAGCTGTCTTTCTTTATGGGTCAACTGCAATGTCACACAATCAAAAAACAATTCCTCCTTGTGTCTTCTCAATCAAACAAGTGTTTTTTTCCACCGATAGAAGAGTCAAGTTGCTCAGATGAATTTGTACTTGTGTTGCTCATAAGAAAGATTTTATTCCTTCCTTATTGGTTTTCGTTATCATCCCATTAGCTTTTTAAAAAGAAGTAATGGAAGCCAAGAAAGAAGTATTGAACAAAGGCTGTGGAAGTCTACATAATTATTTAAGATTTTATTCATTTCAAGGCTGAAAAAGTCCCTTCTGCACTTGCAGTAGTGGAAGAAAATTTTAAAGTCAGTTCACATAGTTTATAAACTTTGTGGTACACATCACACCCACCTGATTTCGTATAACTTGGAATAGTTTGAACAGACTTGTTAGAAAAATTCTGAAGTGAATGTAACACTTTCCGTTCGTTTTTCAAAGACAGAATAATATTGAAATAGGAAACATGGTTCACCTAATACATTTGTTGGAAAACTTTTATCGTAAATCGCAAAATGTTTAGAATCCAGTAATTTCAATCGTTTCTGTGATCCAAATCTTAACTGAGTTTGAGTTATTAGTTTGTCCAGGAACTCGTAGAAAATCCTTAAATACGGAGAATGGGTTTTAACTTCACGACAATGTCTCCTTCTAGGCCTTTCTTTGTCCTCTTCATTAGCAATGCTCATAGTTTCCGACCATGTTTCTTTAAATCCTAAGTTTCTAATTGTTAATCTCTTGTGTTTATCCAAAGCTCTGATTAAATGTGCTAAAATTACAAAACTTGTCATATTTCAGGGTGTTTTCTCAGTTGCAGACAAGCATGGCCAGCAATAAAGCTTATTTAATTCGCATAAACCAGTCAGTCACACATACTTATCATAATTATTTATATTACAATACCTTTTCTAAGGATTCCTATTTTTTTTCTTCTGCTCACACTGCAAGTGTAGAGGAGCTGCAGTACGCCTTTCCTGTTTTACTATCATTAACTTATCCTCACATTTCAACTGTGAGTATGGTCATTTTACTGTTTTATTATGCACTGTTCCTCCATTTCGAAGAATTAGTACTAGCTGCTGTCTTGGTACACTGTACACTATGAAATAATACTAATACAGCTGTTGAGGACAGTAACAATTGCACAGTTAAAAACACACTCTTTCTTGCAATTAAAACCCAGTCGTGTTCATACGACACATTTTGGAGACACTCATGTGAGTAGAACGACCTACAATTCCAAAGCCTTAATGTGCTTATTCCTGCAATTCTCTGCCTCTTTGCCCGTATGGTAGTGAAGGCTGCTGCAGCAAGCTTCTGAAGCTGTATTCTTCCTTCCGTTCAATGGTAGAGAACAAGGCATATTTCATCCTATCCGCTAATTCTTCATGAGGGAAAGTGACTTGTATTGCAATTATTATTAATATTACTTATTAATTTCTAGTTTATGCTTTCATTATAATTTTCTTTATAGTTATACCAATTATAATTGGTGGTTTTGGAAATTAAAAGGAATAATTCCTAGGGGAGGTCATGATGATCCAATTTCAGTTCATAATTTTCCTCCTGCAGAACACACATATAATGTTCAGTTATGGGCTTCAGTGATAGCTTTGTTAGCCCACAATATATGCCACTGGTGGGTTAGATCTAGGTTACATATGGCACCCACACATATAAGTATATTTTCAGTAGATCTTTAGGTTATAACCTATTTTCTTTTTGACAGCTATCGAAAACAAAAGATAGCTTTTATTTATGCTTCGTCCTTTTCCATGGCTATTAAAGTCAGTTTTATAGTACCTAAAAATACCTATTTAGGCGTTGGGGACTATTTTGGCCTATTTTATGCTAAATCAATTAAATCTTAACTTTATTTTAAACCAAGAACAATTGGGATTATAAGCTGAAAATAATCTAGAAAGACCATGGGATGTTCAGGGCAAGATAAAAAATATGTTTATGCACTTAACGTAGACAATACTGTTCCAAGCAAGGTTCACCCTCTCTCCTTGTGGTAACTGTGAAGGACACATCTTTCGTTTAAGGTTTGCTGACCCATACTTGTGACCATCAGCTTTAAGGAATATTTTCCATTTACCAAGATACCACTTTGTTCGTTCAGTAGACGTTTTAAAAGTGTGAGTATAAAGTGATTAAAAGATACCTAAAATCGCTACATCAAAATCTTCTCTAGTTTGACAGTGGTTGAATGAGCTCTGATGTTTTACTTTGAATGGTAAAATGGTATTGCCAATCTTGTAATAAAGAAGTATGTATGTGTGAATTATAATTTATTACAGTGGTCAACATTTTTGTTGCATTGCTATCAACAGTTGTTCTTACCTAATTTAAGGGTGCTGATTTCAGATCTGAGGTCAGTTTTTGTCTGAAAGCTCCAGTTTTTTCACTATCTCCAAATGTCAATATTTCATGGTTTTATGATAGAAACCATGATAGTGGATAGATGTTTTATTGAAGTCTCTTCAACTTAGCTGGGTAATACAAATTAAATAGAAATACAGTCTAAATCTCTTCAGTGGTACAAATCGAAACACATACAATCATAAAGAAGGTTACGGTTAGATAAAAGCAACTTATAACTAATACATTCTACTAAGGCAGAAATTTGCATTTCAAGCTCTTCCATTTGTGGACTGCTTCAGGGAGATCCTGTTTAATACTCCAGCAATGGTCTGCCATCATATGTTTGTCCTATCTCCCTTGATAGTGCTCTTCCATAAACTTCAGGTCCTGATGGAACTGTTCACCTTGCTCGTCACTGACGTCTCCTAACTTCTTGGGGAATTTATCACAATGACTGTATAGGAAATGGAGTTTGACACTCGTGTGATACTGATAAGAAATTGAGGACTGTGGGAGACCAGAAGAATACACTTCCAAATCAGTTTCATTACTTGTCTCTGGGATTTGATCGCTATCAGTATCTTCACATGGAGTAAATCCTTTAAAAACAGGAATTGATAGCTCATCAGAGTGCATACAGAGGGGTTATTAGGATATGATATTTTACCTCTGATTTTCTTACCAATTCCCTTTGTATTGATAAAGCAAAAATAGCAGTTACTTGAGTGATCCACTGGTTCTCGTCAGGACAAGGGGATTCAGAAAGGTAAACTCTTACACTTTCCTTTCATCCAGTCACACAACATTTCATCACAGTTGTGATTGGGGCCTTAGAGTCTTGGTTACCAAGAATAACTCTAAAATATGCTTTATAAGCTTGCCTCACAAAAGATGTATTGCATTTAATTTAAAAGGTGAGTTAATTAATAACACTGAACAACACTTACAACATATTTTTCCGGGACGCGTTTTGAAGGTTAACTGACGCATTAAAACTTCTGAACATACAGGACAAAAGTATAAATTTCACAGTCAAAGTAGAAAAAGATAATAAATTACCATTTTTAGATCTAAAATTAATAAAAAACAAGGATAGAATAAATTTCGGTATTCACAGAAAACCAACGCAGACAGACAACTACATAAAAGCTAATAGTTACAATCCAAGAAGCCACAAACAAGCAATTTTCAATAGTTTGAGACAGAATATTAGAAGACCCCAAAAGAAAATCGTTCATGTAAATGTTTGTTAAAAGTGTAATTCGTTTTTTGATGTTGGTATGGGATAATTAAATGACGAAAACATGTGATAAGGTTCATTGTTACGAACAACTAAGTTTGCACAAAGACGTCATAAATCTTTCCATATTTGATTTTAATATATGTGTATAAATATTAGAATTGTTTGTGTTCCATAATAAAAGTAGGGGAGGATGATTAGAGATTGCTTCCCTAACGAGAAAGAACTATTTGATGGACACATGCGCGGATGAATAGCGCGGATGAATAGCGCGGATGAATATGAAAAAGGCGGTGTCGCGTCAAACGACGCCAAAAAACTGTTCACTCGCGTGGGTATCTCCGAGCTGAAAAGGCATTTTTATGTAGTGTGAACATGGAACTTTCACCAAACTTTCATCAAGCATAAGTTCCACTAAATGAAAAAGTGAAAAGGTTTTTAAGCATTTGGAATGGTGCTGATAGGAATTACTTAATGTAGTGTATCGATGAAGTGTTAATAAATTAAAACATTGTGGTAAAGAAACATTGTGTGATATTTCATTCCATCCGTTACCACGACCTTGTAGATAGAAAACGAGTCTCATAGCACAGCACATTCCGTAACAATAATCGCAAAAACAGCACCAAATGGCTTGCCCAACGTGGAACACGAATTTAGGATGGAATGGAAATTACGGGAAATGAACTTACGAGAAACACCAAGTGACGCCATATCATCGCGCCAAAAAGAAAGAAGACGCCATTAGACCATCGTTTGATATCGACATCAGAACACCGATGAACGGATAATCAACGATACATCAGAACACCGATGAACGGATAATCAACGCAGGAAAACACCGGAGATCGTCTAGCGAAGCCAACTGCCCAGGAGACGTACATAACTGGACAAATCAACGGAAAAAAAAGTAGGACCAAAAATTTTTATTTTTACATCCAGTTTATTTTCATTTTTATGTTACTGCGAAGCGGCAAAGTAGTGGGACTTTTAACCCTAAGTGAATTGAATAAAGAAACTAAAATGTCGCAAAAAGAGATAGAAACAGGAGTGGGGGAAGGGGCAGATAGGCCTAGTTATCAGGTAGAACCAGAAAGTGAGGAACAGGTTGCAATAGGAAAAGACCAAAGGTTATTAACGATCATGTTTGAAAGACTAGAACAAAGTTTAGGTCAGAAAATGGAACAAAATAAGGTAGAATTAAAGCAGGACAGAACAAAGTTTAGGTCAGAGAATAGAACAGAATAAGGAAGAGATAGGTCAGAAAATAGAAAGAGTTAGAGAGGACTTAGAAATAATAAAAAAGAAATAGGTCAGAAACTAGAACAGAATAAGGAAGAGATAGGTCAGAAAGTGGAGGAAGTGAGAAAGAACTTAGAACAGAAAATAGAATTAGGAAGACAGGAGTGTAAAGAAAATATGAAAGTAATGGAAACTAATTTAAAATTAGTACATAAAAACTTAAATGAAACAAAGGAAGCCTTAGAAGCTAGGATAGAAATCATAGGAGATAGGATGGGAAAATTGAATCGGAAATGCGAGAAAATAAGATTGTATTAGAAGAAGAAATTACTAGATGTAGAGATGAAATAACAGAATGTAATACAAGTGTAGACTGTAAGATTACAAATGTAAAAGCAGAAATAACTGAGGAATTAAGGAAAGAGATTGAGGTAGTAAAGAAAGACATTATTAATGAAACTGTAGAACAAATTGTAATTCCTAAAATTAAGACGATGACTGATGTAGTACATTCGCAACAGGATGCTATAAATGATATGAAACAAAGTCACTTAGAAATAAAGAATGATTTAAAATCAATTTGTGAAGAAATGAAAAAAGGGAAAGAAAGTTTGGCTAATGTAAATGACGTTGTGAATCCACTACAAAGGCAAGATGATTTAGATGTAAGTAATGTACAAGATGAGAGTTATTTGAATAATGTACAAAATGTTGACTCACCATACAGAGAAAGAGGTTCACAACCAATGACACAACACACAACACATGTTACACCAACAGCATACTACATGAAATCACACCACCTACATTTGACGAGAAGAAGGGAGACGATCCAAAACTCTTTGTTAAAGAGATGGAAGAGTATTTTAAAGTGAAAAGGATACCAAATGAGCTTAGGATGACGATAGTTAAGAAAAGCTTAAAAAACAAGACATTGGAATGGCTCAGGTTAACACTAGCTGGTCATGAGTCATATAGCTCATTCAGAAATTTATTCCTATCAAGGTATTGGGGCCCAGCCAAGCAAAACCAAACTAGGGTAGAGCTAGCAACAGGTAGATATGATCCAACCAAAGGGTTATCGCTAGTCGATTATTTTGTGAAAGTAGCCAACAAAGGAAAGCTATTAGACCCTAACCTGTCGGAAGCAGAGCTAATTACCAGCATAACAAGACATTTCCCAGACACGGTGAGAACAGGGTTAATTGTTGCGAGGCCAGTAGATTTTGCAGATATGATAGAATTGCTGACAGCCTTCGAAACACAAAATGGTCGGCCTAATGAGCATAGACATAGGAACGGTCACCCAAACTCACCCATCTTAAACCGGAGCACGGCTACGAACAACCAGAATGAGGGAGAAGATACAAATACTAGGAGCACCCATGACAGGGGGAGAGGGGCACACCATTTCCCACAACCACACAATCATGGCGAGAGGATGGAGAACACAAGACAGCGGTACCACGACACAATACCGAGGGGTGAATCAAGATACCGAACATATACATATGATCGTGGAAGACCAGGAGACCGTACCCATCAAGTGAATCACATACGATTCTGTAGGGAATACTTCAACAACCAAACACCGTCATACAACAGAGGTTCACGCCAAAGGGACAGAAACCAATGGTACACTGGCAACATAAGACAGCAGGAAGTAGATGAAAATGTGCCAAATAGGACCGATGTTGCACAGAATATAGAAACAACAACCACCACCAACACTCAGGGAAATTACAACAACTAAGTTTGTCCCAACCGAGTGGATGATCAACAACACAAAACCCAAGAGATTGACAATTGACATTGACACTACGATGGCTGCTCAAAGAGAATTGACAGAGAAGGAAAAATGTCAATTGGGATTCAGAAGGTTACAGCAAAAGGCTGAAAAAGGGAGGAACAAGGTAAAAAGATTCGTCAGGAAATGGTCCCCACAAATTGGAGAAAAGGTGCTCTTAAGAAGCCACAAAGCATCCAAGGCATCTGAGAAAAGATCTGGAAAGATGGAACTACTGTACACTGGACCACTGGTCATAACAAAACAGCTGGATGACCACACGTATGAGCTACAGAATACAAATGGCAAGTTGGTAGGAAGATACCATAAAAATAAATTAAAACCATACAAAGAAAGGACCAAATAGTCTTTGCCAACAAATATGTAAGGCAGGAATAGTAGAGATGATGGAAAATAACAATTTTTAATGGGTTACTTATAGGGTAGTAAGGGGTAGTGATGCGCCTCCTATAGCCTCTCCTACCCAATTCCCATCCTCATCCTGCCCGTGGTGCACCCTGCTTTTAACAGATGAGGCTCTGGGGACCGAATCACAGCGGTATAACTGTTTCATCTAAAATGGAGGAAATGTCATTTACATATGTGCTGGCCTATCACAGCACAACACCGTCCCTCAGAGGCACATGAGGAGAAGGTCGGTGGATCTAAATACCACCTATTTAGTCCTCCCGGCTAGGTCCGATGGACCCGTTGACCAACGATAGGTGTGGTCCCCCTTGCAAAATGGGGGTTTAAGTCGGGTGATGTAACTGCCACATTGTAAAACTGGTGCCCGTTAAGAAAACAGTTACATGAAAGCCACATACATGAATATGAGTCCTAAAGATAAACATTCCGGAGTTAAAACTGTCCCCCAATCGGATCTCCGGGTGGGGACATCTTTAGGCAAATTTCATCACAACAATTCCAATACTTTAAGAATCTCACCAATATGTGTCCTGTGTAACAATCCAGGAGAAATGAATGAAGACCACTTGAAGACCTGTGAAGCATTAAGATCAGAAGAAACTACAGTTCAAAAGTATTGGAAAGCACGAATGCTAATGGCTTCATTGCCAGATGCAAGGCACTAGAAAACAACAACAACAACTTATAGAAAATTATGTTCAGATTAGAAATTACAACAAGAAAGAAAACCAACATAGTCATCCGCTATATTGACCACAAAGAGCATTGTCAACAAAGACAGATGAGGACACTGATTGTCATTAAAGAAATGAATTATAGCGACGGAAAATAATGTGTTTTTGACATAAGGATGTCAGGGACAAAAATAAAAAGGAATCAATTGTGATGACAAAGATAAAATATTTCGACACAAAGATGTCGAGGGTGAATTGAGAAGAAAAATAATACAATTGCAGAATAATTATAAGTATAGAAGTTTTCTCTTATAGAGATAAGAGACAAAGAGGTGACAATTAGTGAAGTAAGAAAAACCATAATCAGAAAAGCAATGCCCATGAATTAAGATGGATATAGCCAATGCTAAGCTCGAAGAAATGTTGAACCAAATAATAATGAATAAGAACCCAATTAAAAAATGGTACCATTAGTAACATCAGAGTTTAAGAACCGACTCAACGACCTGCCTATACATAATAAGCTTACAAGACAAAGAAGGCAAAGAACTGAATAAAATATTGCCATAAATATGATCATAATCATTAGCTCAAAATTTGTATCCTGTTTTTCTCTCCTCATAACAAGGAACATAAGTCAAAAGCCACATAATAAACCATGATACACTTAAATTATATTTGTGTCAATGTCAAATGTACAATAACTGAATGTGTTGTATAATAACTGAATATGTGTTGTATAACAGAACATATGTTGTATAATAACTGGATATGTTGTACAATAACTGAATATGTATTGTATAATAACTGGATATGTTGTATAATAACTGAATGTGTTGTACAATAACTGAATATGTATTGTATAATAACTGGATATGTTGTATAATAACTGAATGTGTTGTACAATAACTGAATATGTATTGTATAATAACTGAATATGTGATGTATAATAATTGAACATGTATTGTGTAGTAACTGAATATGTGAAATTTACAAACACATGCTGTGCCATGCCAAAACAAAAGACAAAGACAAACAGCGAAGAAGACTGTAAAAAAAAAAAAAAAAATATATATTGTACAAAGTGATTGCATCAGAGGAGTAGGGAGAAGTATTGTATTGCGTTTCAAGATTGTAAATATAGGTGACAACTTGAAAAACAAAACAAGGGGCATGTGAGAGAGAATATTAGAAGACCCCAAAAGAAAATCGTTCATGTAAATGTTTGTTAAAAGTGTAATTCGTTTTTTGATGTTGGTATGGGATAATTAAATGACGAAAATATGTTGATAAGGTTCATTGTTACGAACAACTAAGTTTGCACAAAGACGTCATAAATCTTTCCATATTTGATTTTAATATATGTGTATAAATATCAGAATTGTTTGTGTTCCATAATAAAAGTAGGGGAAAATGAATAGAGATTGCTTCCCTAACGAGAAAGAACTATTTGATGGACACATGCGCGGATAAATATGAAAAATCTGATGTGTTGCACTCACATGACTTTCTCTACTCTTGTACTAACCATTCTAACAAACTCTTATTCCTATATCTCCATGTTAGTTAAGATAAACATTCGTACAAATTATCTTAGTGCTTATGTCCTTGTAGGTGCAAGGGGAATATTAGAATACAGCAGGCTTTGAGCGACAGTCAAATCATTTTGACCTTTGAGATTCCGTTCTCTTTGCACGATTAACACGATTAAAAAAATGAACAACGTTGTTGCATTTCGCTAAAGTTCTAAGTTTTCCGAAACTCACACACATAACAAGGAATATCTCCGAAATGGTTCACCCTACAAGAAAATTTATTGAGACATAAATTGTGTATTTTAGCAAGATCTACATTTTTTGTATAGTATAATTTGGTCTATCTCTAACGGTTTACCAGTTATGCAAAAGTCGTCCAGAGTAAATACGACTACAGGGGCTATAGCCAGAAAATTCAAGATATACATTTCATTTGTCATAAAAATATCTCAAACATATGACATTTTAATCAAAATCGTTAGAGCCATTTTCAAGAAAATCAAAATTTTCGAAAAATTTTCCATGTAAAGGGTAGTTTAGGGTGGGGCTATTTTCTTCAAAATGTTCGTGTCGCATCCTTGAACGACATTAAACTTAAATACCAACTTTGGTTTTTAACCGACTTTTCGTTTTTGAACTATGCTGTCCACAGACTGACAGACACACACACGGACCTTTTTCTAAAACTGCTTTTTTTGGATTCAGGGGGTCTCAAAATATATATTTCCAGTGAAATCTCGACATCGAAGTTTTGGGTGGAATACAATACTTCCCCTACTTACCAGTAGAGAAAGTAAAAAGGCGGTGTCGCGTCAAACGACGCCAAAAAACTGTTCACTCGCGTGGGTATCTCCGAGCTGAAAAGACATTTTTATGTAGTGTGAACATGGAACTTTCACCAAACTTTCATCAAGCATAAGTTCCACTAAATGAAAAAGTGAAAAGGTTTTTAAGCATTTGGAATGCTGTATGCATTGTATGCATTTCCAAAAATACATAAACCAGGAAATAGAATGAGACCCATTATCAATTCTATAAATTCACCTACATAAAATTTAGCTAAATGGTTAACAAAAAAATTTAGTACTTTTGAAACATTTGAGAGTTTAAGTATTAAAAATTCTTTTGAACTAGTAAAAAAGATTAATAACCTAGTATTATCTGATAATGATCAACTCGTTTCTTTTGATGTTATTGCGTTATTTCCTAGCATTCCTAGAAAAAAGCTTTTGATTTTTTTAAAAAAATGGTTAAATTCTTTAGAATTAGACAATGACTTAATAGATGATTTTGTAAAACTTACAAATCTTTGTTTAGATCAAAATTTCTTTAGTTTTAATGGTAATTTTTTTCAACAAACTTCTGGTTTGGCAATGGGTAGTCCACTTTCGCCATTTCTTGCTCTTCTTTTTATGAGTTTTTTTGAAACTCAAATTACAAAATCATTCCCTCTAATTTTTAAAATATGGTATAGATATGTGGATGACATTTTTGCTGTTGTCCCTAAAAAACAGATAAATGATGCTTTAAAACTTTTAAATTTACAAGATAAAGCTATACAATTCAATGCCACAACTGGGATTTGAACCACAGACCTTCCGCTTGCCGGGCGGACGCTCTACCACTGAGCTATTGTGACAAACTGCCAGAATGACATTAAATTCTCAAGCCAGTTCGTATTTCCGCCCGGCAAGCGGAAGGTCTGTGGTTCAAATCCCAGTTGTGGCATTGAATTTTTAAGTTCCAGTTCTACCTCTTAAACTATACAATTCACTTTGGAAACTGAGAATAATGGATTCCTTTCATTTCTGGACTTAAAAATTAAAAGACATAACAATAAATTGAAATTTGGTATTTACAGAAAATATACTCATACTGATAATTACATAAAATATAAAAGTTTTAATCCTTTTGCACATAAATTTGCTGTTTTTAATAGTTTAATTTATAGGTTAATAAATATACCCCTTAATAAAGATGAATTTGACATAGAATATAAACACATTATTAACACTGCAGTAATTAATGGTTTTAATACAGATTTTATACATAAAAGGATAGAGGAATTTAAGTATCAAAAAGCTATCAAAGAAGTTTCAACCCTTAAAAAAATAAAAGATAATTGTATTTTTAAAAAGTTTACTTACCATCCATGGGCTAATAAAAAATTTACAAGGATTTTTCAAGAATATGGAATAAATTTGGTCCCTCAAAATAAATTTAATATACAAATTATTATTTATTTATGCCAACAAACTTACTGTTGGTGTTTTTAAACACACAAGCCGTGTGTGGGCAAAGTTTAAGAGGTAGAACTGGAACTTAAAAATTCAATGCCACAACTGGGATTTGAACCACAGACCTTCCGCTTGCCGGGCGGACGCTCTACCACTGAGCTATTGTGACAAACTGCCAGAATGGCATTAAATTCTCAAGTTAGTTCATATTTTTTCCTGGTAAACCACAAAGGCAGTCTCACATCAGAGACAATTACCCCAATGGTGACTTACTATTGCAAGCACTTTACATCCCAGGATTAAATAACCTTCACATGGAAATTATTATTTATTTATGCCAACAAACTTACTGTTGGTGTTTTTAAACACACAAGCCGTGTGTGGGCAAAGTTTAAGAGGTAGAACTGGAACTTAAAAATTCAATGCCACAACTGGGATTTGAACCACAGACCTTCCGCTTGCCGGGCGGACGCTCTACCACTGAGCTATTGTGACAAACTGCCAGAATGGCATTAAATTCTCAAGTTAGTTCGTATTTTTTCCTGGTAAACCACAAAGGCAGTCTCACATCAGAGACAATTACCCCAATGGTGACTTACTATTGCAAGCACTTTACATCCCAGGATTAAATAACCTTCACATGGAAATTATTATTTATTTATGCCAACAAACTTACTGTTGGTGTTTTTAAACACACAAGCCGTGTGTGGGCAAAGTTTAAGAGGTAGAACTGGAACTTAAAAATTCAATGCCACAACTGGGATTTGAACCACAGACCTTCCGCTTGCCGGGCGGACGCTCTACCACTGAGCTATTGTGACAAACTGCCAGAATGGCATTAAATTCTCAAGTTAGTTCGTATTTTTTCCTGGTAAACCACAAAGGCAGTCTCACATCAGAGACAATTACCCCAATGGTGACTTACTATTGCAAGCACTTTACATCCCAGGATTAAATAACCTTCACATGGAAATTATTATTTATTTATGCCAACAAACTTACTGTTGGTGTTTTTAAACACACAAGCCGTGTGTGGGCAAAGTTTAAGAGGTAGAACTGGAACTTAAAAATTCAATGCCACAACTAACTTGAGAATTTAATGCCATTCTGGCAGTTTGTCACAATAGCTCAGTGGTAGAGCGTCCGCCCGGCAAGCGGAAGGTCTGTGGTTCAAATCCCAGTTGTGGCATTGAATTTTTAAGTTCCAGTTCTACCTCTTAAACTTTGCCCACACACGGCTTGTGTGTTTAAAAACACCAACAGTAAGTTTGTTGGCATAAATAAATAATAATTTCCATGTGAAGGTTATTTAATCCTGGGATGTAAAGTGCTTGCAATAGTAAGTCACCATTGGGGTAATTGTCTCTGATGTGAGACTGCCTTTGTGGTTTACCAGGAAAAAATACGAACTAACTTGAGAATTTAATGCCATTCTGGCAGTTTGTCACAATAGCTCAGTGGTAGAGCGTCCGCCCGGCAAGCGGAAGGTCTGTGGTTCAAATCCCAGTTGTGGCATTGAATTTTTAAGTTCCAGTTCTACCTCTTAATATACAAAATTTACTTAATTTTTCAAAAAAAGATAAAATACCAAATTATAAAAAATCTGGCATTTATCAATTTAGGTGTTTAGATTGTGATAAAGTTTATATTGGTAAAACTAAACGTCATCTAGAAACCAGAATAAAAGAACATTTTAGAAATATTAAATATAAACAAACTGATAAATCAGCTGTGGCAGATCATTTTTGGTCATTTAATCATGAAATTAATTCAGAAGTTAAATTATTAAAACAATTAAGTAATCCAATAGATTTAATGGTTTGGGAAAAAGTTTTTATTTTAAAAAACAGGAACCGTGTTATGAACTTCGAATTACCATCTATAGATTGTATTTATAAATTTTTGTTTTCAGAGATTGGTAAATAAAAATTGAATAAGAGTAATTGTTTTTCAGAAAAAATAAAAGATTGTAGCTTGGCAACGAGTTTGTTTATATGGCTTTGAGAATGAGCTGGATATAGCTTGAAACCCCAGGGTCAGCACCAAAATAATAAGATAAGTGAAGTTTTTAGTTTCTAATTTGTTCTTACTTTGGAATCTTGTTGCTTCACTGTTAATAGCTTCAATTTTTCCATAATTTGGAATGGTGCTGATAGGAATTACTTAATGTAGTGTATCGATGAAGTGTTAATAAATTAAAACATTGTGGTAAAGAAACATGGTGTGATATTTCATTCCATCCGTTACCACGACCTTGTAGATAGAAAACGAGTCTCATAGCACAGCGCATTCCGTAACAATAATAGCAAAAACAGCACCAATTTTAACACATAGATTGGTGAACATCCCTCTTTCAGCAGAAGAATATAAAACAGAATATTACAAAATAATTGAAATAGCACAAAAAAACGGTTTTCCCAAAGAATTAGTAGATAAAAAGGTAAAACAAGCAGAAAAGAAAAAATTATTAAAAGAAACTACAACTCTCACACCAGCAAAAACAAAAATGATATTCAAAAAATTCACATATCATCCATGGGCCTTTGATAAGTTTAAAAAGGTGTTCAAGGAATACAACATTGAGCTAGCAGCAGTAAACCATTACTCCATAAAAAACCTGCTACTTTCAAACATCAAAGATGCTATTTCACCTAACAAAAAATCTGGCATATACCAAATTGAATGCAGTGATTGTAATGAAATATACATAGGAAAAACCAAAAGAAATTTAGAAATTAGATCCAAGGAACACGTTAGAAACATTAAGAGTAAACAATTAGAAAAATCAGCGGTTGCATTTCACTTTTGGACAAAAAATCATGACATAAAGCTAGAACCGAAACTTCTCAAACACATAACCGGAAAACAAGAACTGTCCACATGGGAACAAATCTTTATTTTAAAAAATAGAAACCGAGTATTTAATTTCGACATTCCTCAGAGAGACATTTTCAGTAAGTTCATTGAACCGCCACCAGAAGAAACACCAGAATAAGCATCACCATCTGCACCATGAAACACCATGGAAACCCAGTTATTGTCCGGTTGATAATGGAGGAAAGTTAACCTTCGAAACGCGTCCCGGAAAAATATGTTGTAAGTGTTGTTCAGTGTTATTAATTAACTCACCTTTTAAATTAAATTAATTACAACAACACTGTTTTCAAACTTCTATGAAAGGAAGATGTATTGCATCTTTGACGAATAAGAGTGTACGATCCACAAATGTAACAGAAACTTTCTGGAGTATTGATACAATGATATTTCTTTATAACTAAACTAAACCCCGGTGTGACAGCCCACGAGGGGCCAAGGCCTACCACCCAGCCGCTGCGTCCCCCATCTCTGCCCACTACATGCGTCAATGGTGAGGTGCAGTACTGGAGGGTGAGACGTGGTCAGTGCCCCGAGCCCTCCCGGCGAGTTATGCGGTCTTCTAGACCTGGGGCCGCTACTTCTCCATCAAGTAGCTCCTCAATTGGTCCCCCGGGACCTAACAAGCCTGAGTGCACCCCGTGCCAGTCCTCCCAGAGGGGATAAAATCCCCATGCTGGGACTGGGGATCGAACCCAGGTCCTCCGCGCCAGAGGCAAGCACGCTACCAACTGTGCTACGGAGGCAGTCAATGTTTCTTTATAGCTATGATCAAATGTTATCCAATACGAAACAAAAAACACAAACCTCTAGATAACAATCATGTATGTAATAATATAATTATTCTACCTCCAAACAGTTGGAATGGAAACCTTGAAATTGCATGAAAACCAGTGCATGGAGAGCAAAACTGATTTCAGATTTAAAATCAGCAGACCAAAGACATTTAGAATCCATTAAAAAATCTCATGGAACAAAGACTTCGAAACAATCTGCTGTCGCCGCCACCACCACCTCCACTACTATTACAATTTATTATTACTATTATTATTACTACTATAATTATTAATTACTATTGCTATTATAAAATGAATATTATTACTATTATTACTATTATTACTATTATTAATATTAATATTATTATTATTATTATTATTATCATCATTATCATTATTATTTCAAATGTGTCAGTCGAATAATCATATAGAATTCCTAGTAAAGAAATACTGCGATATTTGTGCTATTCTTGGCATTTCAACATCGCTGGTCAAAAATATAAATTTTTTTACCTCTTAATTTTCAAGTCCGGACTTGGCCCGAGCAAGACAAACATCACTCAAATTAGGCCTGCATCTGACCCAAGTCCCTGCATGCCTCTACTACATAATTTGTTGCTTCACTTGTAACGTCTACTGGTGTCTTGCAATTGCCTGTTTAAAAGTACTTGAACCTCAAAGTCATGACACTGTTTATTCTGTATCTTCTATAAATTGGATCAACTAACTTATTAAATTGGTACACATTTATAGCCAACACAACTGCAATTCAGTCTAACCTGTTTAAATCTGAAGAAGTTATTGAGCAGTGAAGTAAAGAACATATATTTACAGTGATGCCACTCATAGAAAAAACAAGAAATATTGTGTACAACAAAGGTGTATGTAATGTGCCAAATCGCACACATCTGAATCCAACCCATCAGGCTTTTTCAGCACTTCCTTAAAAACTGTGGAGATGAACAAGTTCACTAGGATGAATGAAAGGTACGCACCACATTTGTGTTTTTCCAGAACCTGGAGCTCCACTAAACTCAGTAACTTGCCCCAAAGAAATTCCTCCATCCAGCATCATGTCCAGCTCCTTGCAGAACGTAACAATGTTTGGCATTGAACATTCCTCCTGCCAACAGACAAATGTCTTGCTGTATTACACGACGCAGTTATAATGTAACTTGTGTGATGATGGAGCAAACCAATCTCTAGCTACGTTCACATGTACCTTATCTCTATAACATGTGCAAAAGTGTATGAACACATAGAGAGGGTGTCAAAAGAAATGTATACACTGACAGGAGATATCTATTTAATATATTTCAAAGTTAGATTGAAAAACAACAGTAATGTGTAATATGATGTTCTGTAAACACATGTGACTGACATACGTTATGGAGTGTTGCTATGCGACAGGTAAATCAACAACGAACAAAATTAAGAGAAGGTGATTGTATGTTGTGTAAACCAGTGGTGTCGAAGTCACAGGAAGTTGAGGGCCATACTGAGGTAGTGCTACAACCAGGGGGCAAAACATGATGTAATACATATTAACACTAGCAGCGTTATCATCCAACATCTGCTTACTTGCAGCTGGGTTGCGTCCACAAATAAAACCTTTCTTGGAGTGTGTATACCTTATGAATTTTTTTCCTTCAGAATTGCCTACAAGAATACATAGCTCAGACATAAGTTGAATCTACGAAGGAGAACAGTACTTCTCACTCGTAAAAGAAAACTATTTGACTTAGTTATTCATGTTGATTAAAATAGTAAAATGATTGCAACTTTCTGAAGAATAGGCTGAATTATAAGCATGGGGGTCGTGAAGGGGGAGCAAGGGGGGACCGCGGCACGCCCTTGGAAAATAATAAATGTAATGTACAATCAATTACTATTAGACTATTCCTTTAATGTTGATGTAAAGAACAGTTTTTATTTAACATAAATTAATATGCTTATCTGCAACAAGTATTATAACTTATCTTTTACAGTTTATGGCAACAGTATAATGAATTAATATTGTTTAATTGCAAACGTCCAACATGCGGCCCTCCCCTGAAGAAAAGTCTGCTGACGCTCATGATTATAGGTACTATTAACCTACCCTAGCCCTCTGGGTTAGCATTCTCAAACTGTCAAGTATGCCATTTACACACTTACATGCCTCTTAAAGATAGATGTTTTTATTACTTTTCAATTGCATATGTGAAAATGTCAAAATCAACTTTCAAGTGAATGAATAAATAAATAAAGAAGAATAATTACACAATATTAATAATAGTGCTTTTAATACGAACTTGCATCAGATATACCTATATTTATACAAAAAGTAAATGTCAGCGTTCAAATCCTGTTATGCCTTAAATGCATATTCTTAGCTATTTTGATTAAACGTAAATAACAGAATATTTAATTGACTTATCTTCAAACAAGTGAAATAACACAAAACTTTATTACTAAGAGGGGTTGGCGATTTCCTCCAAAATTAAAGGGAAGAACAACATGTAAGTTTAAGAGGTAGTTCCAGTTCTACCTCTTAAACTTTGCCCACACACGGCTTGTGTGTTTAAAAACACCAACAGTAAGTTTGTTGGCATAAATAAATAATAATTAACATGTAAGTTGTTTGAAAACTACTGTCCTTAAAGATGCATATGTTAGTGTTAAGGGTCT
Organism: Tenodera sinensis; assembly: GCA_030765045.1. Taxonomy (NCBI): domain Eukaryota; kingdom Metazoa; phylum Arthropoda; class Insecta; order Mantodea; family Mantidae; genus Tenodera; species Tenodera sinensis. Next base: position 59,378,608 of record CM060971.1, on the reverse strand, counting down.
GCATAATGAATTTAAGACAATCTTACTGAGAACCTAAGTAAAATACCACAAGTTACACATTTGTAGGACCAGTCACTTGTCAAGATGATTGTCTGGCAAAACATTTAAACAGAATTGGGATATATTCTTCACCACTCTGTCCTCTATGTGATCTGCAAGAGGAAATGGATCGAGACCACCTTCAAATATGCCCGGCCACTTCTAGTGCCCCATCCATCAGTGAAAATTGGAGAGCAAGAGGATTAATGACTTCATTGTCAGAAATCCAGGATTAGCTAACAACACTTTCTCTACTACGTATAGTAAAATAGAGGAAGTACTGAATTCCACCCAAAAATTTGATGTTGAGATTTCACCGGAAATATATGTTTTGAGGCCCCCTGAATCCAAAAGAAGCATTTTTAGAAAAGTGTGTGTGTGTGTGTGTGCAAATGCGTGCGTGTGTGTATGTCTGCCTGTGAACAGAACTCAAAAACAAAAAGCCGTTTAAAAACCAAAGTTGGTATTTAAGGTTAACGTCTTTCAAGAATGAAACATGAAGATTTTGAAGAAAATTGCTTCACCCTAAATTACCCTTTACATGGAAAAGTTTTCAAAAATTTTGATTTTCTTGAAAATCACTCTAAAGATTTTGATTAAAATGCCATATGCTTGAAATATTTATAACACAAATGAAATGCATATTTTAAATTTTCTGGCTATAGCCCATGTAGTCCTGTTTACTGTGGACGACTTTTGCATAACTGGTAAACCGTAAGAGATAGGCAAAATCTTACTATACAAAAAATGTAGATCTTGTTAAAATACACAATTTATGTCTAAATAACTTTTTTTGTAGAGTGAACTATTTCGGAGATATTCCTTGTTATTTGTGTGAGTTTTGAAGAACTTATACTTCTGTCAAATGGAACATCCTTATTCATTTTTTTATCTGTTAACCATGCAAAGAGAACGGAATCTCAAAGCTTTAAAAGATTTGACTCGCTCAGAGCCTACTGTATTTTCACATTCCCCTTGTACCTACAAGGAAATAAGCAATAAAATAATTTCTCCAAATGTTAACCTCAACTAACACGAAGAAAATATAGGAATACGAGTTTGTAAGAGGGGTTAGTACAAGAGTACAGAAAGTCATGTTAGTGCAAAACATCAGATTTTTTCTTTAGCTATTCTTGAATTCACTTTTCTTTGTTTCCTCCTGGCTATTCGCTGTTATCATCTCCTACCTTGGCTCTTTCCCCTCTTTCTTTCACGCTCCACTGTCCACCATATACCCACCTTGTGCTCTGTTTACACTTGACTTTGAGACCTGTCATGGCATGTAATACGTCCTCTGATTGGTGATCAGAGGATATGGTCGGTGAATTTATTTTGATAATTCTCCCGGTCAGGTCGGTGAGACCCGTAAACCAACGACAGGTGTGGTCCTCCAGACATTCTGGGGGTTGTGAGAGAGCAATGTGACCGCCAAAACATGAAAATGTGGTGCTCTCTAAAAAGCGGTTACTATTACTGCTATTGCTCTCTTCAATATCATCAGTGAAAAATATTGGAGAGCAAGAGGATTAATGACTTGATTGTCAGAAATCCAGCATTAGCTAACAACACTTGATTTTGACGACACACTTATCACTGAATCCACATGTGCTGCAAAATGTTAAGTAGTTGTTTATTCACTGCTATGCGACACATTTCCTGCTGATGCTTCATCATTTCCCTGTGTTTCTTGGTTCACTGACTGCAACTCCTGCCTCTGCTTGTCGTTCAGTCCCTTTTTCCTCTTTGCTGCCTGGTCAACTACATACAGCTTCAAGTCCTGTCTTCACTGATCAATTAACTCCTTCATTTGTGCTCTTTGTGCATACGTTAAGTCTTTGTTGATGTAGATAGTTGATCCTCTTAATTCTTTTGCCTGTTTCAGTATTTCTATAGCCATTTGCATGTTTGCAAATTTCACAAGAATATTTCTTTTCCCTGGTACTTTGCTGATTCTGAATGCATCGCAAATCTCGTAGCCTCTGAGATGTATTTCTAATCTGTTCACTAGTAGATCTCTTAAATCCTGATATACTCCCACTCTACGTTTTTCTTCAACTCCAGAAATCACTAGATAGGGATATTGTTTAGAAAAGCTTACGCAAGCACTTGGTCAGAATTTCGGCAAAGTCCCACTCGGCAGTGTGTACGAATGGTCACAAAAGTTGCTGTGTTAATGCAGTGCTGCCAACAGCAGAATGTCCCTAGGAGTTTGTTGCCAATAGTAAGTTGGAATGTTTTTGCAGGAGTCGGCAGTATGCTGCTGACCTTCTTAGAAGCAACTAGTGCAATGGATCGCTTTATCAGTATATTAGATTTGGCACCTCTGTGCTTTAATGAGGAGTCATGCATGCAGTTCCTGTACGACCAGGGCCTGCTGAGGACTCAAATGCTATGCAGGGAATGTGATGTGCCCTAGGGCGAAGCCTACAGTCCCCCATCTGTGCCATCCCAGCGCATGGGGCTCCGTATGGATTTTTTCTCCACTCGAAAATTAAAAAATAAATAAATAAAATATTATATATATATATAACATTAAATAATAATAATAATAATAATAATAATAATAATAATAATAATAATAATAATAATACAATAAAATAATATATGTTGTTTTCTAGTGCCTTGCATCTGGCAATGAAGCCATTAGCATTATATTATAATATAATATAAAATAAATAAAAAAGAACGATAAATAATAAAAATAATATAAAGATGATATATATAATATAAATCTAATAACATTAAAAATAATAATATAAAATAAAATAAATAAACAAAAGAGAACGATAAATAGTAAACATAATAAAAATATAATAATATTAAATATAATAAATATAATATATATAATATATATAATAAATATAATAACATTAAATAATGAAATAATAATAATAATAATAATAAATATAAGTATAATATATAGTATTATATATATATATATAATATGAATGTAATAATCATCATCATACGCGATAGCGGTATGTCTGTGGCGGCAACGACGCAAGTGAGTGCATTTGTGTTTAATGTGTTGGCAACGAAAACTAGTGTAGTGTAAAAAGCAATGTTGGCAGATGTGAAAATCGTCTGCTAGTCATGCAGTGAAATCTAGTGGGCGATTGTGAAACTACTGTCGGCGCATGCGCAGTAAGTAAGTTCGGACTTAAAATCTGGCTGGCAAGTGGAAAGTGGGCTGTTCTAAACTTGAGCCCTAGATAGTACCTTCTGCTTTTACCTTCCATTCTTTCCAGCACTCTTTATAACCTTTGAATTTCTAGTTTTAACATGCCCGTTTCTGTCTGAATCTCTCTGCCAGTCCTTTATCTCTTGCTAAAACTGTTTTTTTATCTGCTCTTTAACTGCCATGTCACTTAACTCCCTTCTCCCCTCGGCTGCAGGAGCTTCCTTCACTGTACGTCCAGTCGTCACCTCCACTGCTAGATGTATGCTCCTCTACTTTGTTGAAGGAATTCACTTCTATATCTGGAAGCTTCTAGACCAAGTAGTTTGGAAGTAACCTAATCAGCATCATAATAATTAAATTTATTTGAATCTCAACCCCCCAAAAATGATGGGTAATGGAAAAATGTAGCTGTTCACTTATTATTCAGGATAATTATATCTACATAAAAAAGAAACATTCTTTTCAGGCTTGCAAAAAAAATTGTTTACAGACCAGTGTAATTCACTTAGTAATAAATATCCAAATTTAAGGCATTTAATTGCATATGAATCTCTATCTGTATAGAGAGCACTCTGTTTCTACTACGTATTTGCTAACATATGTAGAATTAGTCGTAGAAGTAGCTGCTATTGTTCAAACATAAATCATCCAAATCCATTACAGCAGCACTTCCTTCAATGTTGGATTGCTCAGGTGGTCCCAGAGCATGTCCTCCAAGAGTGAATGAGTGAGTGAGGTTTAAGGGTCCATCGACAGCTATGTCATTTGGGCCCAGCCCTCCAAGACCTCCTCTGGATAGTAGAAAAGATTACTAACAAAGTTAATACAGTTATGCTGTCTTCTCGACCTGGAGCTGCTACTTCTCCATCAAGTAGCTCCTCAATTGGTCCCTCCGGGACCTAACGAGGCTGAGTGCACCAATCTTTGTTTGATTTTCTAAAAATGTTCAGTACTGCCCTTGTATTTTTATTGTCACTTCATGTTTACTTGTATATATTCAAATAACTTGCAAAGTTATTCCACACAGGTTATGAAAAATTTGTGTAAAAACTGGCTTTGACAGTATAAAAAAAACACACAAGTTACTTGTGAAATGTCCGATGGCAATGTTCTGGTTGTGTGTAAGGAATATAATGTTTACCAACCTGCCAAACATCCAACGCTGATCTAGTAGCTGGTACTGCTGTTAGACTTCTAAATGAATTCTGGAGATTACATTGCTGTAAAATTTTTAGCCCATCTTTGACAAAACCTAAAACATAGCCAAACAACACAACAAATAAATCACATGCATTTGAAAGTCTATGAAACATCATAGTTTTATCATTATCTTTTTATGCCAACCAACTTACTGCTGGTGTTTTTGAACACACAAGCCATATGTGGGCATGGGCAATGTTTGAGGGATAGAATTAGGACAACCTGCCAGTATGACATTAAATTACCCAACCGATTTGTATTTTCCCAGTCAACCACTAGGAAATCTCACATCAGAGATAAATACCCCAACAGCGACTTACAGTCGTAAGTACTACTTTATGTCCCAGGTTTAATTAAATAACCTTTAGAAGGTAATTGCTATTTTTATATACTAACTTACTTCAGATTCTACCTCTCAGACATTGTGTGTTCAGACACCAGCAGTAAGTTGGCTGGCATAAAAGAACTATTACCATATAAAGGTTGTTTAAACTGATGTGAGATTTCCTTGTGGTCTAAGAATCAGTTCATACCGGCAAGTTGGCCATGGTAGCTTAGTGGTTAGAGCAGCTGTGCATGAAATGGAAGGTCCGTGGTTCAAATCCCAGCTATGGCATTGAATTTTTCAGTCCTGATTCTATCTCTCATGAAAAATGATATAAAATAACATAGATAATTCGTCTTTCACACTAGCACAACGTTGGAAAGGTAGAACGAGACAAAGATTTAGTGCTTTGCCAAATTTTGAACCACAGATCCTCTAGTTGCTCTAACCACTGAGCAACATGCCAATGTGCAGACGCAACATTAAATTCTATAATTGACTGATTTCCCAGTAAACCACAAGATGTCAAATGTATATAAGATAATATAACCTAATAGACTTACACTGTGTAAGTACTTTAATTCCTGTGCTTCATTGTTTAACCAACTATAACATCAATCAAAATTAATTGTTCCTTCAGTCGTGTGTAGAACAAGATTGGAAAGGCAGAATTAGACTGAAAAATTCAATGCCATTGTCTGTGGTTTAAATCCCAGCTATGACATTGAGTTTTTTCAGTCTAATTCTCCAACATCACGAGAGTTTTGCAACTGAGAAGACAAAGAACTGCTGATGTAAATGTAGGTGGAGAATCTGCTTCAAATCTGTGGTGTGGGAGTCATGTGTACATGGAGGGAGAGGTGGGGAAAGCCTTCCTTTTGAAACAGCTTTATGGCAAGAAAATGTAAGGGGTGCAGTGTAACAGCGCATAGACTTGTTTTAATTCAACAGTAGGTACATTGAAGTTTCGGCTTCTCTTCTTTATCCATCGCCTGTGTCTGCGGCTTAGGGCCGGCAGTGTTTGTTAGTCTCATGTTGACACCTGTGAAGCCAGAGATGACGCATTAATGTGCACGGGAGCTATACGCAATACACAGTGGTCTGAGGAATTGGGCCAAGATAGTAAAGGAAGTCGTTTCATGCAGCTATAACACTTTTTTAGATTTAATAGTATTCTGGTACTAAATAAATTTAAGGCAGTTATACCCACACAAGTATACATTTTCTGAAGTGACTCAATGGTGTTATGAATGAAAGAGGAATAGCAGTTTAACAACTCACAGCATGACATAATTTGAGAAATTTCGTGATGAGCATGTCTAAACCGCGTTAACTCATTTTTCGCAAACATCATAGCAGTAACACAGTTCTTTACCTTTCTCATTCCATATGTCTTCGCAATACTGGAATCCGTTTTCTCGGAATTTAATTGGTGCCAATCCTGGAAGGGGAAGTGTACTCAACGATCTTAACATTACTGTTATGCTATTCCCATGATTTCTATGAGGTTATTGCATCGTGACATTTTTACCTGCTTAACAGGTCGAGATTCCCGCTAAATTATTCCGATTTTCATGCTCGTCTGTCTATGCGCTGCCAACCTTTGACGATGCAAATCTGTAACCACAATCACCAAATTCCCCTATATTTTAATCATGACTTCAAATTAAATCCGATTTAATTAGGCTTCAGGGCGTGGATGTAATAAAGGGTGGTCTACAGATACATTCATGTCAAACTCCCAACAAAAGAAGCATTAAAAGAATGCCGAATGCGCAATTTGTTTTACTTCGTAAGTTCCTTTTCTTTCTAAAACAAACCTTCACTACAGACAACACCTACACCAGTTAGCGCGCGCAATTTGTTCGACAACCAAGGCCTATTTTTCGTTCTTTCAGTCAATATTTAGATATGGAATAGTACAGGGGCGGATGCAGAATTTGTTTTCGGGGAGGGATCTGATGAAGTGCTACAATTAGAAAATCTGGAAATGGCATCGTATGCCTAAATGCAGATAATCATCTTACAGAGTTATACACTTACATTCACAGAAGCTGATGAGGCGGATAATCTTTAGAAAGGTTCCCGCGATGAGTTGGTCAGAATTTCGGCTAAGTCCCATTCGGCAGTGTGTACGAATGGTCACGAAAGTTGCCGAAGTTGCTGTGTTAATGCAACGCTGCCAACAGCAAAATGTCCCTAGGACTTTGTTGCCAACAGTAACTTTGAATGTTTTTGCGGGAGTCGTCATTATGCTATTGTGCTTGGTACAAGAAAGAAGCAATGGCTCGTTTCGTAAAATATAATAAAAAAATATATCCCACTGCCGAGTGTGACTTTGCCGAAATTCTCACAAAATCATCGCGTAAGCTTTCCTAAACAATATCCATTTCGGCTCATAATAATAATATAATAATAAAGAAGGAGCCAGCGTATCGTATAATAATAATAATAATAATAATAATAATAATAATAATAATAATAATAATAATAATAATAATAATAATAATAATAATAATAATAATAATAATAATAATAATAATAATAATAATAATAATAATAATAATAATAATAATAATAATAATAATAATAATAATAATAATAATAATAATAATAATAATAATAATAATAATAATAATAATAATAATAATAATAATAATAATAATAATAATAATAATAATAATAATAATAATAATAATAATAATAATAATAATAATAATAATAATAATAATAATAATAATAATAATAATAATAATAATAATAATAATAATAATAATAATAATAATAATAATAATAATAATAATAATAATAATAATAATAATAATAATAATAATAATAATAATAATAATAATAATAATAATAATAATAATAATAATAATAATAATAATAATAATAATAATAATAATAATAATAATAATAATAATAATAATAATAATAATAATAATAATAATAATAATAATAATAATAATAATAATAATAATAATAATAATAATAATAATTAATAATAATAATAATAATAATTAATAATAATAATAATAATTATTAATAATAATAATAATAATAATAATAATAATAATAATAATAATAATAATAATAATAATAATAATAATAATAATAATAATAATAATAATAATAATAATAATAATAATAATAATAATAATAATAATAATCCATAATAATGGATTAAAAATAATAATAAATGCATTTCGGCTCAAATCCATAATAATGGATAAAAAATAATAAATCCATTTCGGCTCATAATAATATAATAATAAAGAACGAGCCAATAATAAAGAACGAGCCAGTAATAATGTATGGAGTTGCGCTACGCGATAGCGGCGTATGTCATTATGTTACGAGCCAGCGTATCGTATAATAATAATCCATAATAATGGATAAAAAATAATAAATCCATTTCGGCTCATAATAATATAATAATAAAGAACGAGCCAGTAATAATGTATGGAGTTGCGCTACGCGATAGCGGCGTATGTCATTGTTATGTTACTGCCAGATTGCAGGTGGTTGCATCACGTGTTAAATAAAGCACGTGTCAAATAAATATCGGTGTTTAATGTGTTGGCAATGAAAACTAGTGTAGTGTAAAAAGCAATGTTGGCAATGTGAAATAGCGTGTGCTGAAATCTAGTGGGCGATTGTGAAACTACTGGGCAGATGTGAAATTGCGTGTGCTGCAATCTAGTGGGCAATTGTGAAACTACTGCCGGTACTGCCAGCGCATGCGCAGAAGGTAGGGAAACTACTGCCGGCGCATGCGCAGAAGGTAGGTTCGGACACTTAGAATCTGGCTGGCAGAAAGGGAACGTTTCTAAAGTTGAGTAGGCTTTCTGCACTTTTGATTATAGTACTTCCTGAGTTCTAATTTCCACATTTTTACGTATATAGTTTAACACTAGTCCATTCAATCTGTCTGCTCCCACGGTGCTCCTTAAATAGGTCTTCAGATACCGTAATGTTGACAGGACATTATAACATATTTAGATTTTTTTTTTAGATGTACACTTAGTGCTTTAAAGAAAATAACGTAGAAAACGGTCAGATTCTTTAAATATATTTGTGAATTAATGTTAATGCCTTTTATTTTCTCTACTATGTGCAGTAAAGTAGAGGAAGTATTGTATTCCACCCAAAAATTTTATGTCAAGATTTCACCGGAAATATGTTTTGAGGCCCTCTGAACATGGGCGTTGCAAACGGGGGGCAAGGGGGAGCCGCAGCGCCCCCTTGGAAGTTGATGAACTTAATACGCAATCAATTACTGACTATTAAACTATTATTTTAATTATGAATAATTGTTATTTAGTACAAATCAATATATTTATCTGCAACAAATATAAATTTTGACAATAAAATAATCAATTAACAATATCTGATTGCAAACTTCCAACATGTGGCTCCCCCCCCCCCCCCGGAAAAAAGTCTGCCGGCGCTCATGCCTCTGAATCCAAAAAAAAGCAGTTTTAGAAAAAGGTCTGTGTGTCTGGGTGTCAGACTATGGATAGCATAACCCAAAAACATAAAGTCGGTTAAAAACCTAAGCTAGTATTTAAGTTTAATGTCTTTCAAGGATGCAACATGAAGATTTTGAAGAACATTGCTTCACCACAAACTACCCTTTACATGGAAATTTTTTTGAAAATTTTGATTTTCTTGAAAATTGCTCTAATGATTTTGTTTAAAATGCCATATGTTTGAGATATTTTTATGACAAATGAAATGTATATTATACTCAAATGAATTTTCTGGCTATAGCCCCTGTTTTCGTATTTACTCTGGATGACTTTTGCATGACAGGTAAACCATAAGAGATAGACGAAATCTTACTGTACAGAAAATGTAGAACTTGCTAAAATACACAATTTATATCTGAATAAATGTTTTTGTAGAGTGAACCATTTCGGAGATATGCCTTGTTATTTGTGTGAGTTTTGGAGAACTTATTCTTCTGTCTAATGGCACGTTGTTTTCATTTTTTTATATGTTAACCGTTCAAAGAGAATGGAATTTGAAAGCTTTAAAAGATTTAACTATCGCTCAAAGTCTACTGTTTTCCATATTTCCCTTGTACCTACAAGGAAATAAGCAATAAAATAATTTCCTTAAATGTTTATCTCAACAAAGAAGATGTAGGAATAAGAGACTGTAAGAATTGTTAGTACAAGAGTAGAGAAAGTCATGTGGGTGCAAAACAGATTTTTTCTTTAGTTACATCCTTAGTAGTTTCCAAATTTTTGGGGGGAGGGAGGATACAACACCCCAATCTCCCTCTTGGATCCACCCCTGGAATAGCACTATAGGACAGTAATCCAAGACTAACAGAGTTATTAAAAATTGAAACTGAGTTTTTATTTATGGACACTCTAACTACAGTGGTTCTTATTGTCGCATTCTCCATTGGACGTGAAAGATTGCTTGATTTTGTTCAGAGGTGTCTTTATGAGGTTTAAGGTTCTTTTATGTGCCATAAATCTATGACAGAAGACCAACGGCTTTACTTCCCTTCGAAGCTATGCCCATGGTTTGACAATTTTATCCCTACAACTTTTAGACTTATGTTGGATCCTATAAAGAATTCAAAGTAAACTAAATAAATAAAAACATCAGGAAAACACTATGCAAAAGCACTGTTGAAGAACCTCAAATGTCACAGGAGGAAAAGCAAGTAGAGAAAGCTGTGTGTAATAAGACGTAGAATTTCTGTCAATCATATAGAAAATTGTATGAATTCTTTGTAGAAGAGGGAGTAGAGAAAGAAATGTGATTATGTTTCATAAAAGGAAAATGTGTAAAGAAAATCATGTGAATGTAATGTGTTGCATTTCTATTTCAATCACAGAAAATTATATGAATTGTAAGTGGAAGGGTGAGTAGAGAAAGAGACGTGAGAAATCAAGGCAGCAGAACTGAAAATCATTAGAGAGATTCAATCAGATTCATTTTCTCCTGAAGGTAATACAGTTAATGGCATTCATGTTGTTAGGGATGGGGATAGTGTCATCCAATTGAAGACCAAGATGTGATGTGAGACGACATAATGGGTGGTATAAATAAAAACTAGCTAGTGCTTGTGAGCTGAGCTGGTAAGCAAGTTGAGAATAAGCAAAAGGTCGTGATTTGGTATAAATAAAAACTTCCCCTCTTCCGCCAGCTCTTGCTTTCAACACAAAGCTTTAGCTCTGTGACCTTCACTACGCGACGTAAACAAACACACCTTTTTCATGTCTGGAGGGGATTTAAATATTTGCTGCATTTAAATATCCATATACTTACTCATGTTAGAGATACTGATTTTAAAGAACGAAAATGTAAATATTTGGCAAATTAAATAGAAATTAAGATTCGCCTGGCATTCCGCCGATAACGTTCGTACACTTTCTAAATTCCATCAGTGATTTTCTTAATTTTATAGCATGTATCAACTGATATATGGAAGTAGATAATTTGTACTCGTGTGTTTGCACCATTATACTGATATCCTTTAATCCATACATATAAACTATCAATAACTAATTCCAAGAGTGAGTCTGTGGGGACTAATTCCAAGATTATAAGACTTAATCATAAATTAAAGCTATACTGGATGAAGTTTCATTTCGTGGAAATTTAAATATAGGGTCGGTTTTATATGAAAGTCCTCAGATGTAACACGGTTTTGATTTGCACAATATTCTACTCTATGTATCGCTTTGATTACATTATCGTCGGTAATGAGAGCGGAACCCTATTACCTCATTCACATTATGTTTAGTGTTATCGTATGCAGGCAAGATGACAACACCTTAGGATGTATACAGATTGTTAAAAGGTCCCCTTCATGTTTCATTTCCCTCTGGAAGCAAATGCTCCGGAAGCAAGTCTACATTTTCTCTTTAAATGTGATTATAATTGTTTATATCTGCATCCAAGTCCCTACATATTGTGTAATTTTTTAGTTCCTCAACCACTAAACGTATAGTAGAGGAATTATTGCATTCCGCCCAATAATTCGATATCGAGATTAAAGCAGAAATACACCTTCTGAGCCTTTCTGAATAGAGAGAGAGAGCCCTAGGTGTGCATGCCTGTATGTGTGTAAGTGTGAACATCAAAACCCAAGCAGTCACTTTTAAAAACCAAATTTCGTATTGAAGTTCAGTAACCTCCAAGAGTGTGACTTTATGGAAACCCTCCATCCAAAACTAACTTTTACATGGATAAACACTTCTAATTTTTAATTTTCTCAAAAATGGCCACTGTACTCGTATTTTGATTAAAATGACACATGTTAAGATATTTACATGACAATTGAAATGTAGGTATGGGTACCATTAATTTCGGGGGAATAGCCTGAGAAGTCCTTTTCATTCTGAATCACATTTGTATAACTGATAAACTGTAGGAGAGACAAAGTCTTACTACACAAAAAATGTCTATCTAATTAAAGCACACAGTTTACGTCAATTTCTTTTTTGCGGGGGATAGTGCAATGATAAATGCAACAGTAATTGGGATTTATCTGAAGTTCCAACACATGGCAATTATCCTTTTCTAATTATTATTTATTTATGCCAACAAACTTACTGTTGGTGTTTTTAAACACACAAGCCGTGTGTGGGCAAAGTTTAAGAGGTAGAACTGGAACTTAAAAATTCAATGCCACAACTGGGATTTGAACCACAGACCTTCCGCTTGCCGGGCGGACGCTCTAACCACTGAGCTATTGTGACAAACTGCCAGAATGGCATTAAATTCTCAAGCCAGTTCGTAATAATTAATAATAATAATAATTACCATGTGAAGGTTATTTAATCCTGGGATATAAAGTACTTACAATAGTAAGTCACCATTGGGGTAATTGTTTCTGATGTGAGACTGCCTTTGTGGTTTACCAGGAGAAATACGAACTGGCTTGAGAATTTAATGCCATTCTGGCAGTTTGTCACAATAGCTCAGTGGTTAGAGCGTCCGCCCGGCAAGCGGAAGGTCTGTGGTTCAAATCCCAGTTGTGGCATTGAATTTTTAAGTTCCAGTTCTACCTCTTATCCTTTTCTAAATTTAAACCCTGATTCCCATAATTTGATGATCTGCGTCTATTACAAGTGATATACTGAAATATTACTTTTACTAGTGTTCTGTTGATCTGCTCTAGAACTGGGCAATTACAATTTACGGAACATCAAAATAGGCAATTCTACAATTTTAAAAGTGTTATCTGAATTACAGCTATACCTACTTTGTGAAAGAGTTTCATATAGGCTTATTTTATAGATATAATTCGACCTTGATTTGCATGAGCATTATGCTCTTAATACATGCTGCATGTTTGTATAAGGACGTTTGTATATGTTTTGATTCCATTATCAGGTTTCTGGTAATGAAAGTGGATCACTATGACATCACTCGCATTCTAACCAGTCAAGTTCACAACACCTCAGAGAAATGTCCTTGTATCATTGGAGCTGATATAGCAGCAAATATCTCCAAGAGTAGAGTTTATATTTTACAACACGTATTTCAGTCACCATGGTTGAAGAAAGCAGTGCATATATGAGGCGCTTTGTTCATCTATTAAAGGAAAATCAAGACATTCTATTAAAAGCACAGTTGTCAGAAAGTAAGCGCAAAAGTTTAGCAGTAGCTACAGTAAAGCAACAATTGGAGGAAGAGTTTAAAACATCCATCAGCAAGATGCAAATACTAAAAAAAAAAAAAGCAACTTAAAAACAAGAATTAAGTTCAAAAGTGATTTGAAACTAATTGGCAATAAGCCAATTGTTTTAAAACAGTGGGAGCAGGAAATCCTGGCCATGGTACTAACTGATTGAGCAAGCTGAGGTACCTGCATAGCTATCTCAGAAAAAGCCAGCAAAAGCTTCGTCGGAGCGAGGAAAGCAGGTTTTTATTTATACCATTTCATGACAATAGCTCCGCGGGCAAGGTCGGGAAGCTTTAGCTTGCAAGGAGATGTAGCAGAAGGTTTTTATTTATACGAAACCAACCTCTTGCTCCAAATTAGTGAGAAAAAGCTATTGCTTGCTTTTATTTCTACCACCCAATGAACTTCAGATACCCATTGCTGCTGCCTGAGAAACATGAAATAGTTGAAGCAATGATTCTCAAGCAAATCTACTCCGTTATCATGCTGGTGTGCAGTTATTAATTATCCATTTAAGGAAACGTTACAGGATAATTTAAGCCAGAACAATTAAAATATGTAAAATATCTTATACATCCTAAAATACCTTATATATCTGAGCGAAAAAATTAAAGAATATAAAACTAAGTGGGTAAGTAATATTCAAAAAATGAACAGAGAGCGATTACCATTCCATTTTAATAATTTCAAACCAATAGAAAAAGGAAATGTTGCAAGGTTAAACAAAAGGTAGCATGTATAAGATATGTAGATTGCTATAGACAGAAATGTTAAATGCATGAGCGAAAAAGAAGAAAAACAGTTAACAAGCCTATAGCAAAGTCTGTTCAATGTAGACAGCAAAAGACTAAGAATGGAGACTCAAATTCTGGTCCTCTACCCAAGGATCATGTTAAGGATGCCAATATGTTCAAAGTGGTTGGAATTGACCTGAAGGACCATTCAAAGGTATGGGTAGTTCTCTACACTTGTGCAATCTTCTCAGCAATCCATTCAGAACTTGTGTCATTGTTAACCCTCCATTAGGCGTGCACCGTGGTAGAACACCGTTGATCATGTGGAGCCCAGTAGGCCCTCGCTATATTTTTGTGCTCATATGCTTCCATTTATTTTTTTAACTGTATTTTTCCATCACTCCTATGTTTAGCTTCATTTAGCTTAAATATACAATGTTTTTATTAGTATTATCTTACTAGATAGACCAAAGATATATAAAACATAGTAGGTATGAATACACTATAATTTGTACTGTACTACATGGAAAGATAGCTCTGAAACATTTTACCCCTCAAATCATATTTCATAATTTGATACTGAATTTTTTTTTTTTGTTCTTTAACGACGCTGTCAATTGCCAGGATCACATCAGCATCGCCGGTGTGCCGGAATTTTGTCCCGCAGGAGTTCTTTTACATGCCAGTAAATCTACTGACATGGAGCTGTCGTTTTTAAGCTCACTTAAAAACCATCGGTCTGGGCCGGATTTGAACCCACGACCTTGGGAACAGTAGGCCAGCGTCTAACCAACTGAGCCACCCAGACCGACATTTGATACTGAGGAGAGCAATAGCAGTAATAGTAACCGTTTTTAGAGAGCACCATATTTTTATGTTTTGGCGGTCACATTGCTCTCTCACAACCCCCAGAATGTCTGGAGGACCACACTTGTCGTTGGTTTACGAGTCTCACTGACCTGACCGGGAGAATTATCAAAATAAATTCACCGACCATATGCTCTGTTTACCAATCAGAGAACGTATACATGCCATTACAGGTCAGCATGTTAGGGGTTAAGAGTTTAGAGATAAATTAGAGACATGGAGAGGTTGGAAAAATAAAGACTCCCTAGCTCTCAGGAACCCTAATAGTATCGGGGTCGGAAGAGAACAAGAGATGACCAAGGTAAGGTCAGATAGAAAAGCTACAGTGAGGAGCAAAACACCAGTAAGTGGAAGTAATGTTCTGCTCAGCTTGGGAACCTTGTGGTTGCCATTCACATATCCCCTAGATGGAGAAAAGATTATGGCAATGTGACAGACGCTCAAAGAGTGGTAGACCAACAAAAATTACACCTAAAACTAAGTACAGGGGTAAGCATTTGTGTGTGGATCAGGGATCAGGTGACAGAAATAAGAAGTACAGTGAACAGACTAAACTTTTTTGATGACTTTCAAAACAAAACAGAACATAGGCATGACAATGGTTAGATGTTACATTAAACCTATAGATTAGGAAAGGGTTGCTTCTAAAGGACCACTACAAAATAATGTTGGAGACAGAGTTATGTTTTGCAAAAGATTGATTGATGTTGGATTTGCACAAGACACTCCATCATCTTATCCACAATGGTACTGCAGCTTAAGCGAAACAGCCAGAACAGATGCACTAGGTCCAATTGCCCAACCGATTTTTATATTGTTACTCCTAAATTCTCGCTGAAAAGTATTTAGGAGTTACATTTGATACCAAACTTACATGGACCAAACAAATAGAAAATGTAATACAAAGAGCAAAGAGATGCCTTTCACTGTTAAAACGTCTAACAGGAATGAAGTGGGGATGTTCCAGAGCAACTCTTAACACAACATACAATGTATATATAAAGCCATTATTTACTTACTGCAGCGAAGTTCTTGTAACAGCAAACAAAAAAAAAAATCAAATCTTTCAAAACCAAAGTGTGAGACTAATTACAGGTGCTATCAAAACCACACCAATAGCAGCTATGGAAATACTAACCAACCAATACCCCATTGAATATGAAATAGAAAAAGCGGTTCTTATTCAACACGAAAAGTTGATCAGACTCCCATTCAATACATGGCACAAGAGAAATTTTACACATACACTAAAGACTCAGGAGAGCTTTCTTTCCAAAATTCAAGACATCAGGAAGAATGTATACCTTCCTAACTCAAAGGAAAGCTTCATATCTAAAGTCAATCCGACACAAACATTAGACATCACATATTACTTACACCTGACAGAAGAAGTTAAGAAAAGTGATACTCCAACTAGTGTTCTAAAATTATTGGCATTAGAGACAATCCATACTAGATTTCCGGAACATGAATGGCTCCATATTTATATTGATGGATCACTAATATTAAACCGAGATAGAGCAGGGGGTGGAGTCATGTGTCACCTCTTTTCCTATTACAAATCTTTTAAATTATGGAACTACAAACTTTGATGGAGAAATTGAAGCAATTCGAATGGCCCTACAAAATCTCTTGTATAGAATTTCACATTTTAATCAAGCAGTTATTCTCTCAGTTTCCAGGGCAGCAATTAGAGCAATTACTTCTAAGTTGTCACCAAAAAACCAAACAATTATAGAATGTTGGAAAATCCTTACCCATCTAACAGCACTTCAAAAACACCTAGTCTTCCAATGGATACCAGCTCACTGTGGACTGAGCAGTAATGAGAAAGCTGATTTTCTTGCTAAAAAGGGTACCAGCAGTGTACAGAAATCTATAGTTAATCTACCATTTTATGCAGCTAAAAGATTAGTCAACTCTGAATTCAAAAAAGTTATTGCAAAATATTACTATGAAAAATCAAAAAATAAAAGATGGGAACTACCAAACATTCAAACAGTAATTCCTGAGTATCCTCGAAAAACAGCAGTTGCAACCTTCAGGTTGATTACAAGACATGATTGTCTGGCAAAACATTTAAACAGAATTGGGATATATTCTTCACCACTCTACCCTCTATCTGCAAGAGGAAATGGACCGAGACCACCTTCAAATATGTCCGGCCACTTCTAGCGCCCCATCCATCAGCGAAAAATATTGGAGAACAAGAGGATTAATGACTTCATTGTCAGAAATCCAGCATTAGCTAACAACAACATGGAAAGATAATAAATTGTGATGTTCAGGTATACAACTTGTAATTTGAAGTGCACTGTCAGTAATAATGATGGTAGCGGTGGTGGTGGTAATGATATCTTTAATAAGCATATGAAGTTTCCTACAAAATACTTGTTATTACGACATAGGTTGCTTTCATCCTCTTCTTTATGATCAGTTTATGAATCTAAAGATCCCGTTTTCAGTTTATCTTCAGAATTGGAATCATCTGGTTCATACAAATTGTGATACATGGATAAGACATCATCACAAGGTAGATGATGTACTTCTTCCAAATTCTTGGAATTTTGTAAATCATACCTTATATTCCTGTTTTTGAGAAGTACTAACACCTACTTGCAATCACAAACATATATTGCACAGCTAACGAGGAAAAAATGTGTCAGTAATATGTAATGAGAGTAAGCACGCGGCGGCGCCGTGGCCGAGTGGTTAGCGCACTCGCCTACCACCTAGGCGGCCCGGGTTCGATCCCAGGGACCCGCATGTGCTATTCGTGGTGGACGAAGCGGCGTCAGGGCGGGTTTTCTCCGGGTGCTCCGGTTTCCCCCGCCATCTCATTCCATCGGTGCTCCATCTTCATTCCATGTGTCATCAGTGTCACCGCCTGCGGTGCCGTAGTAGTAAAAGCGGGCGTTAAACACTACAACAACGACAGAGTAAGCACGCAGAGTTTGGTTGACCTCTGGGGCACATAACTGCTGATTAGTCATTGTTGGAGCTAAAGAAATAAACAGATCAGGTTGTTGCTCTGCCAAACAGTTCAGTAAGGTGTAATATTATATGTCCTAGTCAGGTGATTGCACAAGCATGTTCATTCAAAAACTAGAACATTTAAATAAACGTAGGAGTCTCCCAGGCCCTTAGCCCTTAGCTGGAGGTTAAGTAGTGCAGCATTCATAATGTCTTTGAGAAGATTTATAGCAAGAAGAGGTCATCCTTCTATTATCTACTCGGACAATGGCACAAATTTTGTTGGAACAGTTAGTGCACTCTATAATAGAATTGCTTAGATGAATGTTAGCAAAGCCTGTATTAACTTATAAAGAACTAGTGACCACTGTGTGACATGGAAATGGTAATCAATGGATGCACACTGACATAAATCAGAGGATCCAGAGGACTTAACTCCACTGACACCGTCTATGCTTCTTCATGATGTTGGAGAGATTTTTGTACAGGACATTGATCATATTTTAGGGAAGTTCCAGGCATGCTTATGTGATAGGTGACACCTAATGCAAGAGTTGAAACAACACTTCAGGAAGGAATAATCTATCTCATCTTATCCAACGTTCAAAGGGTAAAAGGAGATCAAAGATGAAAGAAGTTGATGTAGTACTGTTAGGCTCTGAGCAGGAAAGGAGGTTAGATGGCCACTGGTAAGGATTATGTCACTCTTTCCTGGTAAGGACGGTGTTTCTTGAGTAGCCAAGTTAAAACTAGAAGACAGAACACTGATAAGACCAACTGAAAGACTGTACCCTCTAGAGATAGAGACACAAGATGCCTTTGTTTCCAAGAACTGTTTGACTAAGGAAATCCCCCAAGATTACAAAATCCACAGTGGCCACAGAGTGGTCCCCAATCCAAAATATTCTCCTTAACTGTGCAGACTACATTAACATTTATGGGAATATATGTTTGTGTGGTAATGACTATTATGAATATGTGACATGTGACCTTTGTTGTATTATCTTTTTTTGACTGAAATTACTCCCACAATTTCAGGGTGGAAGGAATGTTGGAAATTAAGTTCACTGCAGAGATTCATTTGTTTGTCAATGTAACAAATTTTGGTTCACTTCTATTATTACTTTATGTGAAACAGAAGAATTTGAAGTCAATGCTTTTTTGTTTTGAGTTGTAGCTTCATTACAATAATTGTATTGAGTGAAAGGTGTTATGCTTTAAATAAACATATATAGAGTCAGATTTGATTTTAGATATGGCAGTACAAACCATTTATGCAAAAACTAAGCATACTATTACTGTGTGCTTATTTTTATTATTACACAAGAAATATAGGAACCAAAGACCCAAGAGAAACCGCAGAATAATATGTTGTTGTTAGCTAATGCTGGATTTCTGACAATGAAGTCATTAATCCTCTTGCACTCCAATATTTTTCACTGATGATATTGAAGAGAGCAATAGCAGTAATAGTAACCGCTTTTTAGAGAGCATCATATTTTTATGATTTGGCGGTTACATCGCTCTCTCACAACCCCCAGAATGTCTGGAGGACCAGACCTGTCGTTGGTTTACGGGTCTCACTGACCTGACCGGGAGAATTATCAAAATAAATTCACCGACCATATCCTGTGATCACCAATCAGAGGACGTATTACATGCCATGACAGGTCAGCATGTTAGGGGTTAAGATTTTATAGAGAAATGGAGAGGTTGGAAAAATAAAGACTCCCTAGCCCTTGGGAACCTTAATAGCATCGGTGTCGGAAGAGAACAAGAGATGACCAAGGTAAGGTCAGATAGGAAAGTTACAGTGAGGAGCAAAACACCAGTAAGTGGAAGTAATGTTCTGCTCAGCTTGGGTACCTTGTGGTCGCTATTCACATATCCCCTGAGTATATAATGTCATTAACTAAATTTCCACTGTTTCTTCTTTATATGGTTCTTCTTGTTTTATTTGAATAAAACGAAACAGTAAGCAAATGAATCGAAATTTGAGTTTAGCCTGTCTGAGATCTATTCACTTAGTCGATTCACTGCTCAAATCGATCTTTGTTTAATCTAACATCACCATCTCTACAAGGCACAGCTAGGAACAGCTTGAATGGGGAAAAAGAAAAGTGCTGTTTTTATGATTTTACATGCAATTGTTCCAAATTTTCTCTTCATAAGAATCTTCCTCGGTCATAGGCAAATATTTGAAAAAAATTAGCTGAATTGGTCCACCTGTTTTCGAGTCTTGCCCTTAGCACCAGATTTTGTCATTCATTATATAAATACAATTTTATAGATTAAATATATTATATACACTATATTTTGTGTTGCTAGTGTTTAATGCCCACTCTTACTACATATGGCACTTCAGGCGGTGACACTGATGATACATGGAATGAAGATGGAATGACATGGCAGGGGAAACTGGAGAACTCAGACGAAATCCATCCCAGCACCACTTCGTCCTAGGATGGATTTCGTCTGAGTTCTCCAGTTTCCCCTGGAATATACAAAGGTAAAGAAAAGATCTCCAAGCACTGATATACAGTGGATCACAACAGTCATACATTTTACAGAAGGCAGCTAACAAAATGGGTTGTAGACCTCTAAAACATAAACTATGATACACATTATTATTTATTTATGCCAACAAACTTACTGTTGGTGTTTTTAAACACACAAGCCGTGTGTGGGCAAAGTTTAAGAGGTAGAACTGGTACTTAAAAAATTCAATGCCACAACTGGGATTTGAACCACAGACCTTCCGCTTGCCCGGCAAGCGGAAGGTCTGTGGTTCAAATCCCAGTTGTGGCATTGAATTTTTTAAGTACCAGTTCTACCTCTTATGATACACATGTTGTTTGGTGGCACCAAAACTTGTGAAGAAGAGCATAATTTGTATGAAGTGTAAGCAGTTGCATAGGCTCATGTATTACTACTCTGGTGTTAATAGGAGAAAATGTGTTCTGCTGGAGGATTTCAAGGTTGAAGTTTGGGTTGTAGGTAAAAGAATTGAAGGCAGAAAAGATGTACATGTCACACATAGGATTGGATCCACCTGAAGTGGAGATGCTCTTGGGACCTGATCTGCTATCATTTTGATAGATAAAGTTCATAAACTCATGTTGGAATTCATTGCTGTGAAGATGGAACTTGATTGGTCAGTGACAGAAACAATGGAAAAGAAGAACGACCCATTAACAAGAGAAACTACTCCTAGAATACCCCCCTGCCACAAAAATATCCCTGGGTGGCAGTTCATATAACAAGACAAGCAGTGAAACACACTACTAAAATGCTTCCCCCCACCAACTTTTAATGATTTTGCACCCTGTGAAGTAGTGAGTATAAGGAGTGAGCTGCAAGTGAGAAGATTTTAGAATAAAAAAATGAAGTTTGTCATTATTTACTATACAGAGAAATTTTTAAAGAAAACTATCAATGTGAGATCCGCATTTAATGGTTCATCACAATCAAAACATAGCGCTTCCTTGAATGTATTTTGGAAAAGGCGTCTAGCTTACCATTATTAATGCCAGCATTTCTTTTGGTGTTTGTGAAAAACAATGTAAGAGTAATCTCAGATATAGAAAATAACTTCTACAAATATCTGCCAGAGAAGAAGACAAATTATTTGCGATTTCTTTGGTGTAAGAACGAAACAAGAAGTCCACTGGGAATCTTACATCATTATCGAGTGATGTTTGTGTTGAACTATAACTAGAGACCGGAAGATTGTGCGATAAGCCACAAGTTTAGTGCACAGGGGTTCTACTATTGCTACTCATGCATGTACACACTGCAAGCGTCTGCTGATGTTTGAACATATTCAACAGTTGCATGGTAGGTTGTGAGTTCAAATCTGGCACAGACTGATGCGTTTTAAGTGTGCTTAAAAACAACAGCTCCATGTCAGTAGATTTACTGGCAAGTAAAAGAATTCATGTGGGATGAAATTCCGGCACACTGGCGACAGTGATGTGATCCTGGCAATTGACAGCATCATTAAACAAAATAATTTATAATTTAAAAAGTTGCGCAGTACATTGTGTCCAATTAATCCATGTCGTATGTGAGCTTATGCAGTTCCGGACTCTAATTATAATACATTACTGCTTCAAGGAGTACTAGATTTTTACTTACAATGGAGCAAAAGACATCAAGGAATAGCCAAGAAACTGAAGCACTATTTTTATGTAGATAACTGCATAACTTATTAGCTTCTGTAAATACTAAGGATGAACAATATACCTTCATAGAAGAAGCCACAGCACTGTTAGCAAGACACAGTTGGAACTGCAAAAATGGGTGTATATAGGACCGAGCTCTCTTGAAAGAAATCTGCCTGAGATAACATCAATATTAGGATACCTACTGTTGGAATAAAGCAGAGGATGAGACAAAATTAACCTCATTGTAAATGTCAAGCAAGTCACCAGGAGAAATGTTTTGGGAGCTGACTGGAATTTTTTACCCTATAGGTTCACCTCCTACTTAATTTGTCATTACAAGAAGGTTGGAAGAAAACAAAAGTGAGCTGGGATAAAGAATTGGAAGAGGATATGGAAAGAATGTTTGAAAGTGGTCAAAAGGAACTTGGAGTCTTGTATGAAATAATACGTCCTAGACAGGTTGTACCAAGTAATTCTGAAGACACTTGGAGGTTTCAAACCTTTTCCCATGTCAGTCATTTGACTTATGCATTTGTAGTTTTCATAGTTCAGTAGAGGTCAGAAAATACATGTGATAATTCTTCAAGCAAAGTCCCATGTGGCGTCTCTCAAGAACACAACCGTACCATGGCTGGAACTCCTTGCTTGTGTCATAGGAGCTCATCTTGCTCATTCGTAAAGGAACATTTGAAGTTGAGTATGTAGGCCCTTGTATTGGTTCTATTTCAGACTATGCCCTATTGGATTAAAGGGAAAGATTTAATTTAATTTAAAAGGTGAGTTAATTAATAACACTGAACAACACTTACAACATATTTTTCCGGGATGCGTTTCGAAGGTTAACTTTCCTCCATTATCAACCGGACAATAACTGGGTTTCCATGGTGTTTCATGGTGCAGATGGTGATGCTTCTTCTGGTGTTTCTTCTGGTGGTGGTTCAATGATGCAGAAGATTAAAGGAATTACAAGAGCTCTTTAACTCTGAGCAGACTAAGGAAGAAATACAAAGGTTTGCAATGAAGGTATAGCCTGGCACTTCATACCACCCAGGGCACTTCAGGCAATTTTGGCAGCCTGTGGGAAGCAGGTGCACCACCTTAGATGTGTTATGGGCATATCATGTCCTACTTATGAAGAATTCCATACGTTAACCTGTCAGATAGAAGCTTGTCTGAATTCCAGACCCTTAATTCCTCTCTCATCTGATCCTAATGATCTCAAACTTCTGACTCCTGGTCATTTCTTAATTGGTACAGCTTTAACCAGTTTACCCCAGCCAGATCTCAGTAGTGTTAAACTTAGGTTGCTAACTGGGTGGGAGAAATTACAACAACTTCAGGAATTCTGGTCCAGATGGTCATGTGAATATTTGCATCATCTTCAGCAGCGATCTAAGTGGAACAGTCCAGATGCAAATGTCAAGCAGGGTGCAGTCATCATAGTGAAAGAAGACAACCTTCCTCCACTCTGCTGGAAGCTGTAGTGGTTGAGGGAGCGCATCCAGGAGCAGATGGGTTAGTGTGAGTTGCAACAATTTGTACAGTTATTGCAACAATTCCTCTTCCTCAAGAGCCAGACTTATAATTTAATGCATGCATTGGTGTAATTGTTTTGTCATTAATTCATTGCATTTTTGTTCATTCAATTGTGTTTGTAAAAAAATAAGACTTATTTCTTGGCGGCCGGTATGTTCAGTGACTGCTGGTCACATTGTGCGGGCAAGAGAGTTGGCTAACCTGGCTAACAGTTGCTGAGAAGAAATGGACAGATTGACAGTGTGGAGAGCTGCAAAATGCTAGTGAATAAGCAGTCATTTTGAACTGGTAATAGCACTATTCATTGTGACTGCATTCAAGAGAACAAAGCTATAACTGTAAGTGTTTGTGAAATAAATGTGTATAAAAAGGAGAAGTAAAACGTGAGTGTAAACAACCTGTGTTTAACTGCTTGCTGGCAATATTTAACATTTGCACTACAGTTCATTTTAAGTGTACACATCCTATACAATGATGGTAAGAAGTCACTAGGGTTCTCTCTAGTTGCAAGCTAGAAAAAATATCATTGATCAGTTAGAAACAAATGAACTCCCAAGGCACAATATTGGCCTCCACTTTCTATCGATAACCTGATGGATAATAGGTCTTCCTGTTCTTGTTACTGGGCTGTTGTGAAAACAAAATGTTGAGTGCTGCCTTGTTTCCTGTTCTTGTAGCCATCTTGGTTAGTTACCAGGTGCTTGTGAACAAATTTGTAATGTCAAGGTTTCTTTCAAGTGAACTCAAGGAATATCCAGAGCACAATTAAAAGATGTTGAGAATAAACCTAGACAATTTTGGTTATTTTTTAAAAAGAATTAAGGCTTACATGGTGAAAATGAATAAATAATGAATGAACAAATGAATGAATCAATGAATGAATGAACGAACGAAGAATGAATGCATGAGAAAACAAATAAATAATAATAAATACATAAATAAATGAATGAATAAATAAGTAAATAAATAAAAAAAATCAATATATATATATATACACTGGGTGGAAGGGAAGTCACTACATTAATTTAAACCAGTGGTAGCTCTCGGTATTTGGAGCACATCTTTTGTTTTTGTCTCTGACCATTTCTTAAGGAGATATTTTAGTTTTGTCAAAAACAAGCTGGCAACACAGCAGTGTGTGGGTGGTACTTTCCCTAGCTCAGTACATAAACTAATTAATGGTGCATCTTGAAAACATAAACCCATACCCTGCCTTGTCTTTCTTGTTTACTGTGTGAGTGTAGGCCAATCAAAAGCGTTAGCTCCCAAAACATTAGGCGAAAGCAAAAGTGTCTGCCATGTTTACATCCAAAAACCAGGTAAATTCTCTGACCAACCTCAATGCAACATTGTGGACATACTACACATCTGAAGGAGCTGCTTGTAGTATTCCTTTCACGTCCCTTAAGTGATTAATTATTTTGAAATCCTGTGTGATGTCCCATAATTATGGGCGTCGCGAAGGGGGGGCTAGTGAACTTAATGGGCTGACTCTTAAACTATTATTTTAATTTTAATGTAAAGAACAATTTTATTTAGCACAAATTAATATGGTTATACACAACAAATACTATAACTTTTGACAGCAAAATAATGAATTAATATTATCTGATTGCAAAATTCCAACATTTGGCCCTCCCCTGGAAAAAAGTCTGCCGACGTTCTTTCCCATAATTACTACTGAAGCTGTGTCAGAAATAAGTTACTCTATGCATCTTACAGGTAACAAACTGTTATCTTTGTACATTCTTGTGGAATTATGCATCCAGTTTGGTTTTAAAACCATTTATTTTTCTGGAATCGGCTGATCAAGGAACAAAATGCCATTCGACTTTTTTGTTTGTAATGCTTCTATGAAGCACATATCAGAAGAAATGTAATGACTTCCCTTCCATCCTGTAGATATATATCCGAACTGCTGCTTGGTGTGTATCCACTGTTCATGCGGAAACACGATAACGTATATGATATATAGAAGGTCATGCGATTAACTTGTTTTTCTCTGTTCTGAAACTGCATTACTGAGCTGACATGATAACATGTGATTGAGTTATTATATGTATGTATGTATTTATGATTTGTATGTGTTAACTTAGTCAGCTCACCAAGTGAAAGAGTGATTTGCAGAAAGATTTCCAGGTGATCTGCGACTTCTATCTCAAATCCACACACCCTGGAAGAATTAAAACTAAATATCTGCTAAGAAATTGCCAGCATTTTTCAATGTGAACTACGGCGAGTGATGGATAGTTTCCTAAAGACAATGATGGTGGCCAGTTTCAGCACCTCCTTTAATAACATTCTTAAATAAAGCCTTTAAAAGTAGTTTTAAAAATGTTGTGTGGTTTCATCCGTGCCTTTCTATGACAGCGGATGCGTACAGGGAAAACACAGCACAGTCGGTTCAGGATCACCTGTTATATATAAATCTCATGTCAACTTGCATATTCATGATATTAAACAGTCACAATTGTTATTCGCCATGGATTCTGACACAATTTAACTACTCATTTTGTTGAAGCAAGATGGGTAAATGGTGCAAAATAAACAAATTAGGGTACAATACATTATTGCACATCTTCATTATCTTGGCTTTTTATCTGAAACATATTTTAAAGGACTTCACCTGCCTCTGTTGATGGAATGCTTGATACAGCAGTGGCTCAGTGCTGTTTTAATTTGGTTATTGCCTCTATTTTGATGCTACATACTAAATCCTTATACTCATCTTAAATGTCTGCATTAGGTATACCCAGAATAGAGCTTGTTATTTAAATACAATGTTAATGGAGAGTTAGGTGTAGTTAAATCAAAGAGACTGAAAATTTGTATGTATAAATAAGATCAGATAACTGTGCTGTATATTTTCTGTATTCAATAGTTGTAATTTTATAATTAAAGAAGCGCTGCTTTTAAAATACCTGCAGAATTTTCTTTGTTTTATTAAATTAAAGTTATTTTTCTAGAGAATAGTCTTTGTTGCCTCTTAAAACATTTACATTTATATTCTGAGGGCTTATCTGTACTTTCAAATAAATCCCTTCATAACTGGTATAACTAGGGGTAAGAAATAATCATATGTTAATTAATTAGGTACCTGCAAAAGGCTGAACATATACATACTTTTTGGACAAAGTACACAGTAACTTTGGTGATATCACATCATATAACTACAAGGCAATACAATAACACAATATAATACAATTGAATAGGTATATGCAATAGATTTACTTTGTAATAAAACAAAGTTAGAAAACAATGCAATGGGACCACACATGAAAATACACCTCTTGTGGATGATATTAATAAGAAGCTACAAGATGTAAGGTGACATGTCTGATAATATGGACGTAAACAGAAGTGCCTGCAATCTCAGTGGCATCCATCTCATGATATCAAGTTTCATGCAGTGATCTTCTATTGGCCATGTGACTAGGTTATCAAGTCTTTCTTATCACTATTGCTTTATCTCAGTTGTAAACTTGTTATACACTGGTATTTCCCAGAAAAAGATGCTTATCACCAGCATTAGAATGTGACCAAAGCATGACAATAAACACAAACAATGTATTTATTGCATAATAAAGAGTTCACGTTACCTGATGAGGTGATAATATATCTTCCAAATCAACTGTTTTTGGTTATAAATATGTCATAACTGAAACATCTTCATCAGTTTGATTTTTTACATACCCATTATGGGCAAAATACTTTGGATCATCTGTCTCTTCTTTTCTGCCCTAGCAGGTAAATCTAAATTATGCTTGTAGTATATATAGACAAGGGTTCCAAGGAAACTACAGTGGTGACTCATGAGTGAAAGTCAGTGAAGAGGCAACTTTATTGCTGAACACATAGTTTTAAATATGATTTTAATAACTAAAAATATGGGCAGATTGTTCTGTTCTTCTTCCTTTTCTTTACTTTTGGGGGAGAGTGCATGCCCATAAGTGCTTAAGCCTCTAAAATACACAAAATATCTATCATTAAAGGATGTTTCATTTTAAGCCCAATGAAGCAAATTTATAGTTAAATGGAGTCAGTGTTTTAATGCTGCCTCACACTTTTTAGTGATACCATAATTATGAAGCAAAAAACCTAATGTGCAACACTAACATGACTTATGCTATTCCTTACAGATTAACATAGAAATTACATTATTTGTATAAAAAGTGATTACATCCACATTATATTATTAATATCAAAAGTGATAATTCTATACACATTACATTATTGGTATCAAAAGTGATTGTTCTATACACATTACATTGTTGGTATCAAAAGTGATTATTCTATCTGTATATTATTAATATCAGAAGTGATTGTTCTATCCATATTACATATAGTTATGAATAGATAGTGGAGGTATGTTTTCTGTAGAGGCTGTGTTCTACACATGTAGAATGGAAGGTACCTACTGCTTTGGCCACACATTCAACAGGGATTCTGCATGATGAATGTTACGTACAACTTGGTCAATAAAAAACTGTTAAACTGAAAGAAAGAAATCTATGTCAAACATTTTATATCTAGTTTGTTAACAAATCAATATAATTGTTTGCCTATTGCACTAAAATGCAGCTTAAACGATTTTGTCTGGTCTCACTATAATTTAGATGACATAAATTTCATGGGTAGTTAAGCTTTCAAGGTTTGAGTCAGACTTATAAACAGTGGATTCTTCTGGGCTGATAAGCCATGGTCTGCTGGAATTTTGATGTCCAGACGTTTCATCCACGTCTGCAGTGAATAGTCTTAATCTTCTGTACAAATGAATTTCACTTCTACTTATTTTGAAGTCTCCTAAATATAGATAAATATTTGGGAAGCTTCAAGGAACACTTAGGCATGGATTGATCTAAAGGGAGTAATTAATTGTAATTCAATCTTCTTCCTGGAAACTTAACCCTTATGTACACACACATAATTTTGAAACATATCTACATGCAAGGGGTATTTTTTACCCCAATTTGGAAAGGAACTTTTTTCCAATCACATTACTTAGGAAACTTGAACGTGGTGGTTATATGTTGCAACATACAACAGATAGCATTTTGAACAATATTTAATGTTTTTCTTTTATCTGACATAGTAACTCAATGAAAATTATGCATTTAGGAATATCAATGTTACATTTTCAAAAAATAAACCTTAGGTGTAAATACATATCTTTCAAATACGCCCTTTGCTGTACATATAGGCAGTTACTTTTTAAATGGAGTAATATATTAAACATACTATTTTACAAATGTCCTTTACTCATTGGCAAAATCAAAATTTACAAAGAATATCTGTTCTGGAACATTTTTTATTTCTATCAGAATCACTGCCAACACATTCTTCACCAAAAAATACGAATGTCCCTTACAAATCAATTTATAGCATTTCTTACATGCAGTTTTGGTTTTCCAGTCCTTTTTTCCACACCTCACATCTCGACAATGGGAGAACCTGTTGATGCCCTCATTGATGGGAATAATGTTGACACCATTACCATTCAATGTCCACAAATCCTTAGCATTTAGATGACCCAATCTCTGGCGAAGTAAAGAAGTCCAAACAGAGCTTTATTTCAGCAGAATTGCATCTTGTTCTCTATTGAACTTGCGTTGAATGGATCAGATGAATATGTTAGTACAATTCTCTTTCTCTGAGAATATCAGGATTTATGAAGCAAAACCAAATTTCCAAAGCTGATTTTGCTTCATGAACTGGAACTTTACAGCCTGGCAGATGATTTATAATATACATGATCTTGTCCTAACATTCCTTGGAGGTGCAGACTTTTTCCACAAGATAGCATACTTTTGAAATATCCCTGAGATGATGACAGCATATCCTCTGCATTATCATTACTGTCTGCCTCTTGCTCTGCATCTGTCTCTCTGAAATGTGGTCATTTTCATCCTCAGACTTTATTTATCTCCTAATCATTCAGTTGTACTACCATCTAGATAGGATCCTGTGTCTTTGTTTTGCTCAAATCTGTAATCCAATTTTTCATTTAAGCAATTAGATTAGCACATGTGTAGGGTATTTTTTACCCAGACACCAGAGAACTCATATTTATTGAGCAAGACAATGCATAAAACTGCTCAACTTACACATTATTATAAGGAGGAACTGTTGATTGAAAGGTGCATGGAAAGACATTGTTACAAAATTTATGTAACACTGGCATTAACATCAAAGTTATGGTGGGGTATATTTTATCCCACGCGTGTGCTTACGGGTTAGGAGCAAATCAGTATTTTGTTGCATACGCATGAACTTTGATTGCAGCTGCACATCTATTTCATGTTGAATCCAAAATTTGTAATAGATCAGGTGGGAGTCCAATAAGGCAGCAACAAATTCATTCCAGTTTGAGTAGCTTCTATGACTAACATCAATTCAATGCATCCCAGAGGTATTCCATTGGATTTAGATTTGGGCTTTGACTTCGTCACTCCAAAAGTATTTTTTATCTGAAAATAATTTTTTTAAGTGGCTGAAGGATGCGACATGAAGATTTTGAAGAAAATCGCTTCACCCTAAACTACCCTTTACACATGGAAAATTTTTCGAAAATTTTGTATTTCTTGAAAATGGCTCTAACAATTTTGATTAAAATGCCATATGTATGAGATATTTTTATGACAAATGAAAAGTATATTTAAAATCTTCTGGCTATAGCCTATGTAGTCCTGTTTAGTCTGGATGACTTTTGAATAACTCATAAACTGTAAAAGATAGACAAAATCTTACTGCACAAAAAATGTTGTTGTTGTTTGTTGTTTTCTAGTGCCTTGCATCTGGCAATGAAGCCATTAGCATTCGTGCTTTCCAATACTTTTGAACTGTAGTTTCTTCTGATCTTAATGCTTCACAGGTCTTCAAGTGGTCTTCATTCATTTCTGCTGGATCGTTACACAGGACACATATTGGTGAGGCTGAGATACCTATTCTGTAGAGATGACTTGCTAAGCAGTCATGATTTGTCAATAGTCGGAAGGCTGCAACCGCTGTTTTCCTTGGTCTCTGGGGGATTATATCTGGGTTGGAAAGCAGTGTAATCCATTATTTATTTATGCCAACAAACTTACTGTTGGTGTTTTTAAACACACAAGCCCGGTAAGCGGAAGGTCTGTGGTTCAAATCCCAGTTGTGGCATTGAATTTTTAAGTTCCAGTTCTACCTCTCAAATAGCGTAATCCATTTTTTATCTATTTTTTATGTAGATATTGCTAAAACACACACTTTATTTCTAAATCATTTTTTTATAGAGTGAACCATTTCAGAGATATTCCTTGTTATGTGTGTCAGTTTCGGAAAACAAAACTTTTGTGAAGTTGAACAACATTGTTCATTTTTTTATATGTTTAAGCATGCAAAGAGAATGGGATCTCAAAGCTTTAAAACATTTGTCTATCGCTCAAGGCTACTGTATTCCCATATTCCCCTTGCACCTACAAGGAAATAAGCAATAACAAATTTCTGTAAATGTTTATCTCAACTATCATGATGAAGATATAGGAATAAGAGTTTGTAAGAATGGCTAGTACAAGAGTAGAGAAAGTCATGTGAGTGCAACACATCAGACTTTTTGATGTTGTCTATTAGGATATCCCTCCCGGTATAGATGCTGAGTAGCTTTATACATTGGCTCTTGCTTCTCCGTGGATCAAAAGCATATCAATGTACTCATCTGTTGAAACACATGATGAAGGAATGTCACAAAATATCATGTAACAGCTTATGCATGGAGAATGAAGGGAGCCAGCATTCATATTAACACACTACATCATCCCAGTCCAATGAGGCAAATTTTTACACAGTGTACAACCTGCTTCAAAGATTGTTTTTATCTATTTCTTGTGTCAGTAACATCTATATATATAAAATGTTATGTTGGTTTGTGTATGCATCAAAAACTCAAAAAGTTCTGCATCGAATTAGCTCAAATTTTTACAGGATATACAACCCACTTTAAAGATTGTTTTTATCTATTTCTTGCATCAGTAACATCTATATCTATATAAAAATGTTATGTTGGTTTGTGTGCGCTTCAAAAACTCAAAAAGTTCTGCAACGATTTAGCTCAAATTTTTACATGATATACATCCCAGTTCAAAGATTGTTTTTATCTATTTTTTGAATCAGTAACATCTATATCTATATACAAAAATGTTATGTTGGCTTGTGTATGCTTAAGAAACTCAAAAGGAAAATAGCTTTTTCAACGGTCATTACCACTACTTGCCAATAGATGGCAATAACAATAATGATCTTTTTTTTGTAACTTAGTAACATATATATCGAAAGAAGAACTTGTCGGAAAGTATTTCCTAAAATTAAAATTAATTATAGGAATCATGACTGGATCAGTGAATGAGCTGTCCTTGCTGAGAAGAATAATGATGTCTATCAACTTAACAATTTTATACAATCCAGCATTCAAAGTGAGAAAATTATATATAAATAGATAGATACCATTGTGGAAGCAGATATACAAGCGGCCGGCGAAGTAAGCAGTAGGGCAATGGCCGCTCGGATGGTCAGACATCCAAGGTTGGACACATCCTGCCGCCAGGGACAATATAGAAAACCAACCTGCACTATTAACCGACATTTACACCAAAGCTTGTAAAATTAGACTACACCGGTAAACCACACGGATAGGTACCGTGGCCACTTTACCATTCGCCTGGGTTAACCCAGGTGACCCGAACTTACTCTTGGACTCCTGGACTCCTGGAAGCAGATGATGTAGTTAATTACCCATCTGAGCTTTTGAATGCCAGGAATGCCACCACACACATTAAAATTGAAAATAGGTGTGCCAATTATCATGTTGTGTAATGTTAATCAGGCAAAACTCTATAACAGCACAAGGCTCGCAGTTAAGAACAAGGTAGTAGAAGCAACGATATTAACTGGGCCTTTCAAAGGCAAAGATGTCCTCATTCCTCGAATTCCCATGATCCCAACCGATACACCATTTAAATTTAAAAGATTACATTTCCCAATTTGATTGGCATTTGCAATCACAATCAATAAAGCTCAAGGTCAATCTTTAGAACTGCGTGGTTTAGATTTAGATGCAGATCGCTTCTCACATGAACAATTGTATGTTGCATGTTCCCGTGTCGGCAAACCAGATAGACTTTATATCTACACAAACAATGGAGAAAAACAAAAAAATGTTGTATATCCACAAGTATTGCAAAATTAAACTTCTTTGAAACGTATACTTTGTTTTGTTTCGCATTTCTCATCCATGGAACCATAATGTGCCAGCAAAGCATGGCAGGGTATACAGCCAGTACATAAATAAATATATAGATAAATAAATAAACAAAGAAGCAAACAAGTAAATAAATGAATAAAAACTTTTAACTGTATTATAACCTAATCTTTTGCTGTAAATAGAAGATTTTAACCATAATTTTTAGTATATTCTGTGTTGTATAATATGCAATTTTTATTTTATTATATATTGGTTCATTATCATTTTCATGAACTTTTGAACAGAATAAATTCATATAAATATATAGGTACTGTAACACCAAGAATGAAGAAACCAATTAAATAACATTTGATTTTGTCTCCATAAATTATGAATGATGTAATTAGCTGTATTAACTAAGAGAGTAAACAGGAGTTATAAAGCTGAAGAAAAAATGAACTGTAAATATGTATCTATTCAAAATCCCCTAGTTTGTTTTAAAGTCGTTTTAACTTATATCTAAAAGAATAATTTTTCTTTGGAGGAGGGTGCTTGAAGTTTATCAGATGGTGAATGAATGAAATGGTTGAAATGATGCTCAAATGGATTTGGGGTCCCTATAGCTTAGTTACCCCAAATTCATCTTCTCAGGATAAAGTAGAAACCCTAAAAAAAGAAGCTTCTTTAGGCAACTCACCTCTATAAAGATTGAAACTTGGAAGTTCTTGAATGTGGGCTTCTTCATATATATATTAGCATCTGCCAACGTAGTGTCATATTGGATGATGAATGAGTTAAATTAGTGAATTGATGCTCAAGAGATCCCTAAGTCCATAGAGCTTAAAGTTACCTGACATTTGTCTTCTCAGGATAAGGGAAAACCTTGGAAAAAAACATCTGGATATCTCTCCCTAACTGAGGTTTGAACTCAGGTTCTCTTGGATGTAAGCCAGACATGTTACCCTCACACCATGTAGAGCTTGTCCAGTTCCAACCACTCCTGACACATACGTAGATGCGCAATAGAAGAGGCATGCCTACTTGCATAATAGGAGAGGTGGGGATTAGTGTATTGCTCACTTTCACAATAATTGTTTATAATACGTAAACATACACCGCTTGTGTATGTGACTGCCTGAGTTCTGACATCACTTGCTTGTTCCTCACCACTCCAGCCACTTCTCCTTAATTTCTCCTCTCTCGCACATGTCGAGTGTCACCACATTCTGGACAAACTGTGGGTAAGCAACACTGGTGTTATGTTGCACTTTATTAACATTCAAGTCAATTAATACAAACATCACTTCCCTATCCAGGATTGCCCACACTTAATGATCATTACTCTGTAGAAATCTAAATTTCATTTTCATGCTGTAACATTGGTATTTTGTGATATATAAATTATACTAAAAGGAAGTACATGAGACTACTTTATATTTCAGATGGTGTGATAGTCTTAAATCTTGCAGAAGCCACCTTTGAGACAATACTAAATGACAAATGCTCTCAGTTCACCAAAACTGGAACTGCAGTGACCGACATTTTGGAGGAATGTTTTGATTTAGGGAATGCACACTGGTATGGTGGCCCAGAGCAAAGATATCAATATTGGCCAATTGAGACAGCAAAGTTTGTTGAATATTCATATGTTACAAAATCAGACGATAACCAAGGTATTGCTGAACCATACTGGCTTTCTTCTACTGGAAAGTACATCTATGTAGCTGAGGGTGTACCACTGTTTATTGATCTTAATAACAAAAAAAACAATTCATTATGTTTAATTGCAAAGAGTCAACCTCCGTATTCAGAGTCAACTGTTCCTTTCCTAAACTACACCGTCTGTACCTACAGCAACCCACGTGAGGCTCATGAACATGCTATTGCAGATATTCTTGGCAAGCCAAGTGGAATTCCTGATGAACGTATGATCCGACATCCAATCTGGTCCACATGGGCA
Source organism: Tenodera sinensis (assembly GCA_030765045.1). Taxonomy (NCBI): domain Eukaryota; kingdom Metazoa; phylum Arthropoda; class Insecta; order Mantodea; family Mantidae; genus Tenodera; species Tenodera sinensis. Next base: position 59,343,763 of record CM060971.1, on the reverse strand, counting down.
CGTTATAAGCAGCAAATAAATGAAAATATTGTGCTACACTTTGCAAATGAAATTCTTGAGTATGGCTTCAACAATAGCCAACTAGAAATAGATGATGACTGGGAGGAGTGTTATGGATCACTGACATGGAAAGAGAAAAAGTTTCCTCACATCAGCAACCTTACTAAAGTTTTGAAAGAGAAAGGTTTTCGTGTTACATTGTGGGTACATCCATTTGTGAACCTTGACTGCAATCCTTGGCATGCTGAAGGAGTGCAGCAAGAATATTTTGTTAAGAACACAGAAGGGAATGTGAACACAACATGGTGGCGTGGTGCTGGTAGTAACATTGACTTCACAAATCCAGCAGCTGTTGAATGGTACACCAATCGTCTACAAACTTTGCTGAGCACCAGTGGAGTAGACTCTCTGAAGTTTGATGCTGGTGAGACCAGCTGGCTGCCACAACTTCCAGTGCTCAATGTTCCTCCAAACAAATATCCAGGTGGCCTTACTACAGCATATGTGACTGCTGTTTCTCAGTTTGGACCAATGATTGAAGTTAGAGTGGGGCAGCGTTCACAAAATCTGCCCATATTTGTACGAATGCTAGATAAGGACAGCAACTGGGGTTGGAACAATGGGCTCAAAACTCTAGTTACAACTTTAATTATGATGAACATAGCTGGATATCCATTAGTGCTTCCAGATATGGTTGGTGGAAATGGATATGGTGCTTACCCAACAAAAGGGCTTTTCATTCGCTGGCTTCAGGCAAATGTTTTTATGCCTTCAATCCAGTTCTCCTTTGTGCCATGGGACTATGATAATGAGGTAAGACAAACTTCAACCACATATAGATATAGAAGGGCTATAAATGTCTATCTTTAAACTACTAAAAGAATTCATCAAAACAACATTTTGCACACCTCCAAGCATTAATTTAAAAATAAGTGATTTTTAATGTAACATTTGACATTTCGTTATCACTCCGATCATGTTGATAGCTAAATAACAAAGTTAAGAAGTAAACAAATTCATTTACAGGTAAACTACAAAAGCTGATTAACAATTTATCTTGGCTGGAGAAGAGAAAAGGTTTGATTTATGTGAACTGTTAACATTTTACACCGAACACTGATAAACAGATAAAAAAGGAGGCATTATTTAAAATGTATGCTGCAATACAAAACAAATGCTTGGGTTTGATACAAATGAAAAAAATTTATGCTTGAAATTAAGAACAGTAAAAATAAACAAATAAAGAAGATGAAAGTAAACAACAGTAGGAAAAGTAATTTACACACTTCACTAAAACGCAGAGTACCTAGACATGTTTTACAAGTTCACTGTTGTCATCAACTGCTGGCTTCTGGGTTTATTTGATGGTACTTCTCCCAAAAATGATTTGTTGTGGCTGATTATTTTTGGCAAATGTTAAAGAACTCATTTTACTTTCTCTACTGGTAAGTAGGGGAAGTATTGTATTCCACCCAAAAATTTGATGTCAAGATTTCACCAAGAAATATGTTTTGAGACCCCCTGAATAAAAAAATGTATTTTTTGAAAAAGGTCTGTGTGTGTGTGCGTGCGTGCGTGTGTGCGTGTGTGTGTGTGTGTGTGTGTGTGTGTGTGTGGACAGCGTAACTCAAAAACAAAGAGTAGGTTAAAAACTGAAGTTGGTATTTAAGTTTAATATCTTTCAAGGATACGATACAAAGATTTTGAAGAAAATAGCCCCCCCCCCCCCAAACTACCCTTTACATGGAACATTTTTTGTAAATTTTGATTTTCTTGAAAATGGCTCTAACATTTAAGATATTTTTATGAAAAATAAAATGATATCTTGAATCTTCTGGCTATAGACCCTGTAGTTGTATTTACTCTGGACGACTTTTGCATAACTGGTAAACCGTTAGAGATAGACCAAATTATACTGTACAAAAATTGTTGTTGTTGTTGTTTTGTTGTTTTCTAGTGCCTTGCATCTGGCAATGAAGCCATTAGCATTCGTGCTTTCCAATACTTTTGAACTGTAGTTTCTTCTGATCTTAAGTAGAAGAAAGCCGCATACATGTACAAAAATTGTAGATCTTGCTAAAATACTCAGTTTATGTCCAAATAAATTTTCTTGTAGGGTGAACAATTTTAGAGATATTCCTTGTTATTTGTGTCAGTTTCAGAAAACTTAAAACTTTCGTGAAATGGATCATGGTTGTTCATTTTTTTATATGTGAAGCATGCAAAGAGAATGGGATCTCAAAGCTTTAAAAGATTTGACTATCACTCACAGCCTACTGTATTCTAATATTTCCCTTTCACCTACAAGGAAATAGCAATAAAATAATTTGTACACATGCTTATCTCAACTAACACAAAGAAGATAATTATAGGTATAAAGATTTGTACGAATGATTAGTACAAGAGCAGAGAAAGTCATGTGAGTGCAACACATCAGTAAGTAGCATCCAGTAAGTAGCATCTCAGCTCATAGGAAAGCAAGCATAGGATGTCCACAAGGTTCATGCTAAGGTTCCAGCTTTTAGAACATCCAATATACTACTGTTAAATATGGAATGTGAATGGCACACAAAAGTACCAGAACTTGCAGACAATTTCATGATAATTGTTATATGTAGAAGTCTTCTTGAGCTGGGAAATTATGCAGACATTCGCTTGCAAACAGCAGAAATCTGGGCCAAAAATAACAAAATCACATTTAACAAGGAAAAATCAAAATTATTCATTATATCAGGAAGACCAAAACAAGCAAGAATTCCAAAAATCTAGAATAACAGAAGCCTAGAACACTCAGAAATCAGAGATATCTGGGAGTCATTGTTCCACCCACACACAGAACATTGAGTCAAAAATGTGCAAAGCTGATACAAATGCTTTAAAATTGGCAAAAATAAACAGGGATTTAATCAAGATGTCATGAGAACCATATACAAGTTTTGTTTTATTTCTTTTCTTTCTTTTTTCATGGAACTTCTTAACTCCTGTGGTTCTTACCACCCCATTCCATATTGGGCATGAAAGGCTGCTTAGAGGTCTCTTTATCAGGCTTGATGTTCTTTTTAGTGTCATAAATACATGACAGGGGACCACCAGCTTTACTTTCCTTTCAAAGGAAGCCTTAGTATGGGATTTTACATCTGAAAAAAAATCCATTGCTGTCTGCCAAGTTTGAAACCACAACCTTGGGAACCAGAGGCTAACATGTTACCTCTAGACCACGGAGGCTGACAAACTACGTACAAATAGGGTTGCCAGATTATTTTATGGAAATGTAAGACATTATCGGTTTATACAAAAATAACGTAGAGTTATGAGAGGTAGAACTGGAACTTAAAAATTGAATTGAATTTTTAAGTTCCAGTTCTACCTCTCAAACTTTGTCCACATACGGCTTGTGTGTTTAAAAAAACCAACAGTAAGTTTGTTGGCATAAATAAATAATAACGTAGAGTTATAATTAAAATGATATTTTTATTTTCTTAAAAACCTGAAACATGCAATGTTAATGGTGATCATCAACAGTAACATGACTTTAGTTTGGCAAATACATTTTTACCCTCAACTTATGCCACCAAAATTTGTGTTTGTATTGTCGGCAGCAAATGCTACACATTTCTTTTCTATTCCTAACCCTATTAAAGTAACTTGAACAAATGATGATATTGTTTCCATGGATTTGTATGATGGGTGGTGATTAACAACTTACATGCAAGTGTCAACTCGTCAGAGATAATAGAACTGCCACTGTGGGCTGGGCAAAGAAACCTTTAATACCTATCTGAAATACCAACAGTTTTGTGAAATTATGTTCCTTAGAAGACAGATTGCTTACTTTCCACTTCCTTATTCTTTGATAACCAAAATGCAAATGGAAGAATGAGATTAAAGCATCTCTACAGAACACTAACCTTTTGCCTTGGAGTGCAAATGCTACCAGTGCATGAGTATACTCTTTGATAGTAGCCGGTGTAGCCATGTTGCCAAAGCAAGTTGCAGTTACAGCTAGTAACAAATTATTCATTTCTATTTTCTCAGTTTCCAGTTCATTTTCTAACAATCACCACTTGTTTCTAAAAATGTACGACATTAGAGACTTTTCAAAAATTCCCTACAGACACTGGACAAATGGTTAAAATGTAGGGCATGTCTGAGAATTTCCGGACGTCTGTCTGGTAATCCTACATACAAAAGACGCATAGTACACTGATGGAATATGAAGTACCTGTCTGGATGGAACTCAGAGGTACTTCGAGGAGTACAAAGACTTATAGTAAAGGCTTTTAGAATGACATCAAATGAAGCATTGTGTGTTGCAATAAAATAGATGTTTGCAGCTCTTGTGCTGAGGCTACATGGTTTAATTCTTGGTTTTGGATTGCAATTTTGTCACCTTCAATTCTGATTAACTCATGTGAAGCATCTTCAAGAACCAAAGTGCTTTGTAGTCCCTTGTAAAAACTGTAGAGTCCCTCATTCTATTGCCATTCTGATTATCGCTCTATCATCAGAGTTATAGATACCATGCACTGTAAGCCTCCAGTTAATAAATGGATCCAGTCATTGCTTAATCAAACACGGTCTCCTCGAATGTCATTGACTATATGGGTAGCCTTCAAACAACAATATAATATTAAGATATAAGCATGTAACCTCATTAATTTATTTATAGTGGTGCGAAAGTCAACATTTTAAATGAGTATTTCTCATAAATATTTTGTATATCTATTTAATGTAGCTAAAATAGAACTTAAACTCTTTTAAATTTTCCACAGACTGTGAGCATCTCAAAGAAATTCACGGCCTTGCATCTACAGTATGCAGACACAATTATAAAGCTAGCCAAACGTTCTGTTGAAGATGGCTCTCCTATAAATCCACCTATATGGTGGATTGATCCAACAGACGACACAGCGCTTGGAATCTACGATGGTAAGTTGGCTAATATTGCTCATAGTGTTAACAGCTGGATATATGTTACCGCAAAGTTTGGGGCAGTTGGGTCCCTTGCCCTAGGGTTTTCACCCAGTTATGTATGTATAGCCAACAGCACTTTACCTTTTGCAACCAATATCCATCAGACTTTGCATGTACAATGTATCTAGTAACATATATTTTAAAGGAGGGGATACAACTGGTGCAATCTCTGCTGCTTTTTTAACTTAATCTATGGTATAGGATGCATTGCATTTAAAGAATATGTTGTGATTTTTCTTCTTTCTTCTGTCCAAACTGTAGTTGTTTTCTTCTTTTTCTTTCAACTGGAAACATTCAAAATTTTGTGTTAACTTTCTTAACTTCGCTCTATCCTGTATTAGGGCCCAGTTGAACAGCTATATGCCATGGTGGAATGCCCACCACCTGGAGTATTTATAATTCTTTGTTTCAGCATGCATATATATTGCTCAAATGTATTGGAAAGTGGTTTAAGGTCCATTCCAATATTAAAACTACAGTTGTCCAGTTGCACCTAACATGGTGAACAGACACCGACCACAAACAGCCTGTTATGGGATCAGACATTTGTGGAATATTTTCTTCTTCTTCTTCTTCTTCTTCTTCTTCTTCTTCTTCTTCTTCTTCTTCTTCTTCTTCTTCTTCTTCTTCTTCTTTTTCTTCTTCTTCCTCTTCTTCTTCTTCTGCTTCTTCTTCTTCCTCTTCTTCTTCCGCTTCCTCTTCTTCTTCTTCTTCTTCTTCTTCTTCTTCTTCTTCTTCTTCTTCATCTTCTGCTTCTGCTCCTTCTTCCTCCTCTTCCGCTTCCTCCTCCTCTTCCTCTTCCTCTTCCTCTTCCTCCTCCTCCTCCTCTTCCTCTTCTTATTACTATTACTGTCACTATTATTATTATTATTATTATTATTATTATTATTATTATTATTATTATTATTATTATTATTATTATTATTATTATTATGGTGATGATGATGATGATGAGCATCATCATCATCGTCATCATCGTCATCATCATTATCATTATTATTATTGTATTTTGCAGAGTTTCTTCTGGGTGAACATATTCTGGTAGCTCCAGTGTTGGACGAGGGAGCCATCAGCAGAGATATCTATTTACCTGCAGGAGAATGGCTTTACCAAGGTCAAGGTGAATCTATAGAAGGACGTACATGGCTCAGGAACTTCAGTGCACCTCTGGAGGAGCTGCCTTATTTTATTCGCATCCAAGGAAGTAGTAATAGTAGTAGTTAGTGGATACTGTTTAAATTACTTCATTAATGTTAAGTTTTAAAGGTATTTCATGTAATATTTTGTTAAAAATAAAATTGGATTTTGTCATCATTATGCCAATGGCTACTACTAAACATAAATAAAAATAACTTTTAATTCTCTATGGCAATTTTCATTGTGTATCAGAACCCTTTAAACAAATATGAAGAAAAAGTAAAGTGAATAGTATTGTGACTTTCTCCATCAATAACAATCCATAGGTATCTCTGTTATATTTTACAGTATTCACATAAAAACTGCTTTTTCTGCCTCTAACCATCCATCTTCATGATATACTTTTATCTAAGAATGTTTCAAATTAAGCAGTAAGTACTTCGTAACACAAACACGTGGAAATACATTTAGCCATGATAGGATAGAATAGACAAGGTTCGGAATGGGGACTTAGCACCTCAGTCAATATCTTTCATACTTATGCCCATGACGAGGCGCCTCCTCAGGAGGGAAGGGTGAGGTGAGCGGGCACCAAGAGTTATCTGACCCGAGGAGAGACTACAGTAGAGGGCAGGATACCTAACGACTACTGATTTGAGCTCCCCAATGGTGTAACATGTTCGAAGTTCGGCCATGAGAATTGAACCCACGATCTCCATTGCAATAAGCTAATCTATGAAAATGTTTATCTCGATTAACATTAAGTAGAGAGGGTAAGAAGTGTTCCTAAGAATAGTTTGTAGGTACAAGAGTAGAGAAAGTCATGTGAGCGCAGCACATGAAATATTTTATTTTTATTGATACTTTTATACTTAAATGTTTGCTCAAGCTTCCCAAGTCTACAACAATTATGACTGATATGATGATTAATGATTGATCATATGACGTTATAGCCATCTGTAATTTCTATTGCACATTAAGAAAACATTTCAGAGAAACTTTGTCCATATAATTCACATGAAACAGGATTCGAACCTGGCGTCTTCGCATTACTAACCAGAGAGTCTGTTATTCCTATCGCATTGTCTGAATGAAGTAACATGCAATCACCTATAGTGGCATTCCTTTAATTTGTCACATATTACTTCTGTCCTTAGCTATGAGAGGAGGGTGAAGATGGGAGGTAACTGTTTTAAATCACGCTTTCTTTACAACTCCCTTTTCTTGCCAAAGTCAGGTACCTGTTTGACTGAAGCATAAGTGGCATTGGGTAACTGCAAGTACAGTATATCTAACAATGTTGTCTATTCAAATTTAGAAAAAGACTTGAGTGTAATGTTGCATTTACCTTTTTGTGTGTATAGATTATTTATGGCCAATGTTGGAAATAAAAGGGAGCCTTAAAAGCAGAAGTTAGGTAAGCAAAAGCTAATCTCTAAGGATTAAATTATTTTTAGGGAAGGGCTGAGTATTGGTGTAGAGTATACTGAAAAGAATTGCTTTATCATTTTATTATACATGAAATTTGATTTATAATCTTCTGACCCTGTGTTGTTTAATTTATAAATTTGAGAAAAAAATATAATAATTTTTAAAATTTATGAAATAAAGGATAGTGTTCTGCAAGGTTCTATTTTGGGTCTATTACTGTTTCTAGTATATATAAATGATCTTCTCAGAATAATAAATAAACGTGCTCATCAGTTCCTTTTGCAGATGACACAAGTATTACAATTAAAGGGCACCTTTCAGCAGTGGCGTATGCTGGGATTGTGACTTGGGCTATCACTAGGCCTACCAGATACGGACAATAAGGGGTTGTTGAGTAACCCTCCGTTAGGCGCGCGCCCTGGTAGAACCCCATTGGTCGTGCGGGTCCTAGTAGACCCATGCTATATTTTTGTGTTTATATACTTGTACTTATTTTTTAAAACTTCATTTTTCCTTCTTTCCCGTGTTTATAATCTTCGTAAAAGTTAAAGGCATATGGAGCCGGGCCGTACTGCAGACTCCAGCGAATCTTAAGCTCGCCCCTCCTACCAGCGCTGCCGAATGTGGTACACACATCTCACTCGCTCTTATGTACAGAACTACTGCTGGTACACGCACTACGCTTGGCAACAGCGCTGCGCTTGAGCATTGGCCAGCGTTCATATGCCTTTAACTTTTGCGAGCGGTATAGCTTCTTTTAGCTTAAATTATACGGCTTTTATTAACATTATCTTACTAGAGAGGCCAAAGACAGATAATTTGTATTACACTACATGGAAAGAATAAATTGCGATCTTCAGGTACACATCTTGTAGCTTGAAATGTACATTGGAACTGCTTAAGTTTAAGAAGTCTAACAATCTTTGACATAGCCTTAGAAAATCCACCAAGTGATCGTTGCGTAACATATTGCAATGCAGACTTTTAATGCAGTTCAATTTGGAGAAACTCTGTTCACAGATATATGTAGAGCTATACTCACTCTTATACAAACTATTCTTGCAAATGTTTATTTCTCTATCTACTACATTTTAATCGACATAAGCATTTTCAGAAATAACCTTATTCCGAATATTCTTGTAGGTACAAAAGGAATATAGGAATACAATAGGCTTTAAGCGACAGTGAAATATTTTAAGAACTGGTTGGCATGATATGCCTTTGAAATTCCGTTCTCTTTGCAAAGCCAAGGAATGAAAAGAAGAATAAATACCTATTTGAAAAATTATAATTATTGGCAAATTCAAACAATAAGAAAAAAACTTCTCAGAAGTGGTTCATTCAAAAAGAAAAAAGAGGTATTTGACATAAATTGTGTGTTTTAACGAGATTCATAATTTTTATTTAGTATGCGTTTCTCTGTCTCTTACGCTTTATCATTTATGCAAAAGTCATCCAGAATGAAGAGGTATTCTGAGAACATTCCCAGGAAATTCTAGATATGACTCAGAAATGTCCATGAAATCACGTGTTTGTGTCCGTCACTGCACACTGACTGCCTCTCCCTCCGACTGAGGAGTGGAGTGGGTTATTGCCGCTCGCTGCGTAAGTTTCTTAAAGAGAACATTTTGGACATCCCTTGGGTAAACAATTAAGAGAAACAAAGAATTATCTGGTTTCCTTGATAAAATTCACAGATTGGGAAAGTATAAGAACCGCACCAATCAATGTATTCAATACATTTTTTTCTATTTTCTTCCGTTCATTATGCAAACGGTCAACAATTTTTTTCTAATAGTTCAATGATAGTTCTGATAGTCCGTTGAGGGTCGAAAGTTTTTAAAGCTGTAAAAGATTTGGTATGCGTTGTTGATCTCTTATATTTATCCAAAGCTGGGATTAAATTCACTAAACTTGCTAAAATCGTCGCATTTCAGGGCATTTTCTCGGTTACGAACAAGCATGGCCAGCAATAAAGTTTATTTAATTTGCATGAGTCAGTCAGCCACACATACTTATCATAATTGGTTATATTAAAATATCTTTTGTAACTATTCTTATCTCTTTTGCTTCTGCTCAACTGCTCACTAATACAGCTGTTAAGGACCGTAACAATTGCATAATTAAAAACACGTTCTTTCCTGCTTTTAGCTCCATGTGCTATTGTTATGCACCCATTCGTGTTCATTCGGCACATTTCGGAGAAGCTCGTGTCAGTATAGCGACACGGGATTCCGAATCCTTGGTGTGCTGATACCTGCATTCTGCCACTTCACCTCTCTCTTCCCGCGTCGTAATGAAGGCTGCGGTAGCAAGCATCCGAAGCCCTACTCTCCCCTCTGTTCAATGGTAGAGAACGAGATATATTTCATTCTACGGTCTAATAATTCATGAAGGAAGTTGGCTTGTATTGCAATTATTATTAATGTTACTTATTAATTTATAGCTTGCTTTAGATATGGATTTCGGTGATAACTTTGAAGTCCACAATATATGCCACTGCCTCTCAGGGTTATTCAATAGTGTTTTCAGCATGCTATATAATTGAATTCATATAAATTTTTTAAAAAAATACTAAGTATATTCATTTCTGTACAAGAAATAGGAACATTAGAGTTAACCACGAAGGCAATAAAATTCCTAAAGCTCGTAACAAATTTTATGGTCGTGTTAGAGATTGTAATATGGATTGAATAGGCTATATTGACTACATCCTACGGAAACTAAGCTCTGCTGCACGTTTTGCAATCAGGCCATCGAGTCATTTTACTAATAAAAGCATCCTAAAAAACACTTTATTTTGTCTAAAGTGAAACAAATATGGAAAAAAAAAAGGCCCATCTGAGTGCCTTAGCAATATCTTAAGCTAATATCAAGAAAGCTTTGTATCAACCGCAACAATTTGACGTGTAGACCATTTTATACGAATAACAATTTTGTATAAAAATAATTTAATGAAGTATTTGTACTAAGCACATAATAGTTTTTATTTAAATATAAAATAACAGTCTTAGCGTGTGGTTAAAATTTCACAATTATTGGTTAAGAACTAAGTATGTTGAAAATTTCAATATAGGTTGCCTTAAGGCAATGTGTTCTATCCGAGCTGCTCGCCAGTGAGCAGCAGTGTACTTGCCGCCTTGCGTAAGCAAGCCTCCTGCAACATACAGCACAGCTCTGCTCTGGCGTAAGCTGACGTCACGGCGCGGTGGGTGCTGGTGGCGACCTGCATCGGGGAATGAATGGGGTTGCTATGACCTTTGCCCAGTGACGTATTGGCTATCATTCTTTGCCGCCCACTCTCTACAGCCGTGCTCCGTGCAACGCTGCTGCGCACTCGCGTGTACTCATACTCAAACTGGTGGACTTGGAACAGCCTACCTTAAGGAGATCTAGGACAGGTTATATGGGTATATATGAATTTAAAAAATATTTTTTAATGTTTAATTTTTGTAAATTGATTACCCTCATTCTAAATAGCATACTGTGTCAATTTAAATAAAATTTATGAAATAGTTTTTTATTTATGAGCTATTTTCTATTTTTCATATCGTGATATTTGAAATAATATGATATACCCCTTGCAGTACAAATATTTTTTTCATCATCACAACATATTCATATTAATATTTGAACTCCAAAGAAGTGAATGCTATTTTTTCTTTTGTGCTTTGAATAACAAAACATTAATTATCATTAATGCAGCTTAAAAAGTAAAAGTTTTTTGATTAACAGCACCACTGTGTCCAAGTTTTATATTATAGCCTAAAATAGATTCTACAATTTATTTAGATAGTGCCATAGAGCAATTATGCCAATTTTTAGAACTAGTAAACAAAATTTTACTGGATATTGAAAGAATGTCGTTCCGAGAAAACTTAAATTTTACATAGAAAACATTAATACAGGCTAATGTACCTGGTGCACCTGGTGTATTATACCTGGTGTTAAAATTGTCCAGCCCTTAAACAGTGTGGAACTCCATAAAATACATTTAAGTTTTTGATTAATACTATAAAGGATTCATTTTTACCGAAATTAAAAAATTTAAATTATTGGCCTCTTTGGCTAAACAAATCTGTCCTAGGTTCCCTTAAAATCGTAAAAACACCATAGCTCAGAAAGGTTTTCTGGTACAATTCATTTTTGGGTAAAGGTAAAATCTTTAATATATATATATATATATATATATATATATATATATATATATTTAATTTTGGACTTTGGTCCTTAAGGACCAATCAGCCAACCGGATGATGTATATTTCTATTACATTCACACACTTACGCACACACACCTCATGCGTACTTTCATACACACACACACACACCACAAAAACATGCCAAGACGGGATTCGAAAAGCGATCCTCTGCGACGGAGCGCCAGACATACGCTCTAGCGACAACGGCTATGAGGGCCGGCATGACAATAATTACTAAGGAACTATTAGAGTAACTCGAACAAACTACACGGCAATCCACTCGCAAAATGTCAGAAAGTAGTTGTTCGATATGCACATTTCATTTGTTTTAATAACGCTACGTTTTGAACATTTGAGTGTCGGGCTTGTAGAAAGCAAAGCCGCATTATTGTCGCCGCGAAGGTTGCTTAGCAACCAGGAATCATGCAGAATTGGAGAGAGCGAAGAACGAGAGACGGGGGATGAAATGGTTGTGGCAGGACTTCTTCCGTCACATCCGCTCAGATTTTAATCTCCTTCGCTTACTACCTGTTCAGCGTGGCATGAAATGAGATTATGGCCGCTCGAAAACGCACACGAGGTTCTGTAGGAGGCTTAAATATAGAACATAAGTATAGTCTCGCTTCAGTACCTACTTGATTCTTTATATATCTACCTCATGTGAACGGAGAACTTAAGCTACCGTGTTAATTCTCTGTTTGGTTTCACAAGTGTTGTTGCTAAGGCGTGAGTAGAGAAAGATTCCGCCTTGTTCCAAACACCAGAAGTGTTAAATGGGGGAGGCTCTGGCGAGAGAAACGGTGTTAAACATGGCCAACACAATAGCTTCCTAACATAATTGTGAGTTTTGCATAAATTTAACGAGAGATTTATTTATTCTTTTACCGAGCGGGATGGCTGAGGTGGTAACGTCTGTGGCCCGCACTCGGGAGGTCGCGGGTTCGATGCCCGTGGCGACCTTCCTGACTCATAGGTTTTTTCGGAGGTTTCCCCGAGTTGCCAGGCGAATACTGGGAAGAATTTCTATATCCTCCGAATTTCCTGTCACTCCATTTCGTTATATTAATCACTTCATTTCAGCCTTCATCCCGTTAAGTTACTGTCAGGGCTGGAAACATCGGCATCATCAGCATCTGAGAGCAGGTCGTGCGGGAACTCCTGTACAGTGTGTTTATCTGCACAGCACCTAGCCGCGTAGTGCGACTTTATTTGTGCAGTATAGAAGGGGAATTTAGTTTACACAAGCTTTCGTGTCTGCGGGCAGGGTTTCTTCCTGCATACCTAGAGCGGAATGGACCGCAAGTTGGATGCAGGAAGGGAAGAGGAGTAGGTGTTGGGTTGGGGGTATATGGGGTAAAAGATGGGAGTGGCATTACCGCTTACCGGGGAGGCCCAAGGGCATCCTTAGGTAGGCGGTAACTCTTTCTTCTGCGGGGGGCTCTCTGGTCATATTGACCAAGTACCCGTACCAGTCGGTTGGTGTGGGATTTGAATTTATTGTACATGGTTCGGGATCGTCCCCTCACCAAGTCCACGATGTGGGGAGTCCAGAGTGATTGTGAAGTATGTATGATGGGAATCTCGGCAGGGGGAACAAACGCGCTCTGGAAATCTCGACCCCCGGATTGGAAGGCGAGCCTATTGGTTTCCTGACCCCACGTGCGATGGTACAAGCCCAAGGGTAGGGGGAGTGGAGTCGGTTTCCAAATCCTGCACCCCCTTGGGGTGCTAAGGGAAGGGATGGGAGAGGAATCTGGCTGAGCCAGTCTCCGCCGGCGTGCTTCTAACTGGGAAAATGTAGAGACCCTGACCTCTGATTTGTTGTGGCAACGCTCCGACCGCCCTCCTAATCCAATCGCCTCATCCATCCTTCCGGGGGACATAGGAACAAAAGATCGCCTTTCAGTTGAGGTGGGAAGTCTCCCTCCGCAAGTTGTCATTTATTCTTTTAGAATATGAAAACATTGACTACAATTTACTTCATAGGGGCATACATGACTGGAGTAGAAGTATCGGCGAGTTCAGTAACATCCATTAACCCAGTGCAAACTTTCTTGCTTCCAGAAAGGTGTGGGTAACGGGTGATCCAAAACACTCTGAACCGACTGCGTTGCGTTTTCCCTGTACGCGTCCTCGGCGCTCGTCGCCGACTGCCACTGTCATAGAGCAGCACGGATGAAGCTATAAAACATTTTTAAAACTACTTTTAAAGACTTTACTTGCCACTGTTATTAAAGGAGAAGCTGAAACTGGCCATCGTCGTTGTTCATACATTTTGGCACCTCTTTAGGAAATTATCCATCACTCGCCGTAGTTCACGTTGAGAAATAGTGGCAATGTCGTGACGGAAATTTTGTTAATTCTTCCAGGGTGTGTGGGTTTATCTGGTACACTTTATGCTTTAAATTACCCCAGAGATAGAAATCGCAGATCACGTGAAAATATTTCTGCAAATCGCACTTTCGCTTGGCGAGTTGAATCATTACACGAATCATAAGTAGAAAACAAATGCAGAGCCATAATACACTTTGTGACTAAGTAAAGGACAAAATAATAAAGCACACTGGTAATAACTCAACCACACGATTGTGCGTCAACTCAGTACTGCACTTTCAGAGCAGAGAAATACAAGTCAACCGCGTGACTTTGTATACAGCAACCGCATTGTCGTGCTTGTTTGCACAGTGGAAAAACACCGCGCAGAGGTTCGGATGTTTTTGGGTCTCTGTATATTGTGAAGCCATAAAAATATTTAATGTTCTTCCTAATGCTTTTAAGGGAAAAGTTAACAATTTAAATGTTTTTAAAATTGCTGCTAAAGAGTGCCTATACTCAAAATCATTTTATTCTGTTCAAGATTATCTGAATGACAAATTATCCTGATAATGCTATGTAACTCTATAAGTAGCACCTACCTGTTTTAGTGACAAACCATTGCCAATTTCATTTGATGCCTGCTCGAAAGCTACTTAAGTGTATGTGTACAGAACAGATGTTATGCATTGCTTATCAAATACAAAACAATGGGACGTGGCAGTAAAACCTAGAGAAAATTTAAAACAAAACTCGATTTGTATATATTGTGTAAGTCTTATAACGGCAAAGAACACTTGATTTTGTTTCTGAATATTTCGTGTTGTTTTTGTTTTCTCATATTGCCTGTGTAGTGGCATTAAAACGGCTTATTATGATGGTATAAATCGTGCAAAATTACCTTATTTCTTGTACTAGTACCAGGAAATGAATTACGTAATTACCATGGCAACAAGATAGCAATGACCTCCTCACAGTCACAGCATAATTTTCTCCAATGTGCCTGTAAGAAAACCTGAAATTGTTACTCTTGCAAGCATAGCAACATTAAAATACAAGAATCACATCATTAAATTTATTTTAAAATCAAAACCAGCAGCAATGTACATATTAATAATAGCCTACGTTACTTGCTATACTCATTTTCCTTGGGAAACTTTAACAGTACAATTAGTCAGCACTCTGTTCAAAATGTCAAGCGAAATACAATCAATATGTTTATGTTTTATCATTACTTTCTATTTTCCTCTATAAGTGTTAAAACAAATGAAACAGCTCTTCTTGGCAACCATATTACGTCATACGTCTGTAATATTTGATACATTATAATTTTTACTTTCTCTACTACGTAGTAGGTAGATTAAGTATTGTGTTCCGTCCAAAAATTCGATGTCGAGGTTTCACCGGAAATATGTTTTGAGGCTCTTTGAATAAAAAAAAAGAAGAATTTTTAGAAAAAAGCTGTTTGTGCGACAGAGAGAGCAAAAAGACGGTGAAGCATGTGTCAAGGTTACTAGAGAACAAAACAGCTGTTAGCTGCAAAGTCACGACGAATTGTAAATTCTGTTAACAATAAATCAGAGGACTGTGTGATTCAGTTTTAGAAGAAAAATAAAGTGAAATTAAAAGCAACTGAAAGTATCATTTGTCACAATATTTATGTAACTCATAAAGAGATTTTTCTTAGAAAATTGTGGGATTTCTAATGTTGTTACAATGCTCTAATACCATATGTTGGCAACCCTATGCATAACTTAAATTACACAAAATAAAATCTGTGCTTTTAGAGTGCAATAAAAAGCTTCATGTTATCTGAAATGAATTAGCCAAGGCAAAATAAGTGCACGGATAGGTAAATAGCAGTTGCCAGTCAAGAACTGCACGCAGAATATGACGTAAGTAGTTTGTTAATGGGGACGACTCTGGTGAAGCTAATCGTTCTCATTAACTTCACTCTTCACACCAAAGTTCAGCTCAGTGAGAATGAGGCAACATGCATGCTATTCATTTGATGGTCGTGAAATCAATTAACGTAAAGCAAGATGCAAGTGTAGTACTAATGACCATTAGCAAGGTTTATCATCTAAACTAATTGGCTTCCTACTTGACTCAGATGTCGAGAGGTGAACTATTAATTGCTAAATCATATTTCACGTATTTTAACGGTAGCTTTGGAAATCATTGGCTAATCTAACTATATAGAACAGAAACTGCTGATCAAAGCTTTAGGAAGCGCTTCTGGATTTGTCCACCTTGTCTACTTAACATTAGCGATAACAGTGGAATGTGAGAATGCGTTATAAAACTACCTAAAATATTAAATTCACTAATTCGTTGTCTACCGAAATTTAGCTGCTCTCTTTACAATGCAAATTCATATTAAGCTTCTAACACTCGAAGAATATACTTTACTGAATTTTTTTCCTATATCGGATATCCCAGAACGAATGATTGCTATTCATAAGGTTTTCCTGATATGCGTATTATATTAAATGGACTGAAAGCACGTTTTAAGTCACGTGCTTTCTTGTTTATGTCATCGTTTTTGCCGCCATAATAAAGAATTGTTATTAAATTGTTACATAATGATTATTACATTGTAAAAATACACCAGATTCTACGTACACTGCCAGGATAGACACATTCGTGTGTGGTTTAGGGTGCTTACAGTGCAGTTTACAGTGTTCCGGAAAGTGTAAGAATGGTTATAAAAAGCTATTAGGCAGATTTCTTAAGAATCACCCAATAAAGGCTTGCTATACAAGTGGGGAGTACAGTATTAAATCATCAAACATGTGACACTCATAGTGAAGCAACTGTATGATATTTATTTTGGGTGCAAGTTAGGTAATCAGGACCAAAAATGGGCACCATATACTGTCTATGAGAGCTGTATGTCTCGTCTTAACGGTTGGGTGAAGGAAAAAGGTAAAATTGCAATGCCTTTTCCTATTCTGATGATATGGAGGGAACCGATCAATCACGTAGATGATTACTATTTCTTTATGAATGCGCAAAAATAAAATGAGATCAAGACCTGCATCCCACAGTTCCTCCTTACGTGTCCCCGTTCCTCTAGGCTTATGGTCATCAGAAGATGAAACCCAGGTCGAAACTAGCAGACACGGAGAATGAAAACTCTGATTTCAATTACGAAGAAATGACGCAACATCTGCTGACAAAATGATTTGAATGGCCTTGTTAGAGACCTGAATCTTTCCAAGACACAAGCTGAACTTTTAGATTCGTTCTGAAACAGTGAAATTTACTAGACAAGGATGGCTTCTTGCTTTCGACATCGTCAGGCTGCCTTTGCACAATTCTTTGTCGTGGAAGACTAACTACAATGACGTAAAAACTCTATATAATGCTAAGGGAATGAAACATACCATTGGAATGGCAACTATTCATTGATAGCTCTAAAACTAGTCTGAAAGCAGTACTTTTTCACTATAGCAATGTATATCCTCATGTTCCCATAGCTTATGCCACTGAAATGAAGAAAACATACGTAGCATGGAACTTTTGTTGAATAAAATTCAATATAATATCCACAACTGGCAAATCTGTGATGACTTTGGAAGTAATTGGATACTTACAGGATTACTACAATCTGTGTATATAAAGCATTGCTATTTTCTTTGTGAATGAGATAACCGTGATAGGAAGAGTCACTACAAAGAAGGAATTGGCCTGCCGGTGCATAAATAGAACCTGGTTGCAAGAACGTAGTAAACGTTCAATTGGTGAAATTGAAAGACATTTTGTTACCTCCATTTCACATAAAATTTGGACTTATGAAGTCATTCGTTGTTTCAATGGACAAAGCTTTGAGCCCTCTTGTACTGGACTGCTGGAATTCTTTCAGAAAGCTGTTCTGATTTGCTTGGAAACAAGAGAGCACATGATGTGTTAGTCAACGAACTAATACACTGTTATCACAATCTCAGTTGTAACATGTCGTTAAAAATGCACATTCTTCACCCACACTTGAATTCTTTTCCTGCTGGTGCTCTTGGACAACTCTGATGAACATTCATTAGACCATATCTACATTGGAACAACATTATCAGGGGCAATGTGCAACAAGCATGATGAGTGACTAATGTTGGACACTACTGCAGGATAGTAGTGGCGCACAGAAGAGGCGTAACAAATGTCCAAAAAAAATTAGGCATGTATGAAAACATATTTCATTAGCATCTCATTGTCTTTGTGTTGATACATTTGCATTTCCAGATCAAAACATACTGTTTAAGCACCACAAAGCTCGAATAGAATTAGAGAGTGACTAGTGCTACTCACACAAAAACTGTGGGTGATGTGGAAAAACCAATGCCAGATTCATGTTCAGTAGGTTGAAATACGTTAAGTTGAATTTTGTCATTAATATATGAAGTGAAATTATACTTGGGAAGGAAACGCTCTAGGCTATCTTTCCAGCACTTTCTAGTTATCAGGACTGGAAAAGCGCTCACTCAAGAATGACGATTATGGCCTTTGCCACACAGCCATCTTGCTCGGTTCGTGGTGCAGTGTTGCTGAGAACGCGACTTCTCTTTGTAAACTTGCATAATTGAATTTTATCGTGTTACCGCGCGGGCACAAACATTTTAAGTTCAAGAAGAATATTAGCAATTACGTAATATATCTACTATGCAGGGAAAACATTTAAAGTTAAACAAGTGCAAAATCGAAAACATCTGATGTTTTGCATTCACATGATTTTCTCTACTTACTATAGTTTATTTTTGAAAGTTACTACAAGCTATTCCTAAGAAAGCTTATTTTTTCATCTATGTCACATCAATTGAAATAAACATTTGAAAAAATATTTTGATTTCACGCTTTGTTATAAGTACAAGGAGGATACAGAAAACAATTGGTAGTCAGATGTATAAAGTATAGTCGCTATTTGTTAGCCTTGAAATTTCATGCGCTTTCAATGACATTGCAAGAATCAACTGAATAGCAACAGAAATTTTAAAAATCTGATGTGTTGCACTCACATGAGTTTCTCTACTCTTGTACTAACCATTCTTACAATCTCTTATTCCTATATCTTCTTCGTGTTAGTTGAGATGAACATTTGCACAAATTATCTTATTGCTTATTTCTTTGTAGGTACAAAGGAAATATTACAATACACTAGGCTTTGGGCTTTGAGATTCCGTTCTCTTTGCATAACATACAGGATGAAAGTGAAACGATCTACCAGACCTTTAACAGCAAAGTTCTCATGTTGTGAATAACAAGAAAGTCTAATACCAAAATGTTGAAAAGTTTATAGTTTTCTAGAAAAAATATTTTTATCAAAAAAATTTATCATCGCCTAGCTGAATTATTATTGACTGAACGTTCTTGATTTATGCCTATATTCATAGAAAATTGAATAAACAACTTTTTACTTTGTCGTATTTCAATGGATTCAACAGTTTTTGTGTAAATAAAATTTAAAAGAACCCACAATTTGTTGCCTTTTAGTTGCAATAAATTGTGGGTTTTTAAAATTTAATTTATTATTATTATTATTATTATTATTATTATTATTGTTATTATTATTGTTATTATTGTTATTATTGTTATTATTGTTATTATTGTTATTATTGTTATTATTGTTATTATTGTTATTATTGTTATTATTGTTATTATTATTATTATTATTATTATTATTATTATTATTATTATTATTATTATTATTATTATTATTATTAATGGGTCCAAACTGTGAATATGCAGCAAACAGAGTTATTTTAAACTGATAACTTAATTTCCAAGAACCCAATGCGCATGCCTAAAGAGCTTCTGAACCTTTTGAAGGGGACACGTTGGAGCGAGGAGGGAGTGACAGTTGACAGCAATAGGGCGATGTCAGGATCTCTCTCTCCCTTTGCTGTCACAAAGCTGTGTAAACGAAGGATACACTGACTCATCTCCACGTCAACTTGGTGCGCACGTAGGTGTTTATCAGTGAAGCAAGGCATCTTCTTACGTCAGCAGGCGCTACATCCGATAGGCGTCAGTCTCGTGTAATGGAGTGTGTGTATGTGTGTGGGGCGCAGGGTGGGTTACGTGTGGGCGGAAGAAGAGAACCACTCCACCGAGAGCCTAATTAGCTTTCCTGGTACCTCCTAAATCAAACGGCTTACAGCACAGATTCTCGGCATTCCTTCCTTGCTCAAAGGGGATACGTTTATATATATATTACCTACTGGTTTTTGTTGGATCAATACGCATTAACCCTGAATATTAAATGCAAATATATTTACTCAATGGAATTAAATCACTCCATATCTCACATCAAGTAAAGACCCGAAACCATTGTGTAATATGCAGGGAGAACAAAAGACTTCCGATGTTTTGCCTTTCCGCCACTTCCGCGCTTGTTACCATCTGCCATACATTTTTAAAACTATGTACTTTTATGCTCGACTATACCGAAATTTATTACTTAGAAGTCTGATAGCAGTCCTTTAATGGACCTCCTTAAGTACAAACATTTATTAAAGGACTGGTCTTCATCCAATCGAACAATTAAATTTTCATTAAAGGGCAAGTGTTCCACAGATCAGAGAATTCCCATGCAGCAACGGCAAAGCGCAATATCGATTAATTCTCGAAACGCAACTAGCGCGAGTTTAGAAAACGCTAAAATGTTGGACACTGCTGAGAATGAGATGCAACTTACCTCCGCCTAAATAAGATGCAACTTACACAAAACACACAAATTAACCTCAATATAGCATCAACTTCCAAGAATATTGCACAAAGCACAGTCCTGTATTTAAATTTCACTAATAAATTGTACAATAAATAACGTATACATGAAATAAAGTTTCGTCTGCAAACCAATATATTCAATTTGCCTTCTATTTTTCAAGGTTAGGTAGCATTCCAAGGTTATCATTTTCATCATGCAGTTGTGACGTGCTGGAAACGAATCGATCGTATAGCGCCTGCGCAGAACTCCAAATATCACCTGATGCAATATGTAGGTCATTGTCCCTGGTCATTTTAGAGTATTTCAACTATAAAATTAAACATATGGTCGAGCATAAATTGTCGTATGAAACTTGCCTATAATGGTAATTAAGACGCTGGTATGAAAATCAGGAAACTAGCTTCGCTCGTTTCCTAATATATACTCGCGTCTTAATTACTGACCGTTATAGTCTCGTTGCATAATATACTATTAAAGCTTTACTTACCAACTTCATGAAACGAGATGTTGAAACTGGCCACCGACGTTGTCCACACATTTTGGCACCTCTTTAGGAAACTATCTCGCCGTAGTTCACGTTGAGAAATGCTGGTAATTTCCTGACGGATATTTTGTTTTAATTTCTCCAGGATGTGTGGGTTTGTCCCGTACACTTTATGTTCTAGGCTACCCCAGAAATAGAAATCGCAAGGGGTTAGGTCGGGGTTCCGAGGAGGCCACAAATCTCTACTAATAATTCTATCCTGAAACACGCTTTCAATTCTTCTCATCGAAAGACTGGCCGTACGAACTGTTGCAGAGTCCTGTTGAAAAATGTCAAAATCACGCTCCCTGTCTGTTAGTCCTCTAAAAAGGGGCCCAAATTGTATTTACCTATGTGCGGGTGTCAACTGTTGGCTCCGCTAATGGCGCACCACAGACCATTTTTCTTTTTCATTTTTCAATTTTGCTCTTCCGTTATTTATTAGTGGTACATCCTCGATGAGAAACGTTAACGGCTTTAATAAACACAATATTTTTTGTACTTAAATTAATTAAAGCACTTCCAATATTGTTGACACTCAATTCTTTCAATTGATCATCTCCACTTCATAGTGTCAAATTTTCCATACGTACCTACTCGAAATCCTCCACATTATCCTCGATATTTTTCAATCCCCTTCCCTAATGGAGGTGATTTTTCCCATCATCAACTCCAAAAGAATGAAGAGAGCAATATTTATCCTTTTATTATTGAAAAAAACCAGGCCCATTGGCGCTGAATATTCTGAAAACGGTGTCCGCCGAAAATTTACCACTTTCTCACCTGATTTTTGTCATAATACTTCTAAAACAATTAATATAATGTGATTTAATTTCCATTTCATTGAGAAGATTTCAGCTGGTTCAAAATTTCTTTCAGCTGAACATTTTTAAGCCTCTGTCTTGTTAAGGGTGTTATTTTGTAATAGCATCCCCTACATTATTTTTACTCTTTTCCTAAAGAATGTGTGTAGGATTTCCCATCCATACTGAAAATCCAAGCTGGCTTTCATGATATTTTCAACCCCATCTTCAATTAGAGGCAGCTTTTGCATTGCCACTCCCATAAGCATGAAGGGAGCAACATTTATTTTGCTTTCTCTACTACATATAGTTAGTAGGGGAAGTATTCTATTTGACCCAAAAATGCGATGTCGAGATTTCACCGAAAATATGTCATGACGCACCCGAAACAAAAAAAAGAAAAAAAGGTTTCTCTCTCTCTCTCTCTCTCTCTCTCTCTCTCTCTCTCTCTCTGTGTGTCAGTCTGAATAGCGTAACTTAAAAACAAAAGCCGGTCAAAAACTTAAGTTGGTATTTAATCTTTTAAGAATGCGACAGCAAGATTTTCAGGAAAATTCTTCCGGCCTAAAGTAACGATTACATGTAAAATTCTTTGAAAACTTTGATTTTCTTGAAAATAGCTCTAACGATTTTGATTAAAATGCCATATGTTTAAGATATTCTTCTGACAAATGAAATGTATATTTTGAATTTTCTGCTATAGCCACATAGACCTGTTTAATCCTGATAACTTTTGCATACCTGGTAAACCGTAAGAAGTAGACATGTTACTATACAAAAAATGCAGATCCCTTTAAAGCAAAAATTTAAGTCCAAGTGAATTTGTTTTTGTGGAGTGAACAATTTACGAGAGTTTCCTTGTTATTTGTGCGAGTTTTCGAGTACTTAAACTTTTTCTCAGTCATATTTAGCCTTAAAAGATATGACTATTGCTGAAAGCCTACTGTATTCCCACATTGCTATTTTCAGGTAGGTACACATTTTGTGATTCGAAATGTACATTAAATGGAATGTGTGAAAAAAGCGGATAAACTATTAAGAGAAACAAAGAATTATCTGGTTTCTTTAATAAAATTCAGAGATTGGGGAAGTATAACAACTTCATCAATCAATGTATTCAATACATTTCTATTTTCTTTAATCCGTTTATTATACAGTCAACAATTTTTTTTCTGGTAGTTCAATGAATGGTCGCTCCGTTGAGTGTCAACCGTTTTTGAAGCTGTAAAAGATTTTGTATGCGTTGTTGATCTCTTATATTTATCCAAAGCTGGGATTAAATACATTAAACTTACCAAACTCGTGTTCCAGGGTATTTTCTCGGTTCCGAACAACAAGCATGGCCAGCAATAAAGCTTATTTAATTTGTATGAGTCAGTCAGCCACACATACTTATCATAATTGGTTATATTAAAATACCATTCTTTTGCTTCTACTCTCACTGCAGCTGGAGTAGGCCTTCCTTGTTTTACTATCATTAATTTATCCTGGCATTTCAACTGTGAGCACGGTCGTTTCACTAATTGTTTTACTCCACGTTGTTCATCCATTTCAAAGCATTAACACTAGCAACTGTCTTGGTAAACTGTACGTTGAGGACCATAACAACCGCACAAATAAAAACACGTTCTTTCTTGCTTTTAGCTCCATATGCTATTGCTATGCAGCCAGTCGTGTTCATTCGGCACATTTCGGAGAAGCTCGTGTGAGTATAGCGACACGGGATTCCGAATCCTTGGTGTGCTGATACCTTGATTCTGCCACCCCACCTCTCTCTTCCCGCATCGTAATAAAGGCTGCGGCAGCAATCATCCGAAGCCCTACTCTCCCCTCTGACATATTTTATCCTACGCGCTAATAGTTCGTGAAGAAAACTGGTTAGTATTGCAATTATTATTAATATTACTTATTAATTTATAGCTTGCTTTAAATATGGACTTCGGTGATAGCTTTGATAGTTCACAATATACGCCACTGGTTACCTTGCTCTGCGATTTTACGTTCAATTTTACTTTCTGTACGGTGTGCTTGTTCTGAAATGTTAATATCTAGGTTTTGAAATTTCTGGAGCATCTGCTGGTGCGTATTTAATCTTTAGACCTTTCTTTATTCTATTGTTAATTAATTTCCTTTATTGTTGTTGGACGTAGATTTATTCTCCCACATAGGCGCGGGTTTCTGCTTCAACACACTAATCTTCATTAAGTTTTCAACAATTACATATATATTGTGATGCCGGCTCACGCCAGCGGTGGCAGTAGCAAGACAACAAAAGACCGTCGGGACCGTGCTGCCTCACTCCAATGGCGGGGCGCCTAACAAAGGCGCTCAAGATCAAGCTTTCCCACACAATTCACGCCAGCGTACACGTGACTAACAACGGTCGAGCAGCAACACCAAGGTCTTTCCATAGTATTCAAGAAGTATCCGACAGCCAGCATATTTGTAGAAGTTCGAGTAAGGTTCATGTTTCGTCATCCTCGCTATATAAGAAGGCGAAGATACGAGCAGAGTGAGTTACAGACAGAAGTCAGTCAGTTCTTAGATTGAGTGAATGTTTGTCAACTGAGTCATGAAGGAAGACAGGGAAGCAGTTATGAGTGTTCAGTAATTGTATCGACAAAGAGATAGAGAAAGTTAAGAAAGACAGTGAAAGGGCTGAGTCAAGATTGCGAGAAGAAAACAGTTGTGAACTGTAATACATAAAAGACTGTAGGCTGTTAACGTCAGGAAAAGAAAACTGTGT
The DNA here is from genome assembly GCA_030765045.1 of Tenodera sinensis. Classification (NCBI taxonomy): domain Eukaryota; kingdom Metazoa; phylum Arthropoda; class Insecta; order Mantodea; family Mantidae; genus Tenodera; species Tenodera sinensis. The sequence goes on along the minus strand of CM060971.1, from coordinate 59,318,914 downwards.
TGTAGTGCAAAAGTTTCAGAAGAAAATAAAAGAGAAAAGTAATTGGACTAGACTATTGTCGTCTTTGTGACAATATGTTTTTAAGTGCAGGTGAATTAAAATTTAACATTCTAGCAGTGCTTTTCAATAAAATAAACCTTTGAATAGTAGAAAACAAAATTAATTTTCGTATTCCGACATGAAACTACGCTGTAATCCGCGCCCGATACACACAGCTTACAACATGCTTTTGTTTTACATGAGGTTCCCCTATAAGGCCGGCGGGAGTATAGATTTACCGACATTTGTCTTTTCAGAGTAAAAGAAAACCCGGAACTATCTTAACAGGAGTACACTACAACTGGAATCGGACTCGGAACCTTCCCAGTTGTAATACAAGAACGATAGGAATTGCATTTGTTTTAGCAAAGACAATCAATCGGTGCTTTATTTCTTTTTGTAGCAGTGTTGTGAGGAATAGCGCTCCGAGATTCAGGATAAGCTCCACAGAATACAGTTGTTCCAGAGTCGACGAGTTGATGAACTAATGAAGCAATTGTTTGGAAATGCAGCATGTGACACATGACGGAATTTCGAATTAGCTGCTTGATAGATCGAGCTACAGTAAACTGCGAGCACTGGGTGTTTCCGAATGATCCACATGTGCTTATTCACTGCATTCAGAGTTGAATAAGCTTCACACCTTCTAGAAACATCAATGTTGTTGAAGCACGAGGGAGATTTATTGAGAACTGCCATAACGAAGAATGTGCACACATTCAATTACGGTGAGCATTTCATACACAGAGGCGGTAATTTAGCACACAATTTACTACCTGGTCATTCTTTTGTTTTGTACCATTTATCACTAGGTCATTCGTTTGTTTACTTAGTCTCACCAACTGTATTCCCATAAATCGCTGAAAAACAGTTTATTACGCATTACAATGGATTAGCAATCACAACTCAAAATGGAGAGCAGTTCTTTTTTTTTTTTTTACTATTATTTTCCTTTGGAAGTGCTCATTAGTACAATATATGAATGTATTTCTACAGCTTCTGGTAAAAACATTTTAATATTCGTATTTCGCATGTTGGATGTGGTTCTGTATATCTTGATTTACTTCGAAAATATACCAAAATGCATTATGAATAACAATATAATGAGGAATTAGTATTCGATGAATAACGGTTAATTTGAACTAGATAGAGAAAGTCGTGAGAGCCTTAAATATCTGAATTTCACCTTTTACAAAAAATTTTTAAGGCTTTTCATTAAAATGTCATATTTATTTTCTCGTTCATTTTGTTCGTTTATTCCTCGCTTGGATAGAAAGGGTAAAGGCCACATACATGTAAAAGATTCTCTGCCTCGTAAAGAATGCACCATCAAGGACGACCTACGAACTAACGTGACAACCATTTTACATAGAAGAATTACGTCTATTGGGCTGGCCCTGTAGCACAGTTGGTAGAGCACCTACCTGCTGTGCAAGGGGTCCCTGGTTCGATTCCCGGCAGGATTATTCCTCATCCTTCCCTGAGTCTGGAAGTATAATGGCGGCGCCGTGACTGAGTGGTTAGACCGCTAGCCTACCACCTAGGCGGGACCCGCATGTGGTATTCGTGGTGGACGAAGCGGCGTCTGGGCGGATTTTCTCCGGGTTCTCCGGTTTCCCCCGCCATTAATTTCACCAATTGCTCCACTATCACCCTTCCAATTATCCTTTTCGCCTGCATTTCATACCATTCTCATCCTCACTATCATACCTGGTGCTTGGGTGACCATCCACTTCCAGGTCTTCACTCTGTCCGGTCCAGAGGTTCCTGTGCTCCCCGATAGGCGTCTGGCCGTAGGCACTGGCTTGTAAGTCCTAGGGAGTGCAAGTCCTTAATAAGGGGAGGGTAATCAGGGAAAGAAGAAGTGCTTTTCAAATGGGAGGAGCTCTGATCTGCAGTCAATGAGATACGTTTACGTGCACAGCGTTGCAAGCTCATTACCCCCACTCTTCTCATATTTCTTGGCGCGCATCAAGCCCACTTAAGGGGAAAGCAATATTACAACACAGCAGGACTCCGGTTGGTTACCGGCCTGGAGGTGCTCAAGGACAAACCCCTTCCCATTTGAAAAGCACTATAAAAAGGTTACAGTCATCTACAAAACAATATCAATTACCACTGTAAGAACTACACGAGAAGAAAGCCAACATCTGGGGGGATTTCTACCAGACAGATGCTATGATGATCTCAGAGTGGAAGAGTTCAATGTATGAACTTCGCCATACCATGACACGATTCGCTGTTCATGGTTTTCACTACAAGCTGTGCAGCAAGAAGTTCTACCATAATCCAGACGAGAACTGTGTGGAAAGACATGTGAAAGATATCATGCTAAAGTTTGTAATAGGAGAATAGGAACATTAACAGAATTCTGTAAATGACCATTAATCTAAATGCACATTGTGCGCAATTTAATTTATTATTATTAAAATGTCATAATATGAGGTATTGGGCGTAACTGTAGTTAATGGAAGTAACCAGTAAAGAGAAATAGTTGTGAATAGCTAATGAACACAAAAAGTCGTGTGACTGTTACACAAAGGACCTTTTTTACTGTGGTTCTATGTCGCACGTGGTCGCTTTTATTACATAATGTTGTTTGTCTGCAATGGACCTGTATACGTAATAAAGATGAGTTATCTTCTGTACGTGTTGAACAAGGTTGCACACACAGCCTTAAATATTCAACACACACCGCTGTGCATTAGGAATATGTGGCTACGTAGTTACTTTGTTATACTAATTTTGTATAGGATATACATAAGGTATGACAACTCGCGCACTATCATCTATGATCTATTGCAACTAGTATCCCCAGCCCTCAGAAAGAAGGGATGAAGTGAAGGAAACACAAGAGACAACAGGTTGTAAAGCAGGCCCTAACAGTACCCAGTTCGAAGACCTGACGCACTATTGGAGAGAGGGTACTGAACGACCCGTCCAAACAAGCAGCTCTCTGGCGTCCTTAGAGCAAGCATCCGCACCGACTCTGCCACACACCACGAAACCTAGTCCTTCGTGGTCGCAGCGCGGCTCTCAGTGGCGTGCTTTATTGGTGCCACATCTAGCCACTCAGCAGGTCAAATTGACCTTAGAGTATTGATGTCGAATCACCTCCTCCTATGCTCTCCTACGCAGAATGCTGCTTTCTGGTCTCCTGCTCCGGCTGCTCTGGCATGTGACTTTAATCTCAGGGTATGCGTGGATGTTTACGAATAAAACCAGAACTTCGTTGAAACACTTTTATTCTCACCAAAATAAGAAAGCGTGAGATTTGCCGATCGCTATTAAATTAGTTGAGTCGTTACCGTGTCTCTACTAAGACAGAAAATCGTTAATATTAACTATAATGTGTCCTCAGACTTGAGGATCCGGAACACAAGTCCCGTGACTGAAGATATGGGCGACGAATGTAGTGACCCGTCGGGTTCTGAGTGGAACTCTCAACGACCCTTTCTCTCCGGGTTCTCGCAGGCAAGTGTCTGTGCGTTATGACGCTCTCTGTACCTTTCACTTCCTAATTAGCGACAGGGTTTCGAAGAAACGACCATCCCTTGTTTTTCAGCTCACACCGGCGCTGATCGATTTCCAGGAAAACTGGTCTTACCAGGTCTCGCTGGATTACCTGAAGCTTGCCCCTAATGACTTGTCTGTACCTTTTCGTGCCTTTTGACAATTTTGGTCACAACTAATATTCCCAGATCTCGTACATTTATACATGTAACAATTTTAACATTTTCTGATTATCTAATTCCGCCATGTGATGCAGTATTATACCCATAATTATGGCGTTCACAATTTCGGCTTCAGTATATTAATAGCGAACCAACATGCTACATGTATAACATTACAAAGTGCGTCTATGTAATTAAGTGAGTCTTACTCGACAGGTGCTAACCCTTCCTTTGGCTAAAACAGTTTGCAGAGTTGTCATGTCCAGGTTTTACATACGTCTTCTATCTTAGTATGTAGATTCGTGTTACGAAAAAACGGTCGCTGAAAAATGCGGTCTTTGGAAAAAGGGGTCAACATGCTAGACCCGGTACTTGAAGAGGAATGTGAGGGGTTTAGAAATTCCAGTATGTAAAATAAGCAGTCAGTCTCATTCACTTTAGGTTACTGCTGTTAAGTTAGTAACAGAGTAATATTTTTCAAAAGTGCCTCGATCAAACCTCAATACCCATCATATCGTTAATCTTCCGCCACGTTTATTGAGCCTTTCCTTCACTCAGGTCCGTCTTAGTCACCGATGTTTCTCTGTACTTTTGGCATGAGTAACCTTGTGAACCGTACATCCTTATCAGTGGTAATCACTTCCATCGCAACTGCTCAATCACCTTCAGTGAAACGGAAACAGAGGTATTCTATGTCAAAACAGTAAAATGTGACGTCATACATGCTACATAGCATGCAGTTTACGGTACCTGACCGACTTTTTCTCATTCTTAGATTCCTTAAAACCAAACCAGTCTTACTTAAGCACCAAATCATCCTTTGTCCGCTTATTTTGCAACATTCCTTTTGACCGCTTATTTGCCTGGCCGCTTTTTTCACACAATTCTTCATCACTGTACTTATTTGGTCGATCGTTGTGCCTTCCTTGCCTGTCCACATTTGAAATATAACAATAATACTTCCACTTAGTATTCGCTATTTAAAATCCAGGAATTAGTATAATACCAAGTTTGCAAAACAAAATGCCATCACTTATCTCATAGCTTTACCTAGGAGTATGTATATGATAAAAAAATCTGATGTGTTGCACTCACATAACTTTCTCTACTCTTGTACTAACCATTCTTACAAACTCTTATTCCTAATCTTCTCCGTGTTAGTTCAGACAATCATTTGTACGAGTTATCTTATTGCTTATTTCCTTGTATGTGCAAGGGAGATATTAGAATACAGTAGGCTTTGTGCGATAGTCAAATATTTTAAAGTGTTGAGATCCCATTCTCTTTGTACACTTAAGGGACATAGGGAGTGAAATTTTAAAGTTGCACATTTCTTGATAGATTTTTCTGAAATTTTTACTGTGTTTGTATTTATATGAGAATAGGAGGTACACCAAATTCCATTAAAACTGGATAATTCCTTTATGATATATACATTATTTTATGAATTTAATGGGCACATTTTCAAAATGTAGCTCGCGTCTATTGAATTTTCAAAATTCATTTATATTGGCAGAACTGGTACTCTAAAACATGAGTAACAATTGTATAAAGAGATATTTCAAATATGTTTGCTGATTATGCTGTACATAGCTTTTTAATAACAAAGAAAATTTAATCTTAAAAATTATTGATTTTTTCATACAAAAAATGTTTTTGGAATTCATGTTAAAAATAACATCAATATTGAATCAGTTTTGTTTAGCTGCTATTTATGAATACTTTTGGAAATTGTCATTGAATTTTAAGCAAAACTCAGGCGCGACCTTCTTTTGGAATATGCAGAAATGTAGCTTTGAGAAAAATAGGCTTTTATATAGGAACATGCTGTGTACGTTAAGGGAAGAGCACTATTTGAAAGGGCCGTAATGACCACATGGAGTGGGGATATGAAAAATGTTAGCTGATCCAAATGCACAGGTGTTCCAGGAACATTTTAAGGTAAAAAAAAAACAACAACAACAACAACAATTTCCGACAATTTCACTCCCAGTGTCTCTTAACATATAAAAAATGATCAAAAATGTTCCATTTCACGAAAGTTTTAAGTTTTCCGAAACTGACACAAATAACAAGGAATATCTCCGAAATGGTTCGCTCTACAAAACATGTATTTAGGCATAAACTGTGTGTTTTAGCAAGATCTACATTTTTTGTATATTAAGATTTTGTCTATCGCTTAAGGTTTACGAGCTATTCAAAATTCCTCCAGACAAACAGGTCTACATAGACTATAGCCAGAAAATTCAAAATATACATTTTATTTGCCATACAAATATTTTAAACATATGACATTTTAATCAAAATCGTTAGAGACATTTTCAAGAAAATCAAAATGTTCGAAACATTTCCCGTGTAAAGGGTAGTTTAGGATGGGACTAATTGCTTCAAAATCTTCATGACGCATCCTTGAAAGACATTAAACTTAAATACCATCTTTGATTTTTAAGCGACTTTTCGTTTTTGAGTTATGCTGTCCACAGACTGACAGACACACACAGACACAGGACACACACTCTCTCTCCCTCTCTCTCTCACACACACATACACACACACGCACACACACACACGCGCGCTCGAACCTTTTTCTAAAAATGCTTTTTTGGGTTCAGGGGTCTCATAACGTATATTTCCGGTGAAATCTTGGCATCAAATTTTTGGGTGGACTACAATACTTCCTCTGCTTACCAGTAGAGGAAGTAATAATTAAATACAAAGATAGCTGAGAAGAATCATGTGTTTTCTTCTCCTGAATTACTTGACACAGTAGTACGCTGCTTATACCAAAGTTTGCCAGAAAAGCCTTGTAGATTTTCATGTCCATTTCACCAACATCAACTTTGTAGATGTTAGTAGCTCGCCTCCTACGGTTTTCTGGATGATCTATGTATCTTCCTTTCAGGATTAACGTTCACAAACCAAATATGCGCGTATTTTGTAAGTCATGGTTCCCCATATTGTAAAAAATCAAGAAAAAGTTTCTCCCGCACATCCGCCGCATCGAAACACTTTCCCGCACTATCACATCTAGAATATTACGAATTTGGCATTTTCGCAACATCTTTATGCTTCCCCACGATTTCGCTTTTTCTTCTCGATTTCTTTACACCAGTTTTGTGAATTGCACTTCCTTTTCCAATACTTTTCACGTTTCTGTTCGTATTTGCCCCTTCTACTTCCACCATTGTTTGTGCTTACATCCACGGTAGAGTTAACCAACATATGCATTCTTGAAGCACTACGGTTTGTTGTACTTATTACTAAAGCCACAATTCTTAGTCACCTTACCGTGTGCATGGGGCTGTTTCGTTCAGTGCTGACGGCTGCCCTCTCGGTCTGGGCGAACACACTCACGGCATAACTGACACTCCTACACACGATGCGGTACTAAAATTGTGGCTTTACTTATTATCTACGAAGTGGACCAAATACATGACTGTTATCTTATATCGTTATATTCTGGTAAATAAAACTATGCTGGTGTCATATATTATGACAGTTAAAATGAAATATTAAATCGTGTAAAACGTTTGAATCTATGTTGGTTATCCTGTTTATGTGCTAGTTACTATGAGTGCCACTAGACTGCAGCACATAGCAAAAACAGTGTAGCCCATTTTTGACTCCTTCTTTATTTGATTACCCTCCGTATGGAGGACTGGTAAGCCCTAGGAGTTATAAGCCAGTGTATAGGGTCAGACGCCTGTGGGTGAGCACAGGAATCTATGGACCGGAAAGAAGGAATACCTGGAAGTGGACAGTCAGCCAAGCACCAGGTATTATAGTGAGGAAGAGGAAGAGCTACTATTGCAATGCACCCACTATTGGCGGCCAGCTATTTTCTGTCCCCGTTGTTCCTGTAGTGATGTAACTGTAACAAAGTACTTGGGTAACGTCACTTTAAGTGTGTCGACTATCACAGAACTGGATCACAACTGCTCAGGTTTCATCTTAATTTGATACTCTTGAGACCTTCTAACGCAAGAAGCCATACATTTTGTTCAAAGGTGTGAGTTTGTACTGTTATCACACCTTTTAAAAGGAAGTCAATTATACAAAATTCGCGTGTATAAACAGCCATCAATTATGCCCGAAATTTTTAAATAAAAAACAGAAATATATGTTAAAAGTTTCAAGAATGGAACAACGTAAATATACGCTTCAAGTTTAAGTTCAAACTTACATAAAAGCAAATTTTACGCTGAAATAAAAATTGGGAAACAAACATCAAAGTGAAGACGCAATTTTTACTTTCTCTACTATGTATAGTAAAGTAGAGGAAGTATTGCATTCCACCCATAAATTCGATGTTGAGGTTTCACTGGAAATATGTTTTGAGGACCCCTGAATCCAAAAGAAACATTTTTAGAAAAGGTCCGTGTGTGTACCTGTGTGTCTGTGCACAGCATAACTCAAAAACGACAGTCGGTTAAAAACCAAAGTTGTTATTTAAGTGATGCGACACGAAGATCTTGAAGAAATTTGCTTAACCCAAACTACCCTTTACATGGAAATTTTTTCGAAAGTTTTGATTTTCTTGAAAATGGTTCTAACGATTTTGATTAAAATTTTCTGGCTATAGCCCCTGTAGTCGTATTTACTATGGATGACTTTTGCATAACTGGTAAACCGTAAGAGATAGACCAAATCTTACTGTACAAAAATGTAGGTCTTGCTAAAATACACAATTTATGTCTCAATAAATTTTTTTGTAGAGTGAACATTTCGGAGATATGCCTTGTTATTTGTGTGAGTTTTGGAGAACTTATACTTCTGTCAAATATAACATCGTTATTCATTTTGTATATGTTAACCGTGCAGAGAAAACGGAATCTCAAAGCTATAAAGGATTTGACCATCGCTCAAAGCGTACTATATTCTCATATTCCCCTTGTACCTACAAGGACATAAGGAAAGGAAATAAAAAATTTTAAACCCGTGGCACTACAGTCCATAAGGACCAGAGCCTGTCAACTCGACTGCCGGTCTCACGCCCACATAGGCAAGGTAGCGGTGGGCGAACATCCAACCGATACGAGGGGGAGATGTGATCAGCATCTCGACACCCCCAGCCGGAAAGTTGGCTTTCATGACCAGGCCGCTTAGCTATCGCAAGCTCCTCAATTTCCTCACGATGCTGAGTGGGCACCGGTCCTATACCCGGAACTTCAAATCCAGGGAACCAAGGCATGACGCCCCAGAAGGAAAGGAAATAAGCAATAAGGTAATTTCTGCAAATGTTTATCTCAACTAACACGAAAAAGATATAGGAATAAGAGTTTGTAGGAATGGTTAGTAGAAGAGTAGAGAAAGTCATGTGAGTGCAGCACATCATATTTTTTATATTGACTTTGAAAATCTTTTATACCCCGATATATATAATGAGATAATGAATAAAGGGTACCTGCTCAATGCTCTAGTTGTCTTGTAAATTACTTACCATTATGATCTACTTGCCCCCTATAATTCTTGTTGAAGTAGAGTAGCCTGAAGGGGCTTCAATTACAATTCACACCAAATAGGACGTTCAAATAAGCTCTAGCTTACTGTGTACCAATAGTAGCGGTTTTAAATACCTTTTGCAACAATGTATGTACATGTTTTAAGTACTTGCTGCTGGGAGTATGTTTAGGAAATAATTTGTCAGTTGTTAAATCGTTATCTCTTACGTGCAAAATAATCTCAATATACACATTAACACATAAGTTCCTGCTTATCTGTTCTGTGTATTTCTGTAACATATTTGAAGAAATGAAAGAAAACTCTTTTTTCACTAAGGGCAGGAAGGAGTATATTATATAGTAGTCTTGATGCATATTTATTACAAAATTAGCTCACCGAACAAATAATTAGTCACCCCTATAGAAATCATTATAAGCACCATTTAACATCTCTTAGCTCTGATCTGGATTCAGGGGATCTCAAAACATATATTTCCCGTGAAAGCTCGACATCAAATTTTTGGTTGGAATACAATACTTCCTTCTACTTACCAGTAGAGAAAGTAAAAATGAACAACGATGTTCCATTTCACGAAAGTTTTAAACTGTCACAAATAACAAGGAATGTCTCCGAAATGGTTCACTCTACAAAAACATTATTTCGACATAAATTGTGTTTTAGCGAGATCTACATTTTTTGGTATAGTAAGATTTTGTCTATCTCAGCCTGGATTCGATTAGGAAGTGAGTTCACAAGGTTGTGAAGTACCTACGTCGCTTCCAGGGTCAACCATTGGTTGAGGATTTGTACGCGCAGTTCCACCAAATTGTGGTAATGCTGATGGCATTTTACCCGTTTTCTCAACATGTTCCACAGATTTTCTATGGGGCTCACGTCAGGTGATTTTTCAAGCCAAACAAGATATAATAGGCTGGGGGAGTGTTCTTCGAATCAGTCACATATTCTTCCAGCTGGATGAATTTTGCTGTAGCCATTTTGAAAAATGCGGTTAGCAATAGTATACTCTCCAGGCAGATGTTGATTGAAAGGCAACGCCTGATCAATCATAATGTTCAAATAAACATGCTGGTTCATGTTAGTGGTCACCTCAATAAGCAGGCTAAATCCATGATAAGAAAAACCCCCCAAAACATCACAGACCCATATTCAGCTTGAACAGACCTTGCACACATTCAGGATAAAATGTTTCATGTGACCTTAGGAGCATTCAGCGAAGTATATAGTTTAAATAATGACAAAAATGTGATTCGCCAGACCACATTACGTTGCGTCGATCAGCTACTTGTCCACGTTTGACGATTTCTGGCCCACCGAAGACGCGCAGCTTTCTGTGCCTGGGTGAGCATTGGCTCCTTGCAAGGTGATCAACTCCAAATGTGCATTGCATGCAGATCTCGTCGCAATGTCCTCTCACTAATGGGTTGGGATGGACCTGCACTTACTAACTGCAGCAACTCCTGTCACGGTTGGAAGCGATTTTGATTCGCAGGAGGTGAAGCGTGTCTTCGACCCCTCTCATTGAAGATCTTTTTCCTACCACAATTCTGACATTGTGTTTCGTGGGAACGTGTGTTATATCACAGCTTGTAGACACACTGAACAGCCCGCTGCGAAACACCAACAGGTCCAGCGACTTTACGCACCATATGGCCATACTCGTAAATGTCCCACTGTCTATTGCCTTATGCTCACGTAGAGGCAGTAAGCGCGCTGTTGACCATGTGACTCGATCGCTGCGCCATCGGTAAATGCTTAACGATTTATCTGTGCGTGCACACTAGGGTGAGTAATTTTTTGTCCGATGAGCTTAATTACTGGGTTCTCAGGAGGCTTTAAAGTAGATTATCAAGTAATCTAACTCCAGGATATGTTATTCCGAGAAAATAGCGAGCCACTGCAAGTCGTGACTGATTTTGACTGAAGAATAGCATAACTTCGAGTTAGGATTGGTTTGACTATTTTAGCGAATAATACGAGAGAAGAAGAAGCTAATAAACTACTAAACACGAACTGCTTATGGAATATATTAAATAAACTTAGTTGTAATTATTAAGAGCCATGTGTGGGCAATGTTTAAGAGGTGGAATCAGGATTGAAAAATTCAATACCATAGCGGTTCAGTAAGTTTGTTGGAATAAATAAATAATAATTACCATCTAAAGGTTACTTAAACCCAGGACATAAAGTACTTGCAATTGTAAGTCGCCCTTGGGGTATTTATCTGATGTAAGATTCCCTTGTGGTTTAACCGGGAAAAGTACGAACCAGCTGGGGAATTTTATACCATACCTACTGGTAAGTTTTCCATAGTAGCTTAGTGGTTAGAGCAGCCGCTTGATAAGCGATAGATCCGTGGTTCAAATCCCGGCTATGGCATTGAATTTTTAAGTCCTGATTCCATCTCTTAATCTTAGTTGTATTTTTTCCAAGCATGGTCTTCGTAAGTTCAATGGGTTGTCACAAGTATTATATATTTAGCGTTAAACCTCCTTGGAACTATACACAACTTTACTTCTTCTTCTTCTAGAAGTCATTAAATCGCTTCCATCAGAATTTTTCTGTTTCTCTTCGTGTTTTCTGGTTTAGACTGTTCTGTTATTCCATCTACTTCTTAAAGTGAAGCTTTCCCAAATCGTTTCATAGCTGGCGCCTTCTTACACGGTTTCTATGCACACACTAGTCGTAGAATTGTTATGGTAACGATAGTTTGGTCAAAAAGGCTATGTGCGGAGATATGTTTAATTTCGACTTTTAATATTGGAACCACCCACACTGATCGTAAGGCGTAAATTAATTACTAATAGAAAGGCGTAAATTATAAGGGAGCCGTTGATTATCGGGGCAGAACTAAATGGTCATAGGTAATAATGTCACAAAAGGTGTTGAGGTTATCAAATAAGTTCACGAATGCGTAGAAGGCCATCGCAATTAATTATCTATAGTAGCTGCGTACATGTTTAAAAGGTGATGGAGGTGACGTATTGCGAACTGCGGCGGTTGAGTCACGTTCTATTTAAAAACAAAGCACTATTGGTGGTAGAGTAAGAATACAGACTATCTGGAAGAATAGCATTTATTCTTAAAAGAAATTGATGAAATGCCTATCGCTTGAACGAATCTTAGTACTGCCATTTTACTCTGAAGAAATAAATTACGGAGTGGGCATAATTATCGGATGGCTATTATCACTTGTCTGATGCGATAATTACACCGTAATTAATCCTTGATTAGCCCATCTGGGACTTACACTTTGGCGTGGTGGTGGGGCTTAGTATCCAATGATCCAGATCCATGCTGGGAAAGTCTATCACAGCTAGCTTGTCGGGTGGTAATAGGTGAGGCCAGGAATACTCCACAATGAGGGAAATATCTTCCAAATAGATGATGGTCTGAAATCGCCCAGACGTCTTCAAAATGGCAAATGAAGAATCCCGGTGAACTGCCAGAGTTCTCCCGGGTAAGTCCGAGGGACTCGTCGACCAACGTCAGGTGCACCGATGTTCAACTGCAGGCAGGTAAGGGGAGGTTGAAATGACCTCCTTCCACACGCTGGGACAGAATGACGCATTTAACTATGGTTACTGAGCTCCAGTGGTTGCACATTCTTACGTACAGGAAATCAAAGGAGTACACATTCACATTCTACTTCTGATTAACCCACATGATGTTTCTGAGGATACTTTTTTGGTACGATTTACGTTTCAGGTCTTCAATATTTGGTGTAAAGATGAAGTGCGCCCTCTCAAAAGATAAGAAATGTGATTTTCACTTTTGTTGCTGCGATACTCACTTTTAATGTAGTTTGTTTTTGAAAATATTTGTTCGCAGATATAAGTGGAGCCAAATGTCATTGAACTAGATGTAAACAAACGTAATCTCGGAATTTTACAGCAGGGCAGAGACCTAAATAATTCCCACCTTTCTTTCTCAAAGCATTTTACGGTCGTGAAATTCTGCAATGCATAACTCACGTGAAATCCCACTAGATGGAAACTTCAAAAGTTCAAAATAATTGGATTTTGGTTTCAAATGTTTTAGTTCTTCAAATCGTGAAGAGAATGTACCATAAAATTGCTCCAAAAGTTCGTTGAACGTAAGCAAAGAGGAATGGTATAAATCTGCAACTACCAGTCTTACAAATCAAGCACTTACTTTATCGTCTTCATCTCGAAAACAAAAGTATTCGTTCTTCTATTCAATTGTATGTACTGCTTCCGCGCCATCCGCCTCTGATTAGTAGGTCTGGCTCTCCTTGCCTTGGTCGAGGTGGGGGAAAGATAACATGTGTAGGGGAAGCGAGCGTGTGTGCGCCTGTTGAGTAACCCTGATTAGGTGTGCTCCTCTATTCACATTGGGGGCTGTGAATTGGTGAAGCAACCGCAAAAACGTAAACATTGGTGCCACTAAAACGGTTACTTTTATGTTCAATTATGACTAAACGTCTCAAGGGAACATCTACACCGTATGGGATTCATGACATCGCCAAACTGCATGCTGTGTAACGGGAAGTCTGTTATAAACTGGACTGTGCTGCACTTCAAACACATCGGACAAGGCCAGAAGGACTTGCGTGAGATCTATTGTGGCTACCACACTCCAGGAAGAAGGGTTGAAGTGGAAGAACCACAGGAGGCTACGTACCACAGAGATGCACGGAAGTCCTTAAACGTGGGAAAACCGTTCCACTACTGGAACTGCCCAGAGAGGGCTATGAACGACCCGTCGAACCAGCCAGCCATTCACGTCCATGAGGAATATTTTCATCTTAGAGCAAGCATCCTCATCATCTCTCTGGTACCACCTCACACCACGAAACCTTAAGTATGAGAAGGAAATGGAATGAAAGGTAAGGAGGAAAAGAAAACCGTGGTGGATGAGAAATCGACCAGGGAAAAGCACGAAAAATCCCAGGTTAGAGTTGATGGACGACGGCAGTCAAACCCACGACCTCCCAAGTACGAGCCTATACGTGTCCGCGGAGCCAGCTCGCTCGGTACTGTTATAATATACAAAACACCAACCTCCATTTCAGCCTCTTCTTTGCCATGTGCACACATTCAGAAACACTGACCAAAGATCTAATAGAAGTGAAAGCTGCTGAACTTAACAAAATAAAGGGAAAACTTTCGTAGTGGACTAATTAACTTCAAAACATGGATAAAAGCTTTTCCGGTTACCGTCTTGCAATTGTTATTTAAAATTTTGTTGTCTGACTAACAGACAAATTATAGGAACGTTCTTGGCAGAAAAATGTGTTATTGCATTTATAAAAACAGATAGTTAAACCCATTATATGAGACACCTACAAATAATGGAGATACAGTTCCAAACTATGGAAATAATAAACGCTATTATGATTTCAATAACCCATACGTTCAGAAATGGTTGTTATTATAAAATAAATTACAAGCAAAACAATTCACTGAATGTAAACCGTTCTTCAAACCAGGACGTAGGCTTTTACGTCCGACGTCGAAATTATAACATGAAATATCTTGCAGGCTGCTTTGTCGTGGTCTGCTGGAGATCGACGTTTCAGGCGTTTAACTAACGCATCAGACACAGCGATACCTTCTCCAACAGACTTCGAGACAGCGCCACTGAGGATATCTATCGCAGCTGTTGACGAAACGTCTAAAGCACCAATCTCCGCAGATCACAGCAAAACAGCCTGGAAGATACTTTGTTCTTCAAACTATTTGAAATTTGCAGGTATTCCACAAAGGGTTTACTACAACGTTGCTTAATTATTTTCATCTGTAAGAGTATCACAGAGCAAGCGCGCGACTGTGTGTGTGTGTGTGTGTGTGTGTGTGTGTGTGTGTGTGTGTGTGTGTGTGTGTGTGTGTGTGTGTGTGTGAAGGATAACCATGAAACCTTTCAATTGATTTTTATAACTCTTTCATCTCTGAAAACCCCTGTTGTTGGCCATGAACATGGACTTAAAGACAGCTCTAATTTTGACTCCTAAAATAATAACTAAAAGTTAAAAAGAACATACAGTGGCTGCATGTTAGATTGAAAACATGTAGCTATAAAACAAGTGCTTGCGAAGAGGGTCTGTAGTTCACTAGTGTACACATAATTTACACCTAAGTATAAAAAATTATTAATCTGGGAAAAGCGGGTTTAAAGACTTAAAAGTTTTCCCTTTCACATATTTAGAAGAGTGTAAGATTATATTTAGGGTTCCCAATGTCTTATTTGATTTCCTTGCTTCAGGAGAGTTCAAAATAGGGCATATTTAACGAGAGCATTTTAAGTTGTAAAAGGGGGCATCCCTACATAATTATGATGGGCATTAATATGCAAATGAAATATTTTATATACTTGACATTCACATTTGGTCTACACATTCTCGTTATACACATTTTAAATACCTATTTAGAATAGGCAAAAATCCTAAAATTGATTTCTCTTGTCAATTTTGACTGCATGTCTTACGTTAATAGTTTGAAGTCATTTCTTGAGAATATTTATGAATGACAGAAGGCAGGCGCAAAAACATAAATGGAGCGCATGTGATTCCTAGAATAGCTATTTAAATTAAAGAACGTTGGGAACCAATTCACAGAAGTCAAGAAACAAATAAGTTTGATATGTTTAACGTATTGTTACTTTCTCTGGTAAGTAGGGCAAGTATTGTATTCGATCCAAAATTTCGATGTCGAGGTTTCACCGTAAATATATGTTTTGAGACTCCCTGAACCCAAAAAAAGCAATTTTAGAAAAGGGTGCGTGTGTTTGTGTATCTGTCTGTCTGTGAATAGCATAACTCAAAAAGGAAAAGTCAGTTAATAACCAAAGTTGGTATTTAAATTCAATGTCTTTCAAGGACCCGAAGATTTTGAAGAAAATTCTTCCACCCTAAACTACCCTTATATCGAAACGTTTTCGAAAATTTTGATTATCTCAAAAATGGCTCCTATTTTTATTGAAATGACATGTTTAAGATATTTTTATGCAAATGAAATGCATATTTTGAATTTTCTGACTATAGCCTATGTAGTTCTGTTTACTCTAGATGACGTTTGTATAGCTGGTAAACCATAAGAGATGCACCAAATCTTAGTATACAAAAATTAGATATCGTTAAAACACACAATTTATGTTTAAATGCATTTTCTGTAGAGTGAAGCATTTCGGAGATATTCCTTGTTATTTGTATAAGATTTGCAATACTTAAAGTTTTCTCAAATACAAGGTCATTTTTTTATTTCTTGGCCGTGCAAAAAGAACGGAATTTTAAAGCTTTCACATAGCGACCAGCTTTAAAAAATTGACTATCGCTCAAAGCCTACTGTATTCTCATATTCCCTTACACCTACAAGAAAATTAGCAATGAGATCATTTCTGCAAATGTTTATCTCGACTAACATGAAGTTGATAGAAGAATGAGAGTTTGTAAGAATAATTGGAACAAGAATGAGAAGAGAAGGTCATGTGAGTGCAACACATCAGAGTTTTGCGTTGAGACGAGAACTGCAATTTATTTACTGCTGTAATCATAAGATTAGAATGTACTCTGAGACCAATGTGTTTAATTATATTTTGTATATCTATATAGCTTAAAACGTGTAAATTTCAAGTGTTTCTTGCAAATATTGTGTACAAGAACGTGAGCGCATTTCTGCGAAAGAGACGTAGGAATAGATGAACATCTTTTGTGACTTAGTCTAAGGGTTTGGCTTTGTATTGACACCCGCTCAAGGTCACAGCTGGGGAAATATGCTCCCCAAGTAACAGTAAATGCGGTGAATTACACGAAAAATCTGGAAACCGAGGTAGAAGGCACCCAATCCAAAAGCAGAGATTTCCAAATTCGAAATTCACCCCGCTAAAAGTTGTCCCATGGAAGGGAGAATGTTTACCAAAGTGGCGTGAGTGAAACAGATATAAATACTATAAATTCCATATGACTGGGGTTTGCTAAGGGTGATCCTGTGACCAACGAAGATCTAGTTCCGCGCCAAAACGTCCTATAATCTTCGCAAAACTTAAAGGCATATGAAGGCGGGGCGTACTGCGGACTCCAGCGAATCCTACGCTTGCCCCTCCTACCAGTGCTGCCGAATGTGGTGCATGCATCTCACACAGCCTTATGTACAGATCCTCTGCCGGTACACGCACTACGCTTGGCAACAGCGCTCTGCTTGAGCATTGGCCAGCGTTCACATGCCTTTAACTTTTGCGAGCGGTATAATCGCAGAAGTTGGTCAAAAATGCAATGACGGCGAGCTTAGCATATAGGAGCGGTAGTACCGGGGCACTATAGAAAGGTTTAGGCAAATTAGCTGAAATTCGCCCAGGTTTTTTTTGAGGCAGTTTATGTCAGCTTCAAAATAAACGTGTGAAGACAGTGCTGTGTTTTGTCATCCCACCTCGCGCCTAAGGAAGACCTAAATGTCCAACTCATGCCTACCATAAATCCTATTACTTAATCCTAAAATCAACGGAGCCGTCAGCAGCAGAGACCGTAGTCTGAGAGTATCAGCTGCGATCCCAGGCAGGTACGTTCAACGCAGAGACAGCTACCGTATCATCAACGGGGAGAACCCACTACAGCATTAATAATAGTAATAATTTCCTTAAAAGCCACTTTTAAACTATGTTATGCAGCATCTAATGTGAGTGCAACTTACTCTTGCCCCTTGAACTGTTCTGCTGAGATAGGCCGGGATATGAAGGTTTTGTTTACATATGTTAGCTGCACACAGTTTCCTGTGTATGAATAAGCAGAAGCCCACAGTGCTCCCTGCAGACTCAACGAATCATTTCCTCTGCTTGATTTGCTCATCTGAATGTCAATTGCTGCAGCTGTACGAATGTGTCTGGCACATGAATGGTCTCTTTCAATTAGACCAGACCGTAACATGGCGTAGGCAGACGCCTTTCTCTCTCTCACACACACTTGTTGCATGTCCTGGTGGAAAACCGAGACATCAGAATAC
Source organism: Tenodera sinensis (assembly GCA_030765045.1). NCBI lineage: Eukaryota > Metazoa > Arthropoda > Insecta > Mantodea > Mantidae > Tenodera > Tenodera sinensis. Next base: position 59,300,787 of record CM060971.1, on the reverse strand, counting down.
AGCATAACAAATGTCATGCTACATTTTCATCACATGTCGGTGTAATGAAGGCTTCTAGGTCTTCAGTCTAATTCTTGGTCTAGAAGAAAGGGAGAGTAGCCTTTTGTTTCGCTTCTTGTTCGTGAAATATCAGTAGTTCAAAATAGTTATTTATGTGACTAGTGTATAATCTGAATGTGGCACGAGTATATGCAATTTTAGCATTAAAATGCGTAAAAGTAATTAACAAATTTTCTAAATGAAATAATATGTCAGATATCAGAAACGTGGCAAACGAGAAAGACAGGCTACGGCACGAATCGGAGTTACGTTGTAATGGTGGCCAGATGCCTGGCTAACATTATATACCAACATGATAAAATTGTATCTGTTGTATGAATTCCACGAGCAGCTTTTTTTTCCCCACAATATGGACGTATTAGGCGATTGTGGTTTTACTTTATTGGGCCATGGCTGAACTAGGAAAACTACGTCACTGCAGTAAATATGGTTGCTAAGCAATGTGTTTCATTTGTTTCAGCACTCATAGAGGAAAATGGTAGATAATGATAAAACTATTGAAAATATGGATTGTATTCCCCGTGATATTTTGAATGAAGCTAAGAATGCTGAGAGTTTATTAGTTCCAGAAATATCAAAACACGTTTGCAAAAAATAATATGAAAAGTTTTGTGGATGGAGAAATGAAAAATGCTTTAGTTTGTGTGTGAATGTTGCTGCACTTGCGAGAGTGACGATTTCAGGTTTTCTTACAGGCACATTGGAGAAAATTATGTTGTGGAGGCGATGGCGTCATTGATGTCTTATCATGGTAATTACGTCATTCACTTTTGGCGCTGATGCCAGAACATCTGAACCGCCACTATTTACAAAATGTTTTTTGGGAACCTTGTACCAAGAACTAAGTATATCCTAGCAGAGCATGGCAAATAAATTCTTTAGCAGTAAATTACGAGTACATTTGTATCGTTCTGATTTCTAAGTACAATTGCAACGGTTATTATTAAACCAAATTAATTACTTGTCCCAGTGTAACTGCTATTATTTCTTTGCTACCATTCACAACTGCTTTAGAAACGATTGCCTATACGTCTGTATTCGACTTTAGCTGGGCTCATACAGATAGACTGTTTTTCAATACATACACCTTACGGCCGCGCCGTGACCGAGTGGTTAGAGTATTTGCTTCTCACCAAAGCCGCCCGGGTTCGATCCCAGGCAACCGTATGTGGGATTTGTGGTGAACAAAGCGCGCCGGGGCGGGTTTTCTCCGGGTTCTCCGGTTTACCCCGCCATCTCTTTCCACCGGTGCTCCTTCATTCTATGTATCATCAGTGTCACCGCCTGCGGGCGTTAATCATTACAAACAATATCTACACCTCAGAGGTCACAGAGACTGACCTCTATTTCCATCACTTTCCATTTCCCTTGTTCCCTAAAGATAACTCCAGCCACAGGTCTGAAAATCTAATTTGTGAGGTGTCATTCATTCAGCAGTGTAATTTCTGCCTTCCTTACTCCTTCACAGCGGGTTTGTAATCTTATCTATTCCAGGCGGTGCACCAGTCGTTGGGATAAATGCAACCCGCGAGTATAGGCAACCCACAAACTAGGCTTCCAAGTCTCCATCCAAAAATAACAAGGATATTCTTGGGTTCATACTTCAGAACGCTAGCTTGCGTTTGAATTAGGATGTATTAATGTATTCAAAGATAACGAGCTCAGGCGGTTTCTCTCTCTGTGGTCTGCTTTCGAGAGGTCGCCGGTTCGGTCCCAGGAGCGACAAGACGATTTTGAAGAACATTTCTACACCCTGAACTACCCTTTTTACGGAAAAATTTTCGAAAATTTTTATCTTCTCGAAAATGGCTCTAAGGATTTTCATTAATATACCACATGTTTGAAATATTTTTATGGCAAATGAAATATATATCTACTTTTAATTTCCTGGCTATAGCCCTCATAGTCCTGATGACCTTTGCATAAATGGTGAACCGTGATAGACCAAATCTTACTCTACAAAAAATGCAGATCTCGTTAAAACGTACAATTTATGTCACAATGAATCTTTTTGTGGAGTGAACCATTTCGAAGATATTCTTTGTTATTTGCGTCAGTTTTCCAAAGCTATACTCTACAAATGAAACATTCTTATTCATTTTTTATATCTTAGACGTGCAAAGACAACGGAATTCCAAAACTTCAAAAGATTTGACTATCGCTCAAAGCCTACTGTATTCCCACATTCCCCTTGCACCTACAAGGAAATAAGCAGTAAGATAATTTTTTCATAATGTTTATTTCTATTAGCATGAAGAAGCTAGAGGAATAAGAGTATGTAAGAATGGTACAAGAGTAGAGAAAGACATGAGTGCAACACATCAGATTTTTCATCAATAAACCGGTTGGAAAATCACTAGAACAACCAAAACAATTTACTATGCAACAAAACAGCTGGGTGACTTGTATGCACAAACTGTACTACAAATCCACTATTTGCAGCTGGAAAATGCTAATAGAGAGCCTTGATCTGTGCTAGTGATGCAGATCTAGTGAATGGAGGTGTGTGGAGGTGTGTGGACGAATTGAGAGGCAAACAGCTGCCATATATAGATTGGCGACATCCAACCCATTGTCGGTATGTCGACCTGTCCATTACTGGTGCGACATGGGAGGCTAGGGCCTAGCGTGGGAGGCACGATAGGTATATCATGCAAGTGAAACAAGATCTTTGTGCTTAACAGATCACTGCCACCAAATACCTGTCGTCTGAGACCATGTTTTGTATAGTTGGTTTGTAACCGCTTTCAGAAGTAACTTCTCAGTCATAATCGCTCCATTTAGAAGCCAACTAAATGTAAAGACAGCAACCAGCCTTGCGGTACGCGGGAAACAAAGCTCACTATATCATACAGTGCCTTAAATACTCCTGATTATCTGTGACGTTTCAAAAACAATATGCTAATCAAACATAATTCGAAAATTCTACGACGGCAACAGTGACAAGTTTTAGAATGACATTTCTAAAAACAAGTGAAATGTGTTTATACTTGACAGTTGCTTTTTAATATTTTGGGAGATTATTTCGTGTATTTTGTTCGATTTGCTAAACTAGTTTGTTAATTACAAACTTTTAAAGAGTTTGTGTTTACCCACCCACCCACCCACCCACCTACCTATCTACCTACCTACCCACCTACCTATCTACCTACCTACCCACCTACCGATCTACCTACCTACCGATCTATCTACCTACCCACCTACCTATCTACCTACCTACCCACCTACCTATCTATCTACCTACCCACCTACCGATCTACCTACCTACCCACCTACCGATCTACCTACCTACCTACCTACCTACCTACCTACCTATCTACCTACCCACCTACCGATCTACCTACCTACCCACCTACCGATCTACCTACCTACCCACCTACCTATCTACCTACCCACCTACCGATCTACCTACCTACCCACCTACCTATCTACCTACCCACCTACCGATCTACCTACCTACCCACCTACCGATCTACCTACCTACCCACCTACCTATCTACCTACCCACCTACCGATCTACCTACCTACCCACCTACCTATCTACCTACCTACCCACCTACCGATCTACCTACCTACCCACCTACCGATCTACCTACCTACCCACCTACCGATCTACCTACCCACCTACCTATCTACCTACCTACCTACCTACCCACCTACCTATCTACCTACCTACCTACCTATCTACCTACCTATCTACCTACCTACCCACCTACCGATCTACCTACCTACCCACCTACCTATCTACCTACCCACCTACCGATCTACCTACCTACCCACCTACCGATCTACCTACCTACCCACCTACCTATCTATCTACCTACCCACCTACCAATCTACCTACCTACCCACCTACCTATCTACCTACCTACCCACCTACCGATCTACCCACCTACCACCTGCCTATCTACATACCTACCTACCCACCTATAATATGCATTTTTCAATAGGGGATGGTCCACGGATCCTCACTAACAATATCAGAGGGTTTCAAAGATGTCTAATAATTGCGCCAGATAGCATCTTAAGGGAAAAAGATTGCGGATATTTCTAACCTCGGGGTCTTCAGGGGGGAGGAGAAAATCGCAACTTGTTCTTAAGCGGTTACGTAGTTTCACAGGGGTGACATTCCAATCGTCACATAACGTTTTCAAACTGTTATAAATATGTCAATTTCACAAAGGGTCCATTAAGATGACCATCTTTTCATCCTCACTTGGAGGGTTGCAAAGACCACCCACACTGACCTTGAGAATATGGTGATAGGGTGTGGGGAGGGAGATTAATTACCCTTCCTTTGTCATGTAAATTGATATAGAAGGAACCATAACCTTACATTGTTATGCTAATGAGATGCTAATAGATATAGAAGGAACTCCCTCCCTCTACTTACGTCATAACGAACGATGAATGGAATGGATGAAATGATACTAAAATGACTCCGGGGTCCATAGAACTTTGAGTTACCAGACACTCATCTTTTAGGATAAGGGAAAGCTTCGGGAGGAAAAAATCTCCTGTTAACTCCCCCTAACCGAGATTGGAACTCGGGATCTCCTGAATATGAGATACATACACTATCCCCATAAAACAGAGGTAGGCTTTGAGGAAACTTGTTGTCGTTGGATTCCACGTAAACTAACTCCCGATCAAGAACAACAATGCATTTAATGGTGCAGAAAAGCTCTGGGAAAATTACAAGTCGGAACTTGATGTGCTTCAGAATGTCGCTACTGGTGACGCATGTTGGATTTATTGCATGATCCTGAAAAGAAAAATCAGTCGAGTTACTAAGTCTTTGGAACAGAACCTAGGCCTACTAAAGTATAACCAATTCGCAGTGCTAGTAAGAATATAGTTGCTACTTTTCTTTTTTTCTAAAACGGGCATATTGCTGCTATAGCATTAGAAGTCCGATACTACCAATTGGTACTTAAATGTCTGTTTACAGCAAGTTTTTGAAAATTTCGTGAAAAATGCCCAAAGGAAGCTTAACTATACATCATGACAAGGTAACAGTCGCACACAGCTAAGCTAACAATTGTGTATCTGGATGCCACAAAAGACGGCAGCACGTACATACAGCCCCGACCTATCATTTTATGATTCCTTTTTGTTTCCAAACATTAACATAAAATTCGTGGAATAAGTTTTTCGTCATCAGATGAAGTAGTGGAATATTACAAATTCTGGTTTATGAGGTGTCTCAGGAAGAGTAGTATCATTGCTTTAAGGAATACTTTCATCGAATGCAAAAATATATTGACGTTAAATAGGAATATTCCTCCATAGCGCAGATGCTAGCGAGCCCGCCCCTGGCGCGGAGGACCCGGGTTCAATCCCCGGTATCGGCATGGGATTTTGCCCCCGCTGGGAGGTCTGGTACGGGGTGCACTCAGCCTCGTTAGGTCCCTGAGGGTTCAATTGAGGAGCTATCCTGATAGAAAGGTGGCGTCCCTAAAAGGTCAAGTAAACTTGCGGTCGGGGGAGTCGGTGTGCTGACCTCAGCCACCCACAACCTGCACTCCTCCGTGGTCTTGGCTGCGACTGGAGGACGTAGTGACCGGGCGATGAGGGTAATCTCTGCATAGAGGAGATCGTCCTAAGGAAATTAAAATATAAATATTTTGAAAAAAAATAGTTAAACTAATCCTTGTTTGATTTTCTAAACAAATTCAGTGTCACCCTCAGATTAATGAAATAGCAAACAATATGAACTAAAGAAGGCTGTTGCTCCCGTTTAATACTTTGTGGTGTCATGTATTCCTTTTCTACATTTATACGATAGTGATGAGCAGTCAGTAGGGATGAGGGAATCGAACGCGCCACACAGGGTCGCAGCCAGACAGGCCACAGAGACGCGCGGAAGTCCCTAACAAGTGCTGAGATCTCTTCATCTCGGCGCCAAGCCCCGCCAAGCAGCCATCACACCGCAGGTCCGGTGTCGCGATGAGCGTCCCCCCCCCCCCCCCCCGACGGACGACAAGGCCAGCCAAACGCCACCTAGTGCCGAGAACAGCAGTTACCATGCGCAATCATCCACGCCGTCTGCCCGGCACTGTCAATACTACATGCCTGGAAGTACACCTGAAAGATGATAAGGGAATGGAATAAAGGGAAATCATGGAAAGGAAACCGTGGTATGAAATAATGCACCCCAGCATTCGCCTAAGTGACATGAGGAAACCAAGGAAAAACCCATATCAGAGTGCGCGGCCACGTGGATCGAACCCACGACCTGCCGAATACGGACCACTGACGTTACCGCCTGATACATCCCGCTCGGTTATTTTTTCCTAAAACGTTTTTCTTATATTGAGGGGATTCCAAAACGTGTAGTTTGAGTAAAATATCAACATTGAATTTTGGGTGGATGACAATACTTGCTCTGCTTATTACAGGTATATATAAGTCATAGAGAAAGTAAAAGTGAGAAGTTCCTGTCCATTAATTTGGCACTGGAATTTTTAAGATCGACACGAATATCTTTTTGGAGTTAGTATAATACGCATATGTATTGTAATGTACTCATTTAATAACTTACAGTGTGGAAAATAGTAAGACATTTCTCTTGCAAATCATCAGCTGAGGAATATGTGTATAAAACAGAATCAGGTCTCGCTAATTCCATCCTTTCTTACAAAATACCTTTAATCTAAGAATAGATTCGCATCTAATACAAATCGGCGAGTGGTAGGCAAGTATGATTCCTACACACCTCTTTGTATTTATACTACAGTTTATCTGAATCTATGTATTAAGAATTTGCTTTCTTGCTAAGACATTCCTTGCATTATTTTATGTTTACCAATTAGTTTAATATTCAATAACTGATACAATTTGTTGATGAATGCACGAAAATGCCTTCTGGAGTCACTGTATGTAAGCATCGACTTCGTGCTGTATCGCTTAAAAATCTGTATTTGTCCTGATTTTTATCCGGAAAATGTACATAACATTAAATAAACTTACTCATGCGAAAGATGCTCATTAGAGTTTTAGTTTTTCTGTTGCCTATGTATAGGACAGAGAAAGTATTGCACTTGATATTGAGATATCACCGAAAATACAACTTTTGGAACCCTCTGAACAGGAAGTGAAAACATTCCTAGATGACTGCCTATCCCTTCATATATGAAAATCGATTAAATTTAAATGGAAAAATAACATTATTGGTTTTTATTTCTTCAGGACGACTCTGAAAATTATGATTAAAATATTGCATGTTTAACTTATTGGCACGAGAAATGAGAAGTAGGTAATTTTGAATTTTGTGTGAATATCCTGTGACTTCCCCTTATATGATTGCATTTTGTAAAAGAGAAAAATGTTAAAAGGCAGACAAAATATATGTAGAACTCATTAAAACACACAATCTGTGTCTAACATGTAATATATTTTTGCAGCGTTAATCGTTTTCCAAATAGTTTACATTGCAAGTTTAGATATTTCCTAACGCAGCGGTCGGCAAGTTGTGACGTCGGAGCAGGCGAACGCCAACAGAAGCAGTAGTTACGAGTGCACATCAATCAGCAGTAAGCACGTATAGTGCCATGGCGCCTAGTCTTGTATCAATGTGCTTGCTTCTTGGCTTACACATTGATGCACATTTACACCTTATGGTTGACCTAGCAGAGTGCAGTTATAAAATAACATCAACACACCACTACATTTGTATCCATGTGGAAAACTTCATACCTGTTAACCTGTTGTGGCAGAATGTTCAATTTGCCATAAGGTACTATTGCAGTATGTCAGAAAGTTCAATTTAGGCGCCATTATTCATGTCATACGTCACCATTTTCAGTTGATGTAGGCAGTGCTCCAATGACATTACAATTACAAATTATTGATCTGGAAAACGACGTGGAAAGGAAAGGTACATTCCAAAATACACACCGCTATGTACCTTTTACAAAAACTTTACATACACAAAATTTCCTCGTTTGCATAGATTTGCTTCAAAGATCTCGAAAAGCTGCGAGCTTGGAAAATGAAGTGTCTTAAACATATTGAGACCACATATAATGTTCCATATTCTAGACGTTCTCGGGCTTCAAAGCCATGGCTAGAATATGTCCGTCCCCAGGAAAGCTTCAGATCTTATTTATAATGTTCCACATTCACATTAACTTAATCTCAGTAGGTGTTATTCTGCTTTGAACCCACAACGTATTATGCAGAATAAGTCGTGAAACTATTTTGTTCACTCTAATGAGTCATTTTTCTGACAAACTGAATTAACGTTTGACTTAAAGCTTTATTAGTGTCGTGTTTCGGATAGCAGAATAGAAGACTCTATTGGTATAAATAAATTCATTAATTAAGGAATTTTAAGTTTCCCATTAAAGGTAACAAATCCTGGTTGCGCAACTGTTTATCAACTAAACGCAGTCACGTGCAATGCACAGGTGCCACCGCTCAGTGGATGGTTTCTGCGCGATAATCACTTCCAGTGCTTTCGGAAGCAGTTCTATAGAGAAAAGAGAATACTAGATGCAATAATATTAACCGGGCTTGTGGGCCTTGGTCTATTGGGTTCCTTCTTCTTCCCAAACGTTTCGTCTGCGACTACGGCAGACATCTTCAGTGGCGGCGAGGTCGAAGTTTCCTAGTGGAGATCTCAGCACCGACTGTGCTGGTCACCACCAGAGGTGCGGTATTTATGTCGGCGGCTGGAGGTGAAGTACGTTGTGATAGGTCCGGGTGGCCAGTGGGCTGGACTTGTACCAGTGGAGTACTACAAGGAGCTGGCGACTGATTGGCTGGAAAGGGGTTCTGGATTCAGCGTGCTATGATTAAAACTCTGGCAGACCGAGCTACACGCATTTGCGAACCACAAGTTCTACACCAGGAATTTCAACACTTAGAGTCAGCGCTCCACTCTAATGGCTACGCAAAACGAGAAATTAAGAGAGCATTACATCCTAGTAAAGGTTCCAGCATCACAGAAACAGCCGCAAACAATAGGAAGGGCAAGGCCTTTTTACCGTACATCAGATCAGTCACAGACCGCATAGGCAAACTACTTAAACGCCACAACATTGACACCGTCTACAAGCCCACTAAACAGATTTGTAACATACTCCGTTCCGCCAAAGACCCCAGGGATCCTCTATCCACCCCAGGAGTATATAGAATACCTTGTTCGTGTGGCAGGGTGTACATCGGAACCACACAACGTAGTATAAAAACCCGCATTGAAGAACACAGAAGAAATTGTCGCTTGGGTCAAACTGAAAAATCAGCAATTGCTGAACATGCCATACTCGAAGAAGGGGAACACATCATCCAATATGGTAACACAGATATTCTGGCATCTACATCCCACTACTATTCTCGCTTATTCCGTGAAGCCATTGAAATACACAAGCACAAAAATAATATCAATCGCAAAGAAGAAGGACTTAAACTCAACAGAATATAGCAAACAGCGTTAACAAAAACAAAAATCCAGAACCCCTTTCCAGCCAATCAGTCGCCAGGCTCCTGACACGCGCCGGTGTGGAAAACTACAGTTTCACACCCAGGAGTGACCAGCCTCTGCGATACGTCATCAAACGCCTGCCTGCGGATCTGCAAGCGGACTTTGTCAAAGAGGACCTGGAACTCAAGGGCTACACCGGCGTGCAAGTTAGACAGATGGTTTCCCGCGGCAGGCCTCTACCAAATTTTCAGGTAAGCTTGTCTAGAACAACTGAGAACCAAAAGCTTTTGCAGGAAAGAGAGGTGTGCCACATGATGGTCACCGTGGAGGTCCTCAAAACCTCCCAAAACATAACCCAATGCTACAATTGCCAACAGTTAGAACATACGTTTAAAATGTGCAACATGACCTCCCGGTGTGTCCTTTGCGGTGACCTCCACCGCCTAGCTGACTGCCCGAGAAAGGCCAAGGAAGACGTTGTACCCCACTGTGCCAACTGTGGGGAGGCGCATCCTGCCAGCTATAGGGGATGTGAGACCTTCAAAATGGAACGTCATCGCCGCCAACTGGCCGCCGCAGCCAGGAACTCTCCTGGTACTCAACCAGGGCCACGCCCCATCCTCTACCCGGCCCTGGTCCAAAACGGCACCTCTTTTTCAGGTGCCGCCGGAGGTCGAAATGCACCCGTGCAACCGCCAAATGGTCCCCCTCCACAACCCCAGCCCTCAGAGGCACCCACCAGTGACCTGGGAGGTTTGAGAGAAATTTTCAGCCTTTTCAAGGACTTAAACCTCCCAGTACTACTAACAAAGTTGCGGCCCATAATCGCAAGATTAAAAAGCTGCAACAGTGCCATGGAGAAGCTAGAAGCCATCATATGTTTGGTCACCACTCTCGTCGAGTAAATGGCAACTTCAAGGGGAGGCATAACTTTAACCCGAGCACTCCTGTGGAATGCAGATGGCATCCACAGGAAGCAACACGAACTTGAAAATTACCTGCGGCGTAACAAAATTGACGTCGCATTCATTTGCGAAACTAAATTACAGCAGGAGCACACTTTTAAGCTCCAGGGGTATCATATCTTTCGGAATGACAGAATTGGCAGACAGGGGGGAGGGACTGCTATTTTACTCAAAAACACCATTGCTCATGCTTCTGTTACGCTACCTGTAATGGCAGCGTTAGAGTGCACAGCACTTAAAACACGTGTAAATAATCAAACGGTTATGCTGGTAGCGCTTTATCGGCCCCCCAACTCGGCGGATTTCATACGTGACCTCGAACAAATCCTCGCTTTAGAGGAGCACGTTATAATTGCAGGAGATTTCAATGCCCGGCACCCCTGGTGGTTTTCTCGCCGAGCAAACGCGGCCGGAAATCTCCTGGTTGAACTTATAACCGAAAATGACGACTTAGAGGTACACCATCCCCCAGATCCCACATTTTGGCACAGATCGGGGCATTTCGACCCCGAAATTTTGGACTTCGTATTAACCAAAAATGCGACACCTTTGACTAACTTTACAGTGTATCACAGCCTGGACTCCGACCACCTTCCCGTGCATTTCGACATACAGGGTGGCATTTCAGCCGGTGCCTCTGGCCCCCGAAGGAGGGCTGAGACCGACTGGAATAAGTTCACCATGGAAATGCACGGGATGGCGCAACCCAGGCTGTCATACTATAGCGAGGCAGACATAGATGTCGCCATTGAAAACTTCACTGCCTCGCTACACACGGCCAAGAGAAGCGCTACCACTTACACCACAAGACCACCCGGTTTTTGCACGTACCCCGAAGTAGAGCAACTCATTGCGCGGAGACGACGCTTGACAAGACTGTGGCGGTATACCCGTCAGCCTGAATACAAAATGCTAGCAAAATGGTTACGCAACATCATTCGGCATCAAATTAAAATCAACAAAACTGAACAGTGGGAAAACAAAATGCTGAGTACCACCCATTCGGACTCTTCCTTGTGGAAATTATTAAAGGCATTTAAAGTCTCCACGAGCGTCAACTCCGCAACTGAGGCGCTGCACACTCAAGGCGGCCTGCACTTCTCCGAAGAGGAGAAAGCCGAGGTTTTCGCTGACTGTCTTGAAGATAGATTCAGCGAAAACCCAGTTACCAACCGTGATATAGAACGGGAGGTACAGACATGGGTACAAACCTGGGTGGCGCAGAAGCAAGAGCAACAGCTACCCCTAATAACACCGCAGGAAGTTTACAAGCTCATTAGGAAATTACCTAATGGGAAAGCTGCCGGCCCAGACAAAGTGACTAATGAGGAACTTAAGCATCTCCCGAGAAAAGCCCTGGTGCAACTGACCAAAATATTTAACGCCTGTTTGCAGCAAGGCTATTTCCCCTCTACTTGGAAACGAGCCAAGATAATTATGCTCCCAAAGCAAGGAAAAAGCACCAGGCAACCGCAAAACTACCGCCCATTAGTCTCTTGTCTACTATTGGTAAATTGCTCGAAAAACTTATACTTTCTCGACTTCAAAAACATGTTTCGGAATCACATGAACTCTCAAATTCACAGTTTGGCTTTCGAAAAGGACATTCTACTGAGTTACAGCTTCTCAGACTAACAGATGACGTAACAGAGCAATTTAACAATGGGGCTTCAACGTTGGCGCTATTTCTGGACGTAGAAGCCGCATTCGACCGGTGCTGGCACAATGGCCTTATTTACAAACTGCACCACAATTTCCCGGCTCTTCAAAATTATCTGTACTTGCTGCACAATTTTTTTAGAAAAACGGAAGTTCTACGTCCAAGTGGGCCGCTCCTCCTCACGGGAGAGAGTGATGCGGGCTGGCGTCCCACAAGGGGCAATCATGTCACCTTTCCTGTATATATTATTCACTAATGATTTCCCAGTGGACGCCAGATGTAAGGTAGCCATGTATGCTGACGACACTGCAATATACAATCACCATAGAAATCCACGTTTCGGCCTTGCAGAAATGCAACGTTATGTTAACAACTTCCTCTCATGGCAACATGATTGGAAAATCAAAATTAATCCTAACAAATGCCAGCTGATACATTTCTCTAAGCGGCATCACACTTTGGCAATGGACCTAACGGTCGGTGGTCAAATATTGCATTGTCGTCGGCAAGTGAAATACTTAGGGGTTACCTTGGACCGCACAATGTGCTGGTCCACCCACATAAAAAATAGCGCCAACAAAGGCAGACAGCGGCTAAAGTTATGCGCCCCCATCTTCCGCAGCAAACAGCTGCAATTGAAGTCCAAACTCGTCCTGTATAAGGCTTTTATCCTTTCGGTTGTTCTATACGCGTGTGTGGCCTGGGCAAATGCCTCAAAAACCGCCCTGAAGACCATCCAAACCCTCCAAAACCTCTCCCTCCGGAAAATCCTCTCTGCTCCCATCCTAACCACTAACCGAACCCTTCACCAGGAAACCCAGATCCTATCCATTCCCGAGGCAATAGCGAAAAGAGCCACCATAGCGTGGGCGCGCATCAGAAAACATGACAATTACGTCATTGCCAATATTGGCAAAGGTGAGCCGAAGCATCGGAAACACGCTAGAATCAAGATGTTTTAGACGTGGTTCGGCTCACCGACTGATGTGCGTCCACGCAAAGAAGGGCCCTAGGCCGCACACACGCTACCTCAGAGGCCTGCATCCCAGGGAACCATTCAGGAGCTGCAACCTGGTCCGCACAGGAAAACTGCGGAAAAACTGTACATAGTGAAGTGTATATAGTGCAGTGTGTGTAAATATGTATATATGAGCGTGTGTGTGTGTGTGTGTGTGTGTGTGTGTGTGTGTGTGTGTGTGTGCGCATGTGATGGGACATATGTGTGGTATGCCCAGGAGTAAGTGCGTGTATATATCCGTGTATATAAATTTAAACAAAACTACCAAAAACAGACAAACACAAAAAACTGAGAATACGCATTAAAACTGTTCTCGGTGGGCTAAAGCTGCCCACTGTATGGGTTTTTGAACACCAAAGCAAAAATAAATAACCAATGTAAATACTGTAAAATATATCTCATGTTAATTTTAGCCTGTAAGCCGGGCCCCTTTGTACCGGCACCGGGCAAATGTCTTTTATAATAAATAAGTTGAAGTTGAAGTTGACCAGCACAGTCGGTGCTGAGATCTCCACTAGGAAACTTCGACCTCACCGCCACTGAATATGTCTGCCGTAGTCGCAGACGAAACGTTTGGGAAGAAGAAGGAACCCAATAGACCACGGCCCACAAGCCCGGTTAATATTATTGCATCTAGTATTGACACCGGCCGTGAAAGCCTTAGAACTTTAAAGAGAATACTGCTCGGCAAAATGACGTCACAGAGCAGGTTGCCTGCCGATCGCTTGAACGTTTGCGATTCTTGCTTCCTCTCCTTTTCTTTCCATCGCAAGGAGTTGTTACCACAAATAAACATTTGAATGCTGTTTTCGCATACTGACATATTCTAATTATTAGAAACATTTTCTAGGTAAAAGGGTATCGTGTGTAAAGCGCCAGAATGGAAGAATTACTTTTTATATGAGCAGTACAGTATGTAAGGCATATAGCTGAATTCTTGTTGGTACTAAACGTCTTCTGAATGCAACACAACACCTTAGACATCTTTGTTGTTAATGTGCATTCATTTTTAACCAAATTACATCAAACTAAAGAGCGCCTCACCCTTAGAAGACAGTACAAGTTAAATGGGGCCCAACGTTGCAACATGTACAATATGTATGCCTTCTTTTATAGTCGAACCCCAAATCATGTAATAACAGACGCAGAGCGGCCCTTGAGAAATTTGATGATACTGTGACAAAATTATATTCAACGTGAGTGAAATATTTTCAAACAGTAAAGAATGAACAATTCGCCGCAACCCGCTTTGCACTATTCCATCATATTGCGTTAACCTAACGGCTTTTTTCCCGCTATTTTTGCTTTTTTTCGTGAAGTTCTTAGAGATCCTTTCATTAGTTCTTTTTTAATCCTATGCACTACTGGTTTTGAACACCCAATAGCTTTAGCTGTTTCTTTTACTGCCTTATTAATACTCATTTGACTTGAAAAATAATATAACAGATTCATAATTATTTGGCGTTCCTTACATCTTAATTTATCAACATATTGTCTCTTCCTAGCTTCCCCCTCCATAACTATAAATATTTACGGAAAATGTTAAATAATAAGTTAATAACATAATAACACTTCACAGGTTCCACAAAGTATAAGCACATACGCTGTTTTTACGAACTGATGTTAACTTTTACTGCTGCCTTGTGTCTAACGCTTGACGCCTTTTATCTGAATTTGTGAACACCTTTTGTTTGCCTTTACAAGATAAAAGAAAGAGGTTACAAGCTTCTGGTTTATTTTAAAAACTGTCTCTAACCCTCCTCAAAATTTGCGCTCGCTTTGTCCCCTATGTAAGCTCAATAATAAAAGAGTTTCCCACTGCGTAACTTTTGCAGTGCACAAACATAACATTTTCCGAAAACATTTAATTTAAAAAATTGTAACCCTTAACAGAGTAAACATAGAGAATTCAAAGTAGGCAGGTAGCGGCACCATAGTTTACTCTAGCTAAGAGAAAAATATAAACGTAGTCTAGCAGTTTATTAGTTAGTGAATGATGAATATAGAAAGAGCAAACTTCAGAGTTTTACTGAAAAAAACGTTTTCAGTAGAAATTTGGGACTATAGAAGTGTATAATGGCCCTAAAAAGGATATAACCTATTAGAGAAAAAAAAATTCTGCAGAGAATAATGTGTTTAAACTTGAAATGTATAACAACTGAATACTTACAACATGCTATTAGGAACCTGGCAACAGCGCAAGAGCAGAAAAGGAGAAGCTAACGGCAACTCGTATGCTAAAAAAACTATTTTGTTGTTTAACGACGCTGTCAATTGCCAGGATCACATCAGCGTCGCCGGTGTGCCGGAATTTTGTCCCGCAGGAGTTCTTTTACATGCCAGTAAATCTACTGACATGGAGCTGTCGTTTTTAAGCACACTTAAAAACCATCGACCTGGGCCGGATTTGAACCCGCGACCTTGGGATCAGTAACTCGTATGCGCTAGATAGAGACAGATATACCCCATTTAACTCCAAACTGTCATCTAAGGGTGAGACATCCTTTACTTACTATATACCTATGTGCACTGGAAGCAGAATTCGATCCTATATTTCCTTGATATCATTAGCCTGCTAAACTGAAATATGGAAGTTTTCTACATAACTCCTACTTCAAGAAACGGATGGAGAGGATGTTTTACAAGCAAACGTTAACTTTCGCAACTTCCCGATGATTTATAAAGTGGAAAGTTGTCCTTATACGGCTCAGCAGCATTTCCGGAAATGAATGTCTCAACATGTTTTACGAGTATTCCCTTGCATGCAAAGGATTAAGCAAGCTCAAGTGGAGATCCTGCTTACAAGAAAACGTGATTTTACCAACTAGCGGTCTTTGTTGATTTAGTCGTGCATATACAGTGGATTCTTCTGCTTTAAAGCCTGGGCTGTCGTGCCATAGCCGAGTGGTTAGACCATTCGCTTCTCACCAAAGTGGCCCGGGTTCGATCCCAGGCAACCACATATGGGATTTGTGGTAGACGAAGCGGCGCTGGGGCGGGTTTCCTCCGGGTACTACGGTTTCCACGACTATCTCATTCCACTGGTGCTCCATCTGCATGCTATGTATTATCAGTGTCACCGTCTGCAGTGCCGTATATAGTAAAAGTGGGAGTTAAACACTACAAACAAAACAGCCTGGGCTGTCACCGAAATTAACAACACCATGAACCCAGTGTTCTGCATTCTTCCTTCTCTTCAGCTTTCCTTACCATCTCCATTTACAGTATGGATAATTTGCCTTAATATTGACCGTGTTCTATTCATTCATAGCGTTACTGATAGGTATACCTATCCCATGTTATTGCTTAGGATTTTAAAACACTCAATTCTGTAAATACTAAGTAGCTATTTGTGGTTTTCCATGGCCATGCAAAGAAGAAAATGGAAGAAAAAGCTTTTATAATAGTCATTTGTAGAAGAGTAGGTAGAGAAATTAATGTATACGTAACTTTTTTTCAAATTGAATTCCTAATATTACATGTGATTTAAAACAATATATATTTGTGAAATAGTAAAAACTGAGACACGATTAGGCAAATTGAATAAAGAGGCTCATAATTTTTGACCTTGACATTTTTTTCTTCTGTCAGATCAAAACCTACTTTCAATCTAATTTCTATATTTGCCAAATACTTTGCCTTATTAGATGCATGAAAATAATTTAGTGAGCTCTAAACACGAAAAACTTGAACAAGTCGCAGGAATTTTAATAACAATTTATAACAGTAATATATGACAAATCTAAGAAAGCCAGATCACATTACTACAGTTGGTTTTCATATTGTAACGTCGGGCTCGGAGCACAACAGAGGACGGACCGGGCCGAGCTACCTAATGCCACATGCCGTGCCGGCGAGCAGGCGAAGATATTAAGGGCTGGGCTGCCTCGTGTGACTGCTGTGTGTACGTGGCTGTTAACAATCGAGGTAGGAGAAACAAAAGTGGTGTCGAAAACGTTCTCGAGACTTCTAGCTGAATCATTTCCGGTGCGTGTGTGTGTAGAGGTCGAAAAAAGTCCGTGTGACGTCATCTGCAGTATATAAGGAGACCAGAAAAGTTGCAGACTTGCAGTTACAGACATTAGTCAGCTAGTGTGTCAGTGAGTGAAAGACAGCTCTGCGTGTGTGTGTGTCGTCGTGATATACGTCATAAAGAAGATTCAGCGAGCATCGAGTGATTGTAATGTCGTAGATGGTGTATGAGAGACAGAGAGTGAAGACACTGAAAACAATGAACAAGGTTATGAGAAGTAAACGTTGTGAGTTGTGATAGCTGAAAGACTGCAGGCTGTGTTAACAACGAGAAGAAAACTGTGTGTTTGTGATAAAATTTTAGAAGACAGACAAGCGATAGAAAAGGAACTGGACTGATTCAGTCGTCTTCTTTACAATATTAAAATTAGTTCTTTTTTCGTTAAATGAATAGCAGAAGTTTTTGAAGTGGATGCGGGTTTTTTTTGGGGGTCAGTGTATAAACCAGTAATGGTATTGCATAGAATTTGTTAGAGCTTAGAAAAAAGGGCCTAAAATTTCAAAGTGCTGTACCGCGCAGATATCCAAACAGACAAGAGCAGGTGAAATAATGGAAAAAAAAAAAAAAAAAAAAAAAAAAAAAAAAAAAAAAAAAAAAAAAAAAAAAAAAAAAAAACGAAATATGTACTGAGATCTGTATTTCTGGTGCAATGATTTGATGTTATTGTTGTTTCCCCCTCTCTCTTGGAGTTTCTCATTTACTTAAAATTTAAAAAAATGGGTAGGTATCACAAACTATATATTTTTAGTGTTTAATGCCCGCATGGAAAGAAGTTCTTTTTTTTTAATTAACGTCCTCCAACGTAATGTTATATCGGACGGTGAGTGAATGAAATGGGTGAAATGATACTCAAATGAGCCCTAGGTCCATGGAGCTTTAAGTTACCCGACATTTGTCTTCTCAGAATAAGGGGAAACCTCGGAAAAAAGCCTTACCCAATAACTTACGCTAAGCGAGATTCGAACTCGCGACCTCTTGAACGTGAGGCAGACACGCTAACCATCACGCTACCGAGGCAGGCATGGAATGAAGATGGAGCACCGGTGGAATGAGATGGCGGAGGAAACTGGAGAACTCCGAAAAAAAAAAAAACCACCTCTGGGCCGCCTTGTCCACTACAAATTCCACATGCCTGGCATCGAACCCGGCCTACTTTGGTAAGAGGCGAATTGTTCAACCACAAACTATAGGCCATTACGACAAATAAGGTTTGTCACAAGTTTTATTCACAATGATATTTTAGTCATAAAGCTAGTCTTGATATTAAAACAAAATACCGAAAATTCAGAAACACTTTACGTTGAGTGACAGACAGTCGCAGATATCTCTCTTTCTTGCAGTCATGGTGGAGTACATTTCCTCTACCACAAGCTCCAGAGAGTGCCCAAATAAAACCCAGCTGCTGCGAGAGGCAGGGATCAGATATTATGTCCCAGCTCTTCTTACATCAATAATTTGTTGATGTGCGCGCACAGCAGAAAAGCTGTTCCCGAAAGACTCCATTTGTAAGCTTCTGAATTCGCCCTGCAGCACCGCGCTTCAACGTTCTGCTGTTTATTTTAATCAGCGGAAGTACATTTAACTCATTAAATGAACGGTTAAAGCAGCACAAAAAACTTCTAGCCAGTTTTAAAGACAGTACGTGTATTTATATCCAGAACGCAAACAGTAGTGATTGTTACATTTATTATCAGAGACCGAGATTTGGCAAAATATCCTTTTAAATATGTTAATCTTACATCTTTGATTAACTTACAACTTAGTGTAACTTTAGAATATAAAACACGCAGTTTTATATTCCCTTCTTCTGAGTTTTATAATACTTATACTTTTCTCAAATGAAAAATCGTTATTCTCCTTTTTTTATCTGTTTGGTCGTATCAGAACGGGATTTCAGAGCTTTCATATAGCGACCAGCTTTAAAACATTTGACTGTCACTCAAAGACTAGTGTATTCTAATATTCCTCTTGCACCTACAAGAAAATTACCAATAAGATCATTTCTGCAAATGTTTATCTCAACTAACATGAAGATATAGGAATGAGAGTTTGTAAGAATGGTTGGTGCAAGAGTAGAGAAAGTCATGCGATACAATGCACCAGACTTTTCATATAATTTTTGGGCCTTTGTGTTTTGTTGTCTTTATTGGTTTGTCCAAAGCCATACAAGATGCCGCTGTGGATTTCCGAGAACAGTTCGGGTTTTTAGCTGATATTCTTTCAACTACCTTTTTTGATAAATTATGTGACTGTGCACATATGTACGATATTTACATATTCACACTCACTCACTCACTCACTCACTCACTCACTCACTCACTCACTCACTCACTCACTCACTCACTCACTCACTCACTCACTCACTCACTCACTCATTCACTCGTACACATTCACCCTTGGGCTCACATGCACAATTTACACTGTTTACAGTTCCACCGTTTTGCTGATCAGACAGTGTCCTGGGGCGGTGACTGTGATATCTTGCGTGCCCGTTGTTTGGTGTTTGGGGCGTGCTGGGCAGCGGACTTACTTAGTGTATCCGAATACGTTTATATTTTCAATGTTTTGGCTCGCCGTTGGCAATGTTGGAGATGAGGTGGTTGTGATGGCTTCTGATGCGCGCCCATGTCGTGGTCGCTTGCTTTTAAATGGTTTCGGAAATAAGGACCTCTTGATAGATGATGGTATTGGAGGGAGGAGTGGACATTGGAATATTTTTCGAAGGGATAGGTTTCGTATGGTCCGAATTTTTTGAAGGGCGGTTTTTTATGCGTTTGTCCAGACTACGCACGCATATATCAGCGTGGACAGGATAAAGGATTTATATAGGATTATTATGGAGCGGATCTGACTGTCCTCCTTATACTTATATAGCCGACAGATTTTTCTCAATATTTCTCGACCTTTTTAACTTTTCTAACTGTCTGGAATCCCTTTGTCCCTTTGTTCTGGCCCGCTCATTGTTTGGCTTTGCCTAGCAACGTAGTGGTGTGAGGTAGTTGACCCTTGTTTGATGCGCGGCCGTCACCACAATATTTATTCCTTTATTACTAAAAGCAACAAACAGGGTCGCTGTAAGAAGAGGTAACAGTAAATAATGGTTTTAATTATTGATTGCGTTTACTTAACTTGCTATCGAATCATACCTCCTTCAGAAGCAACAATGAGTGTTGGAGCTAAAGCGTAGTTTCATTGTTGCTCTAAAGTGATCAGTTTTCATTGTGACGTTGTTGTGAACTGTAACTAGTAACATGCCGAAATTCAGTGTTCATTTACGCAAGTTACATTAATATTTCAGGTCCGATGTATTTTCTAATGACGTAAATTGCGAATTTCGACTCGATGTTGGAATTGTCGTTCCAAACAAATAAATCAGCCCAGTAGCCTTGGAAAGTGCATTGTTGTCCATTTAATCTCTAAGTTCGCTGACTGGTCACATACTTTGTCATTAAGACAGTTTTTGGAGAAGTATACGAACAAATCAAATTTTCACAGGTTTCGAAGAGATACGAAGCTTATTTCTAGGTGTCGACAAATTGATTTCTGGCCTTAGGAACATCCTTGTGAAAGCCCCGTCAGGGATACAGACATCTAAAGACATTTTAGCACATGTACTATCTTTCACAAAAGCAAATACCCAACTTCAGTGGGTCCTGCGTTAAGGGGCACCTAATTCTCAGGCGTTCCTACATAGTACGAGAATGGAATTTGTCATATGGTTCCCTTGCAGTTCAGAGGGCATGGTAGTCATCAGCCCACCTCGCAGCTTTGAAAGGCAATATTTCAGCAATCATTCTAAATTAACGAGCAAATATTACAAATTCAATGTTAGTACACATGTAGAAAATATGTTAATAGGCTTTGATTAAATACTGGATCAAATAAGCTTAGTCATACAGACTGAATTTCTGTACTCAGTAGTAGATGAACGCGTTAAAGTACGTTATCAGTGACCTAGAGTGATGCTCTGAACATGGATCGAATCCCATGAAACGCATCTTTCTTCCCCTTCCTTTCTGTCTTAACGGGAACACCATTATTTATATAACCTGTGTCAAATATACTATTATACAATATTACCATATTGCTGCAATACGATTGAAATTTTAAAATTAAAAGCTTTAGAAAATATTGATTACAATTGCTGTAAATAAAACTGGGAATACGTGTATTTTGGCTGCCAGTCATTCTTCCAGAAATTAATACCTAATATTTTCCTTTAAACACCCGTATTCAAAGACATCTCTGTAAAAATATCCAAGATTATTACCAAGTTAACAAATTTACTTCCCTCATACACAGTTAATGTTTACTTGGCTTAAAATGGATATAAGAGAGCATTATATTTTGTTCATGTGAGAAAATATCGACATGCACAGAAACTAAAATGTTTCAGGCACAAGAAACGAAAATGACTATTTTACACAATTTAATCACTCAGCATGATTACGTTCATTTATAAGAGGTGGAATCAGAACTGAAAAATTCAATACCGTAGCCAGGATTTGAACCACGGATCTTCCACTTATGGAGCGGCTGCTTTAACCACTAAGCTACCATAGTCAACTTGCCAGTACGACATTAAATTCAGCAGCTGATTCGTACTGGCAAGTTGGCCATGGTAGCTCAGTGGTTAAAGCAGCTGAAAATATGATGCTAGGCAGCACTTGGTGATTTTAGAGGAAGTGTCCTATATCCAAAGCTTCTAAGAAATTTTCCATTCCCTGGAGTACTCTGAAGGGGTATGTAAGCAGAAATTATGGTGATGATGTCAACAGACATTAAAAAGATGTGTAGACCATTTGCTCTGTCATCTGCCAAAATCGCAGCAAAAGAAAAACTAAGTGGTGGGTGAGCAAAAATGGATCCAAAGTGTTCAATCCTGGAGAAACTCAAAAGTGCAACCGGATCCAAAAACAGAAATGCGTTATCTACCCAGAGCCAAGCCGGGACAAATGGTTTACGAGGGCAGAGGAAGAATAAGAATTCTGAAAAGAAAACTGATGTTTGGAGCTGTAGTATAGAAGTGGAAAAATTGAAAGTTCTTGGATTTAGTGCTGCTTATGTTTGAAATGGCACCATGAAACTTACCAATCTGTAGATTCCAATAACCCACCTACTGTTTTTATATGTAATGAGTGCGCAGAAGCACAAAAAAGTGACATGACAGTGAATGAAAACTTGAACTCTTGAAAGTCTTGAACAGTAAAAGCTCACGGAATTAGATACAGTAAACCAGGGAATTAGGAAGACCTCCCGAAATAAGGTACATTATGTCGACCTTTATTTCTAAGTTAATAAATTTCTCATTTATGTAGATTCTTAGCAGTTATTAGCTTTATGGTGTTTTATTAGGGTTTCATTTGTAAGATAAGTATTAATATACCAGTTTTTTTAATATATGCATTGCCTTTATTACATGGTTAATCCTTAGCATCACGAAATTGGGTAGGTTTACCAACACTTTATCCACTTACTCTAGTAGAGAAAGTAAAAATTAACAATTATTTTTATATCTTATACAGAGGGTTCGGAAAGTCACTGTGCACTTCAACTAGGGATGCGATTACGTTAGTTTGGTTTTAGAATCTTAACACACGTCGGCATAATTGATTGTTCATACATATGTAGGTAATTATTTATTTTTACTTAGTTTTGTTGTTCCATAACGTTTAAATGTGTCGTTCAAATAACTGTTGATGAAAGCTAACCAGAGCGATGGGTGTAAAGTATTTTTTTTCGACAGATTTAGTGCAGAAAGCTTTTGATAAAATATTCCCAGAAACAGCTCTAACTCATCGCAATGCAGTTCGTCAACTTACTGGATATTTCGAGAGGCAGGGTCAGTGTTAGATACGGAACTAACTGCTAGATTACCTTACCTAAGCGCATTATTGGCCCTTTATTGTTTGAAGAAACCGTGAAACAACGTTATTCTTTAATGATCCAAGATTTCACTGACCAGCCAGAGGAAGACGAAATCAATGAAATACTCTTGGTTTTCACAAGATGGCGCTACTGCGCACACAGCTGACAACGCTGTGTAATTTCTGGAAGAGTCTTTGGGAACGTGTCATCTTGTTCGTGGGTCCTTACTCCATCAGATATTTTTCTTTGGGGAGCAGCAAAGCCCGTAGTTTATAGCAGTCGCTCGAGCTCGCTTTGTGCCTTAAAACGAATAACTGCCTACGTGAGAAGCATATCACAAACACATCTGCAGAAGAAGTTTTCCAATACAAATAAGCGCGTTCAGTCTAGTACATCCGCCTCTGAACGTTAAACAGTGGCTTTCCGAATATCCTGTACAAACTACTCTTGTAGAAGATTTTCATGTCTACTTCATGACAATCCAGATAAAGGATTTACAAAACTATTTTTACTGTGCATTTAGCTGTAGTTACAAGGAGGATACAGAACGCTGAAGTAAAAGTCAAACGTTTAAAAACAGGTTGTTATATATTGACCTAGTAATTGCTACTCTTTCCAGATCACGAGAAACAACTGAATATTGACAGCACTTCAACAAATTGCAATACTGAAAAATCTGATGTGTTGCACTCATATGACTTTCTCTACTCTTGTACTAACCATTCTAACAAACTCTTATTCCTATATCTCCATGTTAGTTAAGATAAACATTCGTACAAATTATCTTACTGCTTATGTCCTTGTAGGTGCAAGGGGAATATTAGAATACAGAAGGCTTTGTGCGACAGTCAAATCTTTTTGACCTTTGAGATTCCGTTCTCTTTGTACACGTAACATATAAAAAAATGAACAACGATGACCCATTTCATGAAAGTTCCAAGTTTTCCGAAACTCACACACATAACAAGGTATATCTCCGAAATGGTTCACCCTACAAGAAAATTTATTGAGACATAAATTGTGTATTATAGCAAGATCTACATTTTTTGAACAGTATAATTTGGTCTATCTCTAACGGTTTACCAGTTACGCAAAAGTCGTCCAGAGTAAATACGACTACAGGGGCTATAGCCAGAAAATTCAAGATATACATTTCATTTTTCATAAAAATATCTCAAACATATGACATTTTAATCAAAATCGTTAGATCCATTTTCAAGAAAATAAAAATTTTCGAAAAATCTTCCATGTAAAGGGTAGTGCAGGGTGGGACTATTTTCTTCAAAATCTTCGTGGCGCATCCTTGAAAGACATTAAACTTAAATGCCAAGTTTGGCTTTTAACCAACTTTTCGTTTTTGAGTTATGCTGTCCACAGACTGACAGACACACAGACAGACACACACGGACCTTTTTCTATTTTTTTTTTTTTTTTTTTTTTTTTTTTTTTTTTTTTTTTTTTCAGGGTGTCTCAAACATATATTTCCGGTGAAATCTCGACATCGAATTTTTGAGTGGAATACAATACTTCCCCTACTTACCAGTAGAGAAAGTAAAAATGTATAACAATAACAGTTATGGCAGACACAGCGTTTAATGGTAGGTAGCAGGAGAAACTGATCAACACAGCATCCAGAGACTCGCCACATGTTACTATGTTGAATAGCTAAACACGTTGGGACACCACGTTGTAAAACCGATGATATAAATATCATTTGTACCTACAAAATTTATTTGTAAAGCAGGAGGCTGATCATGAAGTGGTCAGCTATTCGCCGGCATTAAATTTTATCAGATTATTTACAAAAAAGAAAAGAAAAAAAATTAAAGATGTAGATTTCATTTCACATGACAATATGTCAAAAGATGCCATTTTAATTGAAGAAAAGAAAAGGAACTATTTTGTATACAAATTATTGTTTGAGATAGAGCAAACTACGCGGAAATTTATCCCTTGCATTAAAAATACGTGGACTCTGGTGAGTTCACGTTTGTTATTTATTCGCTTTATTTTTCAGCTATACTTTCAAGGGACCTCAAAAACTACATTTCCGTTTCCTACACTATAGGAGATCGCATTATATATACACGCTGGAATCCAGAGAAGACTTACGTTTCCTACACTACAGGAAATCGCAGCATATACACGTTGGAATCAGAAGAGTTGCGTTTCCTATAGTTCGGAACCACTTCACCACACAGTAGCCACACCAATAAGTCTAACAGCAGCCCATCAGCTCACAAATCCTCAGAATTTCCCTGACTCTAATGAGGAAACCAGAACTACGATATACAAAAAATTGCAGCGGAGGTAAGAGGAGGGTGTTGCAGGCAATTGTTTTAAGCCGAAGAGATGGCAGACTCACGAATGTTTTGTACAGCTGGTTATCCCCCTCGAGATGGATCAGGGTGGGGACGATGTCAGGGAATGGAGACTCTTATGCCATCTGTTGGTGTTGTGTTAAGAATGTAGATTGTGCTGCCTTCTGCAGCGGATATATAACACCATTTTAGTAACTTGTTTTTGGTAACCCAAGAAACGATCTAATGTAAATTGACATTGTATAAATAAATGTGTGTGAGTAGAAGCAATACGGCGTCGATTCCTTTATTTCACTAGTGTGTAGCAACAAAATCCATGCTATTGTTAGGTAATTAAAGCGAATATCACTAACCAAAATCTGGTCTTCGTAAACAACGTAAATTTCTCATGTGGTATTGCAACGGAGTTGATTAATTTGTCAATGTTTCTATATTGCTAACAACCTGTAAATTTTCGCACAAAAGCAACACAGAACAACTATGTGATTAGATATTTTGACTTCCTTTACCGCCAACTTCTGATATTAGGTAGATGAGGTATTCTATACCAAACAAAAATATGATAAGAGATTTCATGAAATCACTTCCAAACCCGCTCCAAAAAATGTGTACTTTCTCTACTACGTACAGTAAGTAGGGGAAGCACAGTATTCTAAGTAAAATTTCACTGTCGGCACTTCACCGGAAATACATGTTTTGAGACATCCGGAATCCAAGGAAAGCATTTCTTGAAAAAGGTCCGTGTATGTGTGTGTGTCTGTGTGTGTGTGTGCGCGTGTGTGTGTGTCTGTGTGTGTGTGTGTGAGAGAGAGAGAGAGAGAGAGAGAGAGAATATATGTGTGTATATCTGCCAGTCTGTGAACAGCATACCTGAAAAACGAAACGTTGATTAAAAAGTTAAAAGTTGGTGTTTCGGTTTAATATCTTTCAAGGATGCAACACGAAGATTTTGAAGGAAATTACTCCACCATAAATAACCCTTTACATGGGAAATTTTTCGAAAATTATGATTCTCTCAAAAATGGGCCAAAAATGGTCAGATTTTGATCAAATGCCATATTTTTAAGATATTTGTATGGCAAATGAAATATATATTTTGAATTTTCTAGCTAAAGTCTATGTAGTTCTGTTTATTCTGGTTGACATTTGCATACCTGGTAAATGGTAAGAGTGAGTGAGTGAGTGAGTGAGTGAGCGAGCGAGTGAGTGAGTAGGGCTTAATGGCCCGTTGACAGCTAGGTCATTAGAGCCCCGGCCAAATCTTGCTATACAAAAATATAGATCTCGTTAAACAGACAAGCTATTTTCAAATGCATTTTGTGGAGTGAATCATTTCGGAGATATTCCTATATTTTTTGTGTGAATTTTGCAATAGGTACTTTTCTCAAGTGGAAGATTGTTGTTCAGTGTTTTATCCCTTGGCCGTACAGAGAGAACGGAATTTTAAAGTCTTCATATAGCAACCAACTTTAAAAGATTTGACTATCGCTCAAAGCCTACTGTATTCCCATATTCTCATTGCACCTAAAAAGAAATAAACAATAAGATAATTTCTGCAAATGTTTATCTCGACTAACACGAAGCAGATAGAGGAATAAGGGTAATTAATACAAGAATAGAGAAAATCATGTGAGTGCAACACGTCAGATTTTTAAGAAAGGTGTGTGTGTGTGTGTGTGTGTGTGTGTGTGCGGGCGCGTGTGTGTGTGTATGCGTGCATGTGTGTGCGGGCGTGTGTGCGTGCGTATGTATATGCGTGTGTGCGTGCGTGTATCGTGCATGTGTGCGCGTGCTTGTGTGTAGGAACAACATAATTTCAAACGAAATGGTGGATAAAAATCAAATTTGGTATTCAATATAACCATATTCCAAAGACTCGATACTCGATTTTCAAGAAAATCTTCCATTCCCAAGATGGCCTTTTCATGGTGAAACTCACTTTTTATTTGCACAAAACGGTTCAGAGTATTTTGGTTGAAACAGCAGGTGGCGTTAAGCTTCTTCTGGGCTTTTAGACCTGATCGACAGAAATTCCATTCTCTTTGCACGATAAAGAAGTGAATAGCAACTTTCCATTTGCAGCAGTTTTTTGTATAGCGCTTATGATATACAAAATATATCAAAGTTACAAAATCCATTAATAGCAAAGGGTTAAGAATATGTACCACAGGTGAAGGGATGCCAGTCGGGAAAGGCACTACCGAGGGTCATTAGCGAACGTCCCCAAACATTAAGGTAAACGAGATACAATTAGTTTTGGCAAGGTCTTCAACATAAAGAAAAGGAGCCTGCTATTGTATTTTAGAAAGTATCGGAAACCCGAGGGGTTTCGCCAGAGGGCAAAGTCTTCACTTAATGAAGTGAGGGCCATTATAGATGTTTGGGAAGCTAAAAGCATATAATGACTGAGGGACAGTAGGAGAGAGACATCGTTACGAGGGAGATACCTGTAAGCAACACGGTGACAGTTCGTTCCAACGGTTACGTTAGACTGCATATTTTTTATTTAAAATTGTTCAGCAAAGCTTAAACGTGTAAAAATAAAACAAATAAAGTGTTCTAACAAAACTACAATGTCGCTCTCTGTAACCACCACGGATCCCAGAGATTAAGACTCATGTGTGAGCAGCTGTAGGCACAAGTAGTAAGAAGCAGTCAATCAATAGAGTGACATAAAATGCTTCACATTTGAGAAAAGTATAGGTATTGCAAAACTCACACAAATAACAAGGAATATCTTCGGTGATTCACTCCACAAAAATGCTATCTCTTAGGGTTCACCAATTATGTAAAAGTCATCAGGAGTAAACACGACTACATGGGATATAGCTAGAAAATTCAAAGTATACATTTCATTTGCCATGGAATATCTTAAACATATGGCATCTTAATCAAAATCTGATGATTTGTGAGTCATTTTTGTGAAAATCAAAACTGTCGAAAAATGTCCCATGTAAAGGGTTGTTTAGGGGAATAATTTTCTTCAAAATCGTCGTGTTTCATCTTTGAAAAATAAAATCGTTAGAGAAATTTTTGAGAAAATCAAAATTTTCCATGTAAAGGGTAGTTACGGTAAAATCTCGACATCGAATTTTTGGGTGGAACGCAATATTTCCTCTATACTTGCAGAGGAAGTAAAAATGGGCGTCCATACTGCATCTGCCACTGAGTTTGCAGACGGGATCTTGGTTTAATGTTTTAGAGTGTATGAATATAGCCCTTTCATGCCTGAATTATTTTGCTACTTATGCCGTTCTTCCTCTAATTCGAAACCGGTTTAGATTAGGCGGTCTGGCTTGAATAGCCATGATCGTTGAGGCAACACGTAGTGCACTGGCCATGCACTCAAAGCCTGAGGTCGTGAGTTCGAGTCTCGGCAACCGCAGTCAAATGTGCCTGTGGTAAAGGACGGGGAGGACCCACGTAAAATAATCGGTGTGATGGTACGCGTGGATGATGACGGGGTATCATTTGACTGCGGTTGCATGGATTTTGCTTCTTTTCTTATAAAAAAACACTACAATATAAATTGTAAAAAAATCATTTTTTACAATTCAAAACGTCTCAAATATGTATTTTTAATTGGTGACAGATAGTATGACAAGAATATAGGAGAAAAAAGTTAAAACTAGTACAAATAGGAAAAAAAGTCTATGTATCTAATAATACACACCAGGCATGAAAGGGATAAGAATTCCAGCTGTATGATTCACAATACGGCAATCCTATACACAGAGATTTGTGAAAACAAAAACAGATGATTGAAACAGTTCCAAGATAATAAATAATAATGCCATGCAGTAAGGGACACTCCAGAATGCTTAACTAAGTAACAAAGGAAAGCGAACTAGAGACAAGCTTGGTTCTATGTAGTCATGTCGACAGTCACAAAGCCTGCAGGAACTTAGCCGCAAAGTCAAACTAAGTTGAGATACCGCGTAGGTGCTTGTTATAATTGGAATAACTTGGTTATCTTGGTATTGATTAGCACTCCGCCCGGAGGCAATGAACTAGCTCCTTCAATTTTTCGAATAAGCTGCCGGAATGATGATGAGAGTTCACAGAGAGGCCTGTTCTCGCTGCCGCACGACACTGACACATCTTTCTATAGGTAAAGCATATTGAGAATTCTTTTTAATATTCTATTTATATGTCACCTTTAAGAAGGTCACGTCGGCGACTTTGCCTCTAAGGAACAATCGCTCAACAACTCACCAGCAATGATATTCACTCGCTTACAAAGGTTTTTATCCTTTGGTTGGAATTACATTTGATTATTACGTTAAATTTACAACACATTCAAACTCACAATCATACTTCCAGAGTCTTTGGAGAATGGGAAACAATCCTGGCTACAGAAAAATTCCGATCCTCCAGATGAGAATCGAACCCGGGGCTTCTGGATTTGAGGATTAGTATGTTAGCCATCACAGCACATCCTTGAATTATTTTCATTGCATCAATTCTACTGAAGACCTTTAACTTTCTCTACCGCCTACCTACAATAGGTAGAGGAAACATTGCATTCCATCCAAAAATTCAATACCGAAGTTTTGAGGTGCCGTAAATTCAAATATATATAATGTTCTGAGTGTGCCTCTATGTATGTGCATCTCTCTGCGAGCAACATAATTAAAAGGGGTTGGGAAGAGGAAAAGAAAACAGAAATGTGGCGTTCATACCGAACTTGGTATTTAAATTTAGCATATTTCAGAGATGAGGCAATTTTGTAAAAGTAGGGGATATAGCGGGATAGAAGCCTACTATGCAAAAGGTATATCTCTTTAAAACACTCAGTTTATGTGAAATAAAGCTTTTATATGCATTAATCTCAGAGATATTTATTGCTATTGGTTGGAATGTTCAAGTACTTAACCTTTTTTAAGCGTTAGATTGCTATTCGTTTGTTTTCTGTTTCTTTCCTTCTTTGTTTTCTTACTTTCTTTTTCTCTTGTGGTCATGGAAAGAATATAGAATTTCAAAGACAACCCATAGTTATCAAATTTTAGAAGTTGAGTGTCGCTTCCTGCATCCTATCTATTACACAATATTTAATAAAAGGGCTTTTACAAATGCTTATCCAATTAACAAAAGAGAATACAAGAATAGGCTATTTAAAAATAGTTTGTAGAATAAATTGATGTAAATGTAACACATCGGATTCCCAGGGAGATTGCTCCGCGGTAACATGCGAGTGGCATTCGGGGGTCCTTAGGTTCGGTTCCTGAGACAGGTCACTCTGCATTTTTTGGTGGTTTTCTCTGGTTGTCATTTGCTCGTTGGAACGTTTTTCTCGGTCCCCCAATGCAGCCTTCTCTGCGATTCCGCCAGAGGGAAGCCTTTCTCAGCAGCCTGCCATCGGATTTAGAATCGTTAGGGGCCTCTACCACTTTGTTGGATAGGCTACCTGAGGTTTCTTCACCTAATCCGTCCTCTTGGGGGTAGATAAACACAAAAGATCTGCGATGGGTCGGCGTGCGAGGTGTTCCCTGCGTTCCCCAAAATATTCGACTTTTAGTACCATTTTGATAGAGAAAAGGAATCACTGAAGGGATCGGCTTATTGCATTAAGGTTGAAAAAGAGAAAAAAGAAAAAGGATTCACCAACATGTGGGGCACTGACCACAAGATGTCACCAGAACCAACAACTTCAAGATTAAAGACAAAAAATAAAATAATAAGAAGAGACACAGATTATTTTAACGAATATCAATACCACCACAGTCGAACTCTCACACAAAGAAATGTCAACAGATGGCTGCAATAGTAAATTACTAGTGCGCTATCTATGTGTAGAACAACTAGTTTCGAGTCAAGAGACTCCTTCTCACCATACATTACACTGCATTACACCAAGCAAGCCTTCTTTTCTAAAAAAATGGGTATGCCTCTTCTTATGGAAGCAGAACAGAAAGTTTCCTCCTCTGCGTAATTCCGTGACGTTTTCATGCGTTCCTGAGCACGATTCTTTAAACCCTGTTATAAATTGATTTTCATGCAACTGTGATGTAGTAAACAGTTAGAGCTTTGAATTTCGTGGTAAAAGGTTGTTTGTCAGTCTCCTTCAAAACCATAAAGGAGTGAGAAGTGCGCTCCACCCACCTCTTCTCTGAGAAACAAACACTGCAGTAAGGTACCGTAAACTTCATGTCATGCAACACGTGTATGACATCACTTATTACTATTTTCCCCACACAATTCACCACTTGTGTTTCGCTGAAAGTGATTGAGCAGTTGTGATGGAAGTGTTTACTACTGATAATGGGAAGTCAAGTTTACAAGTTACCCATGCCAAAATTACAGGAAACAGTCGTGTCATAAAATGGATCTGAGTGAAAGAAAGATCCAATAAATATAGTGAAAGATTAACAAGAGCAATGATATTTTGAGAGTACCGGAGCACCAGTGTGGAGTGCCCGATGAAACCTACTGGGAGGTGAAAATATCTTATATGTTGCACTCACATCACTTTTTCTACTCCTGTTCTAACCATTCTTACAAACTCTTATTCCTATATCTTCTTCGTGTTAGTTGAGATAAACATTTGTACAGATTATCTTATTGCTTATTTTGTTATAGGCACAAGGGGAATATGGGAATACAGTAGGCTTTGAGCGATAGTCAAATCTTTTAAAGCTTTCAAATTCTGTTCTCTTTGCACGGTTAACATACTCGTATAAAAATGAATGGCGATGTTCCATTTGACAGAAGTAGAAGTTCTCCAAAACTTACACAAATAACAAAGAATATCTCTACAAAAAATTTATTTAGACATAAATTGTGTGTTAACAAGATCTATATTTTTTGTATAGTAAGATTTGGTCTATCTCTTCTGGTTTGCCGATCATGCAAAAGTCATCCAGAGTAAATAGGACTACATGGGCTATAGCCAGAAAATTCAAGATATGCATTTCATTTCTCATAAAAATAACTCAAATATATGGCACTTTAATCAAAATCGTTAGAACCATTTAAAAAAATCAACATTTTCGAAAAAGTTTCCATGTAAAGGGTAGTTTAGGATGGATAAATTTTCTTCAAAATCTTCGTGTCGCATGCTTGAAAGACATTAAACTTAAATACCAACTTTGCTTTTTAAACGACTTTTCGTTTTTTGAGTTATGCTGTCCACAGACACACACACACACACACACACACACACACACACACATACACACACACATGCGCGCGCGCGGATCTTTTTCTATAATGCTTTTTTTTTATTCAGGGGGCCTCAAAACATATAAGTATTTCTGGTGAAATCTTGACATGGAATTTTTGGGTGGAATGCAATACCTACTTTACTAAACGCAGTAGAGAAATTAAAAACGCAGTTATCAGCTGAAGAAGGGAACTTGAGAGCAGTACTCATAAACATGCGTCTTAAAAATTAATAGCAAAGCTAATTAAGCCGATATGAACGGTATACATCTAAATTTTCCAGTTCACTGGCTGGGAAAAATGTGACGGGAATGAGTAGTTTTAATGAAGGCAGTTTTCACTTAAAGTCAAGGCTATCTTTCAGTAATAATTGTAATTGCTAACATACAACAGTAAGGCTAAAGTAAATGAGACCAACTGATTATTTACATACTGGAATGTCTACCCACCTCTTCGCGACACGAACTTACCCATGCGTTTGACTAATGAGGTCAAAACGCGGAACGCTTCAGCGAAAATAGCGGCGTATCTTAAGTGGGCGGGTTTCGCATGTAAGATTTTAGTACGTCACCCAGGATATCTAGCGTATTTTTATTAATATTCCACAAGGATACTGTTCCTCCGAAGCTTTTTGCATTGTAATCAATTTATCCACCTTTGATACGTCCGATGATTTCCGACAACTGTGCCTGAACCATG
The DNA here is from genome assembly GCA_030765045.1 of Tenodera sinensis. Lineage (NCBI taxonomy): Eukaryota > Metazoa > Arthropoda > Insecta > Mantodea > Mantidae > Tenodera > Tenodera sinensis. Next base: position 59,267,575 of record CM060971.1, on the reverse strand, counting down.
AAAATCCTCTCAGGCCGTCGCGAAGTTATTTGCTTTTTAAACATATGAAGGTAGATTTCCAGACCTTCTTGATTTTTCATTTGGTTTTGAGGGCTTAGAATGGAAACCGTCCCAAATGTCCCTCATCGTTATCCAAATATTGTTTTCTTTTTTGTTCCCCCCTCCCTTGTTTCCTCTTTTTTTTTAATACTTGGATGACTATGAGTATCCCAATGTATTGGTATAATACAATAAAATATGGCATAAATGCTTGTGTGTATACCCAAATTACATTTTACATTATTAATACTTATTAATATTTTCTCAGATACGATAATTAAAACAGTATTACATGAATATGGGTAGAAGGTTATAATTTATAAATCTGAATATCATAGCCGATGTGTGTGTCACCGGTTCATCAAGTTTTAAAGTTTACATTTCTTCTTAAATGAGTTGCTGGAAAATACATACTTATATCACAGGAATATCAAGTAAGCAATTCTTTTGTTAGACTGTAGTACTGTCTCCTTAACTTTAGCAATTACAATCTCGAATCATTGCACGTGTGTGTGTGTAGTGAGCCTAAAATCACCCAATAATCATTTTCATTATGAACGTCGATTCTCCTTACTACATTCAATTCCTCGATTAATGTACTTTCAATAAGAAATCTCTCATGATTTAATCATATTTCACGGAAGCTTCTATTTTGTTTCACGACGTGGATTCTCTTTAATAAAAATAGTAATATGTCTTTATAATTTTCTTTAAATTATAACGTACTTTTGAAATCTCGCACGCTTCTTTAACAATAAACTATGTCACTACAAATTTATCATATTTGTAACCAACCTGGATACTACTAATCGATTATCTCAATTTTCAGTTGTTTACTTCATTTTTAGCATCACTTGTTGACGTATTTTCTACATGGGTCCAAAATGAGTGGTGGGAATGTATAGTTACTTATTACACATGAGAATGCGAACACAATTTGAAATATGCACAAAAAAATAACTGGTGCACTCTTGCATGTTTCACCTAAGAGCAGATCACGTTTATTTTATTTTCTTATTTTTGTCTGCAAATATAGCGGGTGATCCAAAAGACTCCGAACCAACAGGCGGTGTACGCGTCCTCGGCGCTCGTCACCGACTGCCGCTGTCATAGAACAGCGCGGATGAAACCATACAACATTTTTAAAATTACTTTTAAAGGCTTTATTTACCAATGTCATTAAAGGAGATGCTGAAACTGGCCACCGTCGCCTCTTCAGGAAACTATCCATCACTCGCCGTAGTTCACGTTGAGAAATGCTGGGAATTTCCTGGCGGATATTTTGTTTTAATTCTTCCAGGGTGCGTGGGTTTGTCTGGTACACGTTATACTTTAAGTTACTCCAGAGATAGAAATCACAGATCACCTGGAAATATTTCTGAAAATCGCACTTTCACTTGGCGAACTTACTGAGTTAACAGATACGAATCATAACTAAATACACTACAGTAGAAAACAAATGCTGAGCCATAATACACTTTGTGACTAAGTACAGGACAAAATAATAAAGCACACTGGTAATAATTCAATCACACGTTATCACATCAGCTCAATACTGCACTTTTAGAGTAGAGGAAAACAAGTCAACCGCATGACCTTAGGTACAGCAGTTGAGTTATCGCGTTTCTCTGTGCGCAGTGGAAAAACACCGCCCAGCGGTTCCGATGTTTTTGGATCTCTATGTACAATGTTTCAATAGTATGAATTATGGATGTACCTTTTACTGTCCCATTCGTCAACACTAAACCGCCGGTACCTGTTCCAGTGGAACTTCCATCTAAGTCTACTGCTCGGTCTTTGATGCAACGAAATTTTGGTTTATATCGATAACCTTCATTCAGTACCTAGCGAATATTCATGTGGTTGATGTTAATGTATCTCCAAGTGCGTTTATGGAAACGATTATTTCTGTTACGTTGCCCAAATATGTAGTGCTGAGATCTCTTTCTAAAATGATTGTTTTTGATTAAGGGATGACTGAAATAGTTATGATTACTTATATACTGTGCCCCTTCCCTATGAAAATCATGGATTTCGTGTGTTACAGTATAGTCACAAATTTGTTGGTTTATTGCTAACCTCATTTCTCTTGCTACAAGATAAGTCACTCACTACATTTCTACGTTTATCTTCATCTGATTACCCTCCCCTTATGTAGGACTACAAGCCAGTGCCTAGGATCTGACGTCTGCTGGGGAGCAGAGGAATCTATGGACCAGAGTGAAGACCAGGAAGCAGATGGTCAGCCCAGCACCAGGTATGAGCGTGAAGAAGAGGATGATATGAAATGCAGGCGAAATGGGTGATTGGAAAGATGATGATGGAGCAATTGGTGGAATGAGCAGTGGGGGAAACAGGAGAATCCGCAGAAAACCCGCCCAGATGCCGCTTCGTCCACCACCAATACTACATGCGGGTCCCTGGGATCGAAGCCGAACCGCTTTGGTAATAGACGAGCGGTCTAAACGCTTAGCCACGGTGCCGTCCATGTTTACATTTATTTGTGCATGAATTGTTTGTTTGGTTAGCCTGCAATGCAATCACAACTTGGTTTAGCTTCCCCAAATTTTCATTCTCTTTTTCTAAGATGCCTTGTAAATTATGCTTTTGAATATCCGTTTCCCTATTGAATTTCTCTGCTTTTTCACTTTGTGGTTGCACCGCAGAACTCAAAACGCGTTCAAGAGGTCGCGAGTTAGAATCTCGCTTAGGGTAAATTATCCGAGTAAGATTTTTTCCGAGGTTTTCCCTTTTCTGAGAAGACAAATGTCGGGTAACTTTAAGCTCTATGGACCTAATAAATATATTTAGTCGGATATATGGAAAAATCATTAAGTGTTATTTAGAAGAAAATTACAAAGATAAAGAGAATGAAATACAGCAGGGTTAAGGAAGATCTAAGATAGATTACATAATTAACTAAGCAATTAAACATATTTAAATAAACAATTGAAAGGACCAACATTAGACATCAAATTCATTTCACCTTCTTGGATTTAGATAAAGTATGTCACTCTGTACCTTTACAAAAGTTGCGGGAAGTATTAGATGATATGAAGACTAACAAATTAATAAGTAATGCAATAAAAAGTTTGTACAAGAATTCTGTATCTGAACTCAAAATTGGAAAAGTTGTATCAGGAGAAATTAAAGTAACACAGGGGCTCCGCAAGGATTGCAGCATATGGCGCAGATTATTATTTAAGATATTTATACACAAAGTATTATCGAATTGGAACAAAGAAATGTTCAGGAATGGAAGTACCAATTGGAGATGGGTCAGCAGACACACTGCTACTTGCGGACGACCAGGTAGTAATTGCAGTAGATTATGAAGATGTGGAATTTATGCTTAGAAAGTTACTAGAAGAATATGAAATTAAGTTTAGAACTCAATATAAGACTACGTAAGATATAAACAGCTGAGTTGGTGCGGACATATTAGAAGAATGAATGAAGATAGATTACCAAGAAAGAATTTGGAATGGCTGCATCTAGAAGAAGAAGAAAAGCAAGACCTCGAAACTAATGGATGTGGGAAATAACAACTGGAATGTGGGCAAGACGACTGCAAGAAATGGTTCGGATAGGGATGAGTGGAGAAAGAAGATTCTTTAGGCACAGAAAGATGTTTAAACATTGAAACTATGAATATAAATAATAATTTTAAAAATTGCATAAATTTTCAACTATTTCTTTATGGTGTTTACAGAATTACTTTTATACGCATTTAGCAGTTTTCGTTATAGTACCTGAAAATGCGTGAAAATGGCTTTTAACCTAACGGATGAAAAAAAATACATTCGCAAGTTCATAATGCGTTTACCCAACAGTTCCCAGCCTTTTCTCTTATCAGCTACTGACGTCATTAGTCACTCTATCCAACTCCCTCGTTTTGTGCGTGAAGCATTTCCCCCTTCACAAATTCAAGTAATCAAGTATTAGAGAGGTTTGTAGTCGAGTACCATGAATGTGTCATAGCCCGGGGAACAGCCTCAGGTTGGGCATCACTGCTGCTGCCAAACTTCCTCATTAATGGCTGTACACATTTATTTCTACTTTAGCTTAATATATCTACATTGTCAATATAACAATTCAGTTCCTCCATTAGAAACTTACATATTCATGCTTTGTAAACAGAAACATTTAATTAAATTGAAAAATCGCTAAACAGTCTCAGGCGTTAACGCCCGCATACGGGAGGTCCCGGGTGCAAATCCCGTGGGTCGACCGATCTGACTGGGGTTTTCTCGTGCCTTTCCTCAGCTGCTAAGGTAAATACCGCATTGGATATTTAATAACACAATCCAAATTTCCATCTTAAACCTAAAACAACAATAAAAATGAAAATAGTCGGTAACAGCAAATGCTGTGCCATATATCACAGGTAATGAAAGTAGATAAACTGGATGGCATCCTAATGCCATCTGTTCGTCACAGAGACAGAGATACAGTTGCCCTGCACTGATCTCTCTGTGGATTCGTGACGAAGTAAGATAATATGATGTAGAGATTTTCCCTGGGAAGGATTGCCATATCCTCCGAATTTCCTTCCCTCCATTTCGTTTCATTAATAATTTCACCCTTCATCCCATTAGATTTCTTTCAGGGTTGGAAGCGTTGGCGAGCTTCACGGCAGGAGGAACAAATGCACTATGAAAATCTCGGAATTCCCCGGATTGAAAGGAGAACCTACTGGTTTCCGGGCCTCCCATGGCATGGTACAAGCCCCAAGTCCCCTCCCCAAGTTGTCATTGAGTCGTGGTATAGGCATGAGACCTTGAAGAGTAGCTGTCCGATCTACGATATCTCCTAATGGATTCGTCACGATATGACTACGTAAATAGTTAAAATGACATAAAATAAACAGAGAGAAGAAGGAAAAAAATGGAATTATAAAACTAATAAAATGAAATATCCCGGAAAATACCAGACTATATAAATTGTAATATCGTTTTCTGTTTTTCTGTTTTACGAGACATTTTTCGTATACTAATTTGGCTTGTAGAATATTTTAAAGTGCAGAGGGATGTTTAGTGCATGTGAATTCGGTCGCTTATGCTCACAAGCATTTACGAAGTGCCATGCTACTTTGAATGCCTTATTTAAAAGTTGATGGTGGCTAACGAAAGTTGACGTTATATGTGATGCTTCTTTGTTTCTAAACAAGTCCATATATTTTGACCTAGATTCTCATGAAGTTTTAATTTTAAGTAGCTTTTATTTTATCTCAGTGGTAGTTCTGTTACTACCATTTAAAGCGCTATACCTTGAATGAAAAAGCAGAGAGTAGGTGCGCAATTTATGTTGGTGAGTTTTAGTTTTAACAACTACGCTTTATTAGCTTTGCCTCTCATTTAGTATTCTCTTTTGCATTGTTTTTCTGTATTTCAACTGAGGAAGTTACGAAACAAAATCTACGATGACGGGAGAAACTTGGGAACTTCGAAGAAGGAAAATGTCAATAAGTTCTCATATTTGTGACATGTATCAATCAAGTCTTTCTTGTCCCTTGTGGAAACGTAAATAGGGAATTGTGACGACAGCCTTGCTTGTCTCGCCGCACAAAGCAGCAAAATGTGAAAAACAAGAGATAAAGTTTTATGTAGCTGCAGGAAAATGAAGTGTCTAAAAACAATCTTCTCTTGTTTACATGGAGCAAACACTGTAGCTCTTGTGTTAAACCGTAGCGGCTGTAAAAACAAGCCTTGAACTTCTACTGGCTGCCTCAAGGCTTCTTTATAAACGTCGCTTAATGCCATGCATTCTTCTCATAATCACAGTTTAACAATATTCCGGGAGTGAATAATCCATGAGCAGATTAACCCAGGCGTTAGCCGGGTTCGATTCCCCTTGGACAGCCACCCTGGTTCTAGCTTTGTTCTGGTTATCCCAGCTCGGTAGGCGAAATAGATACGGATATATCTTTCGCTCTTTTTTCCACCTCATGCATTAGACATTTTTGTCTGCAGCAATCTACATAACTTGGCGGCGCCGTGACTAAGCGGCTAGACCGTTCACTTTTATTTGACTTTCCAACGTTTCTTTTCCCTATTGGTTTGTAATTATTAAAATGGAATGGTAACCGCTCTGTATTCATTCTTTTAATATGACTTATCCACTTAGTTTTATATTCTTCGATTTTTTCATTCAGATTGTGTGTGTGTGTGCGTGCGTGTGTTTGTGTGTGCGTGTGTGTGCGCGCGCGCGCGCCTATAATTCTTTTCTTACGTCTTCATTTCTTTTGTGGTCTGTTCTCTTATATCCTGCCACTGCTTTTCAAAGCTTCATTTCGTTTACTTCGACTCTCCTTTTGTTTTTCTCTGTCATAATCCATGCTTCATTCCCATACAGTAATTTTGACACTGATATTTCTTTATAAAATGTATCATTCTCTCCCTCATTCCCTCTAGTTTTATTTGCTTTCATCTTTCGCAGTTGAAGGGCGATGGATTGGTTCGGAGAGAGGGTTGCATGCCTAAGAATAACAATGTTGAAATCAAAAGAAAAGCATCGTTTATTTATGATGGTAAAATGTATCGTATATAATAATTATTTATTTATCCCAACAAGCTTATTGCTGGTGTTTTTAAACACACAAGTCGTGTGTGGGCAATGTTTAAGAGGTGGAATCAGGACTGAAAAATTCAATGCCATAGCTGGGATTAGAACCACGGATCTTCGGCGGATCCGTGGCTCAAATCCCGGTTATGACAGTGAATTTTTCAGCCCTGATCCCACCTGTTATTTTATCTAATTCTACACACTGAACAACTCTAGAAAATCTGCATCATTATGCAGATATTCGTTTTTGTAAAATGGCATATTAATATTGGTTTTTTTTTGTGAAAATTATAAGATACATTTACAAAGCGATATTCTGTATTAGACAGACCAGTTTAAGGATCCACCACTCAACAATGGTTGAAGTTGAACTATTAGCTTCCTAGATACCTTCTATTATTTATATTTCCTGTTTATGTGCGCAATAGATAAAGTACCTCAAAGCTACATAAACTTTTTGGGGGTTTCCTATCCTTAGGTATGTCACACGTATTGTCCATTCCGTAGTTAGATGCGGTAATGAGCAACACAAACATGTGTATCAGTTTTACTGACAGAGATCAATGGCCGTATAGAGATCGGCTTCAACATGCTGCTGAAGCCAGGATTACGATGAACTTGAGTTATTTAATTTAACGCGACGTATCGTGAAATTTTAACACATTTTATTAAATGAAACTATGTAGGGTTAATTTAATGTGGTGTAACTCAATATTTTCTCAATTTCAATATTTTCCTTCCCTTTACGTTAAATTTGAACCAATTACCATGAAGCGATAGAATTGAGTAATGAAATCAACAACCAATCAGTCACTGCTGTTGTTAAGTAGGTACATCTAATTATATCTTTAGGTTAGCAGCATTTAACCTTACGTCTCATTTTGTAACGTTAAGCTCAATGCAATCTCGGCTTAAAACACAAGCGACATATTTGCTATACCAACTTTATTCGATATAGGCCACAATGGAAATACTAATACATGTAATTGAACTGTTCTTCAGGATTGGAAAAGTCTGTAAAATATTATTTTTCCTGGTTATGCTATTGTTGCTTGATTAAAAAATTGCTAATGAACCGTATATTTTAAGTAACGGATTTTAATGATATGTCAGCTTTTAATTATTAGTACACCAAGGACGTTGCGCACTAGTGCAGATATTCTGATGACTACTAGATTATAAAAATGGTAATTTTATCATCATTTTCGGTAATTTTCCACAACTTTTGTTGTTAGATCATGTTTGAGAATTAGCGTGATCATTTGGTCGGTTTTTGGTCCTTTAACGATCGTTTTACCCCAAGTTTCAGGCAGTTTCTTTTTCCAAATTTAGTCATTTATTCTTTCTTGTCATTTTGTCTATTATACAGCGTGTAAGTGAAATGATCCGCCAGACGTTAACAGCGAATTTCTCATGTTGTCAATAACAAGAAAGTCTAATACCAAAATGTTGAAAACTTTATAGTTTTCTAGAAAAAATATCGTTATCAAAAAAATTTATCACCTAGCTGAATTATTATTCATTGTAGGCTCTTGATCTATGGCTATATTCATAGAAAATTGAATAAACGACAACGTTTTCCTTTGGCGTATTTCAACAGATCCAACGGTTTTTGCGTAAATTAAATTTTAACAACCCACAATTTATTGCAACAAAACGGCAACAAATTGTTAGTTCTTTTAAATTTAATTTACACAAAAACCGTTGAATCTATTGAAATACACCAAAGGAAGAAGTTGTAGTTTATTCAATTTTCTATGATTATATCAAGAACCTTAAATCAATAGTAATTCAGCCAGGTGATGGTAAAGTTTTTTGATAAAGATATATTTTTCTAGAAAACCATAAACTTTTCAACATTTTGGCATTAGACTTTTGTTATTCACATGAGAAATTCGCTATTAAAGTCTGGCGGATCATTTCACTTCCAGCCTGTATAGTTTTCCCACTTTACTTACATTGAATGTTATCAGAACTGTGTGAGGCACTGTTAAATATCATTGATGTAACCAGGACAAGTGCAGACGCGGTGATATTGCAGTGTCGGTATCACACAAACTGAAACGTGTTATTCACAAAACCTCGGGCTATAGGTAATGTTTTGTGCTTCATCTCTCGGGTCTTCACGGAGGAAGCTTTTACCCTCTTTATAATATAGAGAAACTTACATTCAGTGATTTTGTGCACTTTAAGAATATTCCATCGCATTTTTGCACGCTGAAGGGAGTTTCTAAATATAGATACAAGAAGAGCATACTGACGGAACAATCGAAGAGAATCTCCAGATGGTCTTCATCTTCTACTGTAATGCAGAATGAGGTAAGCCTATAATACCTAAAAGGAACATAAATGTTCATTCATGTTTCCATCCAGCAATGTATTCTATTATTTAGCAGTAGTTTTCTTTTTCCATTTCCACGTGTTCCTTTCTTATTATCTTGCAAGAACTTTTCCACACGCACTGTATAAATCAATACAGTAATTGTCTTCATCTCTAAATTGTTTAATTCTTGTCATCATTTTAATTTAAATACTAATATACCGTGCTTTAATGTAATTGTATATAATTCCAAGCCTATAACTAGGCCAACATACATGCGGAGCTGGCACAAATCTGATAAATAAACTATATATAGTTTTGAGCGCACACTTTCCTATTTGTTTACTTATGACATGTTTTGATAACGTGCCAAATTTCATTAAAATTAATTAATACTAATCCATGCCGTAATGGACTTCAATCTCTAAATAAACTTAACTACTGAAAGAGTGCTTGTATTCTTCTGATGGCATAAACAATTGAAACCAATCTACACATGTTTTGCCACATGCTTAATATATTTAAATGAAAGAAATGTAAGTATTACTATGTAATAGGATATACGAAATGTGGAAATGTAGTTTAAATCAATACTAGCTTGAACAAGATCTTCTATTTAGCGATTCTGTTTTACGGTCTGGAAATTGTCTTCGCTGATCTTGCACACATCGCAAAATTAATTGTTTTTCTGCTTCATTGGCCATTATTAGTCCATTGGATTCTTGTATTAACTTCACTGCTCTTTCTGTCATATCGTTTACCACCTTAAGATTTTTCATACTCTCTTCGGTGCTAAGGTAAGTGTTTTAATCCCAAGAAATTGGATCCTTATTTAAAAAATCTAAATCGATGCTTAACTTCTTCAACTTGTCCAAACTCGAAATAATAGAACGATTCAAAGCTCAGTCTCAGTCTCAGGTTGGAATCCAACCTGATTATTATCGAATGCACGTTCAAATGTATACAGATTACCTGCGAGAAGATGCCGAATACCATATTCATACATGTAACAGAAAAGATCGCAATTTTTAAAGGAAAAAAGCAATAAGCTGATCAAATAATTAATGAAGCATTGATCAAGTTGGAGGAAAATGGAAATATGTATTTCCTTACAGTAATTCCATACGTACAAAAAATAGAGTAAATATATTTTCACTGTCGAAGGATGAAGCATGACATGATGTTAAGAATGAACATAAATTTGACGGTTCTACTGGAAAAAAATAAGTAAATAAGAAAATAAAACAAAAAAAAAAAAAAAAAACTTCAATAAAATATTAAAATGACTATTTCCACTGGAAATATTGATTTCTAATTCAGTTTAAAGAGAGAAAGAAAAGAAATTAAAAAACTACGGGGAACGCAAAGAGATCCCCTCCTCCCTGGTAGCGACATTCTATCGGCTAAGTGTCCCTTGATTAACAACAATAATAATGTCCAGAATCAATTTCTTTGCCTAGTAATGGAGAAAGATTGTCACATTCAGGGTGGTTGGGTGTCTCTGGTTGAGTGTCCTTGGACAGGTAGCAAGGTAAAGCGAGGAATCAATTTTACCCAGGTATAAGGGTGATTGAGTGTGTCACTAAGTGCAAGTGTCACTAAGTGCAACTGTCACTAGGTGCAACTGTCCCGAACTGATCTTTTGGTATTTTTGTAGTCCTTTTATAGCTCAAGTATTTTAGGTCATCAAACTCCGGCCCCGCTTATAGCACATTCTGTGTAATACGAGATACATATGTAAATTTCTTGCTAGAAGTGATGCAAGATTCGACACATTGCACTTTTTGTGCTCAAAGACTAAAATGTAATTTTTATCATCCCCTAAGGAGCTGCATTGTAACTAGTCTTCTCCATTGCCTGAATCGGATTAATCAAGAAAGCGCGGTTTAAAGTGCTTACGCAAGTTGGTCTTAGTTAGGAATTCAGAGCGCGCAGTATTCTTGTTGTAATGGACATTTCATTCTGTTTGCCGGCAGCGTCTGATCTGTTATCATCCCTGACATTGCGCTCCATTCCACTTTCCGTCCGCTTTACTAACAACTCCATAAACTTGCGGAGAAACGCTAGGTACCGACATCTCACAAGCTTGCAAGAATTGTACCAATGTAGCACAGCCATGGAAAAATAATTGAGCGCATTACGAGAGCAGAATATTTATAATTTAATAATATTTGCATTCGCGAGATTGCGATTGGTGATTCAAGACACAGCCTATTTGTCTCCGACAGATGATAACATGTGGAATAGACTATCAGTAAACTCAGGCTGTGTTTTGAAAATGCTGACTTGTGTAAACCGCGGTGCAACACGACGTGGGACTTATTCTGCTCTATTAATGTGCCCAATAATTTTTTCATGGCTGTACCTCATCTGGTAGCTTAGCGCCTGCTTTGCGAGTGTTCACGGGTTTGACTCCCGGCTGGGCGTGGGAATTTTTTATTGCCAAGATTATCCCCTTTCCTCCCCAGAGTCGGTAAGTGTGATCATGGATGTGATCTAATGTACAAAACCTAAAGAAAAACATTTTAAAATTTCGCATATAGGACACCGTTGCCGAGAGGCAAAAGGTTTCACAGGCAAAAGGCTGCCTATATGCCCAATACGGTTAAAGATGGGACGTAAATGTAGCTATTATAAAACTAAAAAGCTACAGGTGCGTTGTTAAATCAAGTGAAAATAAGTGGTACATCACTAATGGTTCTGTCAACAAAATAATATTCTTGAGAAATAGTCAATCCTAATAGATTTTGCAAGACCCCTTGTAGTCTCAAATCTGGTCTGGTATGGTCTGTCAAGGACGGAATTCCGGTAGTCAGGCGACGAGCGTAAGGAAGGATGATATGAGAATACCCTGCAGGCGGATAGAACGCATCACAGGTAGAACTACATACCCAGTGGGTCCCTAACAAGTGCAGGCAGTTCTTCAGCCCGATTGAATTCCAGGTCGCTACAGGGAGCGCATCACCGATCCAGAAGGTCCGGCTCATCGGTCAGTTCCCCTAGTAGGCGGCCAGCCAACCACAGGGCCTTCACTCAGCCGAACACTGAGTGCAAGCTCCACTGCAGCGCATCCTAGCGGTGACCCTGCTGACACACCTGGAATCATCGGATAGAGGTAATAAAATTAATGACATGAAAAGAAGTGATTCGGGAGAGATAGGTAAACATCCTTCCCAGCATTCGTCTGAGCAATCAGAGAAACCGCCCCCCCCCCAAAAAAAGAAAAATAAACCAAGGTCAGGAAGGTCGGTCGAGGGGATCAAACCCACGATGTCCCGAACGCGGGGCACAGACGTTACCGCCTAAGTCACACCGTTTAATTTGTGAACAAGTATCAGCGCTCTCAACCCAGAGGTCCCGGGTATATTTCCGAACTGGGGTAAGGGAAGTTTTCTTTAACTAGAATCATTACTCATGCTTAGTAAAGTAACTGTAAGCGTGAATATGAGTAGGTAAGTACAATGAACATAATACCATCATCGGCTCATTCCGTAGTCAAACCCACCGATATGGCTTAAAGGGGGTTATACAAATGAAACAAAGTAATTACGAACCAGAAAGGAATGTACATTATTTATATTGGAATTTTATTCATTGTATTTAGGTCCTCCAGTGTTTGCTTGATCCAAGCAGATCCTCTGAACTCTGCATGCCAATACCATAAATAACAAATCTGATATGTTGCACTCGCATGACTATCTCTACTCTTGTACAAACTATTCTTACAAACACACATTTCTCATTACATCATGTTAATCGAGATAAACATTTACAGAAATTATCTTATTGCTCATTTTCTTGTAGATGCAAGAATACAGTAGGCTTTAAGCGATAGTCAAACATTTCAAAGCTGGCCGCCTATGTGATGGCTTTCACATTTCGTTCTCTTTTGTATGGACAGGAAATAAAAAATGAATAACGACTTCCCATTTGAGAAAAGTATAAATTCAGAGAAATGACATGGAATAGCCCACAAAGTGGTTCACACAAATTGTGTTTTAAAGAGTTCTTCATTTCTGTGTTGTAAGATGTTATCTCTTACAGTTAACCAGTTATGCAAAATTCATCTAGAATTAATAGGACTTCTGAGGACGTACATAAAAAATTCAAGTCATAATTTCATTCTCATAAAAATATATTAAACATACTTAAAATGTGGTATTTTAATCAAAATCGTTGAGCTATTTTTGATAAACTAACTTTTTGAAAAATGTTGCACATAAAGGGTAGCGTAGGTTGCGCAGATTTTCTTAAAACTGTCCGTATCGCATCATTTGAAGATGGACAGATGGACAGATGGACGGATGGACGGATGACGCTGAGTGCCTCTACCTGAGGACGCTAACCATAGGCGCGACCCACACCTTCCTCTTTTCGGATAGCTAGTCAGCTCCCTCCGATCGTTTCCTAATTCCTTGGATCCAGCCTAGTTAACCATCCAGTATGTAAGCCTAGCATTTCCTGGAATTTTTACAAGAGTAATATGCCACGTGAACAAGTTCGCGCTAATTTCCTACTGCATCTGCCTGCTAGAAGTCACGTAGGTACTGTCGCTAATGATTTTAACGACCTTTTGCAAGTCGGGACGGGAAAATCGATTAGACTTCTGAAATGGGTCAAAACATGTGAGCTCGCGAAGACCCTTTGCTCGGATGAGTTAGAAAGCCCGATATACGTATATCTATTTGAACGTATATTCGTAATATTTTTATTTTACTGTTATTTCTTATTTTCTTTAATTGTTATTTTTAATTAATTTCTTTTTACTTTGTAGTATCATAACTTCGGCTTCATGGCCTAGCCACTTTGACCTTGTGTTTTCGTAGTTTTCCCTTAGGCGAATGCTGGAGTCTTCCACCACAAATTTCGTTTCATTTATTTCATTTTCACATTATGACAGTGAGAACAAAGACGGATTCCAGGCACTTCGAGAAGCTTCGAAGCTAGATTTTTACGAGAAGCTTCGAGAAACTTGGATTTCCAGAAAAATCAGCGCTACCTAATTCTTGGCTATATAAGCGAGCCGGACGTGTTTGGTCAGTTTTAGCGAATTTGTCGTCAGAAACAGTTATTAGAGGCGGCGTCGTGGCCGAGTGGTTAGAACGTTCACCTATCATTTTGGTGGCTCGGGTTCGATCCCAGAGACCCGCATGTAGTATTTATGGTGTTCGAAGCGGTGTCTCGGCGGTTTCCTCCGCGTTCTCCGGTTTCCCCCGCCACTCATTCCACCAATTGCTCCATCATCACCTACGGAATCATCAATTTCGTCTGCATTTCATATCATCCTTTTCCTCACTCTCATACCTGGTGTATGGCTGACCACCCGCTTCCAGGTCTTCACTCTGTCCTGTCCATATGTTCGTTCACTCCCTGACAGGCGTCTTACCTTAGCCACTGGCTTGTAAGTCCTACATAAGGGGAGGGTAACCAGAAGAAAAAACAAAAAAAAAAAAAAAACAAAAAAAAAACAGTTATTAGTGACATAGTGAGTGAATAGAATTTACCACGGGTACGCAGTTAGTATTTATTTTCACGTTTGGTCCGAAACTAGTTTACACCGGTTTTCTTCATTGCCCTATGTAGAGAAATGTAAGACTCAATGGACTTATTGAGATGGCTTTAGAGCGGTGCTGAGTGCCAGTGGCTCCTTCTGACATTCCTACCCTAATATCAAACGTCATACTTCAGGTACACATCCTCTAAGAAAGAATTTCTAGAAAATTCTTCACCCATAACTCTACTTCAAATGGAAACATTTATAAATAATGATACATGAAATGAAGTTGGGAAAGAAATTTACAGAGAGAACTTCCAAGCCTAAGTTTAGCGTAACTGCCAGCAATTTGCCAATTATGAGTACTGAGCAAAACATCAGTCATCGAGGACGGTCCTGGCAGGAATTGAACTGCAGGCCCGTTCACGCGTCCATGCCTTCGACCACGGACAGAAGTTTCAATAATGCTCCTCAATGGGAAGCTTCAACATTTCTTAGCCAAACTAAATAGTCCGAATTACAATCTCGGTGGGGGTGGGGGGCGTTACTCGGACTATTCCACTCATAGGTGACGTGGTTAAAATCAACCAATTATGCGCATAACAATTTCAAATTTCAACTCATGACAGCCTTCATTCACGAAAAAGAATTATCAAATTTTATAATCATCTCTGAATTTTAATTATCACCTCCTCTGCTTTGCTTTTCTTATGTTTTTATAAGGTTAGAGCAGGCTTTCCAACTGAGGTGCCGCCGAGGCCCCGACCGGTACCGACAGTAGCTCCGGTGCTGGGCTGGGCACCGGAGAGGTGGCAGCAGGTGAAGTGGCAGACAGCGCCAAGATAGTAGGGGTAGTCGAAGTACCTGCGGTGGGGCGACTGTTGCGTTGACTGTTGAATGGAACAGTCAAGTAGCATACAGTTTACTAAAACAATTATCATTGATAATTTTGTGAGCACACAAACACACCATTTATTGTGTACATATATTTTGATTACCTATGTGCGCATTTACCATTTAGGTCAATTTCTGACATTGTTTAGCTGCAAGTAATTTACCAATATTCGATACAATAGATTTGGCAGTAGAAATTCGC
This sequence comes from Tenodera sinensis, assembly GCA_030765045.1. Classification (NCBI taxonomy): domain Eukaryota; kingdom Metazoa; phylum Arthropoda; class Insecta; order Mantodea; family Mantidae; genus Tenodera; species Tenodera sinensis. The sequence continues at coordinate 59,252,062 of CM060971.1, read as the reverse complement.
ATACCGCCTCTAAGGTAGCATCAGACAGAGGCAACCTGCTTCCATTTTTATTTAAATTAAGGGTTGAAAATATTCCTTCACATGCATAAGTTGTACAGAGCATTGACATTAAAGCATGTGCATGAATTTTGGGAAATTTTGTTCATTAACACCCTTGTAAAAGTTAATCAAATCACCGCTATAGTGGTCGTACCAGTTTTCTAGGACTGCGTCGTACTTTAGTTTTATCAGCTCTGTTTGGAAATTTTATGGTACTTTTTCAGGCCGCAGATTTATATAAATTTCAAGCTTAGATGCCATATCGTTAATTTCTTTGACAACATTAGCGTTAGGCTTTCCCTCGGTGTTGAACAACAAAATATAAACCTTCAAATGAAAAAATTTCGTACAGATGGAGTCGCAGTGGCTGCTACATGAGGAAGGCACCAGGGTGGCTGAGTGCCGCACCGGCGCGCCCCAGCGCTAAGTGCTCGAGCTGGAAATGCCTGGGTTAGAGAATCTAGCTGTCATGTCCTATAGATGCGCAACAGCTGAGGTAATTTGACATAACAGTCGCTAGGTTTAAATGCAAAAATGACAGGTTCTCGCTTCGGTAAAGCTCTGAAACAGATGAAATAATTCGAAGAAGGAAAAATAATTGATACATGCAGTGAGTCCTTTGTTCGGTAGCAGAACAGCTGATAGGCTTTGTGCTGGTTACAATTATTAAACTGCGTACGCAAGCAGCAAACTAGAATAATTAGAACATTACTTAGAATAATTTACCCCTATCACGAATAGCAGGTAAATTTCACGTCTAGGGCCCTAATGACCAAGTTGTCGACGGGCCCCTCCCGATACACTCACTCACCCATTTTTCACGTCAATAATTATACCCTGGTTTCGTTTGAAAGATTATTTCTCTCTTTCTATTCAACGTCTTCGCAGACAGTGCTTATAAAAGACATATTACCTCATTTTGAAAGGCAAAGGGTATAGACGTATGGGGACACCTCGCGCACTAGACCTATACATATCTATTGAGGATAACACCCCCAAGGAGGTGGGGATGAGGTGAGGGAACCGCAGCGTGGTACAGGACCGCAGATGGGTCACAAAGACGCGTGGAAGTCTCTAATATGTGATGAGATCTCTTCATACCGGCGCCAGGCCCCGCCAAGCAGGCATCACTCCACGGTGTCACACAGGCGTTCCCACCCAAGGAAGACAGCGGCCGCTCAACGAGAACAGCATTACAATGCGTAAGATTCCGCGCCGTCTGTCCGGCACCGCCAAACGCCGCGCGCCTAAAATATGATAAGGGAATGGAATGAAAGGAAATTATGGAAACGAAACTGTGGTATTAAATTAATCACTCCAGCATTCGGCTAAGTGACATGGGTAAAGCAAGGTTTGCGGTTGTCGAGAATAGAACCCGGGACCTCCCTAATGCGTTGCCGCGGCGCCACCTCGCTTGGTTACCTTGTTTTACCTCATGTTTAGGAGTTGAATAAACTTACAGGAGTTTACTATCCACTTTCAGAAAGCAATGATTCAATTAAAGGATCTAGACGCCTCATCAGCTGAATAATGTGAAATAAGTGTCAAGAAGGGCTACATCTCATATTCTAAGAGTTAATTCTAAAGTGTTTCAGTTCAAAATGACTCGAGAATTGTAATACAGAGCCGCTAACGTTACCCAGAGAATCGTAATAAACTTAAGGAATCGTTTCCAGAAGCAACAGAAAATATAATTACTCTGTAAGCGATCTCCGCTCTGTTGACAATAAACATCTGTCGTCTCAGGTAAACGGAAATTTAGAGCCATTCCTACAAGACTTAAAACTTCTTTTTATGACCTTAGTTGCCGTATATTCCAAAACAATTATCTCTATTCTCTATTTCTGACGTTATAACTCTGTCCTTCCGTACACTTTACGACGCTCGTTCCTCGGCCAGTTTATTGCGCCGTCCGTCCGTCGTTTATTTATTGTCACGTGGGACAGCAAGGAATGTAGCATAGACTCGCGTACTGCACCGACCATACCGCAATTCTGGACACGAAGCATTTCACTGTTATTAAACATACAAATAAAACACACTTTCTCTTTCTCGCTATCATTGTTGCTCATTCTCACTATATTAAAACATTAAGCATTGGCTATGAATTGCTGAGAGCAATTAAAACTACACATTACTGCCTCGTGCGACATTAATTTCGAAGAAAGTAAGCTTTTGTGAAGAACCATTCGATATTAACGACCGACCAAGAAGATTTACACAAGCAGGAATACTTTCCATTTGGTCAGCATTCTCCAGCGTTATTGTCTCATTAGCAATGCACATTGTAAATCTTGTTATTCAAATGTTTAATGTTTAGGCGAACTGCGGCATGTACAGAGTTGGGAGTATTTCCACGAGGTTTGAACACTTTTCAAATTTACTCGTAGACCGCTGACGGACTTAATGTAAACAGATTTGAGACGTTGAGCTCTTATCCTGAAGCTTGTGTTATATAAATAAGCGGCCAGCGAAGGAACTACGCGTATTCTGCCTAACCAGTCTACAATTAAAAACAGGAATAGTGTCTTGGCTAGACTAAATATTGTAACAAATGCTGCACGCAGAACAAGCACAACTAATCCATCGAATCACAACGAACTGGTTAGTCACAATTCGCAAATGCACTGCACTCATCACTGTCCACTACACTGAACTGTCATTGTCAGCTGTCTACCAAAAATAGTCTATCAACTCCGACTCGTCTCGACTCGACTCAACTCGATTAGATTCGACTCATTGCTAGGGCGCTGGCTAGCTCCTTATATAGATATCGGATAGAAAGGAACGTTCTAGAAAGGAAAACTACTGGAAACGGGCAAAATGAATCTTCGGGAGCAGAAAGGTTGTATATAATGACTATTGTTCTGCACGGGCGATTGTTCTTGAGAAAAAGAGCTGTTAGCCGTGCCCAGGTCCAGGTAGGCAGTTGCCGATTCCAGCGACAGTGCGGCAGTAAACCTGTCGCCACTTGCCACGTACGTGGTGACAGTGTTAGAAATATTTGAACACTTTTTAATAAAATAAAAAAGAAGCGACTAATTCTAGGCAATATAGTATTTATAAAACCAAGAGATGTTTTACCATTCCTGGTGTAAATACCATGCACACTTTAGCATTTATTAAAAGTTAATATTCCATGTCACTTTATTCACGATACATTTTTGACCGGCAATGCTTTTAAATTAAGCAACTAGGTATTACTTAGTTGTATACAATCAAAACAACGTTCAAATATTTAAAATAAGCATGGACGAATAGAAGTAATAACAATAATCTCTTGCCAAGGAAAAGGAAAAAGAAGAAGAATTGAATGTTTTGAAGCATCTTCTGTCAGATGATCCATTTACATCAAAAATACACAGTATGAAATATATAGTAACGTTTAAAAAATTAATTTGCACAAGTTATATATTTTAAAAAGCACTGCTTTTTATGGTAAGGCTCATACTTACCATCTCATATTATCTCATATATTATATATTATCTATTATATATTATATCATACTTACTAGTTAAATAAATCATAATTAAAAAACAAAGAAATTTTTTTCATGTAAAAGGCAGTTGGTTTGGGGGAGTTTTTTCAATATGCCAAATAAACGCCCATCTACTTCGATAAATGAGAGATAAAATGCTTTCTTTGCAGGTAATCAAACTACAAAATAAATAACCAAGATTTACCTGCACATAAAAGTATTTTATCTGGACGGAAGTTCACTTAAGATTTAGGGCACAGAAATTAAGGAAGGTGGAGCCGAGTTCGAATTACAAACAGGTAAATTATCGGAGCTCAGCGAAGCAGACAAATTCTCAGCTGTACGTTTTTTATCTATGTTGTTATCTGCGGTTACGACTGATCGGACTGGTATGGTAAAATATTCTCCGTGAGATTTATAACTACTACTAAATCGGAGAAGACAGGAGTGTAACGATTAATTTGCAACGGAAGGAATCGTTTAGAGGACGAACTAAATGAGAAATGCTCTATGTAAAGAGATAACTGGAATAGATAATCACAAAGTAGAGATAATTAAGGCAAAAGGAAAGAAATATGTCCACTAATTAGCGTGTAAATTTGCGCATAGAGGATAATATGTTAGGGAAATAAGTTCGAATAACTGAACCTGAAGTATTCTGATTTATAAGCTCTAATTGGATTCTTCGTTTCATCAATTTATTTGCCTTCTGACTTCTCATTATTTTTATTTTTAAACCAAAAGAAGAACAACAAATAAGGAATTCTCAGTTAACTCAGAAGCTAATGGAACTCTATTATTTTGATCCCAACAAAATTGAAGGTGTTCAGAGATTAAGGCCCCTTGTGTTTAAATGTTCAAACTTGTTCTTCAATTCAAAGATATGTAAGTAAAATGATCAAACGTAGAAAAATGACGAGATTGGACACAGCTTGATAGTATCATAATTGTGTATTTACGCATTACCTTTTTGCCAAAATGGACTCATTTAGAACACAGTGATATGTCACATGCAATTACGGAATAACATTTTGCATTTAAATATTGTCCTTTACTTAATTTATAGTGTTCGGATTTCAATGACTTTGCTTCTTCTTTTCTGGTGATGCTAGGGCGTTGCTATGTGGAATATAATATGAATCAAATTAAATCACTTTTAAGCGTAATTGTTTCTCCACTTTTTGGACATTTTTATTTATGAGGTATATTTTTAAGAGTATAAGTCATTTTAAGTCATTTTTAAGAACAAATCCAGCTTTTTGTCATTTTTCTCAAGTTTTGTTACATTATTCTTATATTGGTACTATTAAGTTTCAGAGCCTCAAAATCTAAACTTTTTTTTTTTTGAAATTTCTTAGTGCGTGTGTATATGTGCGCGCGTGTGTAATGGGGGACACCTCGACCCACCGCTAATCGACATGGTCTATTGCAGACTACCACCCCCCAGGGTGAAGGGATGAGGCGAAGTGAAACCGTGGTCTGTCAGAGAGGAAAGCCAGCGAAGTCCAGAGACGCACAGAAGTCCCTAACAGTTACGGATATTAATATCTGGTGCACAATCGAAGTGTTTCCTCTACCCAGGGAGAGGGCGACTAGGCGACCCTAGCGACCCGGGCAGCAACTACCAGGAAGGGCCAGGGGAGAGGTTCCAGAACACAAGCGACTATGCCATCTGTTCGCAATTGCCGGAACGTACCACGGTGACAATTAAACCTGAAAGATGACAAGGGAGGGAAATGAGAAATGAAGGGAAAGAAATGCACCCCAGCATTCACTTAGCTGACATGGTGAAACCACGGGAAAAGCCATATCAGAGTGTACGGCCACGGGGTTCGAAAGCGTGATCTCCCGAATGCGGGCCACAGATGTTACTACCTGAGTCATTCCGCTCGGTTTCTTTGCGTGTGCCTCTAGTTGTTAAACATTTGGAACCGCCCAATAACTAAACGTTCACATATATTGAAAGTCAGACTTGTTCTCTGAAGCAGTGATGTTAGGTTACACGCAGTTCAGAGCACAATTGAGCAAAGAAGTAAAGAACTGGCCCGCAAATCGAATGACGTAACACATATCAACCGTCACCTGTCTGTATACCTGCAGCTTGGCTTTTCAAATGCTGTTATCCTCGAAGTGGAGATTCTCAGCTTTTGTAATTAAAAATAAGACAGGATTTACGTGGACTATTTTCAAATAACTGAAATAACATAAAACATAATTAGTAATGCGGTTTGGCAACTTCCTCCAAAATTAAGCTCACCGTACGCTGACTAATGCTCAAATTCATAATTTCTTTGAATGTTGTATTTTGTAGCACAACATATTAATTGCATACTAGGCATGTATATTACTACCGAAAACCTACATAAAATTGTTTTTCCGTTTGGATTCAAATTCCTACTCTAAATAGATGAGAATGGGCGATTCATGCTTACAGTCTCCGACGCAGCCATTGCAGGTGTAAATTGCGTGAAAATCTGCACTAAACTGGTATATAACCTATTGGCCCGATGTGCCCTAGACACTGCTGTGCATTACGTGAAAATCTGCACATGGAAATTTTTTTCGGAATTTCTCTTTTCCTGACAGATGAATGTCGGGTAACTCTAAAGTCTGTGGACTCCGGGATCATTTGAGCATCTTTTCATCCATTGCATTCACCATTCGATGTGATATAATCTGTTCAAGGACGTTAAACCTATAAAAATTACGCAAATTAGACAATTTATTTGATTTTTCAGTTCTGTGGTGATTTCTTGAAACGTTCTCATCACTGTTATTTCTCGCGATGTCATCCAAGTAGATATTCAAAGCTAGAATATTATAGCAACCCGCCTTTTAGAGTTGACTATCACTTCAGTCTCGTGTAGCACTCATGAGCTTATAACCAAACAAAGAAAATATTTCTGCAAACCTTCATTTAACATTAATTAATTAGGGAAAAGAAAGCCCAACATGCAACATTCATATGACTTTCTCTACCTATTCTTTAACAAACTATTCTTGCAAAATCTCGTTTTTCCATTTACATGTAAATTTATATGTAGGAATGGTTTCATTATGCATTTCCTCGTAGATAAAATGGGAATAGAACAATGAAGCAGGCTTAAGCGATAGTCAAATATTTTATAGCTATTCACTAGGGCATGGTTTTGAAATGTCATTGTTTGCATGGCCAGGGCTTAAAAAACGAACGACTTTCTAATAAGTATTAGGTACTAGAAAGAACGCACCGTGGCCGAGGGGTTAGACCGTTCGCCTACCACCTAGGTAACCCGGGTTCGATCCCAGAGACTCGCATGTGGTATTCGTAGTGGACGAAGCGGTGTTTCATGTAAAGTTTAGAGTGGAAGTGTTTTGTTTAAAATCTTCGTGTCGTATCCTTTGAAGGTGCTGAACATAAATACCAATTTTGGTATTTCATCGATTCTTTGACTCACACATACACACACTCTCTCTCTCGCACACAAACACCACACATTTTTAAAAATGTGCTTTTTTTTTTTTTTTTTTTAACTTCCGGAGTCTGAAGACTATTTTTGTGAAATCTCACTATCGAATTTTTGTGTGGAATGTAATACTTCCCCTACTTACTATACGTTGCAGAGAAAGTAAATAATAAAAGTACCTAAATGTATTTGTGCAGTTGTTTTGTTTAAATGTTTACAAAGATGTGAAGATGTTAAATAGTTAAATCATCGACAAGTATGGGCATATAAAACAGATCAATGGACATAACGTATTCTAGAAGGAGCAGGAGAAGGAGGAGGAGGAGGAGAAGAAGAAGAAGAAGAAGAAGAAGAAGGAGTAGAAGAAGAGGAAGAAGTTTTGGTCCAAGAAGAAATAAATGTATTTTTTGGCTAATTTAAATAAGTGCTTAAGAAAACTCGTGGGCAGGTGATATTAAATCAGCAGGTACTGGACGAAAATTAGTGGGAGTGAAACACTTAACAGGTTTGACGCAGAGTGTGGCAATTATCCTATTTACATAATAAATGTGCGTCAACACTAACACGCAGTTAATTCTGGATTTCCTAACTAACTGACTGGGACTTAATTAATGGAGTTCTAAAATTGCTCTATAAAGACGTGATAACACCTGTTTGTGGCTTTATATAAAAACATAAAATGTCCCACTCAGAGTTTAGATTAAAAGGCATGTTTATTACTTTCCCCAGATGTGGGCTCAAAATGAGAAACGAAATTAACAAACAGTAAACGTCTCCCTCACTTTTGAGTTCTATGTAAGGGGAATTAGATGACATTCTACGGAAGAGGATTTACGAAAACTACAATAAAAGTTGTCTATAAATGCAGAAAAAAGATACATTTTACTTACCTGTTTTTGCATTAGATAATTCACGTGCGAAACGATTAAGCAAAACTTACTGAAAGAATTTAACGGGATAGCACCCACTCCAGCCTTTTTTTCTGAAAATTTGCTTTACTCCATGAGCACTTCGTTACGTCACAATTAAAGTTACGATGCAGCTGAATTATTGGCTACATAGGCGTTTTACCGAGTAAACTGGCGCCGAGGCAACATGTGTGTCGGGAGGCTCCGGGTTCGATCCCCTGCGACCGACCACTCTGACTTGACTTTTTCCGTGGTATCCCCTTATCACTAGGCGAATGCTGGGTGCATTAATCTCTTCTCCACGGATTCCTTTCCCTTGATTTCTCATTTCCCTCCCTTGTCATCTTTCAGGTTTGGCTGGCAGCGCGGTACGTGTCGGCGAATGCGGACATATGACACAGATGCTTGCGTTCTGGAAATCCTCCTGAAAGTTGCTGCTTGGGCCGTAAGAGTCGCCTTGTCACCCTCTCCTTGAGGAGAGGAAACACTTCGATTGTGCGCCAGGTGTCAATATCTGTAACTGTTAGGGATTTCTGTGCGTCTCTGTGCTTCGCTGCCTCCGCTCTCTGATAAGCCTCCGGTCTCACTCTGCCTCATCCCTTCCCCTAGGGGTGGTAGTCCGCAAAAGATGCATGCCAGGGTTGCGGTGGGTCGTAGTGTCCCCCTTCGTTAGTACACACACACACCCATGCATTTTATACGATTTTGGCTATTTCTTGCCCGCTGGCTATCAGACGATTATAACTTGGTGAGAAATATCATTACTGCATTTTATGTCAGTGTCATTTCATTTTATTAAAAGTTTAAACGAAAACAATATCATGTGACAAATGACAAGTCCAGTTACTTATAGTGTCACTTTATTTCTCTTCTCTAAAACTGAATCACAGAACACAGTTCTATCGTTAACACAATTTACAATTCGTCATGACCTTGCAACTCATAGCTGTTCTGTTCTGTTGTAACTTTGACACAAATACTGCTTACTGCCCGCACATCGCTCTGACAGTTTTACTCACTCACAACTCTCTTAACACTGGCTAACTTACTCGTGCCGGTTCGCTTATATCCGAGAATTAACTCTCGGGGATTTCTCTGAAAATACACATTTCTGGAACCTTCTCGTACTATCTAGAACTGGCATTTGTTCTGCCCACTCATTGTCGCCGGCCGCGTGTTGTTTACCAACCGGCACTTATAAGCAGTGTTGGAGGTAGCTTATACTTGGTATGTCCTTTGCCCTCCACGGCCTCCACAACAATAATTTAATTTTCATGTCGCGTATTAGAGATTTTAACAAACTGTTTACTTGTTTTACCACACTTCCTCATTCTGTGAATTAAAATGCCCTGTTTTCTTTGTATCTTCTAAGTAAATGATTTCATAAGCACCTGAAAAATCGTTGTAATTAAATATCCCTCAAAGGGTATTTACATTTCCATAACTAGTTAACAACTTCACAGCATCATCGAGTGGGAGGGGGGCGGGGGCACGCATATTCTATTTTGCGGTGGACCTGGCCCTTGTGGGCGTGGCCTCAGCCGCCAAATTAATAGTCTCACCTACCTGATACGGAAAGGGTGAGAATGTCAACCATCTCTGGATTCCAAAGTGATTTTCAACAAATCTGTGGAGATGTGATTAATTGCTCTTCCACACTAGCCGAGTGCAGGACAAGGTTGGAAAGGGTAGAATGAGACTGAAACATTCAATGTTATAGCCTAGATTTGAACCACGGATCGTCGGGTCTCCGTCCAGCTGCTCTAACCAATAAGCTACCATGACCAACGTTCCAACACATTAAATTCAGCAACTCACTTGCATTTTCCTGGAAAACCACACAAGGAGATCTCAAACATTAATCACATTTGATTGACCTTATAGTTGGTTAAACAAGTTATCGTTGAAACGCTACAATTGCTGAGAGCGAGTGGGAGAAAGAGAGAGCGAGAGTCTAAGGAATAGTCACAATTCATAGTGAGCAAAACAGACAATCTTGTGCTTTTAAGTCTCACAGACAGACACATTCAGACACAGACATATACACACCTACACACAAATAAAAACATGCGCGCGTGCGCGCGCAGATCTTTTTCTAAAAGTGATTTTTTTTAAAGACTCAGGGGACCTCAAAAGCTATGTTTCCGGTCAAATCTCGATATCGAAATTTTGGGTGTAACACTGTACTTCCCCTACTTACCATACGTAGTAGAGAAAGTAAAAATACGCTTGATCTTCATTAGCATACTCAAATTCTAATTATTTTTCCCGTAATTCTACTAATTTGTACAAAATTACTAATAGAAAGTTTACGGAATTTTGTTGAAAGATTTAAAATAAAGAAAAATATTAGCTGAATACGTAAATAAATATTTTAAAAAGCTAGAACTAATGCCGTTTATAAGCTTTGTTTCAAACTTTATATGGCAAGTAATTTAATTCTGTCAACAGTTTGTATTACAGTTTTATAAAATATTTTTTATGGTAAACTTTATTGAAATGTTACAAATGTTACTGTTTTTTAACACAGAGTATTAAAACTAAATACAGAACTTGTTAAATTCAGTCCAAGTTTACCTGAATGTGAATAGAGTGCAACATTTATGTTCTAAAACTATAGAAACACAGAGAAGGCACAGAGTTTAAAAATGTTTTGATATTTTCCTTCTATTTGGATAAATAGATTATTTCACCGTTAAAATGCCATAAAGAATTTCCAGAATTTTGGAAATAGGAGAAAGTTAAACAAACTTGAGAACACAATTTCTGCCAGTTTTTCATCCCAAATTGCAGGAATATTTAGGAATGTTTTGTCCTTTATTACAAATATCGTAGAAATTATCTATAGGGCAAAGGGAAGGAATCACCATGCAGAATCTTCTAATTCATTGTATAGTAAGTTCCTGATTGATTTAAATCGTGATTCAAGGAAGCCAAGAGTATAACGCTGGGTACACCAACTATGTGTATTGATGAAAGGTTCTTAAGCAATGTGCCTCAAGCTTGTTAGCATGAGCACGCCTGGGAAAGACACTTGTTAGGTACCTAGATGCCTGGGCGTGACTCGTGATTGTGAATACTAATACTAAGAGAGGCGTAGTCACTCTTCTTGTCAGTTCCTGCTAATGAATGACTGAAAACCTGCTCCGGGTGAGCTACACTTCGACAGATCAACAAAATTATTGTTATGACTCTGCTGAATTATGTTGCATGTGATGTCTGAAATATTACTCTACATTCTTTTGCTTTATTTACTGCTTTGAGATAGTATTTTGTTAGTAACAGAACCTTTACATCTTAAGCTGAGTGCATCACAGTTGTAAATAAGAATGGATAATAAATTCTCCTTGAAAATGTCCCTTATATTTTGCAGAAAAGAAGGATCTGATGTGATACATTTTACACAACCTTTTCTATCCATGAAAAATTTACACATGTCCGTTATTTACTGCACTACACATTTATATAAGAATGATTCCTCGTTTCTTAATTGAGGCAATGTTTTGTGTAAGCCCTCTGAAATAATTCAGAATGTAAATATAGAGGCAAGAGAAAGCTTCCTAAAATAAATATGTTAAAATATAGGCAGCATTGTTTAAGACATGCATAAAAATAATATTGATTGTTCCACAAGTATAATGCATCCTTACTACCCCTGTGATAACAGTAATAGAATCTTACAGCTCTCCGACTGATGCTAGATCGCGAGAAATAATCTTCGTTAATACCTTCAGTCCGACGAAGTTTATTAAGATAATACGTAATAGTTCCCACTTCAGTATTTGACTCCTCTTGCAGGAACATTCATTAAATATTGTTGCATCATTATGCTATTCATGAAATATTTGCGGTTAAGAATGAATTCAAATTAGATAATTAGTTACAACATGCACAACCGAGCAGGATATAGCGTTTGAGACTTGCGTTTGGGAAGTCCGAGATTCGATTCCTATTGAGCCGGCCACCTGATCTTGGGAGCTTTCATGTTTACTCCAGGTTAGTAAGTGAATGTTGGGATAAATTACCTATACTAGCATACATTTTCCTTCTCCTCATTTCCTCTTATTTCATTTCCTTTTATTTTTCAGAGTTGTAGGGTCAGGCGCGACGGACGGTGGTGTTCGGCGTATACGATGGCTGTGCTTTGAGGAGAAAACTGCTTCTTCCTTTTTACGGAATCTTCTACCCTATCCTGCCGATACGGATTGGGACAATCGAAAAGGCAGGCCAACATAGAAGCATCAGCGACCTGCTGAGCCTGCTGCCATCTGCTCTATAGAGAAAACAGCTTATTGGAATACCCCAAAAATCAACTGTGACATTCCCCCATTATGACGTGGTCTGATTATATTTGGTGACACTCCATCTCTTAGGTTGCATTAGTACCGCGAACTGTTCGTAAAATATAACCATGGTAAAGCTACGGCCATAGTTGGTGTTATTTCATCCGTTATGCTGCCATAGAAGCCCTTCTTTTGAATCCCTTGCAGGAAAGGCAGCCAATAGGTTTTAAAACAAGATTCTGTTTAGACGGCATATTAATCTGTGGACATCATTTTATTGCTCGTGTGTGCGTGGTTTTGTCTTGAATTGTTTTAGAGCATTATATACAGTTGTAGTTCACTGTTGTTTTTACTTTTGTGTTTGCAACACAGAGAGCATTAAATATATCACGATATTTAGTGTTCTAAGGGATTTTATCCAAAAATGTTATTGCAGAACAAGATTGCCGATGGTGAGTAGGTTCATGTGTTGTGTAGTAAAGAGGTTCAAGCATTATTAAATATTTTGAAAACATGTTAATTTAACCCTGTGATATTTTGGGTTAAAATGATGCTTTTACTGTGTAGGTTGGCAGTATTGCTTTTTGGTGTAATGTCCGCTGCAATTTATTATAATATCGCTCATATTGAATTGTTGGGAAGTGCCCACACCATCCTGCATGCTCTCTCACCTGATTCCATTCTCCTGGAGGTGCAGCGTTGGTCGCAATGCTCAAATCCTCCTCTTCTAATACTTATATGCCGTGCCCAAATGACCTAGTTGTCAACGGGCCATTTTTCACTGTCAAATTTAGGATATTTGAACATACATTGTTAGAGCTGTTTTTAAAAAAATGAAGATAAAGAACACAGATTGTAGTTTGCGGTGTGACATTTCTTGACAACCTTCTCCTCACATGGTTAAACAGTGAGTGGTTCAATCATGAAGTCTAACATTTATCTTATACTAGATGAACCGGCGAACTACGTACCACCCAAAACTGATTTGATTGTAACTCTTCAACAAGAGGAAATATATACTTTCAATCTATCCAACTGCTAGCGTATGTCGATGACCTAGGCATAGTAGGGCGATCTGAAAGAGAGGCGAGAGAAGTATTTAATAAATTAGAAAAAGCAGCGAAGAAGATGGGATTAACTATCAATGAAAACAAGATGAAATATTTACAAACAAAGGACTTACAAAGGAATTATATTGTATTTGATATTTATAAATTTGAAATCGTTACACAATGTAAATATCTTGGGGCTGTTATAACAAGTAATAACAACATTGCTACAGAAATAAAAGCAAGGACGAAGATGGCTATTAGATGTTATTATGGGTTAAAGAAACAATTCCAATACCATCTCCTTAGTATAAAAATAAAATGTACACTGTATAAAACATTGATTAGAACAGTGCTAATATATGGATTAGAGAGTTGGACTAAGTAAGCAGGGCACAAAAAGATTGATGGTATTTGAAAGGGAAGTATTAAGGAAGATCTTTGGACCTGTGAACGAAAATGGGACTTGGCGTATTAGATATAATAGTGAATTATATATAATCTGTATAAATAGTCAAATGTAATTATAGTAATTAAGGCCAATAGAGTGAGATGGCTAGGGCATCTGTATAGGATGGAGGATTATAATCATCACATCGATCCGTTATCGTACAACCAGAAACGTTGGAAGACCACCCATCAGATGGCTCTATGATGTGGAAAGAGATCTGTAGCAATCAATGTAAGCTATTGGAAAAGTGTAGCGCTGCATAGAGTTGGATGGAGGCGGATCATTGCAGCCGTCTTAGCCTAATAAGCCTGTTGAACCAAAGAAGAAGAAGAAACTCTTCGTAACTATCAATTCTAATCAAACTTCCAACTCCAATTCATTGATATCGATAATATTAGACGCATCGTGTACGGTTTGAATGTTGTTGCGTTATTAATTGAAACTCATTTTCACTAAATTTTTTTGTACTTAGCTTGAGAACGTTACAATATTAAAATCCTGAAACTAATTATTCCAGTTTCGTTAAAACACATTTTGTGGTTATGTCTAAGCTCTTCTAATTCCTCGAGTCTCGCTAAAACAAAATTGAATGCATTTTTTGTTTATCTATAAGTCTGCAAAGATAGTTTACTTTAATGGAATGGCCGATAAAAATAAAAGTTCGCAAAATTAATTAAAATCAATATAACCAAATCTATTCTCAAAATCCACTTTTTTTACGAAGAAACTATTTTAAATATAATAGATGCAGCTGTGAAACGATGGTCCGCCACAAACGCCATATTTGAAAGTAATCCGAAGTGGCAAACTTTTTTGCTGTTCCTTTGGGTTTTTACTTTCTCTACTGGTAAGTAGGGGAAGTATTGTATTCCACCCAAATATTCGATGTCGAGATTTCACCGGAAATACATGTTTTGAGGCCCCCTGAATCCACAAAAAGCATTTTTAGAAAAAGGTCCGTGTGTGTGTGTCTGTGTGTCAGTCTGTCAGTCTGTCAGTCTGTCAGTCTGTCAGTCTGTCAGTCTGTGGACAGCATAACTCAAAAACGAAAAGTCGGTTAAAAACCAAAGTTGGTATTTAAGTTTAATGTCTTTCAAGGATGTGACACAATGATTTTGAAGAAAACAGCCCCACCCTAAACTATCCTTTACATGGAATATTTTTCGAAAATTTTGATTTTCTTGAAAATGGCTCTAACGATTTTGATTAAAATATCATATGTTTGAGATATTTTAGTGACAAATGAAATGTATATCTTGAATTTTCTGACTATAGCCCCTGTAGTAGTATTTACTATGGACGACTTTTGCATAACTGGTACACCGTTAGAGAGAGACCAAATCATACTCCACAAACAATGTAGATCCCGCTAAAATACACAATTTATGTCTCAATAAATTTTCTTGTAGGGTGAACCATTTCGGAGATATCATTTGTTATGCGTGTGAGTTTCGGAAAACTTAGAACTTTCGTGAAATGGGTCATCGTTGTTCATTTTTCTATATGTTACGTGCGCAAACAGAACGGAATCTCAAAGCTTTAAAAGATTTGACTATCGCACAAAGCCTACTGTATTCCAATATCCCCCTTGCACCTACAAGGAAATAAGCAAAAACATAATTTGTAAAAATGTTTATTTTAACTAACACGATGAAGATATAGGAATAAGAGTTCGTAGGAATGGTTAGTACAAAAGTAGAGAAAGTCATGTGAATGCAACACATCAGATTTTTAAAAAAAGGTCCGTGTGTGTCTCTGTGTGTCAATCTGTCAGTCTGTCAGACTGTGGACAGCATAATTCAAAAACAAAAAGTCGATTAAAAACCAAAGCTGGTATTTAAATTTAATGTCTTTCAAGGATGCGACACGATGATTTTGAAGGAAATAGCCCCAACCTAAACTATGCTTTACATGGAAAACTTTTCGAAAATTTTGATTTTCTTGAAAATGGCTCTAACGACTTTGGCTAAAATGTCATATGTTTGAGATATTTTGATGACAAATGAAATGTATATCTTGAATGTTCTGGCTATAGCCCCTGTAGTCGTATTTACTATGGACGACATATGCATAACTGGTAAACCGTTAGAGATAGATCCTATCATACTCTACAAAAAATGTAGATATTGCTAAAATACACAATTTATGTCCAAATAAATTTTCTTGTAGCGTTAACCATTTCGGAGATAATCCTTGTAATGTGTGTGAGTTTCGGAAAAATACAGTCGTGAAACGTTCATAACCAAGTCGTGAAACAACCGAGAACAAGTCACCAAACGTCCGAGACCAAGTCGTGAAACGTCCGAGACCAAGTCGTCAAACGTCCGAGACCAAGTGGTCAAACGTCCGAGACCAATACGTGAAACGTCCGTGAACAATACGTGAAACGACAGAGAACAAGTCATCAAACGTCCGAGACCAAGTCGTGAAACGTCCGTGACCAAGTCGTCAAACGTCCGTGACCAAGTCGTCAAACGTCCGAGACCAAGTCATGAAACGTCCGTGACCAAGTCATCAAACGTCTGTGACCAAGTCATCAAACGTCCGAAACCAAGTCGTCAACCGTCCGAGACCATGTCGTCAACCGTCCGAGACCTAGTCGTGAAACGTCCGAAACCAGGTCGTGAAACGTCCGAAACCAAGTCGTGAAACGTCCGAGACCAAGTCGTCGAACGTCCGAGACCAAGTCGTCAAACGTCCGAGACTAAGTCCGCAAACGTCCGAGAACAAGTCATCAAACGTCCAAGACCAAGTCGTCAAATGTCCGAGACCAAGACCTGAAACGTCCGTGACCAAGTCGTCAAACGTAAGAGAAAAAGTCCTGAAACGTCCGTGACCAAGTCGACCAACGTAGGAGACCAAGTCGTGAAACGTCGGAGACCAAGTCGTGAAACCTCCAAAGCCAAGTTGTGAAACGTCCGACACCAAGTCCTCAAACGTGCGAGACCAAGTCGTGAAACGTCCAAGACCAACTGGTGAAACGTCCGAGACCAAGTCGTGAAACGTCCAAGGACAAGTCCTCAAACGTCCGACACCAAGTCTTCAAACGTCCGACACCAAGTCTTCAAATGTCCGAGACCAAGTTATCGAACGTCCGAGTCCAAGTTGTTTTATATCAAATTTTAACTCATATTTAAAAATTTGAAGAAATAAAAACTTTCAAAAAGGAAAAGTTATATTTCATATTTAGAAAATTTCAAATTTTGAAAATTTCAAAATTTTGAAAAAGTCAAACTGTTATTGAAACTCCCAATTTTGACAAAAAATTCAAATTTTTAAAAATCCAAAATTTTGAAAAACTTCCAAATTTTGATAAAATTCCAAATTTCTAAAAAAATTCAAATTTTCAAAACTATTCCATATTTTTTAACAATTCATAGTTTTAAAAATTTTCAAATTTGAAAAATAACATATTTTGATAAAGCTAAAAATATTGAAAAAATTCAAATTTTTCAAAAAAATACAAATTTTGAAATTTTGAGAAATTACAAAATTTTGAAAAAATTTCTTACCTTGAAAAAATTTCAAAAATTTGGAGCGCTACCAAATTTTCAAAAGTACAAGTCGTCAAACGTCCAAGACCAAGTGGTGAAACGTCCGAGACCAAGTCGTGAAACGTCCAAGGCCGAGTCCTCAATCGTCCGACACCAAGTCTTCAAACGTCCGACACCAAGTCGTCAAACGTCCGAGGCCAAGTCGCGAAACCTCCGACACCAAGTCTTCAAACGTCCGACACCAAGTCATCAAACGTACGACACCAAGTCTTCAAACGTCCGACACCAAGTCGTCAAACGTCCGACACCAAGTCTTCAAACGTCCGACACCAAGTCGTCAAACGTCCGACACCAAGTCGTAAAACGTCCGACACCAAGTCTTCAAACGTCCGACACCAAGTCGTCAAACGTCCGACACCAAGTCTTCAAACGTCCGACACCAAGTCGTCAAACGTACGACACCAAGTCTTCAAACGTCGGACACCAAGCCTTCAAACGTCCGACACCAAGTCGTCAAACGTGCGACACCAAGTCTTCAAACGTCCGACACCAAGTCGTCAAACGTCCGACACCAAGTCGTCAAACGTCCGACACCAAGTCTTCAAATGTCCGACACCAAGTCGTCAAACGTCCGACACCAAGTCTTCAAACGTCCGACACCAAGTCATCAAACGTACGACACCAAGTCTTCAAACGTCCGACACCAAGTCGTCAAACGTCCGACACCAAGTCTTCAAACGTACGACACCAAGTCGTCAAACGTCCGACACCAAGTCGTAAAACGTCCGACACCAAGTCTTCAAACGTCCGACACCAAGTCGTCAAACGTCCGACACCAAGTCTTCAAACGTCCGACACCAAGTCGTCAAACGTACGACACCAAGTCTTCAAACGTCGGACACCAAGCCTTCAAACGTCCGACACCAAGTCGTCAAACGTGCGACACCAAGTATTCAAACGTCCGACACCAAGTCGTCAAACGTCCGACACCAAGTCGTCAAACGTCCGACACCAAGTCTTCAAATGTCCGACACCAAGTCGTCAAACGTCCGACACCAAGTCGTCAAACGTCCGACACCAAGTCTTCAAATGTCCGACACCAAGTCGACAAACGTCCGACACCAAGTCCTCAAACGTCCGAGGCCAAGTCGCGAAACGTCCGACACCAAGTCTTCAAACGTCCGACACCAAGTCGTCAAATGTACGACACCAAGTCTTCAAACGTCCGTCACCAAGTCGTCAAACGTCCGAGACCAAGTCGTGAAACGTCCAAGGCGAAGTCCTCAATCGTCTGACACCAAGTCTTCAAACGTCTGACACCAAGTCTTCAAACGTCCGACACCAAGTCGTAAAACGTCCGACACCAAGTCTTCAAACGTCCGAAACCAAGTCGTCAAACGTCCGACACCAAGTCTTCAAACGTCCGACACCAAGTCGTCAAACGTACGACACCAAGTCTTCAAACGTCCGAAACCAAGTCTTCATACGTCCGACACCAAGTCGTCAAACGTCCGATACCAAGTCTTCAAACGTCCGACACCAAGTCGTCAAACGTCCGACACCAAGTCTTCAAATGTCCGACACCAAGTCTTCAAACGTCCGACACCAAGTCGTCAAACGTCCGAGACCAAGTCATCAAACGTCCGAGACCAAGTTGTGATATATTAAATTTTAACTCACATTTAAAAATTTGAAGAAATAAAAACTTTCAAAAAGGAAAATTTCTATTTCATATTTAGAAAACTTCAAATTTTGAAAAGTTCAAAATTTTGAGAAATTCAAAATGTTATTGAAACTCCCAATTTTGACAAAAAATTCAGAATTATAAAAATCCAAAATTTGAAAAAATTTCAAATTTTGATAAAATTTCTAAAAAAAATCAAATTTTCAAAACTTCCATATTTTTTAAAAATTCATAGTTTTCAAAAATTTTCAAATTTTGAAAAATTATACATTTTGATAAAGCTATCAATATTGAAAGAAATCAAAATTTTCAAAAAATCCAAATTTTGAAATTTTGAGAAAATAAAAAATTTTGAAAAATTCCTAACTGTGGAAAAATTTCGAAATTTGGAGCGGTACCAAATTTTCAAAAGGACAAGTCAAACATCCAAGACCAAGTGGTGAAACGTCCGAGACCAAGTCGTGAAACCTCCAAGGCCAAGTCCTCAAACGTCCGACACCAAGTCTTCAAACGTCCGACACCAAGTCTTCAAACGTCCGACACCAAGTCTTCAAACGTCCGACACCATGTCGTCAGACGTCCGAGGCCAAGTCGCGAAACGTCCGACACCAAGTCGTCAAACGTCCGACACCAAGTCGTAAAACGTCCGACACCAAGTCTTCAAACGTCCGACACCAAGTCGTCAAACGACCGACACCAAGTCATCAAACGTCCGACACCAAGTCTTCAAATGTCCGACACCAAGTCTTCAAACGTCCGACACCAAGTCGTCAAACGTCTGAGACCAAGTCATCAAACGTCCGAGAGCAAGTTGTGATATATTAAATTTTAACTCACATTTAAAAATTTGAAGAAATAAAAACTTTCAAAAAGGAAAATTTCTATTTCATATTTAGAAAATTTCAAACTTTGAAAGGTTCAAAATTTTGAAAAATTCAAAATGTTATTGAAACTCCCAATTTTGACAAAAAATTCAGAATTATAAAAATCCAAAATTTTGAAAAAATTCCAAATTTTGATGAAATTTCTAAAAAAATCAAATTTTCAAAACTTCCATATTTTTTAAAAATTCATAGTTTTGAAAAATTTTCAAATTTTGAAAAATTATACATCTTGATAAAGCTACCAATATTGAAAGAAATCAAAATCTTCAAAAAATCCAAATTTTGAAATTTTCAGAAAATAAAAAATTTTGAAAAATTCCTAACTATGAAAAAATTTCAAAATTTGGAGCGGTACCAAATTTTCAAAAGGACAAGTCAAACATCCAAGACCAAGTGGTGAAACGTCCGAGACCAAGTCATGAAACGTCCAAGGCCAAGTCCTCAAACGTCCGACACCAAGTCTTCAAACGTTCGACACCAAGTCTTCAAACGTGCGACACCAAGTCTTCAAACGTCCGACAGCATGTCTTCAAACGTCCGACACCAAGTCGTCAAACGTCCGTCACCAAGTCTTCAAACGTCCGACACCAAGTCGTCAAACGTCCGACACCAAGTCGTAAAACGTCCGACACCAAGTCTTCAAACGTCCGACACAAAGTGTTCAAATGTCCGACACCAAGTCTTCAAACGTCCGACACCAAGTCGTCAAACGTCCGAGACCAAGTCATCAAACGTCCGAGAATAAGTTGTGATATGTTAAATTTTAACTCACATTTAAAAATTTGAAGAACTAAAAACTTTCAAAAAGGAAAATTTATATTTCATATTTAGAAAATTTCAAATTTTGAAAAGATCAAAATTTTGAAAAAGTCAAAATGTTATTGAAACTACCAATTTTGACAAAAAATTCAGAATTATAAAAATCCAAAATTTTGAAAAAATTCCAAATTTTGATAAAACTTCTAAAAAAATCAAATTTTCAAAACTTCCATATTTTTTAAAAATCCATAGTTTTGAAAAATTTTCAAATTTTGAAAAATTATACATTTTGATAAAGCTACCAATATTGAAAGAAATTAAATTTTCAAAAAATCCAAATTTTGAAATTTTGAGAAAATAAAAAATTTTGAAAAATTCCTAACTATGAAAAAATTTCAAAATTTGGAGCGGTACCAAATTTTCAAAAGGACAAGTCAAACATCCAAGACCAAGTGGTGAAACGTCTGAGACAAAGTCGTGAAATGTCCAAGGCCAAGTCCTCAAACGTCCGACACCAAGTCTTCAAACGTCCGACACCAAGTCTTCAAACGTCCGACACCAAGTCTTCAAACGTCCGACACCAAGTCTTCAAACGTCCGACACCAAGTCGCCAAAAGTCCGAGGCCAAGTCGCGAAACGTCCGACACCAAGCCTTCAAACGTCCGACACCAAGTCGTCAAACGTACGACACCAAGTCTTCAAACGTCCGACACCAAGTCGTCAAACGTCCGACACCAAGTCTTCAAACGTCCGAGACCAAGTCGTGAAACGTCCAAGGCCAAGTCCTCAAACGTCCGACACCAAGTCTTCAAACGTCCGACACCAAGTCTTCAAACGTCCGACACCAAGTTTTCAAACTTTCGACACCAAGTCGTCAAACGTCCGACACCAAGTCGTCAAACGTCAGACACCAAGTCGTCAAAAGTCCGACACCAAGTCGTCAAACGTCCGACACCAAGTCATCAAACGTCCAACACCAAGTCTTCAAACGTCCGACACCAAGTCTTGAAACGTCCGACACCAAGTCTTCAAACGTCCGACACTAAGTCGTCAAACGTCCGAGGCCAAGTCACGAAACGTCCGAGGCCAAGTCGTGAAACGTCCGAGGCCAAGTCGTGAAATGTCCGAGGCCAACTCCTCAAACGTCCGACACCAAGTCTTCAAATGTCCGAGACCAAGTTATCGAACGTCCGAGTCCAAGTTGTTTTATATCAAATTTTAACTCAGATTTAAAAATTTGAAGAAATAAAAACTTTCAAAAAGGAAAAGTTATATTTCATATTTAGAAAATTTCAAATTTTGAAAGGTTCAAAATTTTGAAAAATCAAAATGTTATTGAAACTCCCAATTTTGACAAAAAATTCAGAATTATAAAAATCCAAAATTTTGAAAAAATTCCAAATTTTGATAAAATTTCTAAAAAAATCAAATTTTCAAAACTTCCATATTTTTTAAAAATTCATAGTTTTGAAAAATTTTCAAATTTTGAAAAATTATACATTTTGATAAAGCTACCAATATTGAAAGAAATCAAAATTTTCAAAAAATCCAAATTTTGAAATTTTGAGAAAATAAAAAATTTTGAAAAATTCCTAACAATGAAAAAATTTCAAAATTTGGAGCGGTACCAAATTTTCAAAAGGACAAGTCAAACATCCAAGACCAAGTGGTGAAACGTCCGAGACCAAGTCGTGAAACGTCCAAGGCCAAGTGTTCAAACGTCCGACACCAAGTCTTCAAACGTCCGACACCAAGTCTTCAAACGTCCGACACCAAGTCTTCAAACGTCCGACACCAAGTCTTCAAACGTCCGACACCAAGTCGCCAAACGTCCGAGGCCAAGTCGCGAAACGTCCGACACCAAGTCTTCAAACGTCCGACACCAAGTCGTCAAACGTACGACACCAAGTCTTCAAACGTCCGACACCAAGTCTTCAAACGTCCGAGACCAAGTCGTGAAACGTACAAGGCCAAGTCCTCAAACGTCCGACACCAAGTCTTCAAACGTCCGACACCAAGTCTTCAAACGTCCGACACCAAGTCTTCAAACTTTCGACACCAAGTCGTCAAACGTCCGACACCAAGTCGTCAAACGTCAGACACCAAGTCGTCAAAAGTCCGACACCAAGTCGTCAAACGTCCGACACCAAGTCGTCAAACGTCCGACACCAAGTCATCAAACGTCCAACACCAAGTCTTCAAACGTCCGACACCAAGTCTTAAACGTCCGACACCAAGTCGTTAAACGTCCGGTACCAAGTCTTCAAACGTCCGACACCAAGTCGTCAAACGTCCGACACCAAGTCGTCAAACGTCCGACACCAAGTCTTCAAACGTCCGACACCAAGTCGTCAAACGTCCGACACCAAGTCTTCAAACGTACGACAAAAAGTCTTCAAACGTCGGACACCAAGTCTTCAAACGTCCGACACCAAGTCGTCAAACGTCCGACACCAAGTATTCAAACGTCCGACACCAAGTCGTCAAACGTCCGACATCAAGTCGTCAAACGTCCGACACCAAGTCTTCAAATGTCCGACACCAAGTCGTCAAACGTCCGACACTAAGTCGTCAAACGTCCGAGGCCAAGTCGCGAAACGTCCGACACCAAGTCTTCAAACGTCCGACACCAAGTCGTCAAACGTCCGACACCAAGTCTTCAAACGTCCGACACCAAGTCGTCAAACGTCCGACACCAAGTCTTCAAACGTCCGACACCAAGTCGTCAAACGTCCGACACCAAGTCTTCAAATGTCCGACACCTAGTCTTCAAACGTCCGACAGCAAGTCTTCAAACGTCCGACACCAAGTCGTCAAACGTCCGACACCAAGTCTTCAAACGTCCGACACCAAGTCGTCAAACGTCGGACACCAAGTCGTAAAACGTCCGACACCAAGTCTTCAAACGTCCGACACCAAGTCTTCAAATGTCCGAGACCAAGTCATCAAACGTCCGAGAATAAGTTGTGATATATTAAATTTTAACTCACATTCAAAAATTTGAAGAAATAAAAACTTTCAAAAAGGAAAATTTGTATTTCATATTTAGAAAATTTCAAATTTTGAAAAGATCAAATTCTGAAAAAGTCAAAATGTTATTGAAACTCCCAATTTTGACAAAAAATTCAGAATTATAAAAATCCAAAATTTTGAAAAAATTCCAAATTTTGATAAAATTTCTAAAAAAAATCAAATTTTCAAAACTTCCATATTTTTTAAAAATTCATAGTTTTGAAAAATTTTCAAATTTTGAAAAATTATACATTTTGATAAAGCTACCAATATTGAAAGAAATCAAAATTTTCAAAAAATCCAAATTTTGAAATTTTGAGAAAATAAAAAATTTTGAAAAATTCCTAACAATGAAAAAATTTCAAAATTTGGAGCGGTACCAAATTTTCAAAAGGACAAGTCAAACATCCAAGACCAAGTGGTGAAACGTCCGAGACCAAGTCGTGAAACGTCCAAGGCCAAGTGTTCAAACGTCCGACACCAAGTCTTATACGTCCGACACCAAGTCTTCAAACGTCCGACACCAAGTCGCCAAACGTCCGAGGCCAAGTCGCGAAACGTCCGACACCAAGTCTTCAAACGTCCGACACCAAGTCGTCAAACGTACGACACCAAGTCTTCAAACGTCCGACACCAAGTCTTCAAACGTCCGAGACCAAGTCGTGAAACGTCCAAGGCCAAGTCCTCAAACGTCCGACACCAAGTCTTCAAACGTCCGACACCAAGTCTTCAAACGTCCGACACCAAGTCTTCAAACTTTCGACACCAAGTCGTCAAACGTCCGACACCAAGTCGTCAAACGTCAGACACCAAGTCGTCAAAAGTCCGACACCAAGTCGTCAAACGTCCGACACCAAGTCGTCAAACGTCCGACACCAAGTCATCAAACGTCCAACACCAAGTCTTCAAACGTCGGACACCAAGTCTTCAAACGTCCGACACCAAGTCTGAAACGTCCGACACCAAGTCGTCAAACGTCCGGTACCAAGTCTTCAAACGTCCGACACCAAGTCGTCAAATGTCCGACACCAAGTAGTCAAACGTCCGAAACCAAGTCTTCAAATGTCCAACACCAAGTCGTCAAACGTCCGACACCCTGTCTTCAAACGTCCGAATCCAAGTCGTCAAACGTACGACAACAAGTCTTCAAACGTCCGATACCAAGTCGTAAAACGTCCGACACCAAGTCTTCAAACGTCCGACACCAAGTCGTCAAACGTACGACAACAAGTCTTCAAACGTCCGACACCAAGTCGTAAAACGTCCGACACCAAGTCTTCAAACGTCCGACACCAAGTCGTCAAACGTCCGACACCAAGTCTTCAAAACGTCCGACACCAAGTCGTCAAACGTCCGTAACCAAGTCTTCAAACGTCCGACACCAAGTCGTCAAACGTCCGACACCAAGTCGTCAAACGTCCGACACCAAGTCTTCAAATGTCCGACACCAAGTCGTCAAACGTCCGACACCAAGTCTTCAAACGTCCGACTCCAAGTCATCAAACGTCCGACACCAAGTCTTCAAACGTCCGAATCCAAGTCGTCAAACTTACGACACCAAATCTTCAAACGTCCCACACCAAGTCGTAAAACGTCCGACACCAAGTCTTCAAACGTCCGACACCAAGTCGTCAAACGTCCGACACCAAGTCTTCAAACGTCCGACACCAAGTCGTCAAACGTACGACACCAAGTCTTGAAACGTCGGACACCAAGTCTTCAAACGTCCGATACCAAGTCGTCAAACATCCGACGGCAAGTCTTGAAACGTCTGACACCAAGTCGTCAAACGTCCGACACCAAGTCTTCAAATTTCCGACACCAAGTCTTCAAACGTCCGACACCAAGTCGTCAAACGTCCGAGACCAAATCATCAAACGTCCGAGACCAAGTTGTGATATATTAAATTTTAACTCACATTTAAAAATTTGAAGAAATAAAAACTTTCAAAAAGGAAAATTTCTATTTCATATTTAGAAAATATCAAATTTTGAAAATTTTTAAATTTTGAAAAATTCAAAATGTTATTGAAACTCCCAATTTTGACAAAAAATTCAGAATTATAAAATCCAACATTTTCAAAAATTCCAAATTTTGATAAAATTTCTAAAAAAGTCAAATTTTCAAAACTTCCATATTTTTTATAAATTCATAGTTTTGAAAAATTTTCAAATTTTGAAAAATTATACATTTTGATAAAGCTACCAATATTGAAAGAAATCAAAATTTTCAAAAAGTCCAAATTTTGAAGTTTTGAGAAAATAAAAAATTTTGAAAAATTCCTAACTATGAAAAAATTTCAAAATTTGGAGCGGTACCAAATTTTCAAAAGGACAAGTCAAACATCCAAGACCAAGTGGTGAAACGTCCGAGACCAAGTCGTGAAACGTCCAAGGCCAAGTCCTCAAACGTCCGACACCAAGTCTTCAAACGTCCGACACCAAGTCTTCAAACGTCCGACACCAAGTCGTCAAACGTCCGACACCAAGTCGTAAAACGTCCGACACCAAGTCTTCAAACGTCCGACACCAAGTCGTCAAACGTCCGACACAAAGTCTTCAAACGTCCGACACCAAGTCGTCAAACGTACGACACCAGGTCTTCAAACGTCGGACACCAAGTCTTCAAACGTCCGACACCAAGTCGTCAAACGTCCGACACCAAGTATTCAAACGTCCGACACCAAGTCGTCAAACGTCCGACACGAAGTCGTCAAACGTCCGACACCAAGTCTTCAAACGTCCGACACCAAGTCGTCAAACGTCCGAGGCCAAGTCATGAAACGTCCGACACCAAGTCTTCAAACGTCCGACACCAAGTCGTCAAACGTCCGACACCAAGTCTTCAAACGTCCGACACCAAGTCGTAAAACGTCCGACACCAAATCTTCAAACGTCCGACACCAAGTCCTCAAACGTCCAACACCAAGTCCTCAAACGTCCGACATCAAGTCGTCAAACGTCCAACACCAAGTCTTCAAACGTCCGACACCAAGTCGTCAAACGTCCGACGCCAAGTCGTCAAACGTCCGACACCAAGTCCTCAAATGTCCTACACCAAGTCGTTAAACGTCCGACACCAAGTCGTCAAACGTCCGAGGCCAAGTCGCGAAACGTCCGACACCAAGTCTTCAAACGTCCTAATCCAAGTCGTCAAACGTACGACACCAAGTCTTCAAACGTTGGACACCAAGTCGTAAAACGTGCGACACCAGGTCTTCAAACATCCGACACCAAGTCCTCAAACGTCCGACACCAAGTCTTCAAACGTCCGACACCAAGTCGTCAAACGTCCGACACCAAGTCGTAAAACGTCCGACACCAAGTCTTCAAACGTCCGACACCAAGTCGTCAAACGAACGACACCAAGTCTTCAAACGTCCGACACCAAGTCTTCAAACGTCCGAGAGCAAGTCGTCAAACGTCCGACACCAAGTCTTCAAACGTCCGACACCAAGTCGTCAAACGTCCGACACCAAGTGTACAAATGTCCGACACCAAGTCTTCAAACGTCCGACACCAAGTCGTCAAACGTCCGAGACCAAGTCATCAAACGTCCGAGAATAAGTTGTGATATATTAAATTTTAACTCACATTTAAAAATTTGAAGAAATAAAAGTTTCAAAAAGGAAAATTTGTATTTCATATTTAGAAAATTTCAAATTTTGAAAAGATCAAAATTTTGAAAAAGTCAAAATGTTATTGAAACTCCCTTTTTTGACAAAAAATTCAGAATTATAAAAATCCAAAATTTTGATAAAATTCCAAATTTTGATAAAATTTCTAAAAAAAATCAAATTTTCAAAACTTATATATTTTTTAAAAATTCATAGTTTTGAAAAATTTTCAAATTTTGAAAAATTATACATTTTGATAAAGCTACCAATATTGAAAGAAATCAAAATTTTCAAAAAATCCAAATTTTGAAATTTTGAGAAAACAAAAAATTTTGAAAAATTCCTAACAATGAAAAAATTTCAAAATTTGGAGCGGTACCAAATTTTCAAAAGGACAAGTCAAACATCCAAGACCAAGTGGTGAAACGTCCGAGACCAAGTCGTGAAACGTCCAAGGCCAAGTGTTCAAACGTCCGACACCAAGTCTTCAAACGTCCGACACCAAGTCTTCAAACGTCCGACACCAAGTCTTGAAACGTCCAACACGAAGTCTTCAAACGTCCGACACCAAGTCGCCAAACGTCCGAGGCCAAGTCGCGAAACGTCCGACACCAAGTCTTAAAACGTCCGACACCAAGTCGTCAAACGTACGACACCAAGTCTTCAAACGTCCGACAACAAGTCGTCATACGTCCGACACCAAGTCTTCAAACGTCCGACACCAAGTCTTCAAACGTCCGACACCAAGTCGTAAAACGTCCGACACCAAGTCTTCAAACGTCCGACACCAAGTCTTCAAACGTCCGACACCAAGTCTTCAAACGTCCGACACCAAGTCGTCAAACGTCCGACACCAAGTCTTCAAACGTCCGACACCAAGTCGTCAAACGTCCGACAAAAAGTCTTCAAATGCCCGACAACAAGTCGTCAAACGTCAGACACCAAGTCGTCAAACGTCCGAGGCCAAGTCGCGAAACGTCCGACACCAAGTCTTCAAACGTCCGAATCCAAGTCGTCAAACGTGCGACACCAAGTCTTCAAACGTCCGACACCAAGTCGTAAAACGTCCGACACCAAGTCTTCAAACGTCCGACACCAAGTCGTCAAACGTCCGACACCAAGTCTTCAAACGTCCGACACCAAGTCGTCAAACGCCCGACACCAAGTCTTCAAACGTCCGACACCAAGTCGTCAAACGTCCGACACCAAGTCGTCATACGTCCAACACCAAGTCTTCAAATGTCCGACACCAAGTCGTCAAACGTCCGACACCAAGTCGTCAAACGTCCAAGGCCAAGTCGCGAAACGTCCGACACCAAGTCTTCAAACGTCCGACACCAAGTCGTCAAACGTCCGACACCAAGTCTTCAAACGTCCGAAACCAAGTCGTCAAACGTACGACACCAAGTCTTCAAACGTCGGACACCAAGTCTTCAAACGTCCGACACCAAGTCGTCAAACGTCCGACACCAAGTCTTCAAACGTCTGTCACCAAGTCGTCAAACGTCCGACACCAAGTCTTCAAATGTCAGACACCAAGTCTTCAAACGTCCGACACCAAGTCGTCAAACGTCCGAGACCAACTCATCAAACGTCCGAGACCAAATTGTGATATATTAAATTTTAACTCACATTTAAAAATTTGAAGAAATAAAAACTTTCAAAAAGGAAAATTTCTATTTCATATTTAGAAAATTTCATATTTTGAAAAGTTTTAAATTTTCAAAAATTCAAAATGTTATTGAAACTCCCAATTTTGACAAAAAATTCACAATTATAAAAATCCAAAATTTTGAAAAATTCCAAATTTTGACAAAATTTCTAAAAAAATCAAATTTTCAAAACTTCCATATTTTTTAAAAATTCAGTTTTGAAAAATTTTCAAATTTTGAAAAATTATACATTTTGATAGAGCTACCAATATTGAAAGAAATCAAAAATTTCAAAAAATCCAAATTTTGAAATTTTGAGAAAATAAAAAATTTTGAAAAATTCCTAACAACGAAAAAATTTCAAAATTTGGAGCGGTACCAAATTTTCAAAAGGACAAGTCAAACATCCAAGACCAAGTGGTGAAACGTCCGAGACCAAGTCGTGAAACGTCCAAGGCCAAGTCCTCAAACGTCCGACACCAAGTCTTCAAACGTCCGACACCAAGTCGTCAAACGTCCGACACCAAGTCGTCAAACGTCCGACACCAAGTGTTCAAATGTCCGACACCAAGTCGTCAAACGTCCGACACCAAGTCGTCAAACGTCCGAGGCCAAGTCGCGAAACGTCCGACAACAAGTCTTCAAACGCCCGACACCAAGTCGTCAAACGTCCGACACCAAGTCTTCAAACATCCGACACCAAGTCGTCAAACGTCCGACACCAAGTCGTAAAACGTCAGACACCAAGTCTTCAAACGTCCGACACCAAGTCGTCAAACGTACGACACCAAGTCTTCAAACGTCCGACACCAAGTCTTCAAACGTCAAACACCAAGTCGTCAAACGTCCGACACCAAGGCTTCAAACGTCCGACACCAAGTCGTCAAACGTCCGACACCAAGTGTTCAAATGTCCGACACCAAGTCTTCAAACGTCCGACACCAAGTCGTCAAACGTCCGAGACCAAGTCATCAAACGTCCGAGAATAAGTTGTGATATATTAAATTTTAACTCACATTTAAAAATTTGAAGAAATAAAAACTTTCAAAAAGGAAAATTTCTATTTCATATTTAGAAAATTTCAAATTTTGAAAACTTCAAAATTTTGAAAAAGTCAAAATGTTATATAAACTCCCAATTCTGACAAAAATTCAGAATTATAAAAATCCAAAATTTTGAAAAATTCCAAATTTTGACACAATTTCTAAAAAAATCAAATTTTCAAAACTTCCGTATTTTTTAAAAATTCAGTTTTGAAAATTTTCAAATTTTGAAAAATTATACATTTTGATAAAGCTACCAATATTGAAAGAAATCAAAATTTTCAAAAAATCCAAATTTCGAGAAAATAAAAAATTTTGAAAAATTCCTAACAATGTAAAAATTTCAAAATTTGGAGCGGTACCAAATTTTCAAAAGGACAAGTCAAACATCCAAGAAAAAGTGGTGAAACGTCCGAGACCAAGTCGTGAAACGTCCAAGGCCAAGTCCTCAAACGTCCGACACCAAGTCTTCAAACGTCCGACACCAAGTCTTCAAACGTCCGACACCAAGTCGTCAAACGTCCGACACCAAGTCTTCAAACGTCCGACACCAAGTCGTGAAACGTCCGAGACCAAGTCATCAAACGTCCGAGACCAAGTTGTGATATATGAAATTTTAACTCACATTTAAAAATTTGAAGAAAAAAAACTTTCAAAAAGGAAACTTTCTATTTCATATTTAGAAAATTTCAAATTTTGAAAACTTCAAAATTTTGAAAAATTCAAAATGTTATGATACTCCCAATTTTGACAAAAACTTCAGAATTATAAAATTCCAAATTTTGAAAAAATTCCAAATTTTGATAAAAATTCTAAAAAAATCAAATTTTCAAAACTTCCATTTTTTCAAAAATTCATAGTTTTCAAAAATTTTCAAATTTTGACAAATTATACATTTTGATAAAGCTACCAATATTGAAAGAAATCAAAATTTTCAAAAAATCCAAATTTTGAAATTTTGAGAAAATAAAAAATTTTGAAAAATTCCTAACTATGAAAAAATTTCAAAATTTGGAGCGGTACCAAATTTTCAAAAGGACAAGTCAAACATCCAAGACCAAGTGGTGAAACGTCCGAGACCAAGTCGTGAAACGTCCAAGACCAAGTCCTCAAACGTCCGACACCAAGTCTTCAAACGTCCGACACCAAGTCATCAAACGTCCGACACCAAGTCTTCAAACGTCCGACACCAAGTCTTCAAACGTCCGACACCAAGTCGCCAAACGTCCGAGGCCAAGTCGCGAAACGTCCGACACCAAATCCTCAAACGTCCGAGACCAAGTCATCAAACGTCCGAGACCAAGTTGTGATATATTAAATTTAAACTCACATTTAAAAATTTGAAGAAATAGAAACTTTCTAAAAGGAAAATTTCTATTTCATATTTAGAAAATATCAAATTTAGAAAAGTTCAAAATTTTGAAAAATTCAAATTGTTATTGAAACTCCCAATTTTGACAAAAAATTCAGAATTATAAAAATCCAATATTTTGAAAAATTCCAAATTTTGATAAAATATCTAAAAAAATCAAATTTCAAAACTTCCATATTTTTTAAAAATTCATAGTTTTGAAAAATTTTCAAATTTTGAAAAATTATACATTTTGATAAAGCTACCAATATTGAAAGAAACCAAATTTTCAAAAAATCTACATTTTGAAATTTTGAGAAAATACAAAATTTTGAAAAATTCCTAACTATGAAAAAATTTCAAAATTTGGAGCGGTACCAATTTTCAAAAGGACAAGTCAAACATCCAAGACCAAGTGGTGAAACGTCCGAGACCAAGTCGTGAAACGTCCAAGGCCAAGTCCTCAAACGTCCGACACCAAGTCTTCAAACGTCCGACACCAAGTCTTCAAACGTCCGACACCAAGTCTTCAAACGTCCGACACCAAGTCTTCAAACGTCCGACACAAAGTCGTCAAACGTGCGAGGCCAAGTCGCGAAACGTCCCACACCAAGTCTTCAAACGTCCGACACCAAGTCTTCAAACGTCCGACACCAAGTCGTAAACGTCCGACACCAAGTCGTAAAACGTCCGACACCAAGTCTTCAAACGTCCGACACCAAGTCAAACGTCCGACACCAAGTCTTCAAACGTCCGACACCAAGTCGTCAAACGTCCGACACCAAGTCTTCAAACGTCCGACACCAAGTCGTCAAACATCCGACACCAAGTCGTCAAACGTCCAACACCAAGTCGTCAAACGTCCGACACCAAGTCTTCAAATGTCCGACACACAGTCGTCAAACGTCCGACACCAAGTCGTCAAACGTCCGAGGCAAAGTCGCGAAACGTCCGACACAAAGTCTTCAAACGTCCGACACCAAGTCGTCAAACGTAAGACACCAAGTCTTCAAACGTCCGACACCAAGTCGTCAAACGTCCGACACCAACTCGTAAAACGTCCGACTCCAAGTCTTCAAACGTCCGACACCAAGTCGTCAAACGTCCGACACCAAGTCTTCAAACGTCCGACACCAAGTCGTCAAACGTCCGAGACCAAGTCATCAAATGTCCGACACCAAGTTGTGATATATTAAATTTTAACCTACATTTATAAATTTGAAGAAATAAAAACTTTCAAAAAGGAAAATTTATATTTCATATTTAGAAAATTTCAAATTTTGTAAAGTTCAAAATTTTGCAAAATTCAAAATGTTATTGAAACTCCCAATTTTGACAACAAATTCAAATAAAAAAATCCAAAATTTTGAAAAAATTCCAAATTTTGATAAAATTTCTAAAAAAATCAAATTTTCAAAACTTCCATTTTTTTAAAAATTCATACTTTTCAAAAATTTTCAAATTTTGAAAAATTAAACATTTTGATAAAGCTACGAATATTGAAACAAATCAAAATTTTAAAAAATCCAAATTTTGAAATTTTGAGGAAAATAAAAAATTTTGAAAAATTCCTAACTATGAAAAAATTTCAAAATTTGGAGCGGTACCAAATTTTCAAAAGGACAAGTCAAACATCCAAGACCAAGTGGTGAAACGTCCGAGACCAAGTCGTGAAACGTCCAAGGCCAAGTCCTCACACGTCCGACACCAACTCTTCAAACGTCCGGCACCAGGTCGTTAAACGTCCGACACCAAGTCGTAAAACGTCCGACACCAAGTCTTCAAACGTCCGACACCAAGTCGTCAAACGTCCGACACCAAGTCTTCAAACATCCGACACCAAGTCGTCAAACGTACGACACCAAGTCTTCAAACGTCACACACCAAGTCTTCAAACGTCGGACACCAGGTCGTCAAACGTCCGACACCAAGTCTTCAAGCGTCCGACACCAAGTCTTCAAATGTCCGACACCAAGTCGTCAAACGTCCGACACCAAGTCGTCAAACGTCCGAGGCCAAGTCGCGAAACGTCCGACACCAAGTCTTCAAACGTAGGACACCAAGTCGTCAAACGTCCGACACCAAGTCTTCAAACGTCCGACACCAAGTCGTCAAACGTCCGACACCAAGTCTTCAAAGGTCCGACACCAAGTCTTCAAACATCCGACACCAAGTCGTCAAACGTCCGAGACCAAGTCATCAAACGTCCGAGGCCAAGTTGTGATATATTAAATTGTAACTCACATTTAAAAATTTGAAGAAATAAAAACTTTCAAAAAGGAAAATTTCTATTTCATATTTAGAACATTTCAAATTTTGAAAAGTTCAAAATGTTATTGAAACTCCAAATTTTGACAAAAAATTCAGAACTATAAAAATCCAAAATTTTGAAAAATTACAAATTTTGATAAAATTTCTAAAAAAAATCAAATTTTCAAAACTTCCATATTTTTTAAAAATTCATAGTTTTGAAAAATTTTGAAAAATTATACATTTTGATAAAGCTACCAATATTGAAAGAAATCAAAATTTGCAAAAAATCCAAATTTTGAAATTTTGAGATAATAAAAAATTTAGAAAAATTCCTAACAATGAAAAAATTTCAAAATTTGGAGCGGTACTAAATTTTCAAAAGGACAAGTCAAACATCCAAGACCAAGTGGTGAACGTCCGAGATCAAGTCGTGAAACGTCCAAGGCCAAGTCCTCAAACGTCCGACACTTAGTCTTCAAACGTCCGACAGCAAGTCTTCAAATGTCCGACACCAAGTCGTCAAACGTCCGAGGCCAAGTCGCGAAACGTCCGACACCAAGTCTTCAAACGTCCGACACGAAGTCGTCAAACGTACGACACCAAGTCTTCAAACGTCCGACACCAAGTCGTCAAACGTCCGACACCAAGTCTTCAAACGTCCGACACCAAGTCGTCAAACGTCCGACACCAAGTCGTAAAACGTCCGACACCAAGTCTTCAAACGTCCGACACCAAGTCGTCAAACGTCCGACACCAAGTCTCCAAACGTCCGACACCAAGTCGTCAAACGTACGACACCAAGTCTTCAAACGTCGGACACCAAGTCATTAAACGTCCGACACCAAGTCGTCAAACCTCCGACACCAAGTCCTCAAACGTCCGACACCAAGTCGTCAAACGTCCGACACCAAGTCTTCAAACGTCCGACAGCAAGTCGTCAAACGTACGACACCAAGTCTTCAAACGTCCGACACCAAGTCGTCAAACGTCCGACACCAAGTCGAAAAAGGTCCGACACTAAGTCTTCAAACGTCCGACACCAAGTCGTCAAACGTCCGAAACCAAGTCTTCAAACGTCCGACACCAAGTCGTCAAACGTACGACCCCAAGTCTTCAAATGTCGGACACCAAGTCTTCAAACGTCCGACACCAAGTCGGCAAACGTCCGACACCAAGTCTTCAAACGTCCGACACCAAGTCGTCAAACGTCCGACACCAAGTCTCCAAATGTCCGACACCAAGTCTTCAAACGTCCGACACCAAGACGTCAAACGTCCGAGACCAAGTCATCAAACGTCCGAGAACAAGTTGTGATATATTAAATTTTAACTCACATTTAAAAATTTGAAGAAATAATAACTTTCAAAAAGGAAAATTTCTATTTCATATTTAGAAAATTTCAAATTTTGAAAAGTTCAAAATTTTGAAAAATTCAAAATGTTATCGAAACTCCCAATTTTGACAAAAATTCAGAATTATAAAAATCCAAAATTTTGAAATATTCCAAATTTTGATAAAATTTCTAAAAAAAATCAAATTTTCAAAACTTCCATATTCTTTAAAAATTCATAGTTTTGAAAAATTATACATTTACATAAAGCTAAAAATATTGAAAGAAATCAAAATTTTCAAAAAATCCAAATTTTGAAACTTTGAGAAAATAAAAAATTTTGAAAAATTCCTAACTACGAAAAAATTTCAAAATTTGGAGCAGTACCAAATTTTCAAAAGGACAAATCAAACATCCAAGACCATGTGGTGAAACGTCCGAGACCAACTCGTGAAACGTTTAAGGCCAAGTCCTCAAACGTCCGACACTAAGTCTTCAAACGTCCGACACCAAGTCTTCTAACGTCCGACACCAAGTCTTCAAACGTCCGACACCAAGTCGTCAAACGTCCGTCACCAAGTCGTCAAACGTCCGACACCAAGTCTTCAAATGTCCGACACCAAGTCGTCAAACCTCCGACACCAAGTCGTCAAACGTCCGAGGCCAGGTCGCGAAACGTCCGACACCAAGTCTTCAAACGTCCGACACCAAGTCGTCAAACGTACGACACCAAGTCTTCAAACGTCCGACACCAAGTCGTCAAACGTCCGACACCAAGTCGTAAAACGTCCGACACCAGGTCTTCAAACGTCCGACACCAAGTCGTCAAACGTACGACACCAAGTCTTCAAACGTCCGACACCAAGTCGTCAAACGTCCGACACCAAGTCTTCAAACGTCCGACACCAAGTCGTCAAACGTCCGACACCAAGTCTTCAAATGTCCGACACCAAGTCTTCAAACGTACGACACCAAGTCGTCAAACGTCCGAGACCAAGTCATCAAACGTCCGAGACCAAGTTGTGATATATTAAATTTTAACTCACATTTAAAAATTTGAAGAAATAAAAACTTTCAAAAAGGAAAATTTCTATTTCATATTTAGAAAATTTCAAATTTTGAAAAGTTCAAAATTTTGAAAAATTCAAAATGTTATTTAAACTCCCAATTTTGACAAAAAATTCAGAATTATAAAAATCCAAAATTTTGAAAAAAATCCAAATTTTGATAAAATTTCTAAAAAAATCAAATTTTCAAAACTTCCATATTTTTTAAAAATTCATAGTTTTGAAAAATTTTCAAATTTTGAAAAATTATACATTTTTGTAAAGCTACCAATATTGAAAGAAATCTAAATTTTCAAAAAATCGAAATTTTGAAATTTTGAGAAAATAAAAAATTTTCAAAAATTTCTAACTATGAAAACATTTAAAAATTTGGAGCGGTACCAAATTTTCTTAAGGGCAACTCAAATATCCAAGACCAAGTGGTGAAACGTCCGAGACCAAGTCGTGAGACGTCCAAGGCCAAGTCCTCAAACGTCCGACACCAAGTCTTCAAACGTCCGACACCAAGTCTTCAAACCTCCGACACCAAGTTTTCAAACGTCCGACACCAAGTCTTCAAACGTCCGACACCAAGTCGTCAAACGTCCGACACCAAGTCTTCAAACGTCCGACACCAAGTCGTCAAACGTCCGTCACCAAGTCGTAAAACGTCCGACACCAAGTCTTCAAACGTCCGACACCAAGTCGTCAAACGTCCGACACCAAGTCTTCAAACCTCCGACACCAAGTCCTCAAACGTACGACACCAAGTCTTCAAACGTCGGACACCAAGCCTTCAAACGTCCGACACCAAGTCGTCAAACGTCCGACACCAAGTCGTCAAACGTCCGACACCAAGTCTTCAAACGTCCGACACCAAGTAGTCAAACGTCCGACACCAAGTGTTGAAATGTCCGACACCAAGTCGTCAAACGTCCGACACCAAGTAGTCAAACGTCCGAGGCCAAGTCGCGAAACGTCCGACACCAAGTCTTCAAACGTCCGACACCAAGTCGTCAAACGTATGACACCAAGTCTTCAAACGTCCGACACCAAGTCGTAAAACGTCCGACACCAAGTCTTCAAACGTCCGACACCAAGTCGTCAAACATCCGACACCAAGTCTTCAAACGTCCGACACCAAATCGTCAAACGTACGACACCAAGTCTTCAAAAGTCGGACACCAAGTCTTCAAACGTCCGACACCAAGTCATCAAACGTCCGACATCAAGTCTTCAAACGTCAGACACCAAGTCGTCAAACGTCCGACACCAAGTCGTCAAACGTCCGACACCAAGTCTTCAAATGTCCGACACCAAGTCGTCAAACGTCCGACACCAAGTCGGCAAACGTCCGACACCAAGTCATCAAACGTCCAACACCAAGTCTTCAAACGTCCGACACCAAGTCTTCAAACGTCCGACCCCAAGTCGTCAAACGTCCGAGGCCAAGTCGCGAAACGTCCGACACCAAGTCTTCAAACGAACGACACCAAGTCGTCAAACGTACGACACCAAGTCTTCAAACGTCCGACACCAAGTCTTCAAAAGTCCGACACCAAGTCGTCAAACGTCCGACACGAAGTCGTAAAACGTCCGACACCAAGTCTTCAAACGTCCGACACCAAGTCGTCAAACGTCCGACACGAAGTCTTCAAACTTCCGACACCAAGTCGTCAAACGTACGACACCAAGTCTTCAAACGTCGGACACCAATTCTTCAAACGTCCGACACCAAGTCGTCAAACGTCCGACACCAAGTCTTCAAACGTCCGACACCAAGTCGTCAAACGTCCGACTCTAAGTCGTCAAACGTGCGACATCAAGTCTCCAAATGCCCGACACCAAGTCGTCAAACGTCCGACACCAAGTCGCCAAACGTCCGAGGCCAGGTCGCGAAACGTCCGACACCAAGTCTTCAAACGTCCGACACCAAGTCGTCAAACGTACGACACCAAGTCTTCAAACGTCCGACACCAAGTCGTCAAACTTCCGACACCAAGTCGTAAAACGTCCGACACTAAGTCTTCAAACGTCCGACACCAAGTCGTCAAACGTCCGACACCAAGTCTTCAAACGTCCGACACCAAGTCGTCAAACGTACAACACCAAGTCTTCAAACGTCGGACACCAAGTCTTAAAACGTCCGACACCAAGTCGACAAACGTCCGACACCAAGGCTTCAACGTCCGACACCAAGTCGTCAAACGTCCGACACCAAGTCTTCAAATGTCCGACACCAAGTCTTCAAACGTCCGACACCAAGTCGTCAAACGTCCGAGACCAAGTCATCAAACGTCCGAGACCAAGTTGTGATATATTAAATTTTAACTCACATTTAAAAATTTGATGAAATAAAAACTTTCAAAAAGGAAAATTTCTATTTCATATTTAGAAAATTTCAAATTTTGAAAAGTTCAAAATTTTCAAAAATTCAAAATGTTATTGAAACTGCCAATTTTGATAAAAAATTCAGAATTATAAAACTCCAAAATTTTGAAAATATTCCTTATTTTGATTAAATTTCTAAAAAAATCAAATTTTCAAAACTTCCATATTTTTTAAAAATTAATAGTTTTGAAAAATTTTCAAATTTTGAAAAATGATACATTTTGATAAAGCTACCAATATTGAAAGAAATCAAAATTTTCAAAAAATCCAAATTTTGAAATTTTGAGGAAAATAAAAAATTTTGAAAATTTCCTAACTATGAAAAAATTTCAAAATTTGGAGCGGTACCAAATTTTCAAAAGGACAAGTCAAACATCCAAGACCAAGTGGTGAAACGTCCGAGACCAAGTCGTGAAACGTCCAAGGCCAAGTCCTCAAACGTCCGACACCAACTCTTCAAACGTCCGACACCAAGTCGTTAAACGTCCGACACCAAGTCGTAAAACGTCCGACACCAAGTCGTCAAACGTCCAACACCAGGTCGTCAAACGTCCGACACCAAGTCTTCAAACATCCGACACCAAGTCGTCAAACGTACGACACCAAGTCTTCAAACGTCGGACACCAAGTCTTCAAACGTCGGACACCAGGTCGTCAAACGTCCGACACCAAGTCTTCAAACGTCCGACACCAAGTCGTCAAACGTCCGACACCAAGTCGTCAAACGTCCGAGGCCAAGTCGCGAAACGTCCGACACCAAGTCTTCAAACGTCCGACACCAAGTCGTCAAACGTACGACACCAAGTCTTCAAACGTCCGACACCAAGTCGTCAAACGTCCCACACCAAGTCGTCAAACGTCCGACACCAAGTCTTCAAACGTCCGACACCAAGTCGTCAAACGTCCGACACCATGTCTTCAAACTTCCGACACCAAGTCGTCAAACGTACGACACCAAGTCTTCTAACGTTGGACACCAAGTCTTCAAACGTCCGACACCAAGTCGTCAAACGTCCGACACCAAGTCTTCAAACGTCCGACACTAAGTCGTCAAACGTCCGACACCAAGTCTTCAAAGGTCCGACACCAAGTCTTGAAAC
Source organism: Tenodera sinensis (assembly GCA_030765045.1). Taxonomy (NCBI): domain Eukaryota; kingdom Metazoa; phylum Arthropoda; class Insecta; order Mantodea; family Mantidae; genus Tenodera; species Tenodera sinensis. Next base: position 59,212,792 of record CM060971.1, on the reverse strand, counting down.
GTCCGACACCAAGTATCAAACGTCCGAGACCAAGTCATCAAACGTCCGAGGCCAAAATGTGATATATTAAATTTTAACTCACATTTAAAAATTTGAAGAAATAAAAACTTTCAGAAAGGAAAATTTCTATTTCATATTTAGAAAATTTCAAATTTTGAAAAGTTCAAAATTTTGAAAAATTCAAAATGTTATTGAAACTCCCAATTTTGACAAAAAATTCACAATTATTAAATTCAAGATATTGAAAAATTCCAAATTTTGATAAAATTTCTAAAAAAATCAAATTTTCAAAACTTCCATATTTTTTAAAAATTAATAGTTTTGAAAAATTTTCAAATTTTGAAAAATTATACATTTTGATAAAGCTACCAATATTGAAAGAAATCAAAATTTTCAAAAAATCCAAATTTTGAAATTTTGAGAAAATAGAAAATTTTGAAAAATTCCTAACTATGAAAAAATTTCAAAATTTGGAGCGGTACCAAATTTTCTAAAGGACAAGTCAAACATCCAAGACCAAGTGGTGAACGTCCGAGATCAAGTCGTGAAACGTCCAAGGCCAAGTCCTCAAACGTCCGACACCAAGTCTTCAAACGTCCGACACCAAGTCTTTAAACGTCCGACACCAAGTCTTCAAACGTCCGACACCAAGTCGTCAAACGTCCGAGGCCAAGTCGCGAAACGTCCGACACCAAGTCTTCAAACATCCGACACCAAGTCGTCAAACGTACGACACCAAGTCTTCAAACGTCCGACACCAAGTCGTCAAACGTCCGACACCAAGTCGTAAAACGTCCGACACCAAGTCTTCAAACGTCCGACACCAAGTCGTCAAACGTCCGACCCCAAGTCTTCAATCGTCCGACACCAAGTCGTCAAACGTACGACACCAAGTCTTCAAACGTCCGACACCAAGTCGTCAAACGTCCGACACCAAGTCATCAAACGTCCGACACCAAGTGTTCAAACGTCCGACACCAAGTCTTTAAACGTCCGACACCAAGTCGCCAAACGTCCGAGGCCAAGTCGCGAAACGTCCGACACCAAGTCTTCAAACGTCCGACACCAAATCGTCAAACGTCCGAGACCAAGTCATCAAACGTCCGAGACCAAGTTGTGATATATTAAATTTAAACTCACATTTAAAAATTTGAAGAAATAGAAACTTTCTAAAAGGAAAATTTCTATTTCATATTTAGAAAATTTCAAATTTATAAAAGTTCAAAATTTTGAAAAATTCAAAATGTTATTGAAACTCCCAATTTTGACAAAAAATTCAGAATTATAAAAATCCAAATTTTGAAAAATTCCAAATTTTGATAAAATTTCTAAAAAAATCAAATTTCAAAACTTCCATATTTTTTAAAAATTCATAGTTTTGAACAATTTTCAAATTTTGAAAAATTATACATTTTGATAAAGCTACCAATATTGAAAGAAACCAAATTTTCAAAAAATCCAAATTTTGAAATTTTGAGAAAATACTAAATTTAAAAAATTCCTATTTATGAAAAAATTTCAAAATTTGGAGCGGTACCAATTTTCAAAAGGACAAGTCAAACATCCAAGACCAAGTGGTGAAACGTCCGAGACCAAGTCGTGAAACGTCCAAGGCCAAGTCCTCAAACGTCCGACACCAAGTCTTCAAACGTCCGACACCAAGTCATCAAACGTCCGACACCAAGTCTTCAAACGTCCGACACCAAGTCTTCAAACGTCCGACACCAAGTCGCCAAACGTCCGAGGCCAAGTCGCGAAACGTCCGACAGCAAGTCTTCAAATGTCCGACACCAAGTCTTCAAACGTCCGACACCAAATCGTCAAACGTCCGAGACCAAGTCATCAAACGTCCGAGACCAAGTTGTGATATATTAAATTTAAACTCACATTTAAAAATTTGAAGAAATAGAAACTTTCTAAAAGGAAAATTTCTATTTCATATTTAGAAAATTTCAAATTTAGAAAAGTTCAAAATTTTGAAAAATTCAAAATGTTATTGAAACTCCCAATTTTGACAAAAAATTCAGAATTATAAAAATCCAACATTTTGAAAAATTCCAAATTTTGATAAAATTTCTAAAAAAATCAAATTTCAAAACTTCCATATTTTTTAAAAATTCATAGTTTTGAAAAATTTTGAAATTTTGAAAAATTATACATTTTGATAAAGCTACCAATATTGAAAGAAGCCAAATTTTCAAAAAATCCAAATTTTGAAATTTTGAGAAAATACAAAATTTTGAAAAATTCCTAACTATGAAAAAATTTCAAAATTTGGAGCGGTACCAATTTTCAAAAGGACAAGTCAAACATCCAAGACCAAGTGGTGAAACATCCGAGACCAAGTCGTGAAACGTCCAAGGCCAAGTCCTCAAACGTCCGACACCAAGTCTTCAAACGTCCGACACCAAGTCTTCAAACGTCCGACACCAAGTCTTCAAACGAAAGACACCAAGTCGTCAAACGTCCGAGGCCAAGTCGCGAAACGTCCCACACCAAGTCTTCAAACGTCCCACACCAAGTCTTCAAACGTCCGACTCCAAGTCGTCAAACGTCCGACACCAAGTCTTCAAACGTCCGACACCAAGTCGTCAAACTTCCGTCACCAAGTCGTAAAACGTCCGACACCAAGTCTTCAAACGTCCGACACCAAGTCGTCAAACGTCCGACACCAATTCTTTAAACCTCCGACACCAAGTGCTCAAACGTACGACACCAAGTCATCAAACGTCGGACACCAAGCCTTCAAACGTCCGACACCAAGTCGTCAAGCGTCCGACACCAAGTCTTCAAACGTCCGACAACAAGTAGTCAAACGTCCGACACCAAGTGTTGAAATGTCCGACACCAAGTCGTCAAACGTCCAACACCAAGTAGTCAAACGTCCGAGGCCAAGTCGCGAAACGTCCAAGGCCAAGTCCTCAAACGTCCGACACCAAGTCTTCAAACGTCCGACACCAAGTCTTCAAACGTCCGACACCAAGTCTTCAAACGTCCGACACCAAGTCGTCAAACGTACGACACCAAGTCTTCAAACGTCCGACACCAAGTCGTAAAACGTCCGACACCAAGTCTTCAAACGTCCGACACCAAGTCGTCAAACGTCCGACACCAAGTCTTCAAACGTCCGACACCAAATCGTCAAACGTACGACACCAAGTCTTCAAAAGTCGGACACCAAGTCTGCAAACGTCCGACACCAAGTCATCAAACGTCCGACATCAAGTCTTCAAACGTAAGACACCAAGTCGTCAAACGTCCGACACCATGTCGTCAAACGTCCGACACCAAGTCTTCAAATGTCCGACACCAAGTCGTCAAACGTCCGACACCAAGTTGGCAAACGTCCGAGGCCTAGTCGCGAAACGTCCGACACCAAGTGTTCAAACGTCCGACATCAAGTCGTCAAACGTACGACACCAAGTCTTCAAACGTCTGACACCAAGTCGTCAAACGTCCGACACCAAGTCGTCAAACGTCCAACATCAAGTCTTCAAACGTCCGACACCAAGTCTTCAAACGTCCGACCCCAAGTCGTCAAACGTCCGAGGCCAAGTCGCGAAACGTCCGACACTAAGTCTTCAAACGAACGACACCAAGTCGTCAAAAGTACGACACCAAGTCTTCAAACGTCCGACACCAAGTCTTCAAAAGTCCGACACCAAGTCGTCAAACGTCCGACACCAAGTCGTAAAACGTCCGACACCAAGTCTTCAAACGTCCGACACCAAGTCGTCAAACGTCCGACACGAAGTCTTCAAACTACCGACACCAAGTCGTCAAACGTACGACACCAAGTCTTCAAACGTCGGACACCAATTCTTCAAACGTCCGACACCAAGTCGTCAAACGTCCGACACCAAGCCTTCAAACGTCCGACACCAAGTCGTCAAACGTCCGACTCCAAGTCGTCAAACGTGCGACATCAAGTCTCCAAATGCCCGACAGAAAGTCGTCAAACGTCCCACACCAACTCGTCAAACGTCCGAGGCCAAGTCGCGAAACGTCCGACACCAAGTCTTCAAACGTCCGACACCAAGTCGTCAAACGTACGCCACCAAGTCTTCAAACGTCGGACACCAAGTCTTCAAACGTCGGACACCAAGTCTTCAAACGTCCGACACCAAGTCGTCAAACGTACGACACCAAGTCTTCAAAATTCCGAAACCAAGTCGTCAAACGTCCGACACCAAGTCTTCAAATGTCCGACACCAAGTCGTCAAACGTCCGACACCAAGTCGTCAAACGTCCGAGGCCAAGTCGCGAAACGTCCGACACCAAGTCTTCAAACGTCCGACACCAAGTCGTCAAACGTACGACACCAAGTCTTCAAACGTCCGACACCAAGTCGTTAAACGTCCGACACCAAGTCGTAAAACGTCCGACACCAAGTCTTCAAACGTCCGACACCAAGTCGTCAAACGTCCGACCCCAAGTCGTCAAACGTCCGAGACCAAGTCATCAAACGTCCGAGACCAAGTTGTGATATATTAAATTTAAACTCACATTTAAAAATTTCAAGAAATAGAAACTTTCAAAAAGGAAAATTTCTATTTCATAGTTAGGAAATTTCAAATTTTGAAAAGTTCAAAATTTTGAAAAATGCAAAATGTTATTGAAACTCCCAATTTTGACAAAAAATTCAGAATTATAAAAATCCCAAATTTTCAAAAATTCCAACTTTAGATAAAATTTCTAAAAAAATCAAATTTTCAAAACTTCCATATTCTTTAAAACTTCATAGTTTTGAAAAATTTTCAAATTTTGAAAAATTATACATTTTGATAAAGCTACCAATATTGAAAGAAATCAAAATTTTGAAAAAATCATTATTTTGAAATTTTGAGAAAATAAAAAATTTTGAAAAATTCCTAACTATGAAAAAATTTCAAAATTTGGAGCGGTACCAAATTTTCAAAAGGACAAGTCAAACATCCAAGACCAAGTGGTGAAACGTCCGAGACCAAGTCGTGAAACGTCCAAGGCCAAGTCCTCAAACGTCCGACACCAAGTCTTCAAACGTCTGACACCAAGTCATCAAACGTCCGACACCAAGTGTTCAAACGTCCGACACCAAGTCTTCAAACGTCCGACACCAAGTCGCCAAACGTCCGAGGCCAAGTCGCGAAACGTCCGACACCAAGTCTTCAAACGTCCGACACCAAATCGTCAAACGTCCGAGACCAAGTCATCAAACGTCCGAGACCAAGTTGTGATATATTAAATTTAAACTCACATTTAAAAATTTGAAGAAATAAACTTTCTAAAAGGAAAATTTCTATTTCATATTTAGAAAATTTCAAATTTAGAAAAGTTCAAAATTTTGAAAAATTCAAAATGTTATTGAAACTCCCAATTTTGACAAAAAATTCAGAATTATAAAAATCCAAAATTTTGAAAAATTCCAAATTTTGATAAAATTTCTAAAAAAATCAAATTTCAAAACTTCCATATTTTTTAAAACTTCATAGTTTTGAAAAATTTTCAAATTTTGAAAAATTATACATTTTGATAAAGCTACCAATATTGAAAGAAACCAAATTTTCAAAAAATCCAAATTTTGAAATTTTGAGAAAATACTAAATTTTGAAAAATTCCTATTTATGAAAAAATTTCAAAATTTGGAGCGGTACCAATTTTCAAAAGGACAAGTCAAACATCCAAGACCAAGTGGTGAAACGACCGAGACCAAGTCGTGAAACGTTTACGGCCAAGTCCTCAAACCTCCGACACCAAGTCTTCAAACGTCCGACACCAAGTCGTCAAACGTCCGAGACCAAGTCATCAAACGTCCGAGACCAAGTTGTGATATATTAAATTTTAACTCACATTTGAAAATTTGAAGAAATAGAAACTTTCAAAAAGGAAAATTTCTATTTCATAGTTAGAAAATTTCAAATTTTGAAAAGTTCAAAATTTTGATAAATTCAAAATGTTATTGAAACTCCCAATTTTGACAAAATATTCAGAATTATAAAAATCCAAAATTTTGAAAAATTCCAACTTTAGATAAAATTTCTAAAAAAATCAAATTTTCAAAACTTCCATATTTTTTGAAACTTCATAGTTTTGAAAAATTTTCAAATTATGAAAAATTATACATTTTCATAAAGCTACCAATATTGAAAGAAATCAAAATTTTGAAAAAATCCAAATTTTGAAATTTTGAGAAAATAAAAAATTTTGAAAAATTCCTAACTATGAAAAAATTTCAAAATTTGGAGCGGTACCAAATTTTCAAAAGGACAAGTCAAACATCCAAGACCAAGTGATGAAACGTCCGAGACCTAGTCGTGAAACGTCCAAGGCCAAGTCTTCAAACGTCCGACACCAAGTCGCCAAACGTCCGAGGCCAAGTCGCGAAACGTCCGACACCAAGTCTTCAAACGTCCGACACCAAGTCTTCAAACGTCCGACACCAAATCGTCAAACGTCCGAGACCAAGTCATCAAACGTCCGAGACCAAGTTGTGAAATATTAAATTTAAACTCACATTTAAAAATTTGAAGAAATAGGAACTTTCTAAAAGGAAAATTTCTATTTCATATTTAGAAAATTTCAAATTTAGAAAAGTTCAAAATTTTGAAAAATTCAAAATGTTATTGAAACTCCCAATTTTGACAAAAAATTCAGAATTATAAAAATCCAAAGTTTTGAAAAATTCCAAATTTTGATAAAATTTCTAAAAAAATTAAATTTTCAAAACTTCCATATTTTTTAAGAATTCGTAGTTTTGAAAAATTTTCAAATTTTGAAAAATTATACATTTTGATAAACCTATCAATATTGAAAGAAATCAAAATTTTCAAAAACCCAAATTTTGAAATTTTGAAAAAAATTAAAAGTTTGAAAAATTCCTAACCATGAAAAAATTTCAAAATTTGGAGCGGTACCAAATTTTCAAAAGGACAAGTCAAACATCCAAGACCAAGTGGTGAAACGTCCAAGATCAAGTCCTCAAACGTCCGACACCAAGTCTTCAAACGTCCGAAACCAAGTCTTCAAACGTCCGACACCAAGTCTTCAAACGTCCGACACCAAGTCTTCAAACGTCCGACACCAAGTCGCCAAACGTCCGAGGCCAAGTCGCGAAACGTCCGACACCAAGTCTTCAAACGTCCGACACCAAGTCGTCAAACGTACGACACCAAGTCTTCAAACGTCCGACACCAAGTCATCAAACGTCCGACACCAGGTCGTCAAACGTCCGAGACCAATTCATCAAACGTCCGAGACCAGGTTGTGATATATTAAATTTTAACTCACATTTAAAAATTTGAAGAAATAAAAACTTTCAAAAAGGTAAACTTCTATTTCATATTTAGAAAATTTCAAATTTTGAAAAGTTCAAAATTTTGAAAAATTCAAAATGTTATTGAAACTCCCAATTTTGACAAAAAATTCAGAATTATGCACATCCAAAATTTTGAAACAATTCCAAATTTTGATAAAATTTCTAAAAAAAATCAAATTTTCAAAACTTCCATTTTTTAAAAATTCATAGTTTTGAAAAATTTTCAAATTTTGAAAAATTATACATTTTGATAAAGCTACCAATATTGAAAGAAATTAACATTTTCAAAAAATCCAAATTTTGAAATTTTGAGAAAATAAAAAATTTTGAAAAATTCCTAACTATGAAAAAATTTCAAAATTTTGAGCGGTACCAAATGTTCAAAAGGACAAGTGAAACATCCAAGACCAAGTGGTGAAACGTCCGAGACCAAGTCGTGAAACTTCCAAGGCCAAGTCCTCAAACGTCCGACACCAAGTCTTCATACGTCCGACACCAACTCTTCAAATGTCCGACACCAAGTCTTCAAACGTCCGACACCAAGTCTTCAAACGTCCGACACCAAGTCGTCAAACGTCCGACACCAAGTCTTCAAACGTCCGACACCAAGTCGTCAAACGTCCGACACCAAGTCGTAAAACGTCCGACACCAAGTCGTAAAACGTCCGACTCCAAGTCGTCAAACGTACGACACCAAGTCATCAAACGTCCGACACCAGGTCGTCAAACGTCCGAGACCAATTCATCAAACGTCCGAGACCAGGTTGTGATATATTAAATTTTAACTCACATTTAAAAATTTGAAGAAATAGAAACTTTCAAAAAGGAAAATTTCTATTTCATATTTGGAAAATTTCAAATTTTGAAAAGTTAAAAATTTTGAAAAATTCAAAATGTTATTGAACCTCCCAGTTTTGACAAAAAAATTCAGAATTATAAAAATCCAAAATTTTGAAAAAATTCCAAATTTTGATAAAATTTCTAAAAAAAATCAAATTTTCAAAACTTCCATTTTTTTAAAAATTCATAGTTTTCAAAAATTTTCAAATTTTGAAAAATTATAAATTTTGATAAAGCTACCAATAATGAAAGAAATCAAAATTTTCAAAAAATCCAGATTTTGAATTTTTGAGAAAATAAAAAATTTTGAAAAATTCCTAATTATGAAAAAATTTCAAAATTTGGAGCGGTACCAAATTTTCAAAAGGACAAGTCAAACATCCAAGACCAATTGTGAAACGTCCGAGACCAAGTCGTGAAACGTCCAAGGCCAAGTTCACAAACGTCCGACACCAAGTCTTCAAACGTCCGACACCAAGTCTTCAAACGTCCGACACCAAGTCTTCAAACGTCCGACACCAAGTCGTCAAACGTCCGAGGCCAAGTCGCGAAACGTCCGACACCAAGTCTTCAAACGTCCGACACCAAGTCGTCAAACGTACGACACCAAGTCGTCAAACGTCCGACACCAAGTCTTCAAACGTCCGACACCAAGTCGTCAAACGTCCGACACCAAGTCGTAAAACGTGCGACACCAAGTCGTAAAACGTCCGACACCAAGTCGTCAAACTTCCGCCACCAAGTCTCCAAACGTCCGACACCAAGTCGCCAAACGTACGACACCAAGTCTTCAAACGTCGGACACCAAATCTTCAAACGTCCGACACCAAGTCGTCAAACGTCCGACACCAAGTCTTCAAACGTCCGACAGCAAGTCTTCAAACGTCCGACAACAAGTCATCAAACGTCCGACACCAAGTCTTCAAATGTCCGACACCAAGTCGTCAAACGTCCGACACCAAGTCCTCAAACGTCCGAGGCCAAGTCGCGAAACGTCCGACACCAAGTCTTCAAACGTCCGACACCAAGTCGTCAAACGTACGACACCAAGTTTTCAAACGTCCGACACCAAGTCGTCAAACGTCCGACACCAAGTCGTCAAACGTCCGACAACAAGTCGTCAAACGTCCGAGGCCAAGTCGCGAAACGTCCAACACCAAGTCTTCAAACGTCCGACACCAAGTCGTCAAACGTACGACACCAAGTCTTCAAACGTCCGACTCCAAGTCGACAAACGTCCGACATCAAGTCGTAAAACGTCCGACACCAAGTCTTCAAACGTCCGATACCAAGTCGTCAAACGTCCGACAACAAGTCTTCAAACGTCCGAAACCAAGTCGTCAAACGTCCGACACCAAGTCTTCAAACGTCCGACACCAAGTCGTCAAACGTCCGACACCAAGTCTTCAAACGTCCGACACCAAGTCGTCAAACGTCCGACACCAAGTCTTCAAATGTCCGACACCAAGTCTTCAAACGTCCAACACCAAGTCGTCAAACGTCCGAGACCAAGTCATCAAACGTCCGAGACCAAGTATTGATACATTAAATTTTAACTCACATTTAAAAATTTGAAGAAATAAAAACTTTCAAAAAGGAAAATTTCTATTTCATATTTGGAAAATTTCAAATTTTGAAAAGTTCAAAATTTTGAAAAATTCAAAATGTTATTGAACCTCCCAGTTTTGACAAAAAAATTCAGAAGTATAAAAATCCAAAATTTTGAAAAAATTCCAAATTTTGATAAAATTTCTAAAAAAAATCAAATTTTCAAAACTTCCATTTTTTTAAAAATTCATAGTTTTCAAAAATTTTCAAATTTTGAAAAATTATAAATTTTGATAAAGCTACCAATAATGAAAGAAATCAAAATTTTCAAAAAATCCAAATTTTGAATTTTTGAGAAAATAAAAAATTTTGAAAAATTCCTAATTATGAAAAAATTTCAAAATTTGGAGCGGTACCAAATTTTCAAAAGGACAAGTCAAACATCCAAGACCAAGTGGTGAAACGTCCGAGACCAAGTCGTGAAACGTCCAAGGCCAAGTTCACAAACGTCCGACACCAAGTCTTCAAACGTCCGACACCAACTCTTCAAACGTCCGACACCAAGTCTTCAAACGTCCGACACCAAGTCTTCAAACGTCCGAGGCCAAGTCGCGAAACGTCCGACACCAAGTCTTCAAACGTCCGACACCAAGTCGTCAAACGTACGACACCAAGTCTTAAAACGTCCGACACCAAGTCGTCAAACGTCCGACACCAAGTCTACAAACGTCCGACACCAAGTCGTCAAACGTCCGACACCAAGTCGTAAAACGTGCGACACCAAGTCGTAAAACGTCCGACACCAAGTCGTCAAACGTCCGAAACCAAGTCTCCAAACGTCCGACACCAAGTCGTCAAACGTACGACACCAAGTCTTCAAACGTCGGACACCAAATCTTCAAACGTCCGACACCAAGTCGTCAAACGTCCGACACCAAGTCTTCAAACGTCCGACACCAAGTCGTCAAACGTCCGACAACAAGTCATCAAACGTCCGACACCAAGTCTTCAAATGTCCGACACCAAGTCGTCAAACGTCCGACACCAAGTCGCGAAACGTCCGACACCAAGTCTTCAAACGTCCGACACCAAATCGTCAAACGTACGACACCAAGTTTTCCAACGTCCGACACCAAGTCGTCAAACGTCCGACACCAAGTCGCGAAACGTCCGACACCAAGTCTTCAAACGTCCGACACCAAGTCGTCAAACGTACGACACCTAGTCTTCAAACGTCCGACTCCAAGTCGTCAAACGTCCGACATCAAGTCGTAAAACGTCCGACACCAAGTCTTCAAACGTCCGATACCAAGTTGTCAAACGTCCGACACCAAGTCTTCAAACGTCCGAAACCAAGTCGTCAAACGTCCGACACCAAGTCGTCAAACGTCCGAGGCCAAGTCGCGAAACGTCCGACACCAAGTCTTCAAACGTCCGACACCAAGTCGTCAAACGTACGACACCAAGTCTTCAAACGTCCGACTCCAAGTCGTCAAACGTCCGACACCAAGTCGTAAAACGTCCGACACCAAGTCTTCAAACGTCCGACACCAAGTCGTCAAACGTCCGACACCAAGTCTTCAAAAGTCCGACACCAAGTCGTCAAACGTCCGACACCAAGTCTTCAAATGTCCGACACCAAGTCTTGAAACGTCCAACACCAAGTCGTCAAACGTCCGAGACCAAGTCATCAAACGTCCGAGACCAAGTTGTGATATATTAAATTTTAACTCACATTTAAAAATTTGAAGAAATAAAAACTTTCATAAAGGAAAATTTCTATATCATTTTTAGAAAATTTCAAGTTTTGAAAAGTTCAAAATTTTGAAATATTCAAAATGTTATTGAAACTCCCAGTTTTGACAAAAAAATTCAGAATTATAAAAATCCAAAATTTTGATAAAATTTCTAAAAAAAATCAAATTTTCAAAACTTCCATTTTTTTAAAAATTCATAGTTTTCAAAAATTTTCAAATTTTGAAAAATTATAAATTTTGATAAAGCTACCAATATTGAAAGAAATCAAAATTTTCAAAAAATCCAAATTTTGAATTTTTGAGAAAATAAAAAATTTTGAAAAATTCCTAATTATGAAAAAATTTCAAAATTTGGAGCGGTACCAAATTTTCAAAAGGACAAGTCAAACATCCAAGTCCAAGTGGTGAAACGTCCGAGACCAAGTCGTGAAACGTCCAAGGCCAAGTTCTCAAACGTCCGACACCAAGTCTTCAAAATTCCGACACCAAGTCTTCAAACGTCCGACACCAAGTCTTCAAACGTCCGACACCAAGTCTTCAAACGTCCGACACCAAGTCGTCAAACGTACGACATCAAGTCTTAAAACGTCCGACACCAAGTCTTCAAACGTCCGACACCAAGTCGTCAAACGTCCGACACCCAGTCTTCAAACGTCCGACACCAAGTCGTCAAACGTCCGACACCAAGTCTTCAAACGTCCGACACCAAGTCGTCAAACGTACGACACCAAGTCTTCAAACGTCGGACACCAAATCTTCAAACGTCCGACACCAAGACGTCAAACGTCCGACACCCAGTCTTCAAACGTCCGACACCAAGTCGTCAAACGTCCGACAACAAGTCGTCAAACGTACGCGACCAAGTTTTCAAACGTCCGACACCAAGTCGTCAAACGTCCGACACCAAGTCGTCAAACGTCCGACACCAAGTCGTCAAACGTCCGACACCAAGTCGCGAAACGTCCGACACCAAGTCTTCAAACGTCCGACACCAAGTCGTCAAACGTACGACACCAAGTCTTCAAACGTCCGACACCAAGTTTTCAAACGTCCGACACCAAGTCGTCAAACGTCCGACACCAAGTCGTCAAACGTCCGACACCAAGTCGTCAAACGTCCGACACCAAGTCGCGAAACGTCCGACACCAGGTCTTCAAACGTCCGACACCAAGTCGTCAAACGTACGACACCAAGTCTTCAAACGTCCGACTCCAAGTCGTCAAACGTCCGACACCAAGTCGTAAAACGTCCGACACCAAGTCTTCAAACGTCCGACACCAAGTCGTCAAACGTCCGACACCAAGTCTTCAAACGTCCGACACCAAGTCGTCAAACGTACGACACCAAGTCTTCAAACGTCGGACACCATGTCGTCAAACGTCCGACACCAAGTCTTCAAATGTCCGACACCAAGTCTTCAAACGTCCAACACCAAGTCGTCAAACGTCCGAGACCAAGTCATCAAACGTCCGAGACCAAGTTGTGATATATTAAATTTTAACTCACATTTAAAAATTTGAAGAAATAAAAACTTTCAAAAAGGAAAATTTCTATTTCATATTTGGAAAATTTCAAATTTTGAAAAGTTCAAAATTTTGAAAAATTCAAAATGTTATTGAAACTCCCAGTTTTGACAAAAAAAACTCAGAATTATAAAAATCCAAAATTTTGAAAAAATTCCAAATTTTGATAAAACTTCTAAAAAAAATCAAATTTTCAAAACTTCCATTTTTTTAAAAATTCATAGTTTTCAAAAATTTTCAAATTTTGAAAAATTATAAATTTTGATAAAGCTACCAATATTGAAAGAAATCAAAATTTTCAAAAAATCCAAATTTTGAATTTTTGAGAAAATAAAAAATTTTGAAAAATTCCTAATTATGAAAAAATTTCAAAATTTGGAGCGGTACCAAATTTTCAAAAGGACAAGTCAAACATCCAAGACCAAGTGGTGAAACGTCCGAGACCAAGTCGTGAAACGTCCAAGGCCAAGTTCTCAAACGTCCGACACCAAGTCTTCAAACGTCCGACTACAAGTCTTCAAACGTCCGAGACCAAGTCTTCAAACGACCGACACCAGGTCTTCAAACGTCCGACACCAAGTAGTCAAACGTCCGAGGCCAACTCGCGAAACGTCCGACACCAAGTCTTCAAACGTCCGACACCAAGTCGTCAAACGTACGACACCAAGTCTTAAAACGTCCGACACCAAGTCGTCAAACGTCCGACACCAGGTCTTCAAACGTCCGACACCAAGTCGTCAAACGTACGACACCAAGTCTTCAAACGTCGGACACCAAATCTTCAAACGTCCGACACTAAGTCGTCAAACGTCCAAGGCCAAGATCTCAAACGTCCGACACCAAGTCTTCAAACGTCCGACACCAAGTCTTCAAACATCCGACACCAAGTCTTCAAACGTCCGACACCAAGTCTTCAAACGTCCGACACCAAGTCGTCAAAAGTACGACACCAAGTCTTAAAACGTCCGACACCAAATCGTCAAACGTCCGACACCAAGTCTTCAAACGTCCGACACCAAGTCGTCAAACGTCCGACACCAAGTCGTAAAACGTCCGACACCAAGTCTTCAAACGTCCGACACCAAGTCGTCAAACGTCCGACACCAAGTCTTCAAACGTCCGACACCAAGTCGTCAAACGTACGACACCAAGTCTTCAAACGTCGGACACCAAATCTTCAAACGTCCGACACCAAGTCGTCAAACGTCCGACACCAAGTCTTCAAACGTCCAACACCAAGTCGTCAAACGTCCGACAACAAGTCATCAAACGTCCGACACCAAGTCTTCAAATTTCCGACACCAAGTCGTCAAACGTCCGACACCAAGTCGTCAAACGTCCGAGGCCAAGTCGCGAAACGTCCGACACCAAGTCTTCAAACGTCCGACACCAAGTCGTCAAACGTACGAGACCAAGTTTTCAAACGTCCGACACCAAGTCGTCAAACGTCTGACACCAAGTCGTCAAACGTCCGACACCAAGTCGTCAAACGTCCAACAACAAGTCGCGAAACGTCCGACACCAAGTCTTCAAACGTCCGACACCAAGTCGTCAAACGTAGGACACCAAGTCTTCAAACGTCCGACTCCAAGTCGTCAAACGTCCGACACCAAGTCGTAAAACGTCCGACACCAAGTCTTCAAACGTCCGACACCAAGTCGTCAAACGTCCGACACCAAGTCTTCAAACGTCCGACACCAAGTCGTTAAACGTCCGAGGCCAAGTCGCGAAACGTCCGACACCAAGTCTTCAAACGTCCGACACCAAGTCGTCAAACGTACGACACCAAATCTTCAAACGTCCGACTCCAAGTCGTCAAACGTCCGACACCAAGTCGTAAAACGTCCGACACCAAGTCTTCAAACGTCCGACAACAAGTCATCAAACGTCCCACACCAAGTCTTCAAACGTCCGACACCAAGTCGTCAAACGTACAACACCAAGTCTTCAAACGTCGGACACCAAGTCTTCAAACGTCCGACACCAAGTCGTCAAACGTCCGACACCAAGTCTTCAAACGTCCGACACCAAGTCGTCAAACGTCCGACACCAAGTCTTCAAATGTCCGACACCAAGTCTTGAAACGTCCAACACCAAGTCGTCAAACGTCCGAGACCAAGTCATCAAACGTCCGAGACCAAGTTGTGATATATTAAATTTTAACTCACATTTAAAAATTTGAAGAAATAAAAACTTTCATAAAGGAAAATTTCTATTTCATTTTTAGAAAATTTCAAATTTTGAAAAGTTCAAAATTTTGAAAAATTAAAAATGTTATTGAAACTCCCAGTTTTGACAAAAAAAATTCAGAATTATAAAAATAAAAAATTTTGAAAAAATTCCAAATTTTGATAAAATTTCTAAAAAAAATCAAATTTTCAAAACTTCCATTTTTTTAAAAATTCATAGTTTCCAAAAATTTTCAAATTTTGAAAAATTATAAATTTTGATAAAGCTACCAATATTGAAAGAAATCAAAATTTTCAAAAAATCCAAATTTTGAATTTTTGAGAAAATAAAAAATTTTGAAAAATTCCTAATTATGAAAAAATTTCCAAATTTGGAGCGGTACCAAATTTTCAAAAGGACAAGTCAAACATCCAAGACCAAGTGGTGAAACGTCCGAGACCAAGTCGTGAAACGTCCAAGGCCAAGTTCTCAAACGTCCGACACCAAGTCTTCAAACGTCCGACACCAAGTCTTCAAACGTCCGACACCAAGTCTTCAAACGTCCGACACCAAGTCGTCAAACGTCCGACACCAAGTCTTCAAACGTCCGACACCAAGTCGTCAAACGTCCGACACCAAGTCGTAAAACGTCCGACACCAAATCTTCAAACGTCCGACACCAAGTCGTCAAACGTCCGACACCAAGTCTTCAAACGTCCGACACCAAGTCGTCAAACGTACGACACCAAGTCTTCAAACGTCTGACACCAAATCTTCAAACGTCCGACACCAAGACGTCAAACGTCCGACACCCAGTCTTCAAACGTCCGACACCAAGTCGTCAAACGTCCGACAACAAGTCGTCAAACGTACGAGACCAAGTTTTCAAACGTCCGACACCAAGTCGTCAAACGTCCGACACCAAGTCGTCAAACGTCCGACACCAAGTCGTCAAACGTCCGACACCAAGTCGCGAAACGTCCGACACCAAGTCGTCAAACGTCCGACACCAAGTCGTCAAACGTCCGACACCAAGTCGTCAAACGTACGACACCAAGTCTTCAAACGTCCGACACCAAGTCGTCAAACGTCCGACACCAAGTCGTAAAACGTCCGACACCAAGTTGTGATATATTAAATTTTAACTCACATTTAAAAATTTGAAGAAATAAAAACTTTCAAAAAGGAAAATTTCTATTTCATATTTGGAAAATTTCAAATTTTGAAAAGTTCAAAATTTTGAAAAATTCAAAATGTTATTGAAACTCCCAGTTTTGACAAAAAAAACTCAGAATTATAAAAATCCAAAATTTTGAAAAAATTCCAAATTTTGATAAAACTTCTAAAAAAAATCAAATTTTCAAAACTTCCATTTTTTTAAAAATTCATAGTTTTCAAAAATTTTCAAATTTTGAAAAATTATAAATTTTGATAAAGCTACCAATATTGAAAGAAATCAAAATTTTCAAAAAATCCAAATTTTGAATTTTTGAGAAAATAAAAAATTTTGAAAAATTCCTAATTATGAAAAAATTTCAAAATTTGGAGCGGTACCAAATTTTCAAAAGGACAAGTCAAACATCCAAGACCAAGTGGTGAAACGTCCGAGACCAAGTCGTGAAACGTCCAAGGCCAAGTTCTCAAACGTCCGACACCAAGTCTTCAAACGTCCGACTACAAGTCTTCAAACGTCCGACACCAAGTCTTCAAACGACCGACACCAGGTCTTCAAACGTCCGACACCAAGTAGTCAAACGTCCGAGGCCAACTCGCGAAACGTCCGACACCAAGTCTTCAAACGTCCGACACCAAGTCGTCAAACGTACGACACCAAGTCTTAAAACGTCCGACACCAAGTCGTCAAACGTCCGACACCAGGTCTTCAAACGTCCGACACCAAGTCGTCAAACGTACGACACCAAGTCTTCAAACGTCGGACACCAAATCTTCAAACGTCCGACACTAAGTCGTCAAACGTCCAAGGCCAAGATCTCAAACGTCCGACACCAAGTCTTCAAACGTCCGACACCAAGTCTTCAAACATCCGACACCAAGTCTTCAAACGTCCGACACCAAGTCTTCAAACGTCCGACACCAAGTCGTCAAAAGTACGACACCAAGTCTTAAAACGTCCGACACCAAATCGTCAAACGTCCGACACCAAGTCTTCAAACGTCCGACACCAAGTCGTCAAACGTCCGACACCAAGTCGTAAAACGTCCGACACCAAGTCTTCAAACGTCCGACACCAAGTCGTCAAACGTCCGACACCAAGTCTTCAAACGTCCGACACCAAGTCGTCAAACGTACGACACCAAGTCTTCAAACGTCGGACACCAAATCTTCAAACGTCCGACACCAAGTCGTCAAACGTCCGACACCAAGTCTTCAAACGTCCAACACCAAGTCGTCAAACGTCCGACAACAAGTCATCAAACGTCCGACACCAAGTCTTCAAATTTCCGACACCAAGTCGTCAAACGTCCGACACCAAGTCGTCAAACGTCCGAGGCCAAGTCGCGAAACGTCCGACACCAAGTCTTCAAACGTCCGACACCAAGTCGTCAAACGTACGAGACCAAGTTTTCAAACGTCCGACACCAAGTCGTCAAACGTCTGACACCAAGTCGTCAAACGTCCGACACCAAGTCGTCAAACGTCCAACAACAAGTCCCGAAACGTCCGACACCAAGTCTTCAAACGTCCGACACCAAGTCGTCAAACGTAGGACACCAAGTCTTCAAACGTCCGACTCCAAGTCGTCAAACGTCCGACACCAAGTCGTAAAACGTCCGACACCAAGTCTTCAAACGTCCGACACCAAGTCGTCAAACGTCCGACACCAAGTCTTCAAACGTCCGACACCAAGTCGTTAAACGTCCGAGGCCAAGTCGCGAAACGTCCGACACCAAGTCTTCAAACGTCCGACACCAAGTCGTCAAACGTACGACACCAAATCTTCAAACGTCCGACTCCAACTCGTCAAACGTCCGACACCAAGTCGTAAAACGTCCGACACCAAGTCTTCAAACGTCCGACAACAAGTCATCAAACGTCCCACACCAAGTCTTCAAACGTCCGACACCAAGTCGTCAAACGTACAACACCAAGTCTTCAAACGTCGGACACCAAGTCTTCAAACGTCCGACACCAAGTCGTCAAACGTCCGACACCAAGTCTTCAAACGTCCGACACCAAGTCGTCAAACGTCCGACACCAAGTCTTCAAATGTCCGACACCAAGTCTTGAAACGTCCAACACCAAGTCGTCAAACGTCCGAGACCAAGTCATCAAACGTCCGAGACCAAGTTGTGATATATTAAATTTTAACTCACATTTAAAAATTTGAAGAAATAAAAATTTTCATAAAGGAAAATTTCTATTTCATTTTTAGAAAATTTCAAATTTTGAAAAGTTCAAAATTTTGAAAAATTAAAAATGTTATTGAAACTCCCAGTTTTGACAAAAAAAATTCAGAATTATAAAAATAAAAAATTTTGAAAAAATTCCAAATTTTGATAAAATTTCTAAAAAAAATCAAATTTTCAAAACTTCCATTTTTTTAAAAATTCATAGTTTCCAAAAATTTTCAAATTTTGAAAAATTATAAATTTTGATAAAGCTACCAATATTGAAAGAAATCAAAATTTTCAAAAAATCCAAATTTTGAATTTTTGAGAAAATAAAAAATTTTGAAAAATTCCTAATTATGAAAAAATTTCCAAATTTGGAGCGGTACCAAATTTTCAAAAGGACAAGTCAAACATCCAAGACCAAGTGGTGAAACGTCCGAGACCAAGTCGTGAAACGTCCAAGGCCAAGTTCTCAAACGTCCGACACCAAGTCTTCAAACGTCCGACACCAAGTCTTCAAACGTCCGACACCAAGTCTTCAAACGTCCGACACCAAGTCGTCAAACGTACGACACCAAGTCTTAAAACGTCCGACACCAAATCGTCAAACGTCCGACACCAAGTCTTCAAACGTCCGACACCAAGTCGTCAAACGTCCGACACCAAGTCGTAAAACGTCCGACACCAAATCTTCAAACGTCCGACACCAAGTCGTCAAACGTCCGACACCAAGTCTTCAAACGTCCGACACCAAGTCGTCAAACGTACGACACCAAGTCTTCAAACGTCTGACACCAAATCTTCAAACGTCCGACACCAAGACGTCAAACGTCCGACACCCAGTCTTCAAACGTCCGACACCAAGTCGTCAAACGTCCGACAACAAGTCGTCAAACGTACGAGACCAAGTTTTCAAACGTCCGACACCAAGTCGTCAAACGTCCGACACCAAGTCGTCAAACGTCCGACACCAAGTCGTCAAACGTCCGACACCAAGTCGCGAAACGTCCGACACCAAGTCTTCAAACGTCCGACACCAAGTCGTCAAACGTACGACACCAAGTCTTCAAACGTC
This sequence comes from Tenodera sinensis, assembly GCA_030765045.1. Classification (NCBI taxonomy): domain Eukaryota; kingdom Metazoa; phylum Arthropoda; class Insecta; order Mantodea; family Mantidae; genus Tenodera; species Tenodera sinensis. The sequence goes on along the minus strand of CM060971.1, from coordinate 59,193,233 downwards.
CGACACCAAGTTTTCAAACGTCCGACACCAAGTCGTCAAACGTCCGACACCAAGTCGTCAAACGTCCGACACCAAGTCGTCAAACGTCCGACACCAAGTCGCGAAACGTCCGACACCAAGTCTTCAGACGTCCGACACCAAGTCGTCAAACGTACGACACCAAGTCTTCAAACGTCCGACTCCAAGTCGTCAAACGTCCGACACCAAGTCGTAAAACGTCCGACACCAAGTCTTCAAACGTCCGACACCAAGTCGTCAAACGTCCTACACCAAGTCTTCAAACGTCCGACACCAAGTCGTCAAACGTACGACACCAAGTCTTCAAACGTCGGACACCCAGTCGTCAAACGTCCGACACCAAGTCTTCAAATGACCGACACCAAGTCTTCAAACGTCCAACACCAAGTCGTCAAACGTCCGAGACCAAGTCATCAAACGTCCGAGACCAAGTTGTGATATATTAAATTTCAACTCACATTTAAAAATTTGAAGAAATAAAAACTTTCAAAAAGGAAAATTTCTATTTCATATTTGGAAAATTTCAAATTTTGAAAAGTTCAAAATTTTGAAAAATTCAAAATGTTATTGAAACTCCCAGTTTTGACAAAAAAACTCAGAATTATAAAAATCCAAAATTTTGAAAAAATTCCAAATTTTGATAAAATTTCTAAAAAAAATCAAATTTTCAAAACTTCCATTTTTTTAAAAATTCATAGTTTTCAAAAATTTTCAAATTTTGAAAAATTATAAATTTTGATAAAGCTACCAATATTGAAAGAAATCAAAATTTTCAAAAAATCCAAATTTTGAATTTTTGAGAAAATAAAAAATTTTGAAAAATTCCTAATTATGAAAAAATTTCAAAATTTGGAGCGGTACCAAATTTTCAAAAGGACAAGTCAAACATCCAAGACCAAGTGGTGAAACGTCCGAGACCAAGTCGTGAAACGTCCAAGGCCAAGTTCTCAAACGTCCGACACCAAGTCTTCAAACGTCCGACTACAAGTCTTCAAACGTCCGACCCCAAGTCTTCAAACGTCCGACACCAAGTCGTCAAACGTCCGAGGCCAAGTCGCGAAACGTCCGACACCAAGTCTTCAAACGTCCGACACCAAGTCGTCAAACGTACGACACCAAGTCTTAAAACCCCGACACCAAGTCGTCAAACGTCCGACACCAGGTCTTCAAACGTCGGACACCAAATCTTCAAACGTCCGACACCAAGTCGTCAAACGTCCGACACCAAGTCTTCAAACGTCCGACACCAAGTCGTCAAACGTCCCACAACAAGTCATCACACGTCCGACACCAAGTCTTCAAATGTCCGACGTCAAGTCGTCAAACGTCCGACACCAAGTCGTCAAACGTCCGAGGCCAAGTCGCGAAACGTCCGACACCAAGTCTTCAAACGTCCGACACCAAGGTCGTCAAACGTACGACACCAAGTCTTCAAACGTCCGACTCCAAGTCGTCAAACGTCCGACACCAAGTCGTAAAACGTCCGACACCAAGTCTTCAAACGTCCGACACCAAGTCGTCAAACGTCCGACACCAAGTCTTCAAACGTCCGACACCAAGTCGTCAAACGTACGAAACCAAGTCTTCAAACGTCGGACACCAAGTCTTCAAACGTCCGACACCAAGTCGTCAAACGTCCGACACCATGTCTTCAGACGTCCGACACCAAGTCGTCAAACGTCCGACACCAAGTCTTCAAATGTCCGACACCAAGTCTTGAAACGTCGAACACCAAGTCGTCAAAAGTCCGAGACCAAGTCATCAAACGTCCGAGACCAAGTTGTGATATATTAAATTTTAACTCACATTTAAAAATTTGAAGAAATAAAAACTTTCATATAGGAAAATTTCTATTTCATATTTAGAAAATTTCAAATTTTGAAAAGTTCAAAATTTTGAAAAATTCAAAATGTTATTAAAACTCCCAGTTTTGACAAAAAAATTCAGAATTATAAATATCCAAAATTTTGAAAAAATTCCAAATTTTGATAAAATTTCTAAAAAAAATCAAATTTTCAAAACTTCCATTTTTTTAAAAATTCATAGTTTTCAAAAATTTTCAAATTTTGAAAAATTATAAATTTTGATAAAGCTGCCAATATTGAAAGAAATCAAAATTTTCAAAAAATCCAAATTTTGAATTTTTGAGAAAATAAAAAATTTTGAAAAATTCCTAATTATGAAAAAATTTCAAAATTTGGAGCGGTACCAAATTTTCAAAAGGACAAGTCAAACATCCAAGACCAAGTGGTGAAACGTCCGAGACCAAGTCGTGAAACGTCCAAGGCCAAGTTCTCAAACGTCCGACACCAAGTCTTCAAACGTCCGACACCAAGTCTTCAAACGTCCGACAACAAGTCTTCAAACGTCCGACACCAAGTCTTCAAACGTCCGACACCAAGTCGTCAAACGTACGACACCAAGTCTTAAAACGTCCGACACCAAATCGTCAAACGTCCGACACCAAGTCTTCAAACGTCCGACACCAAGTCGTCAAACGTCCGACACCAAGTCGTAAAACGTCCGACACCAAGTCGTAAAACGTCCGACACCAAGTCGTCAAACGTCCGACACCAAGTCTTCAAACGTCCGACACCAAGTCGTCAAACGTACGACACCAAGTCTTCAAACGTCGGACACCATATCTTCAAACGTCCGACACCAAGACGTCAAACGTCCGACACCAAGTCTTCAAACGTCCGACACCAAGTCTTCAAACGTCCGACACCAAGTCGTCAAACGTACGACACCAAGTCTTAAAACGTCCGACACCAAATCGTGAAACGTCCGACACCAAGTCTTCAAACGTCCGACACCAAGTCGTCAAACGTCCGACACCAAGTCGTCAAACGTCCAAGGCCAAGTTCTCAAACGTCCAAAACAAGTCTTCAAACGTCCGACTACAAGTCTTCAAACGTCCGACACCAAGTCTTCAAACGTCCGACACCAAGTCTTCAAACGTCCGACACCAAGTCGTCAAACGTCCGAGGCCAAGTCGCGAAACGTCCGACACCATGTCTTCAAACGTCCGACACCAAGTCGTCAAACGTACGACACCAAGTCTTAAAACGTCCGACACCAAGTCGTCAAACGACCGACACCAGGTCTTCAAACGTCCGACACCAAGTCGTCAAACGTACGACACCAAGTCTTCAAACGTCGGACACCAAATCTTCAAACGTCCGACACCAAGTCGTCAAACGTCCAAGGCCAAGTTCTCAAACGTCCGACACCAAGTCTTCAAACGTCCGACACCAAGTCTTCAAACGTCCGACACCAAGTCTTCAAACGTCCGACACCAAGTCTTCAAACGTCCGACACCAAGTCTTCAAACGTCCGACACCAAGTCGTCAAACGTACGACACCAAGTCTTAAAACGTCCGACACCAAATCGTGAAACGTCCGACACCAAGTCTTCAAACGTCCGACACCAAGTCGTCAAACGTCCGACACCAAGTCGTAAAACGTCCGACACCAAGTCGTCAAACGTCCAAGGCCAAGTTCTCAAACGTCCGACACCAAGTCTTCAAACGTCCGACACCAAGTCTTCAAACGTCCGACACCAAGTCTTCAAACGTCCGAGACAAGTCTTCAAACGTCCGACACCAAGTCTTCAAACGTCCGACACCAAGTCGTCAAACGTCCGACAACAAGTCATCAAACGTCCGACACCAAGTCTTCAAATGTCCGACACCAAGTCGTCAAACGTCCGAGGCCAAGTCGCGAAACGTCCGAGGCCAAGTCGCGAAACGTCCGACACCAAGTCGTCAAACGTACGAGACCAAGTTTTCAAACGTCCGACACCAAGTCGTCAAACGTCCGACACCAAGTCGTCAAACGTCCGACACCAAGTCGCGAAACGTCCGACACCAAGTCTTCAAACGTTCGACACCAAGTCAACAAACGTACGACACCAAGTCTTCAAACGTCCGACTCCAAGTCGTCAAACGTCCGACACCAAGTCGTAAAACGTCCGACACCAAGTCTTCAAACTTCCGACACCAAGTCGTCAAACGTCCGACACCAAGTCTTCAAACGTCCGACACCAAGTCGTCAAACGTACGACACCAAGTCTTCAAACGTTGGACACCCAGTCGTCAAACGTCCGACACCAAGTCTTCAAATGTCCTACACCAAGTCTTCAAACGTCCAACACCAAGTCGTCAAACGTCCGAGACCAAGTCATCAAACCTCCGAGACTAAGTTGTGATATATTAAATTTTAACTCACATTTAAAAATTTGAAGAAATAAAAACTTTCAAAAAGGAAAATTTCTATTTCATATTTGGAAAATTTCAAATTTTGAAAAGTTCAAAATTTTCAAAAATTCAAAATGTTATTGAAACTCCCAGTTTTGACAAAAAAATTCAGAATTATAAAAATCCAAAATTTTGAAAAAAATCCAAATTTTGATAAAATTTCTAAAAAAAATCAAATTTTCAAAACTTCCATTTCTTTAAAAATTCATAGTTTTCAAAAATTTTCAAATTTTGAAAAATTATAAATTTTGATAAAGCTACCAATATTGAAAGAAATCAAAATTTTCAAAAAATCCAAATTTTGAATTTTTGAGAAAATAAAAAATTTTGAAAAATTCCTCATTATGAAAAAATTTCAAAATTTGGAGCGGTACCAAATTTTCAAAAGGACAAGTCAAACATCCAAGACCAAGTGGTGAAACGTCCGAGACCAAGTCGTGAAACGTCCAAGGCCAAGTTCTCAAACCTCCGACACCAAGTCTTCAAACGTCCGACTACAAGTCTTCAAACGTCCGACACCAAGTCTTCAAACGTCCGACACCAAGTCTTCAAACGTCCGAGGCCAAGTCGCGAAACGTCCGACACCAAGTCTTCAAACGTCCGACACCAGGTCGTCAAACGTACGACACCAAGTCTTAAAACGTCCGACACCAAGTCGTCAAACGTCCGACACCAAGTCTTCAAACGTCCGACACCAAGTCGTCAAACGTCCGACACCAAGTCGTAAAACGTGCGACACCAAGTTGTAAAACGTCAGACACCAAGTCGTCAAACGTCCGACACCAAGTCTCCAAACGTCCGACACCAAGTCGTCAAACGTCCGACACCAAGTCTTCAAACGTCGGACACCAAATTTTCAAACGTCCGACACCAAGTCGTCAAACGTCCGACACCAAGTCTTCAAACGTCCGACACCAAGTCGTCAAACGTCCGACAACAAGTCATCAAACGTCCGACACCAAGTCTTCAAATGTCCGACACCAAGTCGTCAAACGTCCGACACCAAGTCGTCAAACGTCCGAGGCCAAGTCGCGAAACGTCCGACACCAAGTCTTCAAACGTCCGACACCAAGTCGTCAAACGTACCACACCAAGTTTTCAAACGTCCGTCACCAAGTCGTCAAACGTCCGACACCAAGTCGTCAAACGTCCGACAACAAGTCGTCAAACGTCCGAGGCCAAGTCGCGAAACGTCCGACACCAAGTCTTCAAACGTCCGACACCAAGTCGTCAAACGTACGACACCAAGTCTTCAAACGTCCGACTCCAAGTCGTCAAACGTCCGACATCAAGTCGTAAAACTTCCGACACCAAGTCTTCAAACGTCCGATATCAAGTCGTCAAACGTCCGACACCAAGTCTTCAAACGTCCAAAACTAAGTCGTCAAACGTCCGACACCAAGTCGTCAAACGTCCGAGGCCAAGTCGCGAAACGTCCGACACCAAGTCTTCAAACGTCCGACACCAAGTCGTCAAACGTACGACACCAAGTCTTCAAACGTCCGACTCCAAGTCGTCAAACTTCCGACACCAAGTCGTAAAACGTCCGACACCAAGTCTTCAAACGTCCGACACCAAGTCATCAAACGTCCGACACCAAGTCTTCAAACGTCCGACACCAAGTCGTTAAACGTACGACACCAAGTCTTCAAACGTCCGACACCAAGTCGTCAAACGTCCGACACCAAGTCTTCAAACGTCCGACACCAAGTCGTCAAACGTCCGACACCAAGTCTTCAAATGTCCGACACCAAGTCTTGAAACGTCCAACACCAAGTCGTCAAACGTCCGAGACCAAGTCATCAAACGTCCGAGACCAAGTTGTGATATATTAAATTTTAACTCACATTTAAAAATTTGAAAAATAAAAACTTTCATAAAGGAAAATTTCTATTTCATATTTAGAAAATTTCAAATTTTGAAAAGTTCAAAATTTTGAAAAATCCAAATGTTATTGAAACTCCCAGTTTTGACAAAAAAAATTCAGAATTATAAAAATCCAAAATTTTGAAAAAATTCAAAATTTTGATAAAATTTCTAAAAAAAATCAAATTTTCAAAACTTCCATTTTTTTAAAAATTCATAGTTTTCAAAAATTTTCAAATTTTGAAAAATTATAAATTTTGATAAAGCTACCAATATTGAAAGAAATCAAAATTTTCAAAAAATCCAAATTTTGAATTTTTGAGAAAATAAAAAATTTTGAAAAATTCCTAATTATGAAAAAATTTCAAAATTTGGAGCGGTACCAAATTTTCAAAAGGACAAGTCAAACATCCAAGACCAAGTGGTGAAACGTCCGAGACCAAGTCGTGAAACGTCCAAGGCCAAGTTCTCAAACGTCCGACACCAAGTCTTCAAACGTCCGACACCAAGTCTTCAAACGTCCGACACCAAGTCTTCAAACGTCCGACACCAAGTCTTCAAACGTCCGACACCAAGTCGTCAAACGTACGACACCAAGTCTTAAAACGTCCGACACCAAATCGTCAAACGTCCGACACCAAGTCTTCAAACGTCCGACTCAAAGTCGTCAAACGTCCGACACCAAGTCGTAAAACGTCCGACACCAAGTCTTCAAACGTCCGACACCAAGTCTTCAAACGTCCGACACCAAGTCTTCAAACGTCCGACACCAAGTCGTCAAACGTACGACACCAAGTCTTCAAACGTCGGACACCAAATCTTCAAACGTCCGACACCAAGACGTCAAACGTCCGACACCCAGTCTTCAAACGTCCGACACCAAGTCGTCAAACGTCCGACAACAAGTCGTCAAACGTACGAGACCAAGTTTTCAAACGTCTGACACCAAGTCTTCAAACGTCCGACTCCAAGTCGTCAAACGTCCGACACCAAGTCGTAACACGTCCGACACCAAGTCTTCAAACGTCCGCACCAAGTCGTCAAACGTCCGACACCAAGTCTTCAAACGTCCGACACCAAGTCGTCAAACGTACGACACCAAGTCTTCAAACGTCGGACACCCAGTCGTCAAACGTCCGACACCAAGTCTTCAAATGTCCGACACCAAGTCTTCAAACGTCCAACACCAAGTCGTCAAACGTCCGAGACCAAGTCATCAAACGTCCGAGACCAAGTTGTGATATATTAAATTTTAACTCACATTTAAAAATTTGAAGAAATAAAAACTTTCAAAAAGGAAAATTTCTATTTCATATTTGGAAAATTTCTAATTTTGAAAAGTTCAAAATTTTGAAAAATTAAAAATGATATTGAAACTCCCAGTTTTGACAAAAAAATTTAGAATTATAAAAATCCAAAATTTTGAAAAAATTCCAAATTTTGATAAAATTTCTAAAAAAAATCAAATTTTCAAAACTTCCATTTTTTTAAAAATTCATAGTTTTCAAAAATTTTCAAATTTTGAAAAATTATAAATTTTGATAAAGCTACCAATATTAAAAGAAATCAAAATTTTCAAAAAATCCAAATTTTGAATTTTTGAGAAAATAAAAAATTTTGAAAAATTCCTAATTATGAAAAAATTTCAAAATTTGGAGCGGTACCAAATTTTCAAAAGGACAAGTCAAACATCCAAGACCAAGTGGTGAAACGTCCGAGACCAAGTCGTGAAACGTCCAAGGCCAAGTTCTCAAACGTCCGACACCAAGTCTTCAAACGTCCGACACCAAGTCTTCAAACGTCCGACACCAAGTCTTCAAACGTCCGACACCAAGTCGTCAAACGTACGAGACCAAGTTTTCAAACGTCCGACACCAAGTCGTCAAACGTCTGACACCAAGTCGTCAAACGTCCGACACCAAGTCGTCAAACGTCCGACACCAAGTCGCGAAACGTCCGACACCAAGTCTTCAAACGTCCGACACCAAGTCGTCAAACGTACGACACCAAGTCTTCAAACGTCCGACTCCAAGTCGTCAAACGTCCGACACCAAGTCGTAAAACGTCCGACACCAAGTCTTCAAACGTCCGACACCAAGTCGTCAAACGTCTGACACAAGTCTTCAAACGTCCGACACCAAGTCGTCAAACGTACGACACCAAGTCTTCAAACGTCGGACACCCAGTCGTCAAACGTCCGACACCAAGTCTTCAAATGTCCGACACCAAGTCTTCAAACGTCCAACACCAAGTCGTCAAACGTCCGAGACCAAGTCATCAAACGTCCGAGACCAAGTTGTGATATATTAAATTTTAACTCACATTTAAAAATTTGAAGAAATAAAAACTTTCAAAAAGGAAAATTTCTATTTCATATTTGGAAAATTTCAAATTTTGAAAAGTTCAAAATTTTGAAAAATTCAAAATGTTATTGAAACTCCCAGTTTTGACAAAAAAATTTAGAATTATAAAAATCCAAAATTTTGAAAAAATTCCAAATTTTGATAAAATTTCTAAAAAAAAATCAAATGTTCAAAACTTCCATTTTTTTAAAAATTCATAGTTTTCAAAAAATTTCAAATTTTGAAAAATTATAAATTTTGATAAAGCTACCAATATTGAAAGAAATCAAAATTTTCAAAAAATCCAAATTTTGAATTTTTGAGAAAATAAAAAATTTTGAAAAATTCCTAATTATTTGGAGCGGTACCAAATTTTCAAAAGGACAAGTCAAACATCCAAGACCAAGTGGTGAAACGTCCGAGACCAAGTCGTGAAACGTCCAAGGCCAGGTTCTCAAACGTCCGACACCAAGTCTTCAAACGTCCGACTACAAGTCTTCAAACGTCCGACACCAAGTCCTCAAACGTCCGACACCAAGTCTTCAAACGTCCGACACCAAGTCGTCAAACGTCCGAGGCCAAGTCGCGAAACGTCCGACACCAAGTCTTCAAACGTCCGACACCAAGTCTTAAAACGTCCACACCAAGTCGTCAAACGTCCGACACCAGGTCTCCAAACGTCCGACACCAAGTCGTCAAACGTACGACACCAAGTCTTCAAAAGTCGGACACCAAATCTTCAAACGTCCGACACCAAGTCGTCAAACGTCCAAGGCCAAGTTCTCAAACGTCCGACACCAAGTCTTCAAACGTCCGACACCAAGTCTTCAAACGTCCGACACCAAGTCTTCAAACGTCCGACACCAAGTCGTCAAACGTACGACACCAAGTCTTAAAACGTCCGACACCAAATCGTCAAACGTCCGACACCAAGTCTTCAAACGTCCGACTCAAAGTCGTCAAACGTCCGACACCAAGTCGTAAAACGTCCGACACCAAGTCTTCAAACGTCCGACACCAAGTCTTCAAACGTCCGACACCAAGTCTTCAAACGTCCGACACCAAGTCGTCAAACGTACGACACCAAGTCTTCAAACGTCGGACACCAAATCTTCAAACGTCCGACACCAAGACGTCAAACGTCCGACACCCAGTCTTCAAACGTCCGACACCAAGTCGTCAAACGTCCGACAACAAGTCGTCAAACGTACGAGACCAAGTTTTCAAACGTCTGACACCAAGTCTTCAAACGTCCGACTCCAAGTCGTCAAACGTCCGACACCAAGTCGTAAAACGTCCGACACCAAGTCTTCAAACGTCCGCACCAAGTCGTCAAACGTCCGACACCAAGTCTTCAAACGTCCGACACCAAGTCGTCAAACGTACGACACCAAGTCTTCAAACGTCGGACACCCAGTCGTCAAACGTCCGACACCAAGTCTTCAAATGTCCGACACCAAGTCTTCAAACGTCCAACACCAAGTCGTCAAACGTCCGAGACCAAATCATCAAACGTCCGAGACCAAGTTGTGATATATTAAATTTTAACTCACATTTAAAAATTTGAAGAAATAAAAACTTTCAAAAAGGAAAATTTCTATTTGATATTTGGAAAATTTCTAATTTTGAAAAGTTCAAAATTTTGAAAAATTAAAAATGATATTGAAACTCCCAGTTTTGACAAAAAAATTTAGAATTATAAAAATCCAAAATTTTGAAAAAATTCCAAATTTTGATAAAATTTCTAAAAAAATCAAATTTTCAAAACTTCCATTTTTTTAAAAATTCATAGTTTTCAAAAATTTTCAAATTTTGAAAAATTATAAATTTTGATAAAGCTACCAATATTGAAAGAAATCAAAATTTTCAAAAAATCCAAATTTTGAATTTTTGAGAAAATAAAAAATTTTGAAAAATTCCTAATTATGAAAAAATTTCAAAATTTGGAGCGGTACCAAATTTTCAAAAGGACAAGTCAAACATCCAAGACCAAGTGGTGAAACGTCCGAGACCAAGTCGTGAAACGTCCAAGGCCAAGTTCTCAAACGTCCGACACCAAGTCTTCAAACGTCCGACACCAAGTCTTCAAACGTCCGACACCAAGTCTTCAAACGTCCGACACCAAGTCGTCAAACGTACGAGACCAAGTTTTCAAACGTCCGACACCAAGTCGTCAAACGTCTGACACCAAGTCGTCAAACGTCCGACACCAAGTCGTCAAACGTCCGACACCAAGTCGCGAAACGTCCGACACCAAGTCTTCAAACGTCCGACACCAAGTCGTCAAGCGTACGACACCAAGTCTTCAAACGTCCGACTCCAAGTCGTCAAACGTCCGACACCAAGTCGTAAAACGTCCGACACCAAGTCTTCAAACGTCCGACACCAAGTCGTCAAACGTCTGACACCAAGTCTTCAAACGTCCGACACCAAGTCTTCAAACGTCCGACACCAAGTCTTCAAACGTCCGACACCAAGTCGTCAAACGTACGAGACCAAGTTTTCAAACGTCCGACACCAAGTCGTCAAACGTCTGACACCAAGTCGTCAAACGTCCGACACCAAGTCGTCAAACGTCCGACACCAAGTCGCGAAACGTCCGACACCAAGTCTTCAAACGTCCGACACCAAGTCGTCAAACGTACGACACCAAGTCTTCAAACGTCCGACTCCAAGTCGTCAAACGTCCGACACCAAGTCGTAAAACGTCCGACACCAAGTCTTCAAACGTCCGACACCAAGTCGTCAAACGTCTGACACAAGTCTTCAAACGTCCGACACCAAGTCGTCAAACGTACGACACCAAGTCTTCAAACGTCGGACACCCAGTCGTCAAACGTCCGACACCAAGTCTTCAAATGTCCGACACCAAGTCTTCAAACGTCCAACACCAAGTCGTCAAACGTCCGAGACCAAGTCATCAAACGTCCGAGACCAAGTTGTGATATATTAAATTTTAACTCACATTTAAAAATTTGAAGAAATAAAAACTTTCAAAAAGGAAAATTTCTATTTCATATTTGGAAAATTTGTAATTTTGAAAAGTTCAAAATTTTGAAAAATTCAAAATGTTATTGAAACTCCCAGTTTTGACAAAAAAATTTAGAATTATAAAAATCCAAAATTTTGAAAAAATTCCAAATTTTGATAAAATTTCTAAAAAAAAATCAAATGTTCAAAACTTCCATTTTTTTAAAAATTCATAGTTTTCAAAAAATTTCAAATTTTGAAAAATTATAAATTTTGATAAAGCTACCAATATTGAAAGAAATCAAAATTTTCAAAAAATCCAAATTTTGAATTTTTGAGAAAATAAAAAATTTTGAAAAATTCCTAATTATTTGGAGCGGTACCAAATTTTCAAAAGGACAAGTCAAACATCCAAGACCAAGTGGTGAAACGTCCGAGACCAAGTCGTGAAACGTCCAAGGCCAGGTTCTCAAACGTCCGACACCAAGTCTTCAAACGTCCGACTACAAGTCTTCAAACGTCCGACACCAAGTCTTCAAACGTCCGACACCAAGTCTTCAAACGTCCGACACCAAGTCGTCAAACGTCCGAGGCCAAGTCGCGAAACGTCCGACACCAAGTCTTCAAACGTCCGACACCAAGTCTTAAAACGTCCACACCAAGTCGTCAAACGTCCGACACCAGGTCTCCAAACGTCCGACACCAAGTCGTCAAACGTACGACACCAAGTCTTCAAAAGTCGGACACCAAATCTTCAAACGTCCGACACCAAGTCGTCAAACGTCCAAGGCCAAGTTCTCAAACGTCCGACACCAAGTCTTCAAACGTCCGACACCAAGTCTTCAAACGTCCGACACCAAGTCTTCAAACGTCCGACACCAAGTCGTCAAACGTACGACACCAAGTCTTAAAACGTCCGACACCAAATCGTCAAACGTCCGACACCAAGTCTTCAAACGTCCGACTCAAAGTCGTCAAACGTCCGACACCAAGTCGTAAAACGTCCGACACCAAGTCTTCAAACGTCCGACACCAAGTCTTCAAACGTCCGACACCAAGTCTTCAAACGTCCGACACCAAGTCGTCAAACGTACGACACCAAGTCTTCAAACGTCGGACACCAAATCTTCAAACGTCCGACACCAAGACGTCAAACGTCCGACACCCAGTCTTCAAACGTCCGACACCAAGTCGTCAAACGTCCGACAACAAGTCGTCAAACGTACGAGACCAAGTTTTCAAACGTCTGACACCAAGTCTTCAAACGTCCGACTCCAAGTCGTCAAACGTCCGACACCAAGTCGTAAAACGTCCGACACCAAGTCTTCAAACGTCCGCACCAAGTCGTCAAACGTCCGACACCAAGTCTTCAAACGTCCGACACCAAGTCGTCAAACGTACGACACCAAGTCTTCAAACGTCGGACACCCAGTCGTCAAACGTCCGACACCAAGTCTTCAAATGTCCGACACCAAGTCTTCAAACGTCCAACACCAAGTCGTCAAACGTCCGAGACCAAATCATCAAACGTCCGAGACCAAGTTGTGATATATTAAATTTTAACTCACATTTAAAAATTTGAAGAAATAAAAACTTTCAAAAAGGAAAATTTCTATTTGATATTTGGAAAATTTCTAATTTTGAAAAGTTCAAAATTTTGAAAAATTAAAAATGATATTGAAACTCCCAGTTTTGACAAAAAAATTTAGAATTATAAAAATCCAAAATTTTGAAAAAATTCCAAATTTTGATAAAATTTCTAAAAAAATCAAATTTTCAAAACTTCCATTTTTTTAAAAATTCATAGTTTTCAAAAATTTTCAAATTTTGAAAAATTATAAATTTTGATAAAGCTACCAATATTGAAAGAAATCAAAATTTTCAAAAAATCCAAATTTTGAATTTTTGAGAAAATAAAAAATTTTGAAAAATTCCTAATTATGAAAAAATTTCAAAATTTGGAGCGGTACCAAATTTTCAAAAGGACAAGTCAAACATCCAAGACCAAGTGGTGAAACGTCCGAGACCAAGTCGTGAAACGTCCAAGGCCAAGTTCTCAAACGTCCGACACCAAGTCTTCAAACGTCCGACACCAAGTCTTCAAACGTCCGACACCAAGTCTTCAAACGTCCGACACCAAGTCGTCAAACGTACGAGACCAAGTTTTCAAACGTCCGACACCAAGTCGTCAAACGTCTGACACCAAGTCGTCAAACGTCCGACACCAAGTCGTCAAACGTCCGACACCAAGTCGCGAAACGTCCGACACCAAGTCTTCAAACGTCCGACACCAAGTCGTCAAGCGTACGACACCAAGTCTTCAAACGTCCGACTCCAAGTCGTCAAACGTCCGACACCAAGTCGTAAAACGTCCGACACCAAGTCTTCAAACGTCCGACACCAAGTCGTCAAACGTCTGACACCAAGTCTTCAAACGTCCGACACCAAGTCGTCAAACGTACGACACCAAGTCTTCAAACGTCGGACACCCAGTCGTCAAACGTCCGACACCAAGTCTTCAAATGTCCGACACCAAGTCTTCAAACGTCCAACACCAAGTCGTCAAACGTCCGAGACCAAGTCATCAAACGTCCGAGACCAAGTTGTGATATATTAAATTTTAACTCACATTTAAAAATTTGAAGAAATAAAAACTTTCAAAAAGGAAAATTTCTATTTCATATTTGGAAAATTTCAAATTTTGAAAAGTTCAAAATTTTGAAAAATTCAAAATGTTATTGAAACTCCCAGTTTTGACAAAAAAATTTAGAATTATGAAAATCCAAAATTTTGAAAAAATTCCAAATTTTGATAAAATTTCTAAAAAAAAATCAAATGTTCAAAACTTCCATTTTTTTAAAAATTCATAGTTTTCAAAAATTTTCAAATTTTGAAAAATTATAAATTTTGATAAAGCTACCAATATTGAAAGAAATCAAAATTTTCAAAAAATCCAAATTTTGAATTTTTGAGAAAATAAAAAATTTTGAAAAATTCCTAATTATTTGGAGCGGTACCAAATTTTCAAAAGGACAAGTCAAACATCCAAGACCAAGTGGTGAAACGTCCGAGACCAAGTCGTGAAACGTCCAAGGCCAGGTTCTCAAACGTCCGACACCAAGTCTTCAAACGTCCGACTACAAGTCTTCAAACGTCCGACACCAAGTCTTCAAACGTCCGACACCAAGTCTTCAAACGTCCGACACCAAGTCGTCAAACGTCCGAGGCCAAGTCGCGAAACGTCCGACACCAAGTCTTCAAACGTCCGACACCAAGTCTTAAAACGTCCACACCAAGTCGTCAAACGTCCGACACCAGGTCTCCAAACGTCCGACACCAAGTCGTCAAACGTACGACACCAAGTCTTCAAAAGTCGGACACCAAATCTTCAAACGTCCGACACCAAGTCGTCAAACGTCCAAGGCCAAGTTCTCAAACGTCCGACACCAAGTCTTCAAACGTCCGACACCAAGTCTTCAAACGTCCGACACCAAGTCTTCAAACGTCCGACACCAAGTCGTCAAACGTACGACACCAAGTCTTAAAACGCCCGACACCAAATCGTCAAACGTCCGACACCAAGTCGTCAAACGTCCGACACCAAGTCGTAAAACGTCCGACACCAAGTCTTCAAACGTCCGACACCAAGTCGTCAAACGTCCGACACCAAGTCTTCAAACGTCCGACACCTAGTCGTCAAACGTCCGACAACAAGTCATCAAACGTCCGACACTAAGTCTTCAAATGTCCGACACCAAGTCGTCAAACGTCCGACACCAAGTCGTCAAACGTCCGAGGCCAAGTCGCGAAACTTCCGACACCAAGTCTTCAAACGTCCGACACCAAGTCGTCAAACGTACGAGACCAAGTTTTCAAACGTCCGACACCAAGTCGTCAAACGTCTGACACCAAGTCGTCAAACGTCCGACACCAAGTCGTCAAACGTCCGACACCAAGTCGCGAAACTTCCGACACCAAGTCTTCAAACGTCCGACACCAAGTCGTCAAACGTACGACACCAAGTCTTCAAACGTCCGACTCCAAGTCGTCAAACGTCCGACACCAAGTCGTAAAACGTCCGACACCAAGTCTTCAAACGTCCGACACCAAGTCGTCAAACGTCCGACACCAAGTCTTCAAACGTCCGACACCAAGTCGTCAAACGTACGACACCAAGTCTTCAAACGTCGGACACCCAGTCGTCAAACGTCCGACACCAAGTCTTCAAATGTCCGACACCAAGTCTTCAAACGTCCAACACCAAGTCGTCAAACGTCCGAGACCAAGTCATCAATCGTCCGAGACCAAGTTGTGATATATTAAATTTTAACTCACATTTAAAAATTTGAAGAAATAAAAACTTTCAAAAAGGAAAATTTCTATTTCATATTTGGAAAATTTCAAATTTTGAAAAGTTCAAAATTTTGAAAAATTCAAAATGTTATTGAAACTCCCAGTTTTGACAAAAAAATTCAGAATTATAAAAATCCAAAATTTTGAAAAAATTCCAAATTTGATAAAATTTCTAAAAAAAATCAAATTTTCAAAACTTCCATTTTTTTAAAAATTCATAGTTTTCAAAAATTTTCAAATTTTGAAAAATTATAAATTTTGATAAAGCTACCAATATTGAAAGAAATCAAAATTTTCAAAAAATCCAAATTTTGAATTTTTGAGAAAATAAAAAATTTTGAAAAATTCCTAATTATGAAAAAATTTCAAAATTTGGAGCGGTACCAAATTTTCAAAAGGACAAGTCAAACATCCAAGACCAAGTGGTGAAACGTCCGTGACCAAGTCGTGAAACGTCCAAGGTCAAGATCTCAAACGTCCGACACCAAGTCTTCAAACGTCCGACACCAAGTCTTCAAACGTCCGACACCAAGTCTTCAAACGTCCGACACCAAGTCTTCAAACGTCCGACACCAAGTCGTCAAACGTCCAAGGCCAAGTCGCGAAACGTCCGACACCAAGTCTTCAAACGTCCGACACCAAGTCGTCAAACGTACGACACCAAGTCTTAAAACGTCCGACACCAAGTCGTCAAACGTCCGACACCAAGTCTTCAAACGTCCAACACCAAGTCGTCAAACGTCCGACACCAAGTCTTCAAACGTCCGACACCAAGTCGTCAAACGTACGACACCAAGTCTTCAAACGTCGGACACCAAGTCTTCAAACGTCCGACACCAAGTCGTCAAACGTCCGACACCAAGTCTTCAAACGTCCGACACCAAGTCGTCAAACGTCCGACACCAAGTCTTCAAATGTCCGACACCAAGTCTTGAAACGTCCAACACCAAGTCGTCAAAAGTCCGAGACCAAGTCATCAAACGTCCGAGACCAAGTTGTGATATATTAAATTTTAACTCACATTTAAAAATTTGAAGAAATAAAAACTTTCATATAGGAAAATTTCTATTTCATATTTAGAAAATTTCAAATTTTGAAAAGTCTAAAATTTTGAAAAATTCAAAATGTTATTGAAACTCCCAGTTTTGACAAAAAAATTCAGAATTATAAAAATCCAAAATTTTGAAAAAATTCCAAATTTGATAAAATTTCTAAAAAAAATCAAATTTTCAAAACTTCCATTTTTTTAAAAATTCATAGTTTTCAAAAATTTTCAAATTTTGAAAAATTATAAATTTTGATAAAGCTACCAATATTGAAAGAAATCAAAATTTTCAAATAATCCAAATTTGAATTTTTGAGAAAATAAAAAATTTTGAAAAATTCCTAATTATGAAAAAATTTCAAAATTTGGAGCGGTACCAAATTTACAAAAGGACAAGTCAAACATCCAAGACCAAGTGGTGAAACGTCCGAGACCAAGTCGTGAAACGTCCAAGGCCAAGATCTCAAACGTCCGACACCAAGTCTTCAAACGTCCGACACCAAGTCTTCAAACGTCCGACACCAAGTCTTCAAACGTCCGACACCAAGTCTTCAAACGTCCGACACCAAGTCGTCAAACGTCCGAGGCCAAGTCGCGAAACGTCCGACACCAAATCTTCAAACGTCCGACACCAAGTCGTCAAACGTACGACACCAAGTCTTAAAACGTCCGACACCAAGTCGTCAAACGTCCGACACCAAGTCTTCAAACGTCCGACACCAAGTCGTCAAACGTCCGACACCAAGTCGTAAAACGTCCGACACCAAGTCTTCAAACGTCCGACACCAAGTCGTCAAACGTCCGACACCAAGTCTTCAAACGTCCGACACCAAGTCGTCAAACGTACGATACCAAGTCTTCAAACGTCGGACACCAAATCTTCAAACGTCCGACACCAAGTCGTCAAACGTCCGACACCAAGTCTTCAAACGTCCGACACCAAGTCGTCAAACGTCCGACAACAAGTCATCAAACGTCCGACACCAAGTCTTCAAATGTCCGACACCAAGTCGTCAAACGTCCGACACCAAGTCGTCAAACGTCCGAGGCCAAGTCGCGAAACGTCCGACACCAAGTTTTCAAACGTCCGACACCAAGTCGTCAAACGTCCGACACCAAGTCGTCAAACGTCCGACACCAAGTCGTCAAACGTCCGAGGCCAAGTCGCGAAACGTCCGACACCAAGTCTTCAAACGTCCGACACCAAGTCGTCAAACGTACGACACCAAGTCTTCAAACGTCCGACTCCAAGTCGTCAAACGTCCGACACCAAGTCGTAAAACGTCCGACACCAAGTCTTCAAACGTCCGACACCAAGTCGTCAAACGTCCGACACCAAATCTTCAAACGTCCGACACCAAGTCGTCTAACGTCAGACACCAAGTCTTCAAACGTCCGACACCTAGTCGTCAAACGTCCGACAACAAGTCATCAGACGTCCGACACCAAGTCTTCAAACGTCCGACACCAAGTCGTCAAACGTCCGACACCAAGTCGTCAAACGTCCGAGGCCAAGTCGCGAAACGTCCGACACCAAGTCTTCAAACGTCCGACACCAAGTCGTCAAACGTACGACACCAAGTTTTCAAACGTCCGACACCAAGTCGTCAAACGTCCGACACCAAGTCGTCAAACGTCCGAGGCCAAGTCGCGAAACGTCCGACACCAAGTCTTCAAACGTCCGACACCAAGTCGTCAAACGTACGACACCAAGTCTTCAAACGTCCGACTCCAAGTCGTCAAACGTAGGACACTAAGTTGTAAAACGTCCGACACCAAGTCTTCAAACGTCCGACACCAAGTCGTCAAACGTCCGACACCAAGTCTTCAAACGTCCGACACCAAGTCGTCAAACGTACGACACCATGTCTTCAAACGTCGGACACCAAGTCTTCAAAAGTCCGACACCAAGTCGTCAAACGTACGACACCAAGTCTTCAAACGTCCGACACCAAGTCGTCAAACGTCCGACACCAAGTCTTCAAATGTCCGACACCAAGTCTTCAAACGTCCAACACCAAGTCGTCAAACGTCCGAGACCAAGTCATCAAACGTTCGAGACCAAGTTGTGATATATTAAATTTTAACACACATTTAAAAATTTGAAGAAATAAAAACTTTCAAAAAGGAAAATTTCTATTTCATATTTGGAAAATTTCAAATTTTGAAAAGTTCAAAATTTTGAACAATTCAAAATGTTATTGAAACTCCCAGTTTTGACAAAAAAAATTCAGAATTATAAAAATCCAAAATTTTGAAAAAATTCCAAATTTTGATAAAATTTCTAAAAAAAATCAAATTTTCAAAACTTCCATTTTTTTAAAAATTCATTGTTTTCAAAAATTTTCAAATTTTGAAAAATTATAAATTTTGATAAAGCTACCAATATTGAAAGAAATCAAAATTTTCAAAAAATCCAAATTTTGAATTTTTGAGAAAATAACAAATTTTGAAAAATTCCTATTTATGAAAATATTTCAAAATTTGGAGCGGTACCAAATTTTCAAAAGGACAAGTCAAACATCCAAGACCAAGTGGTGAAACGTTCAAGGCCAAGTTCTCAAACGTCCGACACCAAGTCTTCAAACGTCCGACACCAAGTCTTCAAACGTCCGACACCAAGTCTTCAAACGTCCGACAAAAAGTCGTCAAACGTCCGAGGCCAAGTCGCGAAACGTCCGACACCAATTCTTCAAACGTCCGACACCAAGTCGTCAAACGTACGACACCAAGTCTTAAAACGTTCGACACCAAGTCGTCAAACGTCCGACACCAAGTCGTCAAACGTCCGACACCAAGTCGTAAAGCGTCCGACACCAAGTCTTCAAACGTCCGACAGCAAGTCGTCAAACGTCCGACACCAAGTCTTCAAACGTCCGACACCAAGTCGTCAAACGTACGACACCAAGTCTTCAAACGTCGGACACCAAATCTTCAAACGTCCGACACCAAGTCGTCAAACGTCCGACACCAAGTCTTCAAATGTCCGACTCCAAGTCGTCAAACGTCCGACACCAAGTCGTCAAACGTCCGAGGCCAAGTCGCGAAACGTCCGACACCAAGTCTTCAAACGTCCGACACCAAGTCGTCAAACGTACGACACCAAGTTTTCAAACGTCCGACACCAAGTCGTCAAACTCCCGACACCAAGTCGTCAAACGTCTGACACCAAGTCGTCAAACGTCCGAGGCCAAGTCGCGAAACGTCCGACACCAACTCTTCAGACGTCCGCCACCAAGTCGTCAAACGTACGACACCAAGTCTTCAAACGTCCGACTCCGAGTCGTCAAACGTCCGACACAAGTCGTAAATCGTCCGACACCAAGTCTTCAAACGTCCGACACCAAGTCGTCAAACGTCCGACACCAAGTCTTCAAACGTCCGACACCAAGTCGTCAAACGTACGACACCAAGTCTTCAAACGTCGGACACCAAGTCTTCAAACGTCCGACACCAAGTCGTCAAACGTCCGACACCAAGTCTTCAAACGTCCGACACCAAGTCGTCAAACGTCCGACACCAAGTCTTCAAATGTCCGACACCAAGTCTTGAAACGTCCAACACCAAGTCGTCAAACGTCCGAGACCAAGTCATCAAACGTCCGAGACCAAGTTGTGATATATTAAATTTTAACACACATTTAAAAATTTGAAGAAATAAAAACTTTCAAAAAGGAATATTTCTATTTCATATTTGGAAAATTTCAAATTTTGAAAAGTTCAAAATTTTGAAAGATTCAAAATGTTATTGAAACTCCCAGTTTTGACAAAAAAATTCAGAATTATAAAAATCCAAAATTTTGAAAAAATTCCAAATTTTGATAAAATTTCTAAAAAATATCAAATTTTCAAAACTTCCATTTTTTTAAAAATTCATAGTTTTCAAAAATTTTCAAATTTTGAAAAATTATAAATTTTGATAAAGCTATCAATATTGAAAGAAATCAAAATTTTCAAAAAACCCAAATTTTGCATTTTTGAGAAAATAAAAAATTTTGAAAAATTCCTAATTATGAAAAAATTTCAAAATTTGGAGCGGTACCAAATTTTCAAAAGGCCAAGTCAAACATCCAAGACCAAGTGGTGAAACGTCCGAGACCAAGTCGTGAAACGTCCAAGGCCAAGTTCTCAAACGTCTGACACCAAGTCTTCAAACGTCCGACTACAAGTCTTCAAACGTCCGACACCAAGTCTTCAAACGTCCGACACCAAGTCGTCAAACGTCCGAGGCCAAGTCGCGAAACGTCCGACACCAAGTCTTCAAACGTCCGACACCAAGTCGTCAAACGTACGACACCAAGTCTTAAAACGTCCGACACCAAGTCGTCAAACGTCCGACACCAGGTCTTCAAACGTCCGACACCAAGTCGTCAAACGTACGACTCCAAGTCTTCAAACGTCGGACACCAAATCTTCAAACGTCCGACACCAAGTCGTCAAACGTCCAAGGCCAAGTTCTCAAACGTCCGACACCAAGTCTTCAAACGTCCGACCCCAAGTCTTCAAACGTCCGACACCAAGTCTTCAAACGTCCGACACCAAGTCTTCAAACGTCCGACACCAAGTCGTCAAACGTACGACACCAAGTCTTAAAACGTCCAACACCAAATCGTCAAACGTCCGACACCAAGTCGTCAAACGTCCGACACCAAGTCGTAAAACGTCCGACACCAAGTCTTCAAACGTCCGACACCAAGTCGTCAAACGTCCGACACCAAGTCTTCAAACGTCCGACACCAAGTCGTCAAACGTACGACACCAAGTCTTCAAACGTCGGACACCAAATCTTCAAGTGTCCGACACCAAGTCGTCAAACGTCCGACACCAAGTCTTCAAACGTCCGACACCAAGTCGTCAAACGTCCGACAACAAGTCATCAAACGTCCGACAGCAAGTCTTCAAATGTCCGACACCAAGTCGTCAAACGTCCGACACCAAGTCTTCAAACGTCCGACACCAAGTCGTCAAACGTACGACACCATGTCGTCAAACGTCCGACACCAAGTCGTCAAACGTCCGACACCAAGTCACGAAACGGCCGACACCAAGTCTTCAAACGTCCGACACCAAGTCTTCAAACGTCCGACACCAAGTCGTCAAACGTACGACACCAAGTCTTCAAACGTCCGACTCCAAGTCGTCAAACGTCCGACACCAAGTCGAAAAACGTCCGACACCAAGTCTTCAAACGTCCGACACCAAGTCGTCAAACGTCCGACACCAAGTCTTCAAACGTCCGACACCAAGTCGTCAAACGTTGAAAACCCAGTCGTCAAACGTCCGACACCAAGTCTTCAAATGTCCGACACCAAGTCTTCAAACGTCCAACACCAAGTCGTCAAACGTCCGAGACCAAGTCATCAAACGTCCGAAACTAAGTTGTGATATATTAAATTTTAACTCACATTTAAAAATTTGAAGAAATAAAAACTTTCAAAAAGGAAAATTTCTATTTCATATTTGGAAAATTTCAAATTTTGAAAAGTTCAAAATTTTGAAAAATTCAAAATGTTATTGAAACTCCCAGTTTTGACAAAAAAATTCAGAATTATAAAAATCCAAAATTTTGAAAAAATTCCAAATTTTGATAAAATTTCTAAAAAAAATCAAATTTTCAAAACTTCCATTTTTTTAAAAATTCATAGTTTTCAAAAATTTTCAAATTTTGAAAAATTGTAAATTTTGATAAAGCTACCAATATTGAAAGAAATCAAAATTTTCAAAAAATCCAAATTTTGAATTTTTGAGAAAATAAAAAATTTTGAAAAATTCCTAATTATGAAAAAATTTCAAAATTTGGAGCGGTACCAAATTTTCAAAAGGACAAGTCAAACATCCAAGACCAAGTGGTGAAACGTCCGAGACCAAGTCGTGAAACGTCCAAGGCCAAGTTCTCAAACGTCCGACACCAAGTCTTCAAACGTCCGACTACAAGTCTTCAAACGTCCGACACCAAGTCTTCAAACGTCCGACACCAAGTCTTCAAACGTCCGAGGCCAAGTCGCGAAACGTCCGACACCAAGTCTTCAAACGTCCGACACCACGTCGTCAAACGTACGACACCAAGTATTAAAACGTCCGACACCAAGTCGTCAAACGTCCGACACCAAGTCTTCAAACGTCCGACACCAAGTCGTTAAACGTCCGACACCAAGTCGTAAAACGTGCGACACCAAGTCGTAAAACGTCCGACACCAAGTCGTCAAACGTCCGACACCAAGTCTCCAAACGTCCGACACCAAGTCGTCAAACGTACGACACCAAGTCTTCAAACGTCGGACACCAAATCTTCAAACGTCCGACACCAAGTCGTCAAACGTCCGACACCAAGTCTTCAAACGTCCGACACCAAGTCGTCAAACGTCCGACAACAAGTCATCAAACGTCCGACACCAAGTCTTCAAATGTCCGACACCAAGTCGTCAAACGTCCGACACCAAGTCGTCAAACGTCCGAGGCCAAGTCGCGAAACGTCGACACCAAGTCTTCAAACGTCCGACACCAAGTCGTCAAACGTACGACACCAAGTTTTCAAACGTCCGACACCAAGTCGTCAAACGTCCGACACCAAGTCGTCAAACGTCCGACAACAAGTCGTCAAACGTCCGAGGCCAAGTCGCGAAACGTCCGACACCAAGTCTTCAAACGTCCGACACCAAGTCGTCAAACGTACGACACCAAGTCTTCAAACGTCCGACTCCAAGTCGTCAAACGTCCGACATCAAGTCGTAAAACGTCCGACACCAAGTCTTCAAACGTCCGATACCAAGTCGTCAAACGTCCGACACCAAGTCTTCAAACGTCCAAATTAAGTCGTCAAACGTCCGACACCAAGTCGTCAAACGTACGACACCAAGTCTTCAAACGTCGGACACCCAGTCGTCAAACGTCCGACACCAAGTCTTCAAATGTCCGACACCAAGTCTTCAAACGTCCAACACCAAGTCGTCAAACGTCCGAGACCAAGTCATCAAACGTCCGAGACCAAGTTGTGATATATTAAATTTTAACTCACATTTAAAAATTTGAAGAAATATAAACTTTGAAAAAGGAAAATTTCTATTTCATATTTGGAAAATTTCAAATTTTGAAAGGTTCAAAATTTTGAAAAATTCAAAATGTTATTGAAACTCCCAGTTTTGACAAAAAAATTCAGAATTATAAAAATCCAAAATTTTGAAAAAATTCCAAATTTTGATAAAATTTCTAAAAAATATCAAATTTTCAAAACTTCCATTTTTTTAAAAATTCATAGTTTTCAAAAATTTTCAAATTTTGAAAAATTATAAATTTTGATAAAGCTACCAATATTGAAAGAAATCAAAATTTTCAAAAAATCCAAATTTTGAATTTTTGAGAAAATAAAAAATTTTGAAAAATTCCTAATTCTGAAAAAATTTCAAAATTTGGAGTGGTACCAAATTTTCAAAAGGACAAGTCAAACATCCAAGACCAAGTGGTGAAACGTCCGAGACCAAGTCGTGAAACGTCCAAGGCCAAGTTCTCAAAACGTCCGACACCAAGTCTTCAAACGTCCGACTACAGGTCTTCAAACGTCCGACACCAAGTCTTCAAACGTCCGACACCAAGTCGTCAAACGTCCGAGGCCAAGTCGCGAAACGTCCGACACCAAGTCTTCAAACGTCCGACACCAAGTCGTCAAACGTACGACACCAAGTCTTAAAACGTCCGACACCAAGTCGTCAAACGTCCGACACCAGGTCTTCAAACGTCCGACACCAAGTCGTCAAACGTACGACTCCAAGTCTTCAAACGTCGGACACCAAATCTTCAAACGTCCGACACCAAGTCGTCAAACGTCCAAGGCCAAGTTCTCAAACGTCCGACACCAAGTCTTCAAACGTCCGACCCCAAGTCTTCAAACGTCCGACACCAAGTCTTCAAACGTCCGACACCAAGTCTTCAAACGTCCGACACCAAGTCGTCAAACGTACGACACCAAGTCTTAAAACGTCCAACACCAAATCGTCAAACGTCCGACACCAAGTCTTCAAACGTCCGACACCAAGTCGTCAAACGTCCGACACCAAGTCGTAAAACGTCCGACACCAAGTCTTCAAACGTCCGACACCAAGTCGTCAAACGTCCGACACCAAGTCTTCAAACGTCCGACACCAAGTCGTCAAACGTACGACACCAAGTCTTCAAACGTCGGACACCAAATCTTCAAGTGTCCGACACCAAGTCGTCAAACGTCCGACACCAAGTCTTCAAACGTCCGAAACCAAGTCGTCAAACGTCCGACAACAAGTCATCAAACGTCCGACACCAAGTCTTCAAATGTCCGACACCAAGTCGTCAAACGTCCGACACCAAGTCTACAAACGTCCGACACCAAGTCGTCAAACGTACGAGACCAAGTTTTCAAACGTCCGACACCAAGTCGTCAAACGTCCGACACCAAGTCGTCAAACGTCCGACACCAAGTCGCGAAACGGCCGACAACAAGTCTTCAAACGTCCGACACCAAGTCTTCAAACGTCCGACACCAAGTCGTCAAACGTACGACACCAAGTCTTCAAATGTCCGACTCCAAGTCGTCAAACGTCCGACACCAAGTCGTAAAACGTCCGACACCAAGTCTTCAAACGTCCGACACCAAGTCGTCAAACGTCCGACACCAAGTCTTCAAACGTCCGACACCAAGTCGTCAAACGTACGACACCAAGTCTTCAAACGTTGGAAACCCAGTCGTCAAACGTCCGACACCAAGTCTTCAAATGTCCGACACCAAGTCTTCAAACGTCCAACACCAAGTCGTCAAACGTCCGAGACCAAGTCATCAAACGTCCGACACCAAGTCTCCAAACGTCCGACACCAAGTCGTCAAACGTACGACACCAAGTCTTCAAACGTCGGACACCAAATCTTCAAACGTCCGACACCAAGTCGTCAAACGTCCGACACCAAGTCTTCAAACGTCCGACACCAAGTCGTCAAACGTCCGACAACAAGTCATCAAACGTCCGACACCAAGTCTTCAAATGTCCGACACCAAGTCGTCAAACGTCCGACACCAAGTCGTCAAACGTCCGAGGCCAAGTCGCGAAACGTCCGACACCAAGTCTTCAAACGTCCGACTCCAAGTCGTCAAACGTCCGACATCAAGTCGTAAAACGTCCGACACCAAGTCTTCAAACGTCCGATACCAAGTCGTCAAACGTCCGACACCAAGTCTTCAAACGTCCAAATTAAGTCGTCAAACGTCCGACACCAAGTCGTCAAACGTCCGAGGCCAAGTCGCGAAACGTCCGACACCAAGTCTTCAAACGTCCGACACCAAGTCGTCAAACGTACGACACCAAGTCGTCAAACGTACGACACCAAGTCGTCAAACTTCCGACACCAGGTCTCCAAACGTCCGACACCAAGTCGTCAAACGTACGACACCAAGTCTTCAAACGTCGGACACCAAATCTTCAAACGTCCGTCACCAAGTCCTCAAACGTCCAAGGCCAAGTTCTCAAACGTCCGACACCAAGTCTTCAAACGTCCGACACCAAGTCTTCAAACGTCCGACACCAAGTCGTCAAACGTCCGAGGCCAAGTCGCGAAACGTCCGACACCAAGTCTTCAAACGTCCGACACCAAGTCGTCAAACGTACGACACCAAGTCTTAAAACGTCCGACACCAAGTCGTCAAACGTCCGACACCAGGTCTTCAAACGTCCGACACCAAGTCGTCAAACGTACGACACCAAGTCTTCAAACGTCGGACACCAAATCTTCAAACGTCCGACACCAAGTCGTCAAACGTCCAAGGCCAAGTTCTCAAACGTCCGACACCAAGTCTTCAAACGTCCGACACCAAGTCTTCAAACGTCCGACACCAAGTCTTCAAACGTCCGACACCAAGTCGTCAAACGTACGACACCAAGTCTTAAAACGTCCGACACCAAATCGTCAAACGCCCGACACCAAGTCTTCAAACGTCCGACACCAAGTCGTCAAACGTCCGACACCAAGTCGTAAAACGTCCGACACCAAGTCTTCAAACGTCCGACACCAAGTCGTCAAAAGTCCGACACCAAGTCTTCAAACGTCCGACACCAAGTCGTCAAACGTACGACACCAAGTCTTCAAACGTCGGACACGAAATCTTCAAACGTCCGACACCAAGTCGTCAAACGTCCGACACCAAGTCTTCAAACGTCCGACACCAAGTCGTCAAACGTCCGACAACAAGTCATCAAACGTCCGACACCAAGTCTTCAAATGTCCGACACCAAGTCGTCAAACGTCCGACACCAAGTCGTCAAACGTCCGAGGCCAAGTCGCGAAACGTCCGACACCAAGTACTCAAACGTCCGACACCAAGTCGTCAAACGTACGAGACCAAGTTTTCAAACGTCCGACACCAAGTCGTCAAACGTCTGACACCAAGTCGTCAAACGTCCGACACCAAGTCGTCAAACATCGGACACCAAGTCGCGAAACGTCCGACACCAAGTCTTCAAACGTCCGACACCAAGTCGTCAAACGTACGACACCAAGTCTTCAAACGTCCGACTCCAAGTCGTCAAACGTCCGACACCAAGTCGTCAAACATCGGACACCAAGTCGCGAAACGTCCGACACCAAGTCTTCAAACGTCCGACACCAAGTCGTCAAACGTACGACACCAAGTCTTCAAACGTCCGACTCCAAGTCGTCAAACATCCGACACAAAGTCGTATAACGTCCGACACCAAGTCTTAAAACGTCCGACACCAAGTCGTCAAACGTCCGACACCAAGTCTTCAAACGTCCGACACCAAGTCGTCAAACGTACGACACCAAGTCTTCAAACGTCGGACACCCAGTCGTCAAACGTCCGACACCAAGTCTTCAAATGTCCGACACCAAGTCTTCAAACGTCCAACACCAAGTCGTCAAACGTCCGAGACCAAGTCATCAAACGTCCGAGACCAAGTTGTGATATATTAAATTTTAACTCACATTTAAAAATTTGAAGAAATAAAAACTTTCAAAAAGGAAAATTTCTATTTCATATTTGGAAAATTTCAAATTTTGAAAAGTTCAAAATTTTGAAAAATTCAAGATGTTATTGAAACTCCCAGTTTTGACAAAAAAATTCAGAATTATAAAAATCCAAAATTTTGAAAAAATTCCAAATTTTGATAAAATTTCTAAAAAAAATCAAATTTTCAAAACTTCCTTTTTTTTAAAAATTCATAGTTTTCAAAAATTTTAAAATTTTGAAAAATTATAAATTTTGATAAAGCTACCAATATTGAAAGAAATCAAAATTTTCAAAAAATCCAAATTTTGAATTTTTGAGAAAATAAAAAATTTAGGAAAGTTCCTAATTATGAAAAAATTTCAAAATTTGGAGCGGTACCAAATTTTCAAAAGGACAAGTCAAACATCCAAGACCAAGTGGTGAAACGTCCGAGACCAAGTCGTGAAACGTCCAAGGCCAAGTTCTCAAACGTCCGACACCAAGTCTTCAAACGTCCGACTACAAGTCTTCAAACGTCCGACACCAAGTCTTCAAACGTCCGACACCAAGTCTTCAAACGTCCGACACCAAGTCGTCAAACGTCCGAGGCCAAGTCGCGAAACGTCCGACACCAAGTCTTCAAACGTCCGACACCAAGTCGTCAAACGTACGACACCAAGTCTTAAAACGTCCGACACCAAGTCCTCAAACGTCCGACACCAGGTCTTCAAACGTCCGACACCAAGTCGTCAAACGTACGACACCAAGTCTTCAAACGTCGGACACCAAATCTTCAAACGTCCGACACCAAGTCGTCAAACGTCCAAGGCCAAGTTCTCAAACGTCCGACACCAAGTCTTCAAATGTCCGACACCAAGTCTTCAAACGTCCGACACCAAGTCTTCAAACGTCCGACACCAAGTCGTCAAACGTACGACACCAAGTCTTAAAACGTCCGACACCAAATGGTCAAACGCCCGACACCAAGCCTTCAAACGTCCGACACCAAGTCGTCAAACGTCCGACACCAAGTCGTAAAACGTCCGACACCAAGTCTTCAAACGTCCGACACCAAGTCGTCAAAAGTCCGACACCAAGTCTTCAAACGTCCGACACCAAGTCGTCAAACGTACGACACCAAGTCTTCAAACGTCGGACACCAAATCTTCAAACGTCCGACACCAAGTCGTCAAACGTCCGACACCAAGTCTTCAAACGTCCGACACCAAGTCGTCAAACGTCCGACAACAAGTCATCAAACGTCCGACACCAAGTCGTCAAACGTCCGAGGCCAAGTCGCGAAACGTCCGACACCAAGTACTCAAACGTCCGACACCAAGTCGTCAAACGTACGAGACCAAGTTTTCAAACGTCCGACACCAAGTCGTCAAACGTCTGACACCAAGTCGTCAAACGTCCGACACCAAGTCGTCAAACATCGGACACCAAGTCGCGAAACGTCCGACACCAAGTCTTCAAACGTCCGACACCAAGTCGTCAAACGTACGACACCAAGTCTTCAAACGTCCGACTCCAAGTCGTCAAACATCCGACACAAAGTCGTAAAACGTCCGACACCAAGTCTTAAAACGTCCGACACCAAGTCGTCAAACGTCCGACACCAAGTCTTCAAACGTCCGACACCAAGTCGTCAAACGTACGACACCAAGTCTTCAAACGTCGGACACCCAGTCGTCAAACGTCCGACACCAAGTCTTCAAATGTCCGACACCAAGTCTTCAAACGTCCAACACCAAGTCGTCAAACGTCCGAGACCAAGTCATCAAACGTCCGAGACCAAGTTGTGATATATTAAATTTTAACTCACATTTAAAAATTTGAAGAAATAAAAACTTTCAAAAAGGAAAATTTCTATTTCATATTTGGAAAATTTCAAATTTTGAAAAGTTCAAAATTTTGAAAAATTCAAGATGTTATTGAAACTCCCAGTTTTGACAAAAAAATTCAGAATTATAAAAATCCAAAATTTTGAAAAAATTCCAAATTTTGATAAAATTTCTAAAAACAATCAAATTTTCAAAACTTCCACTTTTTTAAAAATTCATAGTTTTCAAAACTTTTCAAAATTTTGAAAAATTATAAATTTTGATAAAGCTACCAATATTGAAAGAAATCAAAATTTTCAAAAAATCCAAATTTTGTATTTTTGATAAAATAAAAAATTTTGAAAAATTCCTAATTATGAAAAAATTTCAAAATTTGGAGCGGTACCAAATTTTCAAAAGGACAAGTCAAACATCCAAGACCAAGTGGTGAAACGTCCGAGACCAAGTCGTGAAACGTCCAAGGCCAAGTTCTCAAACGTCCGACACCAAGTCTTCAAACGTCCGACTACAAGTCTTCAAACGAACGACACCAAGTCTTCAAACGTCCGACACCAAGTCTTCAAACGTCCGACACCAAGTCGTCAAACGTCCGAGGCCAAGTCGCGAAACGTCCGACACCAAGTCTTCAAACGTCCGACACCAAGTCGTCAAACGTACGACACCAAGTCTTAAAACGTCCGACACCAAGTCGTCAAACGTCCGACACCAGGTCTTCAAACGTCCGACACCAAGTCGTGAAACGTACGACACCAAGTCTTCAAACGTCGGACACCAAATCTTCAAACTTCCGACACCAAGTCGTCAAACGTCCGACACCAAGTCTTCAAACGTCCGACACCAAGTCGTCAAACGTCCGACAACAAGTCATCACACGTCCGACACCAAGTCTTCAAATGTCCGACACCAAGTCGTCAAACGTCCGACACCAAGTCGTCAAACGTCCGAGGCCAAGTCGCGAAACGTCTGACACCAAGTCTTCAAACGTCCGACACCAAGTCGTCAAACGTACGACACCAAGTTTTCAAACGTCCGACACCAAGTCGTCAAACGTCCGACACCAAGTCGTCAAACGTCCGAGGCCAAGTCGCGAAACGTCCGACACCAAGTCTTCAAACGTCCGACACCAAGGTCGTCAAACGTACGACACCAAGTCTTCAAACGTCCGACTCCAAGTCGTCAAACGTCCGACACCAAGTCGTAAAACGTGCGACACCAAGTCTTCAAACGTCCGACACCAAGTCGTCAAACGTCCGACACCAAGTCTTCAAACGTCCGACACCAAGTCGTCAAACGTACGACACCAAGTCTTCAAACGTCGGACACCAAGTCTTGAAACGTCCGACACCAAGTCGTCAAACGTCCGACACCAAGTCTTCAAACGTCCGACCCCAAGTCGTCAAACGTCCGACACCAAGTCTTCAAATGTCCGACACCAAGTCTTGAAACGTCCAACACCAAGTCGTCAAAAGTCCGAGACCAAGTCATCAAACGTCCGAGACCAAGTTGTGATATATTAAATTTTAACTCACATTTAAAAATTTGAAGAAATAAAAACTTTCATATAGGAAAATTTCTATTTCATATTTAGAAAATTTCAAATTTTGAAGAGTTCAAAATTTTGTTAAATTCAAAATGTTATTGAAACTCCCAGTTTTGACAAAAAAATTCAGAATTATAAAAATCCAAAATTTTGAAAAAATTCCAAATTTTGATAAAATTTCTAAAAAAAATCAAATTTTCAAAACTTCCATTTTTTTTAAAAATTCATAGTTTTCAAAAATTTTCAAATTTTGAAAAATTATAAATTTTGATAAAGCTACCAATATTGAAAGAAATCAAAATTTTCAAAAAATCCAAATTTTCAATTTTTGAGAAAATAAAAAATTTTGAAAAATTCCTAATTATGAAAAAATTTCAAAATTTGGAGCGGTACCAAATTTTCAAAAGGACAAGTCAAACATCCAAGACCAAGTGGTGAAACGTCCGAGACCAAGTCGTGAAACGTCCAAGGCCAAGATCTCAAACGTCCGACACCAAGTCTTCAAACGTCCGACACCAAGTCTTCAAACGTCCGACACCAAGTCTTCAAACGTCCGACACCAAGTCGTCAAACGTCCGAGGCCAAGTCGCGAAACGTCCGACACCAAGTCTTCAAACGTCCGACACCAAGTCGTCAAACGTCCGACACCAAGTCGTAAAACGTCCGACACCAAGTCTTCAAACGTCCGACACCAAGTCTTCAAACGTCCGACACCAAGTCTTCAAACTACCGACACCAAGTCGTCAAACGTACGATACCAAGTCTTCAAACGTCGGACACCAAATCTTCAAACGTCCGAAACCAAGTCGTCAAACGTCCGACACCAAGTCTTCAAACGTCCGACACCAAGTCGTCAAACGTCCGACAACAAGTCATCAAACGTCCGACACCAAGTCTTTAAATGTCCGACACCAAGTCGTCAAACGTCCGACACCAAGTCGTCAAACGTCCGAGGCCAAGTCGCGAAACGTCCGACACCAAGTCTTCAAACGTCCGACACCAAGTCGTCAAACGTACGACACAAAGTTTTCAAACGTCCGACACCAAGTCGTCAAACGTCCGACACCAAGTCGTCAAACGTCCGACACCAAGTCGTCAAACGTCCGAGGCCAAGTCGCGAAACGTCCGACACCAAGTCTTCAAACGTGCGACACCAAGTCGTCAAACGTACGACACCAAGTCTTCAAACGTCCGACTCCAAGTCGTCAAACGTCCGACACCAAGTCGTAAAACGTCCGACACCAAGTCTTCAAACGTCCGACACCAAGTCGTCAAACGTCCGACACCAAATCTTCAAACGTCCGACACCAAGTCGTCAAACGTCAGACACCAAGTCTTCAAACGTCCGACACCAAGTCGTCAAACGTCCGACAACAAGTCATCAAACGTCCGACACCAAGTCTTCAAACGTCCGACACCAAGTCGTCAAACGTCCGACACCAAGTCGTCAAACGTCCGAGGCCAAGTCGCGAAACGTCCGACACCAAGTCTTCAAACGTCCGACACCAAGTCGTCAAACGTACGACACCAAGTTTTCAAACGTCCGACACCAAGTCGTCAAACGTCCGACACCAAGTCGTCAAACGTCCGAGGCCAAGTCGCGAAACGTCCGACACCAAGTCTTCAAACGTCCGACACCAAGTCGTCAAACGTACGACACCAAGTCTTCAAACGTCCGACTCCAAGTCGTCAAACGTCCGACACCAAGTTGTAAAACGTCCGACACCAAGTCTTCAAACGTCCGACACCAAGTCGTCAAACGTACGACACCATGTCTTCAAACGTCGGACACCAAGTCTTCAAAAGTCCGACACCAAGTCGTCAAACGTACTACACCAAGTCTTCAAACGTCCGACACCAAGTCGTCAAACGTCCGACACCAAGTCTTCAAATGTCCGACACCAAGTCTTCAAACGTCCAACACCAAGTCGTCAAACGTCCGAGACCAAGTCATCAAACGTCCGAGACCAAGTTGTGATATATTAAATTTTAACTCACATTTAAAAATTTGAAGAAATAAAAACTTTGAAAAAGGAAAATTTCTATTTCATATTTGGAAAAGTTCAAATTTTGAAAAGTTCAAAATTTTGAACAATTCAAAATGTTATTGAAACTCCCAGTTTTGACAAAAAAAATTCAGAATTATAAAAATCCAAAATTTTGAAAAAATTCCAAATTTTGATAAAATTTCTAAAAAAAATCAAAATTTCAAAACTTCCATTTTTTTAAAAATTCATTGTTTTCAAAAATTTTCAAATTTTGAAAAATTATAAATTTTGATAAAGCTACCAATATTGAAAGAAATCAAAATTTTCAAAAAATCCAAATTTTGAATTTTTGAGAAAATAACAAATTTTGAAAAATTCCTAATTATGAAAATATTTCAAAATTTGGAGCGGTACCAAATTTTCAAAAGGACAAGTCAAACATCCAAGACCAAGTGGTGAAACGTTCAAGGCCAAGTTCTCAAACGTCCGACACCAAGTCTTCAAACGTCCGACACCAAGTCTTCAAACGTCCGACACCAAGTCTTCAAACGTCCGACAAAAAGTCGTCAAACGTCCGAGGCCAAGTCGCGAAATGTCCGACACCAAGTCTTCAAACGTCCGACACCAAGTCGTCAAACGTACGACACCAAGTCTTAAAACGTTCGACACCAAGTCGTCAAACGTCCGACACCAAGTCTTCAAACGTCCGACACCAAGTCGTCAAACGTCCGACACCAAGTCGTAAAACGTCCGACGCCAAGTCTTCAAACGTCCGACACCAAGTCGTCAAACGTCCGACACCAAGTCTTCAAACGTCCGACACCAAGTCGTCAAACGTACGACACCAAGTCTTCAAACGTCGGACACCAAATCTTCAAACGTCCGACACCAAGTCGTCAAACGTCCGACACCAAGTCTTCAAATGTCCGACACCAAGTCGTCAAACGTTTGACACCAAGTCGTCAAACGTCCGAGGCCAAGTCGCGAAACGTCCGACACCAAGTCTTCAAACGTCCGACACCAAGTCGTCAAACGTACGACACCAAGTTTTCAAACGTCCGACACCAAGTCGTCAAACGTCCGACACCAAGTCGTCAAACGTCTGACACCAAGTCGTCAAACGTCCGAGGCCAAGTCGCGAAACGTCCGACACCAAGTCTTCAAACGTCCGACACCAAGTCGTCAAACGTACGACACTAAGTCTTCAAACGTCCGACTCCAAGTCGTCAAACGTCCCACACAAGTCGTAAATCGTCCGACACCAAGTCTTCAAACGTCCGACACCAAGTCGTCAAACGTCCGACACCAAGTCTTCAAACGTCCGACACCAAGTCGTCAAACGTACGACACCAAGTCTTCAAACGTCGGACGCCAAGTCTTCAAACGTCCGACACCAAGTCGTCAAACGTCCGACACCAAGTCTTCAAACGTCCGACACCAAGTCGTCAAACGTCCGACACCAAGTCTTCAAATGTCCGACACCAAGTCTTGAAACGTCCAACACCAAGTCGTCAAACGTCCGAGACCAAGTTGTGATATATTAAATTTTAACTCACATTTAAAAATTTGAAGAAATAAAAACTTTCATAAAGGAAAATTTCTATTTCATATTTAGAAAATTTCAAATTTTGAAAAGTTCAAAATTTTGAAAAATTCAAAATGTCATTGAAACTCCCAGTTTTGACAAAAAAATTCAGAATTATAAAAATCCAAAATTTTGAACAAATTCCAAATTTTGATAAAATTTCTAAAAAAAAATCAAATTTTCAAAACTTCCATTTTTTTAAAAATTCATAGTTTTCAAAAATTTTCAAATTTTGAAAAATTATAAATTTTGATAAAGCTACCAATATTGAAAGAAATCAAAATTTTCAAAAAATCCAAATTTTGAATTTTTGAGAAAATAAAAAATTTTGAAAAATTCCTAATTATGAAAAAATTTCAAAATTTGGAGCGGTACCAAATTTTCAAAAGGACAAGTCAAACATCCAAGACCAAGTGGTGAAACGTCCGAGACCAAGTCGTGAAACGTCCAAGGCCAAGTTCTCAAACGTCCGACACCAAGTCTTCAAACGTCCGACACCAAGTCTTCAAACGTCCGACACCAAGACTTCAAACGTCCGACACCAAGTCTTCAAACGTCCGACACCCAGTCGTCAAACGTCCGAGGCCAAGTCGCGAAACGTCCGACACCAAGTCTTCAAACGTCCGACACCAAGTCGTCAAACGTACGACACCAAGTCTTAAAACGTCCGACACCAAGTCGTAAAACGTCCGACACCAAGTCTTCAAACGTCCGACACCAAGTCGTCAAACGTACGACACCAAGTCTTCAAACGTCGGACACCAAATCTTCAAACGTCCGACACCAAGTCGTCAAACGTCCGACACCAAGTCTTCAAACGTCCGACACCAAGTCGTCAAACGTCCGACAACAAGTCATCAAACGTGCGACACCAAGTCTTCAAATGTCCGACACCAAGTCGTCAAACGTCCGACACCAAGTCGTCAAACGTCCGAGGCCAAGTCGCGAAACGTCCGACACCAAGTCTTCAAACGTCCGACACCAAGTCGTCAAACGTACGACACCAAGTCGTCAAACGTCCGACACGAAGTCGTCAAACGTCCGAGGCCAAGTCGCGAAACGTCTAACACCAAGTCTTCAAACGTCCGACACCAAGTCGTCAAACGTACGACACCAAGTCTTCAAACGTCCCACTCCAAGTCGTCAAACGTCCGACACCAAGTCGTAAAACGTCCGACACCAAGTCTTCAAACGTCCGACACCAAGTCGTCAAACGTCCGACACCAAGTCTTCAAACGTCCGACACCAAGTCGTCAAACGTACGACACCAAGTCTTCAAACGTCGGACACCAAGTCTTCAAACGTGCGACACCAAGTCGTCAAACGTCCGACACCAAGTCTTCAAACGTCCGACACCAAGTCGTCAAACGTCCGACACCAAGTCTTCAAATGTCCGACACCAAGTCTTCAAACGTCCGAGACCAAGTTATCAAACGTCCGAGACCAAGTTGTGATATATTAAATTTTAACTCACATTTGAAAATTTGAAGAAATAAAAACTTTCAAAAAGGAAAATTTCTATTTCTTATTTGGAAAATTTCAAATTTTGAAAAGTTCAAAATTTTGAAAAATTCAAAATGTTATTTAAACTCCCAATTTTGACAAAAAATTCAGAATTATAAAAATCCAAAATTTTGAAAAAATTCCAAATTTTGATGAAATTTCTAAAAAAAATCTAATTTTCAAACCTTCCATATTTTTCAAAAATTCATAGTTTTGAAAAATTTTCAAATTTTGAAAAATTATACATTTTGATAAAGCTACCAATATTGTAGGAAATCAAAATTTTCAAAAAATCGAAATTATGAAATTTTGAGAAAATAAAAAATTTTGAAAAATTCCTAACTATGAAAAAATTTCAAAATTTGGAGCGGTACCAAATTTTCAAAAGGACAAGTCAAACATCCAAGACCAAGAGGTGAAACGTCCGAGACCAAGTCGTGAAACGTCCAAGGCCAAGTCCTCAAACGTCCGACACCAAGTCTTCAAACGTCCGACACCAAGTCTTCAAACGTACGACACCAAGTCTTCAAACGTCCGACACAAAGTCGTCAAACGTCCGACACCAAGTCGTTAAACGTCCACCACCAAGTCTTCAAACGTCCGACACCAAGTCGTCAAACGTCCGACACCAAGTCTTCAAACGTCCGACACCAAGTCGTCAAACGTACGACACCAAGTCTTCAAACGTCGGACACCAAGTCTTCAAACGTCCGACACCAAGTCGTCAAACGTCCGACACCAAGTCTTCAAACGTCCGACACCAAGTCGTCAAACGTCCGACACCAAGTCGTCAAACGTCCAACACCAAGTCATCAAACGTCCGAGACCATGTTGTGATATATTAAATTTTAACTCACATTTAAAAATTTGAAGAAATAAAAACTTTCAAAAATAAAAATTTCTATTTCATATTTAGAACATTTCAAATTTTGAAAAGTTCAAAATTTTGAAAAATTCAAAATGTTATTGAAACTCCCAATTTTGAAAAATATTCAGAATTATAAAAATCCAAAATTTTGAAAAAATTCCAAATTTTGATAAAATTTCTAAAAAAAATCAAATTTTCAAAACTTCCATATTTTTTAAAAATTCATAGTTTTGAAAAATTTTCAAATTTTGAAAAGTTATACATTTTGATAGAGCTACCAATATTGAAAGAAATCAAAATTTTCCAAAAATCCAAATTTTGAAATTTTGAGAAAATAAAAAATTTTGAAAAATTCCTAACTATGAAGAAATTTCAAAATTTGGAGCGGTACCAAATTTTCAAAAGGACAAGTCAAACATCCAAGACCAGGTGGTGAAACGTCCGAGACCAAGTCGTGAAACGTCCAAGGCCAAGTCCTCAAACGTCCGACACCAAGTCTTCAAACGTCCGACACCAAGTCTTCAAACATCCGACACCAAGTCTTCAAACGTCCGAAACCAAGTCTTCAAACGTCCGACACCAAGTCGTCAAACGTCCGAGGCCAAGTCGCGAAACGTCTGACACCAAGTCTTCAAACGTCCGACACCAAGTCGTCAAACGTACGACACCAAGTCTTCAAACGTCCGACACCAAGTCGTCAAACTTCCGACACCAAGTCTTCAAACGTCCGACACCAAGTCGTCAAACGTCCGACACCAAGTCGTAAAACGTCCGACACCAAGTCTTCAAACGTCCGAGGCCAAGTCGCGAAACGTCCGACACCAAGTCTTCAAACGTCCGACACCAAGTCGTCAAACGTACGACACCAAGTCTTCAAACGTCCGACACCAAGTCGTCAAACGTCCGACACCAAGTCGTTAAATGTCCGACACCAAGTCGTTAAACGTCCAAAACCAGTTCGTCATACGTCCGAAACCAAGTCGTCAAAGGTCCGACACCAAGTCGTCAAACGTCCGACACCAAGTCGTCAAACGTCCGAGGCCAAGTCGCGAAACGTCCGAGGCCAAGTCGTGAAATGTCCGAGGCCAAGTCATGAAATGTCCGAGACCAAGTTGTGATATATCAAATTTTAACTCACATTTAAGAATTTGAAGAAATAAACACTTTGCAAAAGGAAAATTTGTATTTCATTTTTAGAAAATTTCAATTTTTAAAAGTTCAAAATTTTGAAAAGTTCAAAATGTAATTGAAACTCCCAATTCTGACAAAAAATTCAAATTTTTAGAAATCCAAAATTTTGAAAAATCCAAATTTTCATAAAATTCCAAATTTTGATAAAATCCAAATTTATAAAAAAATTCAAATTTTCAAAACTATTCCATATTTTTTAACAATTCATAGTTTTTTAAAATTTTCAAATTTTGAAAAACTATACATTTTGATAAAGCTACCAATATTGAAAAAATTCAAAATTTTCAAAAAAAATCCAAATTTTGAAATTTAGAGAAAATACAAAATTTTGAAAAACTTCCTAACTATGAAAAAATTTCAAAATTTGGAGCGGTACCAAATTTTCAAAAGGACAAGTCGTCAAACGTCCGAGACCAAGTCGTGAAACGTCCGACGCCAACTCCTCAAACGTCCGACAAGTCTTCAAACGTCCGACACCAACTCCTCAAACGTCCGACACCAAGTCTTCAAACGTCCGACACCAAGTCGTCAAACGTCCGAGGCCAAGCCGTGTAACGTCCGAGGCCAAGTCCTCAGACGTCCGACACCAAGTCTTCAAACGTCGGACACCAAGTCTTCAAACGTCCGACACCAAGTCTTCAAACGTCCGACACCAACTGTTCAATTGTCCGACACCAAGTCGTCAAACGTTCGAGGCCAAGTCGTGAAACGTCCGAGGCCAAGTCCTCAAACGTCCGATACCAAGTCTTCAAACGCCTAACACCAACTCTTCAAACGTCCGACACCAAGTCTTCAAACGTCCGACACCAAGTCTTCAAACGTCCGACACCAAGTCGTCAATTGTCCGACACCAAGTCTTCAAACGTCCGACACCAACTCTTCAAACGTCCGACACCAAGTCTTCAAACGTCCGACACCAAGTCTTCAAACGCCCAACACCAACTCTTCAAACGTCCAACACCAAGTCTTCAAACGTCCGACACCAAGTCTTCAAACGTCCGACACCAAGTTTTCAAACGTCCGACACCAAGTCGTCAAACTTCCGACACCAAGTCCTCAAACGTCCGAGGCCAAGTCGCCAAACGTCCGAGGCCAAGTCCTAAAACGTCCGACACCAAGTTTTCAAACGTCCGACACCAAGTCGTCAAACGTCCGAGGCCAAGTCGTGAAACGTTCGTGGCCAAGTCCTCAAACGTCCGACACCAAGTCTTCAAACGCCCAACACCAACTCTTCAAAGTCCGACACAAAGTCTTCAAACGTCCGACACCAACTCTTCAAACGTCCGAGGCCAAGTCGTTTAACGTCCGAGGCTAAGTCCTCAAACGTCCGACACCAAGTCTTCAAACGCCCGACACCAAGTCGTGAAACGTCCGAGACCAGGTCGTGAAACCTTCGACACCAAGTCGTGAAACGTCCGACACCAAGTCGTGAAACGTCCGACACCAAGTCTGCAAACCCCCGAGGCCAAGTCGTGAAACGTCCGAGACCAAGTCGTGAAACGTCCGAGACCAAGTCGTGAAACGTCCGAGACCAAGTCGTCAAACATCCGAGACCAAGTCGTGAAACTTCCGAGACCAAGTCGTCAAACGTCCGAGACCAAGTCGTGAAATGTCCGAGGCCAAACCTTAAAACGTCGGACACCAAGTATTCAAACGTCCGACACCAATTCTTCAAACGTCCGACACCAAGTGTTCAAACGTCCGAAACCAAGTCGTTAAGCATCCTAGAACCAAGTCTTCAAGCGTCCGACACCAAGTCTTCAAGCGTCCGACACCAAGTCTTCAAACGTCCGACACCAAGTCTTCAAATGGCCGACACCAAGTCTTGAAACGTCCGAGACCAGGTCGTGAATCGTTCGACACCAAGTCTTCAAGCGTCCGACACCAAGTCTTCAAGCGTCCGACACCAAGTCTTCAAGTGTCCGACACCAAGTCTTCAAGCGTCCGACACCAAGTCTTCAAACGTCCGACACCAAGTCTTCAAACGTCCGACACTAAGTCTTCAAGCGTCCGACACCAAGTCTTCAAGCGTCCGACACCAAGTCTTCAAGCGTCCGACACCAAGTCTTCAAGCGACCGACACCAAGTCTTCAAGCGTCCGACACCAAGTCTTCAAGCGTCCGACACCAAGTCTTCAAACGTCCGACACCAAGTCTTCAAATGGCCGACACCAAGTCGTGAAACGTCCGAGACCAGGTCGTGAATCGTTCGACACCAAGTCCGCAAACCTCCGAGGCCAAGTATTTTGACAAAAAATAAAAATTTTGAAAAATTGCAAATTTTTACTAATTTGCATTGTTGATTTTGCTGTAAATACTTAAACTGTGTGGCAGGCAGCAGGTAATGTAATGACATTAACTCATCTAGCGCTTAAATAAGCACCGCACCAAAAACTTTCCTTAACAAAAAATGTTTAAAATAATGTTATCTATCAGCTCTCAAAGTTTGTCGGTCTAATTTGGGACACTATATAAATATTCCGTGTTTAAGTTAAGCTGTTTACAGTTGTGGATAGAAACATATACAGACAGACAAGGCGTGCGTGCTCACCATACATGTACATGCGCACACACACATCTACAAAACGTGATACTTTCAAATGACTTTCCCTGTCTACTATCTCTTTTACAAATTATAGTTCCAAAAGCAAATTTTCTCTCTGCTTAGTGTTTCGAGATAATCGTTTGCAAAAATTGTTTCATTACATATTTCGTTTAAGGTACAAGAGGTGATGCAGGAAGCTGAAGCGGTAGAACGATAAAAAGCAGGTCGTGGAATGCTGGCTTTGAAAGTCCATGTGCGTGACACGGGGAGAACAAAAGAATAGTAACTTGGCACTTAAAATGTAGATAAATTATGGGAACATTCAAACCAACTTAGTCATTTCTCGGAAATGGTCAATGCCACGATATAAATAGTATTTAATATAAACTGTAAGTTTCTACAAGACCTGATGTTTTGTTCGAATGAAGAAATCTTTACAGGTTATTCGCAGAAAAATTAAAGGTTTGTGTTTTTTACTCATATATGTTACTTAAAACGTGTGTATTTCAATTAAACTCTACTTTTTAGGCAATAAAGAATCGCGAAAACACTTCCCTGTTTACAGTAATTTGGGATGGTGGATTTACTTGAACGTCTTTGTGTCATAATTTTGGAAGCTCCTCAGATTAAATATCAACATTGATGTTTATCAGACATTTTGTTTTAGAATAGTGCTAGAAAAATACACAGACTTTTTTAATGTAGCTTTTGGATTAAGGGGTGCTCAAAACGCGTATTTCCGGGGAATATTGTTATGGAATTTTGTGTGGAATATAACACTTCCTCTGTTTATAATAGGAAAATGGCAGAGAAAGCAAACTTGGTTCAAGTTGTTTCAGAGAAATTAAGAAAAAATAATTGTTATGCAAAAAATCTGATGTGTTGCAGTCACATGACTTTCTCTACTCTTGTAGTAACTCTTACAAACTTTTATTCTTCTATCTTCTTCATGTTAGTCGAGATAAACATTTGCAGAATTTATCTTATTGCTAATTTTCTTGTATGTGCAAGGGGAATATGGTAGCCTTTGAGCGATAGTAAAATCTTTTAAAGCTGGTCGCTATACGAAGCCTTTGAAATTGCGTTCTCTTTCCCGGCCAAGAGATAAAAAAGTAAATAACGAACTTCCATAAGTATGTCAAAACTCACACAAATAACAATTACCTCCAAAATGGTTCATTCCACAAAAAGTGCATTTGGGCATAACTTGAGTAT
Organism: Tenodera sinensis; assembly: GCA_030765045.1. Classification (NCBI taxonomy): domain Eukaryota; kingdom Metazoa; phylum Arthropoda; class Insecta; order Mantodea; family Mantidae; genus Tenodera; species Tenodera sinensis. The sequence continues at coordinate 59,151,137 of CM060971.1, read as the reverse complement.
TTTAACGAGATCTACATCTTTTGTACAGTAACATTTGGTCTATCTCTTACGGTTTACCAACTATGCAAAGTCATCAAGAATAAACAAAACTACGTAGGCTATAGCCAAAAAATTTAAAATATTCATTTCATTTGTCATAAAAATATATTAAACATATTAACTTTAATAAAAATGGTTCGAGCCATTTTTGGAAAATAAAAAATTACAAAAAACTGTCCATATAAAAGGTATTTAGGGTGGAGGAATTTTCTTGAAAATCTTCGTATCGCATCCTTGAAAGATATTAAACTTAAATACCAACTTTGGTGTCTAACCGACTTTTCCTTTTTGAGTTATATTGTTCCCAGACAGACAGACAGACAGACACACACACACACACACACACTCTCTCTCTCTCACATACACATGCACACACATACACACTCAGTTCTAAAACTACTTTGGATTCAGGAGGCCTCAAAACATATACTCCGGTGAAATCTCGACATCCAAATTTTGGGTCGAATACAATACTTCCCCTACTTACTATACGTAGTAGAGAAAGTAAGAATACAAACATGCTCATTGTTACACAGGAACTACGCAAATATAAACTGGAAACTTATACAATGATGCGCTGCTTCGATAGCCGAAAATAGTTCGATTCTTTATTTGCATCTCTTGATAGTAAAAAGTCAAAATTTGGCATTGATATTTGGACTTTTGAAATCAATCTTGTTTTACACAAACGACTTTTAGGATCTATAATGCTAATCCCATCTGTTATATATGCAGGAAATAATTAGAAACTCCACTGTACTCAACCCGGATTCGAGCCCAGGCTAACAGAATGAGAAGCACTAGGCCTGGTTGCCGTTGTCACGTTACTGCCAAAGAGGCGAGGTAGGTACGTGCTTTAAAAAAGCAAGTTCATTAAGCTCACTTGTGTTCCAGTGACTAGGCATTGCAAATGCTGATTATTCGGCTATGAAAGCGAAGGCTGGCCACCCTACTCCCTGAAATGTCAGCAGCAGAGTTATGGGGGAAGTGGCCCTGGTACTCGTTCCCCTACCATGCCACATCGATCGGCGATCTTACGACAGAGTACATACGAGCCACTGGACCCTCGATGGCATTGCGTTAGCATTTCAGAGCACAGTCTTCTTTCTTGGCGGTAGTCTGAGTTTTGGTGCCATTTCTTCTCTCATAGCGACATTTGTGTGCTCTGGAATGTGTCTGAGATCGACGTGCACACAGATAGGCTCACAGTGTGGCACAGGCGCTGCTGCCCTGCTGATTCCAAGGTTCAAATCCGGCCCAGACATTTTAAGTGTGCTTACAAGTGACATCTCCGTGTCAACATACGTTGGATCGACATTATAGCATACCGAGAATACAAAAGGGGATTTATTATTGATCCAACCATAAGGTTTGAGTACCATCTACGTCAACCCGTGGAAGTCCATCTGGAAAAACAAACCATCTACGCACCTACCATACCCTTTTATAAAAATAAATACCAGCTGGATGACAGAGATTATTGGTCTCATGGTAGGTGCCCGAGGCACAATTCCAACCCTTTTTCTGAACTTCTGGAAAGAATTTAAACTTCCAATCACAAACATTAGGAAAATTGTTAACGACACTATACGTGGCTCTGTAAACATTCTTAGATCACACTTATTTGAACCTTAAAAATGCAACAGGATATTTGTTGGTTTAGAATCTGTATTCAATTCTTTTTTAATTCCGTAAAACTATATCATTATTAATTCTATCACCATGTTATGATCCTGTTAAACCTAAACTCCGTCTGTCTAATGACTTAATAATATTGTTATTTGTCTTTTTGTTTACTTTGTCAATTTGGCAACCCACAAATTTGTCGATTTATTTCAATAAAATATATTGGCGTGTAAAAGAACTCCTCGGGACGCAATTCCGGCACACTGGCGGCGCTGATATGATTCTGGGAATTAACAGCATCATTAACAAAATCTTTATTGAGTTGACCCCGCGCTCCGTCGGTAGAGCTCCTACCTGCATGTTCGACTCTCGGCTGGGGAATGGGAATTTTACTCTAACCAAAACTATTTCCTATCCTCCCAGGATTCTGGAAATGTCAATATGTATTATTTTTTGGAACGTATGGACGGTCTGACTCCTTTATTGCTCTGCACGCTACTGCAAAACACCTATTAGCATTGGTTTGTTGTCTGTCGTTCGTACCATTAAAATAATGAAAATGCAAACGCAAAGCCATAGCCGTATTTAAACCATAGATCTTCGGTTTTCCATATTGTTGTTCAAACTAACTGAACTACAGTGGTAACACGCTGGCCAATTCTAAATTCCAAGCTGACTTAGATTTCTGCTGGTAAAGTGCAAAGCGCTCTTATATTCATTTTGAGATAACATATCTTAATGGCAACTTACAGTATCAGAAGTACTTAAAGTTCCGGACTTCATAGCTGACCGCTATTAGATCGTAAAACATAATTATAGTTCTTTCACACATGCCGTGTGAGGTTCACATTCGGGAGGTGCGCCGTTCGAATCCCAGGACAGTCCTTCCAGAACGAATTTTTTTCGGGGTTCCCTAAATACTCATGACTAGGCTGCGGATTTTACAGGCAGTTTGCTTCAGGTTGCCTACACACAAAGCGTTAGATCCGTCGCACAAAATGTAAACAGTCGTGGCTGTGAGTCAAAGAGATGGAAGGGGGCGCGAACACGTGACCGCTACAAGCGTATAAGGGTGAATAAACAACTACAGCATTAGTATATATATATATATATATATATATATATATATATATATGGTGCAAACAATGTATACTGCACCGACCTACTGTATGCAATATTATTCTATTTTTATTATATTTAGAATACAGCGTTTCCTTATAGTACACATTTTTCTAACTTCGCGCTAATACTTCTGTTGTTTCATTTTCACTGGCTCTCAGATTCAGTGGAAGCTTTATCGTCTGTACATGGAAATAAATCAATTAACACATTACATTAAACACACGTGCACTCCTCATAACTGATATGTCTAATACACTGAGTAGTATAATATTTGTATAGTATAATAATGTCCAGAGTTTGTGTTATAGGAAGATGAGCTTATCATATGCCTACGCTTATTATATGTGCTTTACGCAAATTTTACTTGTCCCGTTTAAATTTTCCACTAAGGTTCCATTCACAATGAAGACAGCATGAAGTAAGACCATTCACAATGCAGCCGTAGGCGTAACGTAAGAAGTTGACACCGAGTTTTTGTACAATGTACATCCATAAACTGCATGCGAAAACATTCCAAGTTTGAAATTGAATAACACAACCAACATGTAAATTCATCCACTAATAAATAAGGTATAAAACGTGTTACACTAAAGATATAGCAGAACACTTCTAGCCCTCCTTATGTTCTTTGTTTCTTTCTTTCTTTTTTGGCTCCCATAATAAAGTACTATGGACGAAGACTTCGGCACCTCAGCCACGTGGCCTTTTGTATCTGTCTCAGAAGGTGCGCACCAGGTGGAAGGGTTGAGATGAGAGGAGGCAGAAGGCGACCGATACTGGAGCCCATGCAGAGCGAGGGCAGGGCGCCTAACAGTTCCAGTTCTAGTTGAAACTCCCGGTGGCGTCTACTATAGGTGAAACAGCTTAACAGCAGTCCCCAAGAATTCACTATGGCGACATTACACTAAACTGCAGTACTGCCAACCTTAAATAGAAATTACTAACAAGTCTGTGAGAAAACCCTAGGGAAACAGGACATGATTTTCAAGGCGCATTTTAATAAGGGTGTAAATTAAAGTCTATGACACTATTATGCACAAAAGCATTTAAGCTCCATAAACCACATTTATACTGAAACCATTAACCAATTAAGAGGATACATCTTGTTTCACAATTAAAGTAAGAATTCTTTGCGTTTTAATACTAAATGAATTGAATGTTTTCCCTGCAAAGAAGACTGTACTGCACTTCAATAAGGAAAGAAAAAATAAGTAACAAAAAATATCTAAGCTATAAAACTGATCATGAAAACTGTTGCTAAACACTTTTCTTCACTGTAAGAATGCTTTCCTCACTATTTTGTTCTCCTACTTATATTTGAACCCAGCCTTTAAAGGAAATAAAATAACCGTTGTTTATCAAACTAAAACATTATTTCTAACCTAAAATATCACAGGCTTAAAGAAACATGATTTCAAACAATAATAATAATGCTTGAACACCGTTACTACACAGTACCTGAACCTACTTTGGGTAAACCTTGTTCTGCAATAACACTTTTGGATAAAATCACTTAAGAACGCTAAGTATCGTTTTATACAGGCTGGAAGTGAAATGATCCGCCAGACTTTAACCGCAAATTTCACATGTTGTGAATAACAGGAAAGTCTAATACTAAAATGTTGAAAAGTTTATAATTTTCTAGAAAAAATATTTTTATCAAAAATATTTATCACCACCTGGCTGAATTATTATTGATTGAAAGTTCTTGATTTATGGCTATATTCATAGAAAATTGAATAAACAATAATTTTTTCCTTTGATATATTTCAATATATTAATCTGTTTTTGTGTAAATTAAATTTAAAAGAACCCACAATTTGTTGCCTTTTGTTGCAATAAATTCTTTAGCTGCTATTGAAAGCCACATCTGTATTTGTTTACAGAAAGAACAAACAATAATGCATTTTATGTGTTCTGACCATTTTCAATATTTTGAATTTCAAAATGTTTATAAAATTGCATTAAATGTTCAGGTTTTCTATAGAGAGTATTTTCAGAATAACTTACATTTGTTTGAGTATATTATTCTTAATGTAATGTCTGAAAACGTAATGTAAATATTATTTGAAGTGACGGCGACATAAATCGCCCAAGATATGAAAGCTGAGGTGAAAATAAGAAAATCCATAAAGATGTGAATTATACACACTTTATCTCCCCTTGGGTTAAACGCTAAATTCATGACACTTATAGGCATTATACAATATTATGTATATCCAACTAAATGCAGAAAAAATTAACTGTGTTACTGTTCTTTGTAGAACATAAATAATGAGACTTTTCTCGTAATTTGGCTGCTAGAATTTTTACTAGAGTGATGTATGAATACTTTTAACTATCTAATGGAGGTCGCAAATGGCGCACTTGTGCATGAAGTGTTGCCACGGAGTGAACAAGGTCAACGCGGTCGCACCTTCGCTGTTGACCTAAAAGTTGTAGCAGCGAGCACACAAGAAGGGAAAAGGATATAAGGTTTGTGTAGTAATCTTCAGATTAAAGTCGATGTTGAATATTCAGGATACGTTGGTAGCTATGCCAACTCTCACCCCTGACCTTACAGCAGAGTGCATGCAGGCAGGTCGTTCCTCCCTTCCTAGTGAGGGTAGAAGGGTGAATTCTACCCCAGGCTCGTTCCGGAGGGCTATACCCGTTAATGCCAATTCATGTGCAGCATTACACTTACTTTCTCTATCATCACATGGCACACATCAAGTATATTTTCCTCAAACAGATTGCCAAAACGTTGTTCATTATCATTTTGTGGTACACAATCGTTTTAATGTCATTAAAATCAAGCTTTCCTAAGCATTACGATTTTAATTCACGCCACTGTGCAATAACTTGGTGGTAGTATGTTTCGAAACAAAGCTTGAGTCAACGGAATCTGTCGTCAGCTGCAGAAAACTGGTGTTGATCCACTCGTGTTAAGAATCGCGCTAACATTATTGCACTTATAGTCCTGAATAGAAAGTAATTCGCTGTTTGTTTTACTTCTTGTATGTATGCTCTTTAATAAAATTGTGAACAGTTGAGCATGATTTGGACAGCTCTTGATTACTTACTATTAAAGCAAATTTAGGTTAAGATTTGCGCGGATTCTGTCAAAAAGGTATGCATACAGGCAGTATACAGCAATGGAAAAAATCTGATGTGTTGCACTCACATGACTTTCCCTACTCTTGTACTAACCATTCTTATAAACTCTTATTCCTATATCTTTTTCGTGTTACTTGAGATAAACATTTGCAGACATCATCTTATTGCTTATTTCCTTGTAGATACAAGGGGAATATGGGAATACAGTAGGCTTTGGGCGATAGTCAAGTCTTTTAAAGCTTACAAATTCTGTTCTGTTTGCACTGCTAACACATAAAAAAATAAAAACGATGTTCCATTTGACAGAAGTATGTTCTCCAAAACTCTGACAAATAACAGGGAATATCTCCTAAATGGTTCACTCTACAAATATAATTATACAGACATAAATTGTGTATTTTAGTAAGATGTACATTTTTTGTATAGTAAGATTTTGTCTATCTCTTACGGTTTACGAGTTATTGAAAAGTCATCCAGAGTAAACAGGACTACATGGGCTATAGCCAGAAAATTCAAAATATATATTTCATTTATCATACAAATATCTCAAAGATATTGCATTTTAATCAAAATCGTTAGCCATTTTCAAGAAAATCAACATTTTTGAAAATTTTTCCATGTAAAGGCTAGTTTAGGGTAAGGCTATTTTCTTCAAAATCTTCGTGTCGTATCCTTAAAAGACGTTAAACTTAATACCAACTTTGGTTTTTAACCGACTTTTCATTTTTGAGGTATGCTGTTCGCAGACTGACATACTGACACACAGACATTGTACTTATATTTTATTATGCATCAGATATTTTCTGTATGAGGTTTTATAAATCTTATATACATTGCATTACTGGAAAACCTTTTAAACGAGGACCTTGCTCAGACTATAAGTTCATCTGTGTTACGATACCTCAGTCTTAGTGATTGCAGTCTGCAACTGTGTGTGGGTAGATACTTTGAAGGACGGCACTTGCAAAACTTTTTGTACACCCTTGTACCGGTGATCAGGCATGCGAGTATACAGGTGAAGTGCTACTACGGCCATACGTTAACCAGAAATTCTATATGATGAGTGTAGCAAATATGTCCAATACAATTATTGTCAATAAAGAACCGTATCGCTGAAAAAAGTCAAATATTTGGAGCCACATAGCTTCTTGACGAATGGATATAAATGGTTTATTATTTCACTAATTGTCGCGCAAACCTTGTGAGAACAATATTGTAATGCATTACTACCTTAAATCGAATGAGTTTAGTCACATAGTTGACGTGACGTTGACAAATCTCTCTTAGAAATTCAACTTTGCATGTCATGGAAAAACTATGGAAATTTTGAACTCAGCATACGGTTAACCGCCTTTAAACATTTAGATGCTGATTCAGCTTGCTCTTATTGTCCTTGTAGCTACAATGAAATGTCTAATGAAACTAATTCTGCAAATATGAGTTATCTTAATTAATATGAAGATGACAGACCATGCGTCTTGTATGAAGAGTGCTAAAAGCTATATATAAATAAACGATTGCAAGCAGCGAAAATAATGTGAATAGAAATGCCGTGAAATCTCAATATAAAATATTTAGGTGTAATACAATAATTCTTTTACACCCTATAAGTATGTCGTAAGTGACAAGAAGAATAAAACCTGGTTCACAACCATCGTGGCGGAAACAATAACCAGAGCGATAAAGTTAAAATACATGTATTCAAAAGGAAGTGTTCACAAAGGGAAAGAATGGGAAAGGGAAAGAAGGCTAGACCAAGTCTTAACTTCGTTTCCATTGCCGGTTAGTGGTAGACCAAAATATTGGGTGTTGCCTTGTTTCCCGTTGCCGTTTCTATTCTGGTTACCGTTACCGTGTGGTTTTGAACTATCGTTTAAAGTTTAATGTTAAACACTTGTATAACCTTCTCTGATTTCTATCAATCCTAGGCGTAGGTACCCATATGCTGTGCTATTCAGATAATATAATATAATATAATATAATATAATATAATATAATATAATATAATATAATATAATATAATATAATATAATATAATATAATATAGTATAATATAGTATAGTATAGTATAGTATAGTATAGTATAGTATAGTATAGTATAGTATAGTATAGTATAGTATAGTATAGTATAGTATAGTATAGTATAGTATAGTATAGTATAGTATAGTATAGTATAGTATAGTATAGTATAGTATAGTATAGTATAGTATAGTATAGTATAGTATAGTATAGTATAGTATAGTATAGTATAGTATAGTATAGTATAGTATAGTATAGTATAGTATAGTATAGTATAGTATAGTATAGTATAGTATAGTATAGTATAGTATAGTATAGTATAGTATAGTATAGTATAGTATAGTATAGTATAGTATAGTATAGTATAGTATAGTATAGTATAGTATAGTATAGTATAGTATAGTATAGTATAGTATAGTATAGTATAGTATAGTATAGTATAGTATAGTATAGTATAGTATAGTATAGTATAGTATAGTATAGTATAGTATAGTATAGTATAGTATAGTATAGTATAGTATAGTATAGTATAGTATAGTATAGTATAGTATAGTATAGTATAGTATAGTATAGTATAGTATAGTATAGTATAGTATAGTATAGTATAGTATAGTATAGTATAGTATAGTATAGTATAGTATAGTATAGTATAGTATAGTATAGTATAGTATAGTATAGTATAGTATAGTATAGTATAGTATAGTATAGTATAGTATAGTATAGTATAGTATAGTATAGTATAGTATAGTATAGTATAGTATAGTATAGTATAGTATAGTATAGTATAGTATAGTATAGTATAGTATAGTATAGTATAGTATAGTATAGTATAGTATAGTATAGTATAGTATAGTATAGTATAGTATAGTATAGTATAGTATAGTATAGTATAGTATAGTATAGTATAGTATAGTATAGTATAGTATAGTATAGTATAGTATAGTATAGTATAGTATAGTATAGTATAGTATAGTATAGTATAGTATAGTATAATATAATATAATATAATATAATATAATATAATATAATATAATATAATATAATATAATATAATATAATATAATATAATATAATATAATATAATATAGTATAATATAATATAGTATAATATAGTATAGTATAGTATAGTATAGTATAGTATAGTATAGTATAGTATAGTATAGTATAGTATAGTATAATATAATATAATATAATATAATATAATATAATATAATATAATATAATATAATATAATATAATATAATATAATATAATATAATATAATATAATATAATATAATATAATATAATATAATATAATATAATATAATATAATATAATATAATATAATATAATATAATATAATATAATATAATATAATATAATATAATATAATATAATATAATATAATATAATATAATATAATATAATATAATATAATATAATATAATATAATATAATATAATATAATATAATATAGTATAGTATAGTATAGTATAGTATAGTATAGTATAGTATAGTATAGTATAGTATAGTATAGTATAGTATAGTATAGTATAGTATAGTATAGTATAGTATAGTATAGTATAGTATAATATAATATAATATAATATAATATAATATAATATAATATAATATAATATAATATAATATAATATAATATAATATAATATAATATAATATAATATAATATAATATAATATAATATAATATAATATAATATAATATAATATAATACAATATAATATAATATAATATAATATAATATAATATACTATAATATAGTATAGTATAGTATAGTATAGTATAGTATAGTATAGTATAGTATAGTATAGTATAGTATAGTATAGTATAGTATAGTATAGTATAGTATAGTATAGTATAGTATAGTATAGTATAATATAATATAATATAATATAATATAATATAATATAATATAATATAATATAATATAATATAATATAATATAATATAATATAATATAATATAATATAATATAATATAATATAATATAATATAATATAATATAATATAATATAATATAATATAATATAATATAATATAATATAATATAATATAATATAATATAATATAATATAATATAATATAATATAATATAATATAATATAATATAATATAATATAATATAATATAATATAATATAATATAATATAATATAATATAATATAATATAATATAATATAATATAATATAATATAATATAATATAATATAATATAATATAATATAATATAATATAATATAATATAATATAATATAATATAATATAATATAATATAATATAATATAATATAATATAATATAATATAATATAATATAATATAATATAATATAATATAATATAATATAATATAATATAATATAATATAATATAATATAATATAATATAATATAATATAATATAATATAATATAATATAATATAATATAATATAATATAATATAATATAATATAATATAATATAATATAATATAATATAATATAATATAATATAATATAATATAATATAATATAATATAATATAATATAATATAATGTAATGTAATGTAATATAATGTAACCAGTTTTATATCAGACTTTCTTTTGTGTGTACCATCCCATACTGAAAATGTACTGAAATGCAGAAAACTCTGTATAAAATCCAAATTAAACGATGAACAATCCTTAACTTCATAATAGATTTTGTATCTGGCAAAGTTGTCTGAAATGATTCTACCAATGTTCCTCCTGGTATTTAAAGTTATACGTGCTTGAAACTTAATAGAACTAATAAAAACGTTCCGTATTTTAAATAAAGGTGGAATGTTATAGAATATCTAAACTGCCCAATAGCTTAAAATATTATGAACAATAATTCACACGATGTGTGATAGAGGTACATGCGGCAAGAGCACGCGTGCCAACTTCTGGACGCGTACTCTTAGCCGCGAGTGTAAATTTTAATAGCTGGCAACACTGAAAGCCCTTCTTACAATACTGCATTCTGTAGAAGGTTGTGGTGGTGTTTGGAAGAATTTCGTCTTTCTGGTATGTACAAAGAATATAACAGTTATTCACATTCACTGTCTCTTTGTTAAATTTAAATACTCGTACAATTGAAAGACAAATCAAAGAGCACAAAAACACATTTCTTACTTTAATAACTACAATGATCGGAGCAGAACGTTAGTAGCTTTTACTAGCTATGTAGCTATCTCAACGTATGGAGTTTGAAGTTCCGTGAAAAATCCTAACCATTAATAAGCATTCGTACTCTTAGACAACTTTCCCCTAGTTATTACTTAAGTGTTTCGAATACATTCGTTTCATTTTCCTCTGGGAATCACTCATTACGATTTGTATTACGCTCATGTGGCCCCTTGCTGGCATAATTTATATGCATTGGATCGTTTTGCGAACAACTAAATGTCATCAGACTTTGATATTTATAGTAGAGCAGTTTTATAACGTTATTTACAATAAAATGGCAATAGTGATGGTTACAGGACTAGAAGTTGCTTGTTACGCACAATCGATTGTTCATGTTTCATTCTCGTGAAAAGCCCATCTTCAAAATTCAAGTATGCTGCAGTCTGAATCCGCGTTTTTAAATATGTTTTAAGGAATCAGGTAAGATTATATAATTACTGTATTATTTTATGTAACTAACAAAATATAACGAGCAAATTGAGCATCATTAACTCATGTGACTACTAATTAAAATGCTTTTCCAAATAAATACGTGTTAGGATAGGTTAGGTTAGTTCATTTAATTTATTTTGTATTTCACAAAAATCTCTTTCTTAGCTCTGATATGCTTTTTGAGCATGCATTAAGAAAAGTAGCTCGATTTGCTCGATCACTAATTACCTTTCCTTCAATTAACAACAATTTCGATATACATTGTCGTTAGATTAATTTTGTTTGTTTAGGCATCTAGCAGTCTGAATCCGCGTTTTTAAATATGTTTTAAGGAATCAGGTAAGATTATATAATTACTGTATTATTTTATGTAACTAACAAAATATAACGAGCAAATTGAGCATCATTAACTCATGTGACTACTAATTAAAATGCTTTTCCAAATAAATACGTGTTAGGATAGGTTAGGTTAGTTCATTTAATTTATTTTGTATTTCACAAAAATCTCTTTCTTAGCTCTGATATGCTTTTTGAGCATGCATTAAGAAAAGTAGCTCGATTTGCTCGATCACTAATTACCTTTCCTTCAATTAACAACAATTTCGATATACATTGTCGTTAGATTAATTTTGTTTGTTTAGGCATCTAAACTCTTGCGAACTGTACCAAACTCTGGCGGCTTCTGCGCATTCAGGCCGGTAACCTTCCTGTATACGAATACATTTTTAATTTTTGTTACACAGAAATTCGCTCCTCTTTATAATCTATAAATCTATAGTCTATCGTGTTTTACTTTGTCTACTATATATAGTAAGTAGAGGATGTCGAGATTTCAATGGAAATATGTGCGTCGAGGCCCCTGAATAAAAAAAAAAAGCATTTTTAGAAAAAGGCCCGTGTGTGTCTGTCAGTCTGTGGGCAGCATAACTCAAAAACGAAAAGTCGGCTACAAACCAAAGTTGGTATTTAAGTTTAACGTCTTTTAAGGATACGACATGGAAAAATTTTCGAACATTTTGATTTTATTCAAAATGGCTCTAAAATTTGATTAAAATGCCACATGTTTAAGCTATGTTTATGACAAATGAAATGTATATTTTGAATTTTCTGGCTATAGCCTATGTAGTCCTGTTTACTTTGGATGACTTTTGAATAACTCGTAAACCGTAAGAGATAGACCAAATCTTACTGTACAAATGTTAGCGTGCATTTGAAAGCTTTAAACGATTTAATAGGCAATAATTTCTGCAAATGTTTACCTCAACTAACACGAAGAAGATGGAGGAATGAGTTTGTAAGAATGGTTAATACAAGAGTAGAGAAAGTCATGTGAGTGCAATACATCAGATTTTTTAATACAGAAATCTATTTCGCTTCATATTTTATATTTTCGCTTTCGGTTGTCATTTCTCGAATTTTGTTACAATTGTCTTTTTAGGGTTCTTATGACTATTAGGAAAGCCTTTCGTGTAATTACATTTAATTCCTTTTTGTTCATTATTAAACTAATTTTACCCTAATCTGTAAAATGTGTTTGCTTCAATTATGTATTGCACATTGTTTTAGAAAAAAGTTACAAATAGTCACTGTTGCTTATAGAGAGACCAGAAAATAACAAAAAAGCGAAGCCGGGACCTACGTTTTAAACCGTATGGTAATTTAAAGTGCCTACAAAAATTTTAAAACTAAAATTTTGGTGAACAATTAACTTATATTTAACTTGAGCTACGCTAACTTCCCTTTGTTTTCTCTATAAAATTACTATTATGCCACTACCACCAGCACCAGCACCACCAGCACCACCACCACTACCACCAGCACCAGCATCAGCACCATCACCACCAGCACCACCCCAGCACCACCACCACCATCACCGTCACCACCACCATCACCACCACCACAACCACCACCACTACCACCATCACCACCGTCACCCCCACCACCACAACCACCACCACCGTCACCCCACCACCACAACCACCACCGTCTCCTCCGCCGCCACCGTCACTCCCACCACCACCACCATCACCGTCACCACCACCACCGTCACCACCACCACTAACATGGTCACCACCACCGTCACCACTACTACAACCGTCAGCACCACCACCGTCACCACCACCACTACCATCGTCACCACCACCGCAACCACCACAGACGCCGCCGCCTCCACCACCACCGGTGGAACGAGATGAGAGGGAAACCGCAGAACCCGGAGAAAACCCGACCCTGCACCGCTTTGTCCATCACAAATCCCAAATGTGGTCGCCTGAGATCGAACCCGAGCCGCTTTGGTGAGACGTGAATGGTGTAACCACTTGGCCACGGCGCCGCTGTATGCTGGAATTTATGAGTGTCCCTTTATCGGAATCTTTTTCTTTAAAAGTCCTTATGTGCGCGACACTGTAGGAATGCTTAGTATGGCTTCCTTCGGAAGGGAAGTAAAGTCCGTGATCCTGTGTCGTAGAGTTCTTTCTTTACGTGATTACCCTCCCCTTATGTAGGACTTACTAGCCATTGCCTAGGGTCAGACGCCTGTCGGGGAGCACAGAAAGCTATGGACCGAACAGAGTGAAAACCTGGACGCAGGTAGTCAGCCCAGCACCAGGTGTGATAGTGAGGAAGAGGATGATATGAAATGCAGGCGAAATCGATTAATGGAAAGGGATTATGCAGCAATTGGGTGAATGAGCGGCGGGGGAAACCGGATAGAACCCCCAGACGTCTTTTCGTCCACCACGAATACCACATGCGGGTCCCTGGGTTCGAACCCGGGTCGCCTAAGTGGCAGACGTGCGGGTGTCGTAGATTTACGGCACACAGAAACCTAAAACCTAATAAAGAGCCCTCTGAGCAAAATTAAGCGGTCTTTCACACACAACATAGAATGGGACGCTGAGAACTATAGCAGTTAAAGAGCGCCCATAAATAAAAACTCAAGAATTCAAGATATATTTGTCATGAAAATACTTTAAACAGAGGACATTTTAATCAAATCGTTTGCTATTTTTTAGAAATTAAAAAAAAAAAAATCTGAAAGTTACCCACGTAAAATGTACTTTGGTGCGATAGGATTTTCTTGGAAATCTGTCGCATTCTTGAAAGATGCTTAACTTAAATACTGACTTTTCGCTTTTGACTCTTCACAGGCGCGCGTCCACCTTCCCTCCCCCCACCTCCCATACACAGAGGGCTTTTTCTGGGTTCAGGGGAATTCAAAACATACATATATTTTCGGTCAAATCTCGACATCGAATGGAATATAAACTTCACCTACTTACAATACGTAGTACTGAAAGTAAACTTTTTATATTTTTCCAGTAGCTTAGGTTCTACCCGCGTTAAAATTATAGTTTGTTTGCATTATCAGGGGTGGAACCAGGGGGTGGGGATATGGGGTTGTATCCTTCCTACATTTGGAAACTATTAAGGGTGTAACGCATTAACATTAATTCGTAAATAGGTTTATTCAGATAATCTAACCGGTTTCTACATTATTTTCATTAAAGTTCTAAATGTAAATAACTAAATATATTATAATAATGTTCTATCAACATTGCGGTATATGACGACCTATTTGAGGAGCAAAATGGGAGCAGACAGACTGAATGGACTAGCGTTAATGTATATAATGAAAATATGGAAATTAAAACTCAAGGAGTACTGGATAAAATGTGTAAAAACCTCGTCAACTTCTTTAAATGTAGTCCGCCCTTGTGCATTATTATCATGAGCGTCGGCAGACATTTTTCCAGGGGGGGGGGGGCACATGTTTGAAATTTGCAATCAGATAATATCAATTCACTATTTTATTGTCAAAATTTATAATATTCGTTGCATATAACCATGTTAATTTGTGCTAAATAGAAATTGATCTTTTAAAATAGTTTAATAGTCAGTAATTGACTGCACGTTAAGTTGACCAACTTCCAGGGAGGGGCCGCGGCCCCCCTTTGCCCCCCCCTTCGCGACGCCCATGATTATTATCGTATAGTTTGGCAACTCTGATTCCGATATAAACAGACTTGGGCGAGTGCGCATTTTATTATACTTGTAGAGATGAAGACTGCGGCACACTGTCAAAGCAAAGCTACATTAAACTTCTCAGTGCTGTTTTGGCCGTTAGTACTATAATAGGATGTTATTATGCGATCACCTCGAAAATACGTAATTTTCAGATGACACTTAAAATAAAATTGTAGTTTTGAGCAGATTTTTGTAATTCGTGCACTTGTACATGATTGGAATGTGTTTTGCAATATAAAACGCGGCGAGGATGGTCCAATAAAAGTAATTCAGGTGTAGCGGTAGGTGTAAATAAATACTGTAGCAGAAGTGGGAGAAAGAGCGTTTGGCCAGGGACAGGACGGGCAACCACACTGCGCAGCCTGTCCGGGCATGCTTTGCTAGGGATCCAGGCAGGCAACCCGTCCGTCAGTCGACTGGGGAGCTAGGCGAACAAAACATCTGAGTGTCCTCTAGTTGCTCCCTGGTTCTTAGTGACAGAACAACCTGCTAACATATCACCTGTTGTCATTTTAATCTCTTCTGTTTTCCATACGACAGTCAGTCTCCACCCAATCTGTGCTTGTGCGTGTGGTTGTTTGATGTGAAGAGGATCACACACTTGTTGAGTCGAGGTAACTTACGACAGGGGTAAGAAGAATATGAAGACTCCGGACCTCGCTCTGCCGGATGCAACTCTTGAGGAGAGGGTGGCAGCCTTCCGGAGCGATCCTCAGCTCATGGAGGCGGCCACAAAGTTCGTCAATGAAGTGATAGAAAAAGCCAAAGAAGAGGCGCTACGGCGTCTTAAAGAAAAGGCTCTGGTGAGTAAAAACCATTCTTCCACTAGGGAATAAAACGGGCCACTGATGTTTCCCATTAGAACGTCGAAGTAGAGAAAATGTCTTGTACAAATACAACAGTGTTCGATGTATTTTACAACCTGATATCTCAATCTTAATTTATTAAGGCTAAATATAACAATTTTAAAATCAATAACTCTAGTTTGCGTTATGAATGACCATTTTTTTCAATGAATATTCTGGATCTGCAAATGAACTTGAAGTAATTTAAGACTGTAGTACTTATACATGAATTACAGAGTAGGGAAGTCTAATTTAATGACTCACTACTTAAGTTATTCACTGTTGCAATGAACTTGATTTAGTTGTGAAGTCATTATGATTTGAGCCCAGTAGAAAACTCAGTTCATTCAATCCAAAATGTGTTACACAAGAAACATAGCCATGGGCGTCGCGAAAAGGGGGAGGGCAAGTGTGGACCCGCTGACTCCCTTGGAAATTAGTAAACGTAATGTGCAATCAATTACTATTAGACTATTGCTTTATTGTTAATGTAAAGAACAGTTTTTATTTAGCATAAATTATATGCTAATTCGCAACAAATACTGTAACACATCTAGTGCAGTTTTGGCAACAGAATAATGAATTAATATTGTTTAACTGAAAACTTCCAACATGCGCTCCCCCTGAAAAAGTTTGGCGACGCTCATGGTTGTAGCTTTACAAAGAATTTTCTCGCCAAACGCGACATGTGCTTGCATTAGTAAATCCCTTTACCTTGTAGAACTGATTAATCATGAATATACTCGTATTGTTGCAACCGGTGAGGGACTCGAACAGAAATATTTGGTGCATTTGCAGAAATCCGTCAACATTGAAAACATTTCACCAACATTGTTGGTCAACTTTGGTTTAAGAAGGAAGAGTTTATTCCTAACAGGGAATAAAAGTTCCATTAGACACCGAGGACGCTTGACGAGAGGACCAAACTTCCATTTAGCCCCACATTTAAAAGGGAGTGTCAAATGTTAACAATTCTTCCAATGTTTTAAGTTTTGCAGCAGTATTTCCAAGCCTATGAGGCACGGAATACAATTAGGGGTGTCGAGTTTCACCAAATAGAAACCCGTAAGGTAACATTATCATTGTAGATTTGAATTCACAGTCGGATATTTTGAAAAAGTTTTATATTACTAGACTTTGGAGTTCCAAGTCAGAAAGTAACTAAATTAGGTACCAAGATATATGTACGTCATTTGTAGTAATTCATAAGTGTTTTTAAATTTGCAAGTATGACTTATAAGCTGCATATGTTTTCGTAACATAGTTACTAGATTTATTATCGAACATTATATGTTTAGACGGTGTCCTTTATCTATTAAAACAATCTAATGACTTCTTGAATAATACTGATATTATATACAGAACTTTAAACGTTTCTGTTACTTTTACATGCGCCCTTCTTGGAACGAGAAAAAATACATTAAACTGAAATAGAAATAGACACTTAAAAACAACTATACATGTTGGAGAAAAGAGCTTTTACATAGGTGTTAGTCGTCCATTTAGGGCATAGTTTTGGAAATACTTACTTTGAGCTGTTCAAGGGGAAAAAATTAAAAGGCGGCATTTGCAACTTTTGGAAATTTTAGGTACCACAAAAAGCATTTATTAGTTGTCCTCACCTGCATATACTTTCTGCGTAAATAAATGAATAGGCGTGTGCATTAAAAATGCATGATACAAACGTACAAAGGTACGTTAATAATGTAATAACTATAATTTTAGATACTCGACCTCATGTAATGTTGGAAGCAACTCCACCTGGTGCACAACATCAAAACACAAAATGAAATACCAATTACCTATTTTGTAGTCAGTTACCACAATGTGTACTTTCGCGTCAACACTTCAGTGCATTATTTTTCAAAAGAAATACAATGCTATATTTTTGTGTATATATTCCTATATCGAGGAGTGTCATAAGAGGTTGTTCCACTGTAGTGGAGATCAATCTTCTGGAACTGGCGTATTGAATATTTTGCATCTCATTTTATATTTTATCCCCCTCCAAAACATTTACTTCTCAAATATTATTTGACAGGGCTAACTTGAATGTAAAAGCTTCTAGTTTTTGGACCCCTCTGGCCGCCAAAGTGACAATAAAGTAAATAATAACGGTTTCAAAACTGTGTGCTATGCACAATGGCATTTTCAAATAGAGAATTGTTGGTGAATATGTAAATAGCATGTCTACTGAAAATATAGCTCTAATTGTTCGTGTAATTTATAAGGCTTCCTTTTAAAATCTACAACACTCTTAAGAGCGTGTAAATTACAGCAATTTAATATGATTCTGGCGATTGGCAGCGTCGTTAACAAAACAAAATACGTATTTATTAATACAAAGAACAATATTTTCTGCGTATTGCCTGTTATCTTGGGAAAGAAAAATGGAATATAGTTGCAGTCTACTTATTAATCAATATTCAGGAACCCAATTCCTGGGAAGTCCAACTCATGAGCTGAATGGGTGAAAATAATTACAAAATCAGAATGGGTCTCTATAGAAGTTTGTTTTCAGCGCATGTGATTTTTTAATTCATTGCCACTTTTAAAATCTATGGTAGCCGTATTTATGGTAGAAAAATTATATGTATTAAGTTTTAATGCCTTTTTCTCGTGCTTGTGATTTCCACCATTGTTTGTACTTCAGCCCTAGCAATACCAACCTATGTTTCAGAGCTTATGTTACCATCACTGAAAACATCAACAGATCACAAAATTGCTTCATAAACTTCCTCACGCGCAATATTTTGATTCTTAATTTCACTCACTGCCTCATCACTGTCATCAAATTCAAAATCAGTAACGGTTGCATCGTTGCACATATTTATACAGTCTTTGTTAACTAAATGGCATCAAGACATCTTAAATAACTGCGAATGACATTTATAAGTAAGAATGACTGCAGAACAGGCAGCCAACATACTGAATCATTATAAAATAGAAGAGAACAAACTGCCATATCAATCAAGAAACTACAGCCTATATTGTTGATATCAATAGTTAGACAAAACCATTGTTGTAAAAGCCAAAGCAATTTAAGAATGGTCGTGTTATGTATCACACGAGCTGCCGCCGGGGGGATACTTTATGACCGCCTTGACATATCATTGTGTCATAAAAAGGCCAACAGTGAAAACTTTGAAACAATTAGGCAGTTCAATAGTAGAAACAGTGATTGACTATAACTACCTATGGATATTATCTGTAAGCATCTAGAAAAAAAAAGACAGAATTTGAAACGTAAGGTTGGTATATAGTATCTGTCTGTTGGTATTGCTAAGGTTAAACAAGGTTTTCCTTGAGTTGCACTTAATTGCCGCAAAAGTTCGTAGTTTGTCACATACCCATTTTGTATTATTACCGAAATTCTTAATGCCACCAAGTGATAAGTGTAATAGGTAACCCCCTATTTTCCTGAAAACAAATGTGTAAAACCCGCATCTGTGGTGTGGAAGTAGCGTGTCTGCCTCACATTGAAGTGGTTAATCCTGCGGCAGGTACGCTGAACATAGTTACGTCAGCGGGCGCGTGCGGCATTCAGTGCCGCCTAACTTTACATAGATACTATTTCACAGGCAAATTTTCTAATTTTCTCGTAGAATTATTTTTGTTTATTTAAGTCAGAAATTTCCTTATTTCTCATTGTCTTCAACGGAACAATATACAATACAAATGTAAATTCAGTTATAACGGGTGATCCAAAAGACTCCGAACCGGCTGCACAGCATTTTGCCTGCTCGCATCCTGGGCACCCATCGCCGACTGCCGCTGTTATAGAACAGTGCGGATGAAACCAGCCAACATCCTAAAACTAGTTTTAAAGACTTTACTTACCAATGTTATCAAAGGAGATGCTGAAACTGACCACCGTCGTTGTCCATACATTTTGGCGCCTCTTTAGGGAACTATCCATCACTCGCCGTAGTTCACATTGAAAAATGCCGGCAACTTCTTGGCGGATATTTTGTTTTAAATTCTTCCAGGCTGTGTGGGTTTGTCTTGTACACTTTATGCTTTAAGTTACCCAAGAGATAGAAATCACAGATCACCTGGAAATCTTTCTGCAAATCGCACTTTCACTTGGCGAGCTGACTGAGCTAACACATAAGAATCATAAGTAAATGAACACACGCTGTGCAGTAGAAAACAAATGCTGAACCATAATGCACTTTGTGACTAAGTGCAGGATAAAATAATACAGCACACTGATATCTCAATCACACATCAGCTCAATACTGCACTGAGAAAACAGCAGAAGAAAAACAGGTCAATCTGTACAGCGGTTGCTGTGTGCGCTGTGGAAAAACACCGTGCAGCGGTTCGGACGTTTCTGGGTCTCTCTGTATAACCATATAAACAAAATAAATTTTTAGATTAAATACTACCACACAGAATACGCACTGTTTTGTACAGTATAGTGCCATTTATTTCTACCATGTACATACGTTTTCTTCAGCTGCACCAAATCTCTCCATTGACATGTGTACATTGGTATCCAAGTAACAGCGGGTCATCCTTGCCCACTGTTTCACTTAATTTCCCATTCTTGTACGATTTTGGGTATTCATACAATTAATATTGAGATTATAAACAGTAAATAAAATTATTATTATTGCCAGTGTTTAATAGAATACATAGGATGAAATACATTAAAATGTATGATATTTATTTAAGCCTGGTAGGTCTATGGTTATAAAATCACAACGTGTGGAAGTGAATCTTTTCCGTTAAGTATCGTCAAATCTCGGTGACTTGAGAAAGAGTAGAAAGCGCTTGTAACTAATAAATGCTGCCCTTGGAATAATCATTCCTGTCCCATTTGAGACTATACTTCTATGTAATGTAGGATTCTGTAATTTCCACAAAGCTATTCTATCGCTGAGGAGAGCTTTACATACATATGTAAGTCGAATAGAGGCTGGTATTTTCGACTCGATGTTGCAGCTACTACTGGAAACAAAGAAATCTTCCCCGTAGCCTTGGAAAATGCAATTTTTGTTTGATTGTGCCGATATGTTGTGATACAAAATGCTTCTTTTCGTACTTCACGGACTGCTCGCATATTTCGCATGTGAGTACTTTACCGTCGGCACAACCTACATTGGAACCAAAAGTATTAATGACTTTGCAGTTTACTGAATAAAGGAACACTTAATTTCGGCAACATGCTGTTAGCTACAACGTCGCAATGAAAACAAAGAAAAACAAAGACCCACACTCATTATTGCTTTTTAAAATGAACACAAGCGATAATTCAAACGCTTTGTTAACTCTACATTTATTTGCGCGGCAGCACTCATTGTTGCAAAGAAAATATTGAACTGAATGAAAGACGCCTATGCTGTCTACAGTTTAAAGACAATAATGTACATACGGCGAAGTAACTCATTGTCACGGACTAACGGTTTTAATAATAAATAATAGATAAAAATGAAATAAAGGCAACAAAAACCATTTATTTCGAAAAATAAGCATTTATATTTAAAAAGACACAAAAAGTCACATAAAACTGTGGCATTTCAATCACAAAGGTAGAGTTCGTACAGATTCACTTTCAAATTGAAGATAGATTTGACACATTTAAAAAGGCATTCTGCCTAAGTTCCTGTCTCTGATAATCAATAACTTGATAAAATTCAATAGATATGTCATTTTTGTGCGTCTACAATGGAACACATTTTCTTTTCAATCAGGGTAGACATTTAAAACAATCAGGACGTTTTTGTACGGCACAACAAATTGTACATATAAAAATTAATAATAAAACAACTAGTGATATATAAGTGAAAATTAATTTGCCTCCTAACTAGGCGGTTTTTTCTACTTGGACCGATAGGTGGAAAAAAATGAAAACACGTATAGTCTTAAGGAAACAGTACATACTGTATCTAGCTAGGTCGTACCTACAGCAAGAATCATAAAGCTATTTTCAAACCACACCAAGACAATTACAAATAGTATTAATGAAGCACAAACTCCTAAATTTGGCTGGCCTTTGGCGCAGTTGGTAGAGCACCTGCCTGCTGTGCTAGTGGTCCCGGGTTCGATTCCCGGTAGGGGGTAGGAATTTTTCTCCAGCCAAGATTATTCCTCATCCTTTCCTGTGTCTGGAAGTATGAATGAAAGTGTGAATGTGTGTGTGAATCCAATGTATAAACCCCCACTCCCCCTCACCGTAAACTAGTAAAACCAATAGTCAAGGCCGCCGATATGACCTCTGCAGTTAAAGGCGGGATAAAAATGGAACAAAAAAAAACAAAAAACAAACAAACAAACAAACAAACAAAAACTCCTTAATCAGAAAGATGAATGTCCTCTGCATGTGTTGTCGCGTTGATGCCAACAGTGGGAACTTCCCATTGTAAAGCCCATTAGGCAAATGTTCTTTGTTGAAATGATTTTAGCAATCTAAAATCTTTTGGACCTAAAACACTATGCACACATAACACAAAGTGCAGAGATGTAGCATTTTGAGTGTTCATTGATAAAAACCAATAACGTTAAAGAGTTTTAAAACATTTCAGCTTAAAAATAGGAGTAACGATCGAGCCCATTCGCTCTCGTACCGTCTCTAATCCATTGTCAACGCATTATTTGGCAACGATTCGAAAAATTAAGATGGCTGCTTTATATTATGTGATCCATGTAAAGCTTTTATAACATATGTATTTCCGTAGACTATTATAGAAATGTTTCAGAAAACAGTGCTGTGATTAATTTTCTTGTAGAAGGTGAAAAGACATTTCGAGGGGGTCCGGATCCTTGAAATTAATTTCATTTTGCCACATTTTGTTACTTTCACATAATTGTTAATTCAAACTTGTGCCCCAAAGTATGTGAATGTTAAAGGTAACTCTTAATTTTTTTCTTTTCGTTTTTACCTGCATGCGTAGCTGCAGATATTGTCCGGTATCGGAGTCCAAGGAATGCCAAATGTACTTCAAAATAAAAAGCGCGGGCATTTTTGTCGGTCTGGGTGCCTCAGTTGGTTGGGCAGTGGCCTATTGATCCCAAGGTCAGGGGTTCAAACGATGACTTTAAAAGCGGTAGCCCTATGCTAGTAGATTTACTCACATGTAAAATAATTCTGGCTGGACCAGATACCTGTACACCGACGACGCTGTTATAATCCTGGTAATTGACAGTGCTATAACAAACCTTTCTTTCCACTTACCTAATAGAGCAAGTGCTTATATTCCACCCAAAAATTAGATTTCGTGATTTCAACGAGACCCCTTTAATGAAAAAGAAACAATTCCGTGTGCGTGTCTATAAACAGGTTAAATTGAAAACGAAATGGTAAATAAATGTCAAACCTGTATTTAAATTCAGTCCCTTTGTAAGATTCGAGGCGAAGGTTTTAGAGAAAATGTCCCTACCCTATCTATCCTTTATATAAACCAATTTTCATTATTTTCTTTAAAATGGCTCTTAACGGTTTTGAAGAACATGAAGACTCTGGCGGGTGCAACTCTTGAGGAGAGGATGGCGGCCTTCCGAAGTGACCCCCTGCTCATGGAGGTGGCCACAAAGTTCGTCAATGAACTGAAAGAAGAAGCCTTACGGCGGCTCGAGGAAAACGGTCTGGTGAGTAAACAAGTATTCATCCACTAGGGAATGACGTTTCCGAATAGAACATCTGCACAACAGGAAATGTCTCATACAGATACACCTGTTTTTGATGTTCCTAATTAAGGCTCAATATGTCAATATTAAAATCAATGACTCTGCTTGAACTGCGGTATCAATGGCCATTCTTTCACTGAAAATTTTCTTGAACAGAATATTAAGTAACTTAAGGCTGTAATATATAAATTACGTAGGAGGGAAGTCTCATTTAATCTCTCACTATTTAGTTTATGTACAGTTACAACAAACTTAGTTTAATCCTATTAATTCAAGCCCCACATTTGGATATTCCAGATGGAAAAGGGGAATGTCAAGCGTTAACAACTTCTCCAATTTTAAGTTTTGCAGCAGCATTTGAAAGCACTGATGAGACAGGGAACACATTTAAGGGTGTAGAGTTTGTCCAAATAGAAACCAATATGAAGATAATATTATCATTGTAGATTTGAATTCACGGAGCATATTTTGTAGATTTGTGTATTATCAGACATCGAACTTGCAAACATGAAACATTAACTTGTTAGATCGCTAGTCAGAAGATTATTAATCAAGGCACTAAGGTAAACGTTGTTTTTAATTCATGAAATTCTTTTTAAACTTGCAAGTATGACTTTTATAAGCAACAACAGTCAACATATTTTTTTATCGAAATACTCTACGTTTGGAGCAGTGTGCCAGCCGAGCTGCTCGCCAGTGAGCAGCGGGGTACTCATGGCCTTGCGTGAGTAAGCCTGCAGCATGCAGCACAGCTCTACTCTGGGGTAAGCTGCCATCACGGCGCGGTGGGTTCTGGCAAAGACCTGCAACGGGGAATGAGTGGGGTTTCAATGACCTTTGCCCAGTGACGTATTGGTTAATATTCGCCGCCCTCCCTCTACAACCGTGCTCCGTGCAACGCTACTGCTGGGTGACTAAAATCTACCAATATAATGCATTATTTTGTGCCTTTTAGTTTTCAAGTCCAGGCGCGGCCCGATCCCGACAAACATTTTTCAAATTAGGCCCGAATCTGTACAGGCCTCTACCTCCCGGTGCATTTGTTGATTTTTTTGCGATCATTATTTGTTTTCCCCAAAGGTATTCAAAGTTAGCTTCGCCGAAACAGCACTATACTAAACAAGACAAAGAAAAATAGAAATAAATTATAAAAGCAGTTATTGGCAAGTTAGTTAATATGTTATTGTATTTATCTCTTGTAATCTGTATACATTTTCTTTCAATCGTAAGATGTTCTGTTAAATCCGATTGGGTTTTCTTTAAATAAATAAAAACCTAGTGAGATTACACTTGAGAAGGTGAATAGATAACTTAAAACAATTACACATTTTGGATAAAACTAGGTGCTAGTCATCCATTTAGAACAGCTTTTAGGCAGTATAACTAGTAGTTTTAGACTGTTAAATGAAAAAACAATTTAAATGGGAGTTAATCAACTCCCTATAAACACTTAAGGCACTACAGAGAGTATTCAATTAGCCCGATTTATTTGTACGTACCTCTATTTATTTTCTGCCTACCCCATAAATAAATGAATAGCCGTATGTATAAAATCCCTGTGTTGGATATTACATAATATACTGGCTACATTCATAACGTAACGATTATGATAACGGATTTTCATGCAAGTGCATGTTTTTATTGATTTGGCATATTGAAAAAATAAACCTACATTTTCGCCGATCGTGCCTTTTACATCCGAAAGAGGCCAACTGTAGGAGACTCTGCATTGATGCATATTTCGAGTGTTTCCTTCGAGTACATGTGTGCCAATGGAAGGTATTGCTTCAACCACACGTTAACTAGGGATTCTACATGAACGTAACAAATATACCCAATGAAGAACCGTTTTCCCGAAAAAAATAATTTGTGCCAAATATTTGGAACCATCTAGCTTCTTGAGGAATGGGTATAACTTTTTAAATATGTTGTTGATCTACTGTGCAGGATTTTGATCCATCAATTTTTCCCTAGCCAAATAATATAATTTATGTATGTTCCCATCTGGTTCAGCTTTCCTCAATTCTGGGCATTCCAATTAGTGTCCTCCATTTAAAATCTTGTCAGCATTGTCTTATGAACGGTGTTGTACCCTATTTAGCGCTACGCAGGGGATACCACGAGGAGACAGACTACTTTATCCCCCCTTTTGAGATATATTGGTGAAATAATTCAAACTAATGGATTGAATAAGGAAGCAAATAAAGCAAGATTGAGAAAAATGAATTTTGCAGATCAGTTAACTAACGATATTTACAATAAGAAAAACGTTTCAAATAAAACCAAAATCGGACACTATAACACAGTAATCAAACCAGAATGTCTATATGCTACAGATTCGGTCCAATTCAAACTGAAAAAGGAGAGTTTAGATTTAGGAAAAATGGCGACCTGTATAAAAGTAAAGAATGTGAAAGGATTTCGGATACGATCAAGAAAAGAAGAATAAGATGGTTCTGTCATTTAATGAGGATGGATAGTAATATACTTACAAAACAAATGGTGGCGGCGTCGTGGTCGAGCGTTTAGAGCATTCCACCTAGGTGGCCCGAGTTCAACCCCAGGGACCCACATGTATTCGTGGTAGACGAAGTAGCGTCAGGGCGGGTTTTCTCCAGTTTCTTCCGCCACTCATTCCACCAGTTGCTCCATTATCAACTTTCCAATCATCAATTTCGCCTGTATTTGATACCATCCTCTTTTTCACTCTCATACCTGGTGCTAGACTGACCACTCGCTTCCAGGTCTTCACTCTGGTCCAGAGGTTCCTCTGCTCGCCGACAAGCCTCTGACCCTGGGCACAGTCTTGTAAGCCCTCGGGGGTGTAAGTCTTATATAAGGGGAGGGGTAATCAGGTAAAGAAAGGAAGAACAAAGCAAATGTTCAAACATATAATTATACGAAAGTAAGAACGTTAACCAATGGATGTTAGACATAAGGAAAGACTTAAACGAAATGGAATTAACAGAAGAAATACAGGATAGAGCAAAGTTAAAAAAGTTAACAAAAAATTTCGAAGGTTTCCAGTTGAAAAAAAGAAGAAAACAACTAAAATTTGGACACAAGAAAAACAATCACAGTGACAGGATGCAAAAATATTGGAAAGATAGAAAGGGAGAAGAAAAGAAATGAATATAAATGCAGTGGGTTGCTTAACGTGGTCCATAGATGGTTGAAACGATTATAAAAAAAATATAGGTATGTAATAAAATATATGCATATATTCTATATTTTAAGGCATAAAGGAGCGTTTTTCTTAATTTCTCCCGTTTATTATCTAATTTTAACATCTCTGATTGAACAATATTATTTCTAAGAAATATAAAACTCTCATGAGAAATATAAAACCAATAATTATTGAAGTTATTTAATTGTGACAATAGCTATTTCCCGCTATTGCCTTCTGATCCAGTAGAATCAAAACCTTAAACACCTGCGACAATGAAGTCGCGTGGCGTGTAAACGTTTCATTTTACAACAAAGCGAAATTGCTGACATTCTCAGGGGAAAGTGTGAATCAATTACTTAACTTTGGAATATTTCTGCATACGTATATGCACCAGTAAAATGTGTGATGCCGAGAGATGATTTTCGATATTTAAACTAATTCTGACAGATAAGAGGGAAGGTTTAACACTGCAGAACCTAGAGAAATTGTTGGTTCGTTACTGCTATAAGAATTACATAAATACCGAATATTCACTGCACATATATTAAAGTTAATTGCGCATATTTCTACGCTTTTTACTGCATAAACTCCGGGTTATATGTGTATGTGACGTATTTAAACGTCATGTAATACAGGAGGCAAATAATTGTATGTGCATTCTACCTGCAGCCCATGAAAATACAAAATGAAACACCAGTTAGCTATTTTGCAGTTAATTACCATATTGTTTACATTTCCGTCAAGCTCCTATGCATTATTTCTCGAATGAAGTACTATCATACATTTTTGCTTATGGATATACAATGCATCTTCTGGAAATAACGTATTTTATAACATGCAATTACGCTCGCATCTCATTTTCTACTATCCTCCTCCTAACCATTTAACTCTCATGTTTGACAGGGATCAACATGTAGTTTAATCCAGCTAATTGAACATAAAAGGCTCTACTTATTTGCATCTTCGGCCCCACAGTATCCAAAGGGTAACACTGAAGGAAATACCGATGGATCTGGAACGGTGCAGTAACAGTTTTAGATAGAGAATTGGCCGTGAATATGTGAAAGATGTCTGCTAAATATAACATTTTCAGATGTAGGCCTCATGGGTAAGTCTGTTTTTTTTAAATTAATAACGCATTTTCAAGAGCGTATATGGGACACCGATTTGAACACTATTAACACTTTTAAACTCCTCCTCCTCCTCCTCCTCTTCTTCTTCTTCTTCTTCTTCTTCTTCATCTTCTTCTTGTGTGTAGGATATTATCCTGTCCATTTCTCCTTTTATTCCTCGGATGAGTTATAAACGCTATCAGTCCATCTCCTAGCGGGTCTTCCTCTTGTCCTTTTCCCATCTAAAGGTCTGCCTTCTTTGGCTCTGTTTACTAGACGGTTGTTTTCCTTCCCGTTAATGTGCTTTCCAGTATTTCCGTCGCTCGTTAATACATTTTGTTGTATCGTGAATTTGGCAATTTTCTCTTATTTCTGTATAGTGTATTTTATCTAAAGTTTTTCCTTGAAATTGTTCTTAATATTTTCAATTCGCACGTGTTTAATATTTGTTTTGTTTTGACTGTATCTGCTCCGGGTTTTGCTGCATAAGTTAAGATTGGTATAACTATTGTTTTACCAATGCGGACTTAATTCTCTATTGCCATATTATGTACTAATTTTGTCAAATTATGTCTTTTATACATTGTGATATATGCGCTGCTTTATCGACTTGTGGTTTTACTTCTCGATTTAAATTTTCGGTGCTTGATTTTTTATTACGTAAATAATTAAATTCTGAAGCCTGAAATCAAACTTCAGACGTGCATTATAATTTTGAGGATCAAATTCACTTCTATACAGATATTTCATTTGATGTATTTCGTAAAACCACCATCATGGGGACAATAAAGAGAGATTTTATAAATTATTACATAATATAAAACAATAGTTGGTGAAACAAATGGCAACACTATCTACATCTTAGCTACCAGCTTGGGAAAAAAAATAAAAGAATGTAATTATATCCCACTCATTAATTACATTTTGTTACTTTTGCGTCACTTAATTCAAGCATATGCCATATGTGTGTGTTACAGGTAA
Organism: Tenodera sinensis; assembly: GCA_030765045.1. Taxonomy (NCBI): domain Eukaryota; kingdom Metazoa; phylum Arthropoda; class Insecta; order Mantodea; family Mantidae; genus Tenodera; species Tenodera sinensis. The sequence goes on along the minus strand of CM060971.1, from coordinate 59,121,848 downwards.
CTCCTATTATTAAGTTAATTTTACCTGCGTTCTTGTAAAGCATGTCTGGGCAACTCGCGGAATAGCTTTAGCGACCTTAAATTCATCCTTGAGTGGTAATTTTTTACGGCATATGGAATTCGCAAGTCAATGCGCCTTCATTTATGGGTATATGTCTTTGACATGACTCGCAGAAATAGCATGGGATTGGGCCAGTAGTAAAAAACTTCAGAAACAGCATCAATTACACAAATTACCTGTCTTCATACTATCCTGCGTAAACGAGTATGACCGGGATTCGTGCTTGGAGGAGCATGCTTTTGTCCCGCCTGGGACATGGGTATTTCTGTGAGGGTGTGTGTGTGGGGGGGGGGGGGGGGGGGCGGGCGGTGACGGGGAGGAGTAAAAACACAAAAAGCAACCGGAATCACAAGAAAACAAACCGGAATTAAAAATGTGGGAAACATAAGAAGGGATAGAGGAAAACAAAAAAGACAAACACGCAGCCAATGATATATAGGAACAAATTCAAAATCTTAAAAATAATATTATAGCTCCAGTCTTAAAATTATGAAGGTTAATATTAAACGAAACGTTTGATGCGTTACAACACTCGCTTCCCATTATCATTTGCTTTTTCTATTATTTTTAAAAGGCTATTATTATATATGTTCTTGTAATGGTAATAAATATTGGCGTTTGGTAACCTGAATACCTTTTCTGTACGAAGCATATAGGAGCAAGTAAAATATAATAACAGCCATGTGTTTTGCATTTTCCTCCTTGATGTATACGTTCTTTCCAGACTTAACGCAAAGTAAAGAATAGCACTTGAAGATAGATTGCTTAAGACACTTGGAAAGCCAATTAAAAACAGCGAATATTTCGGAATTGCTATAAAATGAAAGCGCTATAAAAACACCTTATTTGATATACATAAACTGTTTATTTTAACCTGCTGTGCATTTTTTAAGAAGCGAGTTTTTATCTTTCTCGTGATTTTCATCCCATATAAAATTCAATGAAAATGAAGAGGAATTTACAAGTTATTCACAGAAAATTCTAAGTATACCTACATCTGACATGTAACATTAATTTGTCACATTAATATCTCAACACCAAAATGTTTTAGTCTCAAAGGTTTGAGCCATTAAAAAAATAATAATAAAAAAGGGGCACTTACTCCATGCAGAGGGTAGTTTCTGGAGAGGAATTTCCTTGCATGTCTCAGATGCTTAAATATTGAGCCTTCCAGTGTGAAATTTGTATTTTCCAACTTTTTGTTTTTGTTGTGTCTTCCAAAGACAGACACACGAACACGGTGCTTTTCTAAATATTCTTCGTAATTTTAGTTCCCCCCCCCTTTTTTTGTGTGTGTGTGTGTGTGTGTGTGTGTGTGTGTGTGTGTGTGTGTGTGTGTGTGTGTGTGAAACTCAATTGGTATTTTTGTGAAATATAATATAACATTTTTGGGTAAAACTTAATATTTCCTTTACGTAGATAAGGGGTAAATAAAGTAAAAAGTGTCACGATAATGGGTTAAATGAGTCTGAAAAATCCAATGCCATGCAGAAATCTGAACAACGGACCTTCCGTCTCCGTCCAGATCCTCTAACCACTGAGCTACCATGACAACTTACCGAGATGACATTAAACTCTTCAACTCAATTGCATTTTCCCCCGTAAACCACAAGGAAATCTCAAATTCATATGAGATAAGTTACCTTAATAGCGACTTACTACAAGTACTTACGCCCAATTAAGTCGATTTGTCCTACACTGTGGAAGGATAGTTAATTGACATGATGACTTTGTCGTATAAGGACAGTAAAAAAGGAATTCGTTTACAATAAAGAAAACTAGTTAATGACTTAATAAGAGAGTGAGATCTACCTCGTCTAATATCCCCCTTCAATCCGAGGTTTGAGGAGATATTACTGCCTAATTTCAATTTCGAGAGGGCATCAGAGGCAGTGGTATTCCATTTCTCTCATGAGCAGGATAGTCGCCATATACTCTACTACTTTTTCCCGTACTCTCATATATATATATATATATATATATATATATATATATATATATATTAACGGATCAGTTCCTTTAATTTTTATTCCCTCTTTTCTGGTATACCGTATCCCTTTAATGAAACATTTACATTTCCACAAATTTCAACTCAAAAGTCTTATTGTAGTAAAATGAGCAACTAGTTCTTTTTACTTTCTCTACTGATAAGATGGGGAAGTATTGTATTCCACCCAAAAATTCTATGTCGAGATTTCACCGGAAATATATGTTTTGAGACCCCCTGAGTCTAAAAAAGAAAAAGCATTTATAGAAAAAGGTTCGCGCGCGTGCGCGCGCGCGTGTGTGTGTGTGTGTGTGTGTGTGTGTGTGTGAACAGCATAACTCAAAAACGAAAAGTCGGTTAAAAAACAAATTTGGTATTTTAGTTTAATGACTTTCAAGGATGTGACACGAAGATTTCGTAGAAAATAGCCTCACCCTAAACTACCGTTTAAATGGAAAATGTTTCGAAAATTTTGATTTTCTTGAAAATGGCTCTAGCGATTTTGATTAAAATGTCATATGTTTGGTATATTTTTATGATAAATGAAACGTATATTTTGAATTTTCTGGTTATAGCCCCTGTAGTCGTATTTACTCTGGACGACTTTTGCATAACTGGTAAACCGTTGAGATGGACCAAATCATACTATACAAAAAATGTAGATCTTGCTAAAATACACAATTTATGTCTGAATAAATTTTCTTGTAGGTGAACCATTTCGGAGATATTCCTTGTTATGTGTGTGTTTCGGAAAGCTTAAAAATTTCGTGAAATGGAACACTGTTGTTCACTTTTTTATATGTTAAGTGTGCAAAGAGAACGGATCTCAATGCTTTAAAAGATTTGACTATTGCACAAAGCCTACTGTATTCTAACATTCCCCTTGCACCTACAAGGAAATAAGCAATAAGATAATTTGTACAAATGTTTATCTTAACACGAAGAAGATATAGGATAAGAGTTTGTAAGAATGGTTAGTACAAGAGTAGAGAAAGTCATGTGAGTTTAACACATCAGGTTTTTTGTACTAGAGTCAATTTAAATACTTAGGAATTTTTCAGTCATTTTAAATCTTCATCTTTCCTTGTTTCACGTCTAAACAAGGCGACTCGGCAGAAAGTACTCAGAAAGGTTCCTTTATACTGACGTTCCCTGTGTGGTGTAATGAAAGTTAACATCTTCCTGCCTGTGAGTGTATACGACCGAAAATGAATGACCTTCAACGTACGTTATTAGCCATTTCCGCTGATATGAAGCGAAAGGAAAAACAAATTAAATGGATATTCAAATGCATGTTTGAGTTCATAAACACTGCTCACTTAGCATCAAGCATGTGCTAAGCGATAATAATCAATTCCAGGCCTTAGATATAAGTAAAATGTCCCCATGAACGGCAGCAAGAAAATTGTAGTCCTTTTCCTCGATCTCTTTTCTGGAGTATGCAAATGTATTATAATGTGTATTATAAAGGGATAAAATTTGTTTGTGTGTGGTAGTTAATGACCACTGAACTACTTTTAATAATTCTTTCACCATTGAAAGGTCTTATTCTGTCTGATGGCTATAGGTTGTTGATTTTTTTTAGTTCAGTTTTTGTTTATTAACAAGTTTCCAATATATTTTTAACTAGGAGGGGGTGACTCTCATTTTATGTATTTTAATATCGCCAAATTTCAATCCGTTTCGTGGAAAGTGCATATCAGGGACTCGTTTTGGTAGAGTGAAAATATGACAAATTTTTACTGACTTCAAGCCCAAAACGGCTGAGGAGGCTGATAATATTTTGAAGGGGAGTTCTACATCTTGTCCATATCACCATATTTTCCTTTAATTTCACTGAACTTTGTTATCAAGGAATATTTTTGGTATGATTTTGACAAATTTGGTGCATTTCGGTTTTAAAATCTGACAAAAATCATAAGCTGCCTTACAACTTTTCAAAAAATTTTAATTTGTATTTTCAACCCAACATACAAACCAATTGGCGTATCTATAAAAAATGTGTACGGTTACTCTGTAGGAACCAACGAAAAATATAAACTACCCTACACCTCTCAAAAATTACCCCTATCATTGCCAAGCGGGATGGCTCAGGTGCACTCGGGAGGTTGCGGGTTCGATTCCCGTGGCCGCATATTCTGACATGGAGTTTTCCGTGGTTTCACCATGTCACTTAGGCGAGTGCTGGAGTGCGTTAATCTCTTCTCTACGGATTCCTTTCCCTACGTTTCTCATTTCTCTATCTTGGTTGGTAGCGCGGTACGTTCAGGCGAATCCGACAGATGACAGTTGCTTGCGCTCTGGAACCCCTTCCCTGACCCTCCCTGGAAGCTGATGTCCGGGCCGCAAAGGTCGCGCCAGGTGTCAATATCTATAGCTGTTAGGGACTTCTGTGAGTCTTTAGGCTTCGCTGGCTCCGCTCTGACAAGCCTACGGTCTCACTCCACCTTATCCCTTCCCTGGAGGGTGGTAGCATGTCTGGGTCGAGTTGTCCTCCGTTACTACACACACGCACGCACACACACAATGGTGAATGGTGCTGAAACACCTGAAATTCATTGTTGCATGTCTGTTGTATGGTGAACACTGCATGTCCCGGACAAGTGTTCACGAGTGGCAGAAGGAATTCCACGAAGAAGGCATATCACAGTAAGACTGCGCGTCAGGGATAGGTCCATCCAGCCATTGTGCCTCGTGTGATTGAATTGATGGTCTAATCTTGAAAAATCGACGTGTTCAGGTGGGCATTAATCATGGCTCCGTCCATGCCATTATCAAAGATCACATGCAGCTCTGACCGAAAAATGTGGGCGTAGTGAGCTCTGCATCAACTGACGTAAGGACAGTGCTCCATGTCTAAGTCATCTACAGTGATACCTGAAAATAACATTTTAATTATATCAAGTAAATATTCTATAGACATCTGAGAATCATTATGGCCAAACATTTTCTCGAACCTGCCATTTTTAAAAGTCCAGCGACATGTTTAAGCCCCCCTTGCGCTTCCTTTTAATCAAACTGGTATCTTTTTCTCTGTTTTGCATGCTATATGATATTTATTTCTTGCATTTCAGTTTTGCCCTGATTTGTGCATAAATTTGCGTGCATAATTTCAAACGTGTTATCTAAAGATTCCAATATGCATTTAATAAATGCTTTATTCAAACTAATTTATGCTGAAAGGAAAATAATTTAAGAATATCAAAACTTTATTTCTCTGAAAGTAATAACATCAATCAAATCCTTTATTTTCAGTCTACTTAAGTATCAGAAAGTGCTGCTAGTATGCTTTTCTGAAAAATGAGAAAGAAGCTTTTAAAAATACTTTTTTTGTAGGTACTTCTGTTATCTGAGAAACAGTTTAGGCTAGAATATTGCACACCCATTTATTTGTGGGTATATGGGAGGCCAATTTGCCATCGCTTAAAGTTATATATTGGTATGATATTTTTGGTGAAATCTCGATTGTGTCATTTTTGGATGGAGTATATTATTTGCACTACCCACGTACTACAGCTAAGTGATAGGAGAAGTTTAAAAATGCATATAGAAGACTACTTGTAAAGCGTTGGGTTTAATTCTTTTTCGTCTTTCACGCACTCTCTCCCTGAGATACTACAGAGGATAGGAAATGAAGCTAACGAAAGGAAATCTCCCTTCTCATGTCGGTTACGGTGGCCACTGGATCACCGAGGAAGCATCGTACACTATGTTGTAACGCCATTCTTGCTGTAAACAAACATTGAATAATTAATTGAGATAGCAGATGTTGACACAGCCATATAATTGGGCCTTATGTAGCAAGCGGTATACTGCCACAAATAGTGATTTGTTGTACCCATGTGGAGAAAGTCACTTCAGAAAAAGTGGAACTGTGACTGTGAGATCCATGTGTCCAGAGAATGTTCACTTGATACATTTTGTTTCATAGAAAAGATATTAATATGGGACACAGTAGAAGGAATTTTATGCTTATAATAACGGCTTCTCCATAGGAAGAATCCAAGTTGTAAATATAACATAAACCTTGTTTTTCTCGTTCTTCTCGTTCCACAGAACCCGTCTACCTGTGCCAGAATAGTTTGTTGACCTATATGTTCAGTAACATGAGCTTGTGTTTCTGGATTTCAAGTTGCATTGAACTACAACGCAAAAATTGATTAAAATTGTAAATGTGTTGTAGCTGAAGTTGAAATAGTCTTACATCTGATCGGCTTATTCGTTTGATGTTTCGCAAATTGTTAAAGATACATTTTTACCAACAAATGAACGTTAGACTTGATTTCCTTCTTGCTCACGTAAATGTTTTACACCAGAAATAAGATCGCATGTCGGAAAGCTGTTCCTCAAAGTGTTAAGATCTTTTCGTGTATCGTTTGTTTTATGTGTCTTTAAAATTAGAAGCGCAACAGATGATGGCAACTCTTCACCGTTGCCAAAATAATCTCGTCTGTTACATTCACATGGCTTCCTCTAGCCACCATAGTTTCACTGTATATTAACGGCCTTGGTGGCTCAGTTGGTTAGACGCTGCCTACTGACCCAAAGGTCTCGGGTTCATATCCGGCACAGCCCGATGGTTTCTAGGTGTGCTGAAAAACGGAAGTTTCATGTCAGTAGATTTACTGTCATGTAAAATAATTCCTGCGGGACGAAATTCCGGCACACTGGCGATGCTGATATGATCCTAGCAATCGACAGCGTCGTTAAACAACATAATTTTTAATTTTATAGGGTTTCTACAAACTGTTCTTATGAAAGCTTATCTCTCTACCTACGTCGTGTTAATCGAGAGAAATATTTACAGAAATAGTTTTATTGCACATTTTTGTTGAGAAGCAAAATAATGGCGAGTGAACACTTAATATTATAAATCACATGCAAATTTAAGTCAATACAAACGAATATCTCGAAGATAATTAATGGTGCAAAAAATTATTTGGCATAGCTGCATGTTTTGACGAAATTAAAACTTATGTAAAGTACATATAGTAAAGTACATATGTAAAGTTATAGCTCTTAAGATTTATTAGTTATATAAAATTCATTCAAAATGAAGAGGACTTCAGACTATTCCCAGGAAAGTAAATGTAACGGTGTATAAAGTCATGAAAATATTTTAAACATATGGTACTTCAATAAAAGTCCTTAACCGTTTATGATAAATTCAAAAATAACAAAATAATATTTCATATAAAGTACAGGATTTTCTTTAAAATTTTCGAGTTGCATCCTTGGAAAATAGTATGCTCAAATGCCAAGTTTGTCATTTATTCGAGTTTTCGTTTTTGAGCTATACTGTTCAGTCACTGACCTTTTTTCTAAAGGTGCTTTTTTGTATTTATTTATTCAGCGGATTTTAAAGCATACTTTAGGTAAAATCTGGGCAACAATTTGTTGAGTGATATACAATACTTCCTTTCCCTACTGTATGTGAAGTGCTGGAGAAAGTAAAAATGGTATTTACAGTATTTAGATAGGATGAGAATACAAATTTTTTAATTCAAATTACTGGGAAAATTGTGAATGTGAGGTGATATCCTTAAATTGATATTTTAAAATTTGATTTAAATTCATAATGTTGTGTTTACATCCATATGAAGAGCAATCTCCAAAAATGAGATTTTCAAACAGTAGCGAGGATAGCGTTATACGGAAGGCACCAGATAGTTTCCCCTGTTTCCCCCGTTCGTACTTCGGCTACCCCAGTAAACTAACAATGACTATCACGTGTGATTTTTCAGTCTGTTGAGATACTTTCCCCTTTGTGATTTCACTGATGCAGTGTTTGGCCGAGCTGAAATATATTTTGTGGTCATTGTGTGTGTTCGTTTTCATCAGCTACATCGTTTTCATTGATTCCACGATATGAGAGTATCCAGCCAAGCGTTATTCCCTGCGGCGGCCGCCCATTTTATGGATATATGAATTGCTTTTCAATTATATAGAGGTGTCACCACGTATTTGATCGATACCGTACACAAATGTCATTCAACAAAGATTACATGCTATTTTCTTGTGTATTTAAGTATTGGTCCGTATATTTTTGACGAGGAAACAGATGTAATGATTGTGGTATTCTGCTGTATTCCATGATTATATATACGGTGTAAAAATGTCATTCCTCTTAAGACTTTTTTATAAAAAAGTTTTCTCTGCAGTTGAGCTTTGATAGGAGCATTTTATTTCACCGGAGTAATTGATGTAGACATTTCACCGCAAAATTACTTCTGATATACCTATGTGTTAAAAGTGGAGCTTTATTTTGCGAATAACCTAAATTTTGTGTAAAAATTGGTGCAGAAATGCCTGTATACACTTGGAAATGCCCAATAGTGAGCTATAGTCTCTTGGGTATGGCAGAGGTAAGCGATCATTCAAACTGTACGGGAAGGAGATGTGGTCATCATCATGCATCCCCCAGCCGGTATGTTTTCTTTCTTGGCTGGTACTGAGGAATGCGTGATCCGCACCTCAATGAATAGAATCGAGCTCAGGAGTGTTTCGAGGCCGGGAACTAGAGCTTCACGTTCTAGCTCATTCTACCATGGCGATTAATATCTTACCTAGTAGATATAAAAATAAGCTTTACAATAATAGTCTATAAAAGGAAGATAATAAAGTTCACGGAATGAGAAAGCCGTATGACAGGAAATTCCAAAACCTAGACATTTTCGGTGAAATTACGATATCAAATTTTGAAATACGAACTTTTTACTTGATACCTAGTTTGGTACGGTACAACTCCTTGTTTTAAGTTATACTGTTGTCAGACACACGGTCACACAGGCAAAAAGAAGATGAGATTAGGTTCAATTTCTCCGTGATAGGTATCATCTGCACGGCCACAGGTTCATCAAGTTTAACTTCTTGTACCACAGAAACTTTACACGGTTTTAACTTGAGCAACTTTGCACTTACTCGCAAGAAATTTTTGTTGGGCTTGGGAAAAGGTAAGAAATTTTACGAGTGCAAATGAATGGTAATGTATTAAAATTTAAAGGGATGTTCATAATGAGAATTTAAGCACATGAATAATAATTCACTTTAAAAGCTGCCGCAAACTACACATAAGATTTCAAAATTAGTTTTCTTAGATTTTTATACATTAAACTCGTTTAGCGCATCTCAGCAACATAGCCCGAAGTATTAATTAAATTACGGTGGAAGTTACTTTTAACCTCTTTAGTCACTCCGACAGTCTTCTTTTCTCAAGATCATGGATGTTATAAGTAAACACAACTACTACATAATCATAAACGTTACAGTCAATTCGTTCAGCACAACAAACTAGTCGATAAAGCAAGGAGACTACGCTACTGATATCACTTATCGAAAAATTGTTCAAGCGGATGGTACATAAAGGCATCGACACAATTAATGCTATCTGTCCGTACACAATTATTACTCGACGACGCCATCATCATTAAGGTCAATTGGGAGTACGGGTATAACACAAGGCTCTGTAATGTACCTCTATGTTGGTAGGTGGTGTGTGTTGACCCATAGGCATACAAGGTTCTAACTTACCAACCGTAATCATTATCGTCATCCGCGTAGGACTTGTTCAGCGGTTGGCTTCAAGTTATCTACACTCTAAGCAATACTACTTCTTTCCCGTTTATCCTTCTTAAATGTGGGCCTTAAGGCCCTTAGAACTTAGATGTGGAGCCTGGGGTCAGCTGCCAGTCGAGGAACAGACAAACTCTGAATCAGAGCGAGTAGCCAGAATGTGTCATCGGTCCGAAGTGAGGAACGAGATATGAAATGAGGGCAAAATGGAAATGGTGATGGAGCAATGAAATAAATGGCCGGGGGAGTATTCACCAGACACCACTTTGTTCATCACAAATTCCACATGTTCTCCTGGAGTTCTGGCCTTAATGTTTAGAAATCCCTCTGCCTGATCATCCTCAACAACCACTTTTTATATGAAATTATTTGACCCTTCGGGCTTTTGCGGTTTCATAGCCATCTTTTTCTTAAGAATCGCATCTGTGCTGTTTGATGCAGTTTTCATCTGCTTGTCTATGAATCCAATGTTTTCATATTCATGTAATGGAACTGTCATTGTTTTATAGAATGATAGTGTTTTGAAATTTAGTCTTATTATACGAAATATCATTTGACATTTTAGTGATTTGCTCTTCAATTTCGATCGTATTTGTAGTTTACATCCAAATTAAACACAATAATTACTTTGTACTTGGAGTTCGTGGAGGGTTAGCAGCCCATAGGCGTATTCTGAGCCGAGTTTTATTTTAGAACTGCTTGTTCTAAATGTCAGCCAGTCTGTGACGTTCCATCCACCCTGCTTAAAATATTTACTGCTGGGTTGCCTTTCACCTGTCTTGGTGAATAAGTGCGCATTGCAGTGAGTTACATGCATTCACATGACACTTTCTACCCTATATTGCGTTTATGTAGCTTCTGCAAAATAGGTTTGCTCTTCTTGTTATTCTCAAGGCACCACAGCTTTAAAGTTGAATGTATTGGCCTCCCCAACAATTCTTTTCCAGACATTTCTGTTCTATTGTCACTGTCCAGTTTGCTATTTTTAATTTTATCAAATCGTTCATAACATAATCTTCCCAGCGGGCTTTCCGTCTACCAGCTGCTCTGGTTCCCAGAGGTTTCCATTTTTATATATTCCTCTCATTAGCCTTTGATCTTCCATTCTCTTTACATGTCCAAGCCACCTTAATCTCATTGCCCTAATGAAATTTACAATATTTGGTATGGTATTAATTTAATTCTTTATTGGTTTTTACTTTCTCCAGTTGCAATCGCTATCTTTAGTGGGTTCAAAGATTCTTAGAATTCTGCTTTCAAAGATTAACAGTTTTTGTTTTATTGGTTCTTTCAGTACCCAAGCTTCACAACCGTAGGTGTCAACTGGCCTTGTTATGGTCCAATATAATCTTAATTTCACTTCTTTTGTTATTAGTTTACTTCTAATTAGACTTTGCTTGGCGAAATAGGCTCTGTTACAATTAGCAATTCGTTCTTTGATTTCATCTTCTATGGAGTTATTGCCATTTAATATTGTTCCTAAATATTTGAACTTGTTGAAACTGCATGTCATTGATTTTAATTTTTTATATTAGGATTTTGATAGCCACATTTGAGATATTTACTTTTGTTTTCATTTATTATGAGAGCAAATCTTTCAGATTCGTTTTTCAATGTTGCAAATGTTTCCCCTAAGGCTCTCTTCGTTCTTGTCAAAAAGTTATTTGCATATCTATTTAATTGAGACTAACGTTTGCAGAAAGTTTCATTACACATTTCTTTGAAGATACAAACAAGAGATAAAAAAGATGAAGCAGTAAGCGAATGTCCAAAAGCGGATCACCCTATGCTTTTCTTGAAATACCTTACCGCGAGAAACAACTGAATGACATAAAAAACTGACAAACTATCCAGACTGTCAAACCAATAACAATGGATATCTCTGAAATATCTAATGTACAAAATATACATATAGGTATTTGAAATGGACCGTACGTGTTTTTGCTGTGCAGTAAGCTTTAATCTGTTTCTTGTGGGTTTTTAACAGTTATATAAAATTCTGAATGAAGAGGAATTTTCGGGATATTACCAGAGAATTGAAGTTATGCAGTGTATTTGAAATGTAAATATGTTAACTATATTGCGTTACAAATCGCTACAGTCATTTTTAAGCAAATAAAAAGTAGCGAAACATTTTCTGCTTAAAGGATAGCTTGCGGCAGCAGCTTTTTTCTTGAAAATCTTTGTGACAAAATTTTGAAATATACTGAACTTAAATACTAATTTTGGTTTTTGGATTATGCTGTTCACATATAGATGCACACGTAAGGGCCTTTATTATAATAATAAAAGTATTTTTGGATTCGGTCCTCAAAACATGTATTTGCACTGAAATCGCGACATCTTAATGTTTGTTTGGAATGCAATATTTGCACTACCTTCGGTCGCCTACAAAGAAATGGGTAATGAGCAGAGGCAGGTATTTATGGAGATTAATTTTCTCACTTGTGTTTTTTAATATTGGTGAAAGCGGAGATTGATGGAGATGGTTTATCGCTTTTGATGGAGATTGTAGGAAAATGAATTATATTTGTATTCGTGTTATTACATTGATATCTTTTAATGCCAAATTTGAAATTAGTAATATATTTACAATGCTATGAAGAGATTACAACGTAAAGCATAAATTTACATTACTTTAAACATGATTAAAGATTAACTAAAAATACAAAGATCTGTATTTCACTCGACCAGTTCAACTGATCTTATGGGTTGTTTTATTGTCAATGTTATTGTTGTATCGTTAGATCCATCAGAAGGTGAATCAATAAAAGCATTGTTGCTTACTACGGAGTGTGTGGAAAACATGCTTAGAACAGGTGTTACTGCGCTTGTAATGTATTCTAATGTTGCAAAATTTACTAAATAGTATTCCATCACTACAATAAAATCCTTCATTGCTGTATTGTTGTGCACACGATTTGGCGAAAATTGAATGGAAGTACGACCCATCTTCACACTCGAACGTCTCAAGCAATACAACCGTTCGGGTGCATGAAACACACTGTATCGTTTTTAGTTGGAAACATCCCTTTCATCTCCACTCTCACAACAAAACGGACCGCAGGCAGTAGCTACCTCGCTGACCTTGACAAAGTCAGCACTCCCAATTCTTCGAATTCTTAGAATTCTTATGTAAAAATTCAACTGCTAAGAAATAATTGACGTTGATTGATGATGCTTATTTATTATTGTATGCTATGAAATTCGTTATAAAATAAATAAATCGCAATAATTCGTGATTTTGTTAACATTTCGTTATTACGGTCCCAATTCGTGATTTATCGCGATTATTTTATTCGTAAATTACCTTTAGAAACCCCTAATTCATGGATATTTATAAGAAACAGTAGTATAACATACATGTGATTATCGTGATCTCCATAAATACCTGCCTCTGGTAATGAGACTATTTCCGTAAAATATATCAATATCTCAGACGGTAATACAGTCATGGACCCATGTATTACTTCTTGCTATGTTGAAAGGAGTTTCTCACGATGTAGCTTTTGTTTAAGTGAGAGGCGGAGAATGTTCACGTTGGGCATGTGCATTATTGTCTACTGCAATGAACAGGGCTATAGTAGCTACCAAACAACTCGACCTTGCCAGTTTTACGCACAAGGCGGTTTCGGTGTGACAAAAATAGTCAAATCTTCCATCCTTGGTCATCCGCTCGCTGGGCAACTGGCAACGCCGAGAGAGCAACATCACTCTATGTCTATTGGCTAGGCCCATGTTCATTCCTGTTTTGTAGCTTCTATAGTATTCACTGTACATGTAAATAAAAGGTAGTGTTCTATAACGAAATTGGATATTAACAGTCGTCCTGTAGAGCTTCGTGCACACATTCTTTTCATATAACCTGCGCCTGCTGTTTACACCTGGATTCGCCCTCTCTCCTTCGACATAAACGGTCTATATTATACAAGGTAAAGCAACTTCGAAAATCCCGATCACGCTGATGCGCCCGTTACCTATGACCGAATATAAATATATGGCTTGGTAGACAATATATAATTTATCATGCAGATACGAGGGTGATTCAAATATAAACGGTAATTTTGTTAAAAATATTTATTGATTAAATATATACACAAGTGACTACATGAACATTTCTCTATATAGCTTCCTTCACACTGTATATATTCGTATATTCAACATATGGGGTATAGTAAACATTTGTCATTTTTTACTAAACAACAAAGTATTTTTCATGTAGTTGTAGAGGGTAATTTTGGGTGTACGGTTTTCTTGGAAATCATGTCGAATAACTGGAAGATGTTGAACTTGATATTTAAGTTTGTATTCAATGCAATGATTAAAACATCGGCGTTCTAGTATAATGTCATCATCATTCTCGAGTTCGAGTTTCGTTCACTATTTCTTGTTTTTCTTTATTTCTTTTGAGTAGAAAATTTTAATGCTGCTTTGGTCTAAATTTTAAATTCTGTTTCAATTTATGCATTTGTATTACATCATATCAACACAATTACAATCCTTGCTAACAAAAGGTTGAATCCTCGTTTATACATTTATATGCTGTACTTCAGAATAGGAAGTGGTTTAAAGAGTGAAGAAAGTGTAAGCTTCACGTTAGTTTTATAGGAACTGCTCTAAATGGCCACGTAGATTTTCGTGGCAAAATTTACAGATGTAAAGGGGCGATGTCGTACTGTGTCCAAGATTTCCGGTGCGAGCCGAATCCAGGAAGTGATAGTAGTGTTAATATACATGCTACAGGCCCGGAAACTACTTTCTATTGGAGCAGTGTTAATGTTCTTCGTGTAGAATAAAAACCAGGAACTGAATGGTTATAATCTTATGGAAAACAGCTTTTGGCGTTACTAATTGAGCCACAGCAGCAATTAAACAAACTCTATAGAGTAGGCTGCTTCTTATTTCTTATTTTCGGTGTAATTGCACTTAAGATCTTTTGTGTATTGGTGTGACGACTTTCAAGCACAGCCGTATATAACATAGCCTGTTGTTTTCAGTTTGTATAACGACAAAATTATATAGGTAACATTTCGCACGTTCCCCACGAATTTGTCAAGTACTATTTCTCTGTCCGTCTACTAGGAGCAGATTACTTGTTTACACATGTTTTACCCTTATGTTGACACCCCGCTAATTATTTGACGATCAAAAACCTTCCTCGTTCCCATATTGCTGAGCTAGTCCCTTTATAAAATGCTGATGCTGCAAAATGTTCGATATTTCAATATTTTGCTCCGTGTGATCTTGAAATAAATTTTGCTGGTGCAGCTGTGATAAAACTGCTGACAGAATGTACAAATCAATAGCAGACGACCGCTAACCTTTACTGATACTATACTGTGATCCCAATATCAGGACCGCAATGACCACTCACCATGATATTTTATTAAAGTAAATAGCAACAAAGGTTGTAAGCAAATCGTTGTTTCGCTACAGATTATGCTTTATAGTTGCTGTCTGCTCCAAATGGGTTCTGCACAGGATGTTGAGTCTAAAATATTAAAGGAATATTACATTTACAGAGTATCCTTTAAACCCACAATCGGCACAAATAACTTTTCCAAAATTCTCTGGAATTTGAAACCATCTATTCTCTGACTGGACCGCTGTATGAGTTTACTGAAAAAAAAATCACATGACACAACATCCGGAAGGCTTCGTTATTAGAGGTGTGCAAGAAAACATTTTAAAGTATATAAAATATATTAAATATGGGGTTTTTATAGAATCAATATTTTAGCAAAATATAATAAATATGCAATTCTACACATTTCAAAACGTAAACATACTTATTCCCATGTCACTAGAGATTTTTACAACAGGGCTGGGCAACTGGTGCTCAATGAGCACAGCATGCTTACGACTTGCACTGATAACTATGTTTAGCAGGTAAAACGAGCCAGCCTGTTTTAGAATACATATTTTCATTTTCATTTTTTTTTTTTTTTTTTTTTTTTTTTTGTCTCCAGCTGTTATATTCATCGTCGTAGTCTTTATGTACTCGCATTTCGCTCTTCCTGGTAGTGAAGTTCAAAATCTTGTATCATATTATCATTCCAACTTAATATACACATGACCTTTTAGTAGCGAGAATAATTTTTTTCCAAATACTTTTTGAAAGCATTTTCGATACTTTTAAATAATTCCTCACAATTTTAGTTTAACCTTTTACACTTCAAGAAATTGCGTTCCTGGTTCCCACATTATTGTGCATTTAGATTTAAAAAATATTCTGTTTAGACACTATAGGTACATATACATAGTACAGTAGTTAGTGTTCCGTACCCGTAACTTGCCGGTCCTTTACGTATAACTCGGGCGGAGAGCGCGCAGGTCCTCGCCCTGTGAGGTGCCGCCGCGGAGCGTTCCGGTCGGTCCGAGAACGCATGGTATAATTTAAACTTTGTCTCGTTTACATTGATTTATCTTAGTGTTTCTATTTGGTATTTTGTGAATTAAGAAAATATGTATATATTGTAACATATGGAGGGGAAAAAAGAAAAAAAAAGAAAGGAAAAAACCAGTTGCTTTATTGCCTTCTGGCCAGTTCTACAGAAGTTCAGGGTATGAACGATATAAAACCGGATGTACCTCACATGTGTTTCGGCATGTAGTGTTGCAACATTGTGGCTTTACAAATTCTTTTCATATAACACACTGGAGACGTCACTCCCATTTTGGCTAATAATACAGCACATTAATATGAACTAATAATCATCAGTTAACACACTTTGTCACACTTTAACCTCTAACTATCGGCTCTGAACAAGACGAACACGATACAAAATATAACCGAGAGGTGGCAACCATGTGCTTTGTGTGCAGTTGCCACGTTGTGCTTTAGTAGGTGAAAATCAATTGAAAGTTTAATGAAAATATTAAAAATAAGCGCTGCATTTCTTGTGTAGATCACTTTCTTACAAACTCAGAGCAACAGAACAACCGCCAAATTGAATCACAATAAAGAACTGTCAGACTACAACTGGGTGTAGGTTGTTGGGATGGGGTTGGGGAGGGGGAAGAGGAGAATTTTTCAGTATATTAGTTTAACAGTTTTATTAAAATTGCACAGCTTTTCATATTTTTTCGTGTGGTGTTTACTAGTGATTTTGTGTGTGTTTTTATTAGACAAACGTATTACAGAATACCTGGCGATGACACCGACATATGATTTAAAGTGGTGGAGAAATTTAAGTCGTGAAAACAATGTAGAAGGTTAGTAAAAAAAAAGTTGTTGATAGCTTCTGATCTTGACTTTTTTCTTTCTGTCAGTTCAAAACCTATTTTTACCACAGCTTCAGGTGTTCAATAAAAATGTTTCATTAAAGGTAGAATCGGAACTACCAACACCAACAGTAAGGTTGTTGGTATAAATAAAGAATAATGTGTCATTAAATTTACATGATTTACCCACTGCATTTATTTTCATATAGCTTCTATAACCATTTTACAAAAAGTATCTTATTTCATATAAATCGAGATAAAGTTGGTAGAAACAGTTTCGTTGGCTCAAGTAACCATCGGCTGAATACGAAGAGGGTATGGCAGAAAAATCGCCAACTTTCAAGTGCACTCGTTAGATGTTATGTTACTTGGGGAAAGGCAAGCACACAATATGGAATATTCGAGAACGACTACTTTTAAAGTGAGAGAAAGGAAGGAAGGAAGGCTGAATAGATAAAAGTAGAGGTATATTTTTCTTTCAAAATACACTTGATGTATCTGTTTCCGAGTTTATATATATAAACTATATAGTTAAATGAAATTCAATCACAACTAGGAACATCACAGAGATTTACATATCAATACCTCAAATATATGGTGTTTTAATCTAAGACGTTAAAGCCATTTTTGAGTAGATAAACGGAAACCATGGATATTTTATTCATATAAAAGGCAACTGTGTGGGCAATTTCCCGGAAAGTCTTAATGTTGCATTTATAAAAGCTGCTAAACTTACATACAAGTTTCAGTATTCATTCAACTTTTAATTTGTTTAATTATGGCGTTCTGTCACGCACACTCTCTCTTCCCTATGTTTCTGAACATCTGAAGTATCCATGCGCAGTAAAACACATTATGAAATGTAACCTATACATCCGTGAATGTCACGCAGCAAACAGCAGTCGTCTTCATTTACTTTTGAAAACTGTACCTTTAACAACTGTAATTTTAAATAGAGCAGACCTACCTTTAATGAATATCCTACTAGCGCAAATTCGTTCATTTATATTCATCATATGCATAATTCCTGGATGAAGCTCTAAAATTACTGTTGTCACAGCCTACTGAATTAGTTGTTATGCAAACTATGAAAATAAATCTTAATTAAAATGTATAAATGTTATTGTAATGTTAAATAGTATAAAATAAATGAATTATTAATTAATTAGTTGAACATTCTAAACAAATACCACTTGATGTTTTTATGAAACCCTGTTGGTATTATTACAAACAATTTTTCTGGGTTCAGGGAGCATCAAAACGTGCAGTTTCGTTAACATATTGATTTGTAGTTTTGAAGTAGAAACAGCGCTTCCTCTGCCTAAGATAAGTGGTAGAGAAAGTAAGATTTTTATATGCTTGATTTATTTTATTTATTTATTTATTTATTTATTTATTTATTTATTTATTTATTTATTTATTTATTTATTTATTTATTTATTTATTTATTTATTTATTTATTTATTTATTTATTTATTTATTTATTTATTTATTTATTTATTTATTTATTTATTTATTTATTTATTTATTTATTTATTTATTTATTTATTTATTTATTTATTTATTTATTTATTTATTTATTTATTTATTTATTTATTTATTTATTTATTTATTTATTTATTTATTTATTTATTTATTTATTTATTTATTTATTTATTTATTTATTTATTTATTTATTTATTTATTTATTTATTTATTTACTTAAACTGCTGTGGTTCTCAGCGTCCCATTCTATATTGGTTATGAAAGATCACTGAAATTTGGGGCCTCTTTGTCAGGTTTGAGGTTCCTTTACGTGCCGTAAATCTACGACACAGGACCACCGGCTTTGTTCGCCTTCCGAAGGAAGCCATGCTAGGGGATTTTACGCCCGAAAAAATTCAGCCGCCCTCCACTGGTTTGAACTCGCGACCTCGATAACCAGAGGCTAGCATGTTATCCCTACCCTATATCACGGAGGACGATTTATGAGCTTAAGGAACGTGTTTTGCGTATATTACTTAGAGCCTCGGACCATGTTCCGATGGCCGTCGCTGCTAGTTGTAATTCCCAGTGATTTCATTAGTGTTCTTCGCGTTATGTAATACATAACTGAACTAAATACACATTTAAATATTGTAGCTTTTGACCTAGGTTGTCACTTTATAATGGCTTGGCTGTTTACTCTTAACCAAGTCAAAATAACACGTATTACCATAAACGGGATGGTTGTAAATATATATGTACTGTGAAAAGTGTTAAGGTGTTAAATATTCATAAGTGCTATGACGCATGCTATCATCAAGAAAACCTAGTGTTTTCACGCTGCGATACGGCCAAATAAATTTCCATTTAGTGAAGGAATACATTATCTTGCCCGGGGTCCTGAACTGCAGCAATCACATAATAAGGCTTTCTAAGTTAATGGGAATGTTTCGAACGTAGAGATACATCAAAGATGACAGAATTTAGCACCTGGTCTTCACAGCGCTAAATTACTATCAAAGAATACTTATTTGCAGTGTGCTGTGTTTGAAAGTCTTTATCTCGAAAGAGGTGATTTGAAAGTTCTCGGAATGACACAAAGTTTAGTAGAATTTATAAAGTAGTGATGTTTTCACTGTACCATAATTTTCTACATTTTTTCCATAATTTCCAAGTAGACCAAGTAGAGTTTGAACTCCGACGCGAAAACTTGAAAGATGATCCACAAGTAAAAGAGAAAAATCTGCCACAACAGAATTCTCCTTTAAAGTATACAACATTTTGTGCAGGATCGCGTAATAAAGGTGTCCGAAATTACTGAAGCTGTGGACGTTTCAGGGGAACGCGCTTTTTACAGTTGAGAGAGAGCTGGGCACGACAAAATTATCTGCAAGATCGATGGCGCGACTGCTCACTTGAAATCGGAGTGCAAATCTCTGAGCAAAGTTTATTTTGTTTTCAGAGACTCCATGCGTCGCTTTGTAACAAATGAGTAACGTGGGTGCACTACTACAAACCTGAAACAAAACATCGATCTAGTGCTTAACTCTAAGCAATGGAAGCACCAAAATACAAATGATGTGAAATCGTTTGGCCGGCAAGATCACTGAATCGTTTTTCTGGGATGCTTAGAACATGATGCTACCGAAACCTTCTGGACAAATTGAAGAACAAAATAAATGATAATAAGCCAGGGTTTGGCAAAGAAGAAATTCATCATCCATACAGACATTGCTTTCTCTCACATACTCGTATGTGTGATTACAATAGGAAAATCAACGAAGGAAGGGAAGTGGGAATATCTTGGGGATAGGTTACCTATACTTTTAACGATTTCCTTACAATGTATATTCTGCCATGAAGCCAGAAAAACTGCCTCCGTAGCGCAGTGGCAGCGCGCCTGCCTCTGGTGCGGAGTACCCTGGTTCGATCACCGGTACCAGCATGGAGATTTTTTCCCCGCTGGGAGATCTGGCATGGGATGCACTCAGCCTAGTTAGGCACTGGAGGGGTCAGTTGAGGAGTTATTTGATGGAGAAATAGCGGCTTCAGGTCGTGAAGACAGCTTAATTGGCCGGGGGCCCTCGAGGCGCTGACCACGTTCCAGCTTCCAGTACTGCACCCTTCTCCTGACCCCTGTAGTGGGCAGAGGTGGGGGGCGCAGCGGCCGGCAGGCAAGCCTTTGCCCTTCGTGGGCTGATGTGCTTGGGGATTTTTTATGAAGACAAAAAATCAGTTTTAGAAAAAGTACGTGAGTACAAACGGCACAACCTAAAAACGAAATTTAGGATGAATAAAATAGGTACACATGTTCGACATCCTCCAATGAGAAGACCTGGTTTTCTGAAAGTGGTTCTGATTATTATTAAAATAAAAAATCTAGTGTTTGCACTCACATTACTTTCTCTACTCTTGTACTAACCATTCTTACAAACTTATTTCTATATGTTCTTCGCGTTAATTTGAGATAAACATTTTCAGAAATTATCTTGTTAGCTTATTTATTTGTAGGTACAAGGGGAATATGGGAATATAATAGGCTTTGAACGATAGTCAAATCTTTTAAAGCTTTCAGATTTCGTTCTCTTTGCACCGTTAACATGAATGAACAACGATGTTGCATTTGGCGAAAGTAAGTTTTTCAAAACTCACACAAATAGTAAGGAATATCTCCAAAATGGTTCACTCTACAAACAATTTACTTGGGCATAAATTGTGTTTTGGCAAGATCTACATGTTTTGTACAGTAAGATTTGGTCTATCTCGTACGGTTTACTTGTTATGCAAAAGTCATCCAGAGTAAACAGGACTACATGGGCTATAGTCAGAAAATTCATTGTTATAAAAATATCTTAAACATATGGCATTTTAATCAAAATCGTTACAATTTTCGAAAAATTTACCATGTTTAGGGTGGAAGAATGTTCTTCAAAATCTTCGTGTCGCATTCTTGAACATCAATTTTGGTTTTTAACCGACATTTCACTTCTTAATTGTGCTGTCCACAGATATACACATACACGCACGCACACACACGTACACATGCGCGCGCGGACATTTGCATCGAAAATGATTTTTCTCGGAAGTGCTTGCGAAGAGCTTTTCTTTGTTTTCATTTTATATAACTGTGTCTAACCGGTAAACCATGGAAAAACACCACAAAATGAAATAAAAACAGAAAATATAGATATAATTCAAATTTACCATTTGTTAATATCTGTCAATGGCCTTAACCATTTCCAAGACATTGCTCTTTATTGGTTTGAATTATCTAAGTCATTTTGATGTTCAATAGTTCATCTTCTTACGGTGCTATAAAGTATGAAATTTAAAATCCAACGTATAGTGAACCCTCTTTAAAATGATTACACCTTCATCCTCCAGTTTTAATTTTGTCGCAATGAGTAATGAAAACATTTCTGCATAATTATACCTTAATTAACAAAAAGTATATAAGAAAATAACACATCAATCCTTTTATTTTACCTTCCATTAGTAACCCCATTTAGGGTAAAACAATTAAGATGTCAATTCTCTATTGGGACCTGCTACATGGTGTATCTCGAGCACCGACCAGGGACATGGGTGGCCGAGGACGCTCGAGTACGAACTTATGAACGGAATTCCACTGTTCAAATCCCACCTGGACCGTGCTTCCTGGCAGCTTCTCTCTTGCTCTCTCACTTCTCATAACTGGCAAATGCTGAGAAGGTACCTTGAACTTAGGCATGATTTTTCTTTTTGCATTTAATTTCCTAATTATATATCATCTTATTTCATGCATCATCAGTGTCCATCTAAGGCGTGGCTTGTCGTAAGAACGGATGTTAAGAAAATTTTTATATATAGTTTAAGAATGTGATGCTTGTCTTCAATATAACCCATTACACATGATATTCACAAGAATTACCACAGGGAATTAGTGCAACACGAAACCTGTAATTCTTCATTTCTAAAGTTTTTGATAAAGAATGACAAAGTGATTCAACGTAGTGACTTTAAGTAAATATATTTTTGGTTTACTTATACAAGGTGCTAGGCGTATGAGTGCGCAGACTTTAACGGCGAATTCTTGACGTTACGCTGAAGCCAAGTTCCTCTACCATTTCCCACTACAGTGTATGGTTGCATAAATAAAAAGATAAAAAGTAAATAAAGTATCAGTCTTATCTTTTACTTCTGTAATTAGCATAGACATGTAGAGCTTCCAGACTCTTTGGACGGTGGGAAATAATTTTGTTAACTTTGGGATTTTAACCTTAGGTTTTAATTCTTTACTACTATGAAACATATTTCAATAAATTCCGCATTCACGCTTGCAGACTCTTCAGATGGTGGGGAATGACTAATTAGAAAGATCGGCCGCCTAAGCCAGGAATTGGATACGGATACCCTGGAATGAGAAGTTAGGGCTGACTATTCAATCGCAGAAAACTCAATTCGATAGACTATTCAGTCTATTGAATTTATGTTATATGAAAACGAGTAAGTCGGTATATAAAAATAGTTTTAAAGTCAAATTATTCTGTGATGGTATTTACAAAATAGTTTTTAATGCTTTTGTAATAATTTTTCCTTTCTGTACTAGTAAGTAGAGGAAGCATTGTATTTCACCCAAAAATTCGATGTCGAAATTTCACTGGAAATATGTTTTGAGACTCCCTGATCCAAAATATCATTTTTAGAAAAAGGTCTGTGTGTCTGTCAGTCTGTGGACAGCATAACTCAAAAACGAAAAGTTTGTTAAGAACCAAAGTTGGTATTTAAGTTTAATGTCTTTCAAAGATGCGACAAGAAGATTTTGAAGAAAATAGCCCTTACCCTAAGCTACCCTTTACATGGAAAATATTGCACTTATTTATCTCAACTAACACGAACATATAAGAATAAAAGTTTGTAAGAATGGTTAGTACAAGAGTAGAGAAAGTCATATGAGTGCAACACCTAAGATATTTTTTCTCTTTCCCTTGTAGCTCAAACCGATCGGTGGGTATGTTTATACCTAAGCATAATGGAACTGCCTACATGAACATGCACATATTAGCTTGCAATTTGAAACAGAATAGTTGAGTCTGCAATTTGCTATATTTTGGCATTAGCTTGTCGCTTGTGATGAAAGAAGTAGCTACATTTTTTGGTCAAGATCATATAAAATTATGGCGACTTTACAAGAGAAATACCAAGGATTTTACATTGATAACTTTCCTTTCTTGTATGGCTATTAATTAAATTATCATAATGTTTGTTATTTCAATTTAATCCTTTCAAAACAGATATATTTTTGAACTAAAATAGTTCTTACAATTGTCATGTAATAAATACTAAACATTAAAAACATTAACTTGTACTTAAATGAGGGAGACCTCTTTGGATTAGAATAATCTTCACGGTGCTACCAAGTATTGGTAAAGGACGGGGTGGGCCCATGTGTAATAAACGGTTTTGTCGCGGGGACATCGGTAGCACCGTAACGAAGTATTTATTTAACAATTACACGCAAGAAAGGCAATTTTTATTTAGTTTAATCTTCAGTTATTTTCATAAATTTAACCGAATTACCCAATATGTCCAAAGGAAAGGTGCTTGCAGTCCTATTTTGTTTTGTGGTAAAATTAATTATACGCAAATATCAATTATCATGAACATGGGAACTGAAAAGCAGTGTACAAACAAGTTACTGATAGCAATAATTATTTACCCATGCCAACAAACCCACTGCTTGTGTTTTTAAACATACAAGTCGTGTGTGGGCAATGTTTAAGAGGTGGAATCAAGACTGAAAAATTCAAATCCCGGCTATGGCATTGAATTTTTCAGTCCTGATTCACATCTTAAAGTTACTGATAATTGATTTAATGTTATCTAAATATGTGAGATTCACACACCTTTATTTAATTTCTGAAAGTATTACTGAAATAAAAATGGTGTTGCTAAATACAAGCAGTAGTACTTATTTCAAAACTCACCAGAGGCGCTGAACGTATTCAGTTTCCACCAATCGATAGAGGTGGCTCTAATTTGGGTACCAATGGAACGGCTTCCCTCTTGCTCCCAGTTTACAGTTTTATGAACATATGAAGTGTCCGTTTCAACCAGGATACAGTGTCATTACAGAGTTTACTGCATTTCTTGCAAATTTCAATGTCCCTTAACCTCTTAGTTTGCCTACTTTGATAAAAGTAAGTATGTGAACACTCTTACTAAAGGTAAATTTTGTATTCCTAATTTGTTTTATTTAGCCATTCTTAAGCGTCAAAAATTAATTTTCTGTGTATCTTAATTGCCGCTTATAGTTTAGAAAAGTTTAGGAGCAGCGTTAAAACTAAATTGCAAGTACAATGAAAAATTAAAATGTTATTTTAGTGTTTACAAACTCATTTCATAAGAACTTCCAAAGGTTTCTACAAATAAGTCATGTACGTGACAATTAAGAGATTGCGTTGAAGTATACGAAAGAAAATAGCTGATCTACATTTTTTACCTCCACTGAAGGTTTTGCCTCAGTTCAAAGATTATGGTATGAATAAATAGATCAGTAGTTGCAGCATCAGGCTGCTATTGTGCGCCTCCGACACTTATGATATCGTAAACTAGTAACATTGTTTTTATTTGCCTTTATTATACGCCTATTCATCCTTGCATTGAATTGTATGTACTACTATACAGGATGTTAATGAACTACACCGAAATATTTTCAGAGGACATGGAGATGCCTTGAACAGGTAATTTGGGATAGGAGGCTTATGATGTGTTTGTTCAAATTTAGAAGTTATGACTATTAAGTTTCTAAAGTGCCAGTACGCCACTGACTAATATCAACCATTCTAGAACGCAAGGAAGGGACGTCTTAGAGCGTACCCCTCTGGCGCAATGATGACATTAGCGTTAGAACATAAGGTCATCATCATTTTGGAGTTCGAGACTCGTTCGTTTTTTTTTTTTTTCGTCTTTTTTTTATTTATTTTTTTGTTTATTTTGAGTAGGGCGTGTTGATGTTTTAATCTACATTTGACATATTTCGATGTATGCAGTTTTATTTCAACATTTCAGTACAATTAGTTACAATTCTTGCTCACAAAAAATTGAAACATATTTAATACGTCCACATGCTGCATTTCAGAACGGAAAGTAGAAAGAAAGGGTAAAAGAATAAAAACATAACACTTTACGTCAGTTTATAGGAACTGCTCGAAATTGTGACCTAAATTTTTATGGCAAAATAGCGGTGAGGGAACGATTGTCTTACTCTATCCAAGATTTTTGGTGTGAGTCGAACAAGGGCAATGATAGTGTTAATGCTCTTCTTCAGATGAAAAAAAAAAAAATAAAAAAATAAAAAAAAAAAAAAAAAATAGTAACTGCATTGTAGGAAACGAAACCACGACGTTAGGAATTAAGCTGCAAGAGCAGTCAAGCAAACGCCTTTAGAGTGGGCTTCACACCGCAGGAAGGCAGCATATCGTTGATATCAGGTGATTAGTCCGAGATTTGAGAGATTTTAATGACATTAAATCTTGAGAACGAACTGCTGAAAATCGATATTTCTATACTCCGGCAGTAGCTTTAAACACAATTCCAACCAATTTTCTCCAGGCTTTGCTTTAATAACGACTTATCAACGTCTGATATTGATGTTTAACTCGATATAATTGCGTTATGTCTAGTCGCGGACTATCCATTGCCTCTCAAATTACTTATATCAGTCACATCTACAATCTCTCGAGTTATTTCGGTGTAGTTCATATACTCCGCGTCATCCGCCCTGACTATACCACTCGCAAAAGTTAAAGGCATGTGAACGCTGGCCAATGCTCAAGCAGAGCGCTGTTGCCAAGCAGAGGTTGTGTACATAAGGCTGTGTGAGATGCATACACCACATTCGGCAGCGCTGGTAGGAGGAGCAAGCTTAGGATTCGCTGGAGTCCGCAGTACGCCCCGCCTCCATATGCCTTTAAGTTTTGCGAAGATTATAGCAGACCTGGTTCTGCTTGCTTTGGTCAGAGGAGGGGGGAAAATAACATGTCTAGGGCAAGCGAGCGCTTTATTGTTTTTCCTTAACTTTCTAAAAAAGAAAGTCAATTTTGATTATATTTTCAAGGTAAAAACCCAGTGTTGAAAATTACAAGTCAACCTGTCTCTAAGTTATTGCTGGACGTTTCCAACCAGATACCTGTATTCGGGCATTTAGCAAAGACAAACGTAAAATAAGTCGAAAATAGAAGGTTATAGAGCCATTCCTCATATTGAAATAACTTCACTCTAGGTGACATTAACTTGACCCCAATATTAGATCCCCACCTCTATCTGTTTACATGCCTCCTACTATGTAACTAGAGACAGTGAACATTTCAGATGGGGAAATGTCCATCTCTGCGCTTGGTCATCCATGTATACAAGTTTCTTTCTTTTCCACTGCCCTTTTGGAGATGCACTCTCGCTTTCCAAGACAAATTACCAGAGCTGGGGTATGTACAGTTACATCGATAGAAACTCTGAAATACCGATGTTTCCTTACAAGCCAGCTGTTATTGTTAAAAGAAGGAATATTGTGAGAGGTGATAGAACTCGTAAAGTGGGGGAATCCTGTAAATAGGCGCTCTGAAATTAATATCTTCAGAGGTATTAAAACTTCATTGTTTATAGCAGTGATCGTATATTTATCATCGTAGTACAATCTATCAATAGACAGCATTACCTTTACCTATTTCACGCAGGCAGATAAAGCAGTAAGAAACAAACTAAGATGCAAAAATTCATTGTCACTACATGAATTTAAATAAAAAATGTAAAAACTTTATGTAACTTATGTCTGTTGGACTGTTATTTATTTTGACAAGTACTATCACCTCTCAAAAGTACATTATACCCTTTTGTTTTATACAATTTGTATATGCTAACGTGTGTAGGAAAATATATTTACATACCAATATATAGCGTTTTCTGTCAACTGATGTAATTTCATTTTGCTTTTTGCTGCCAGGGTGACCAACTCTGAAAACAAGAGGTAAATATACATATTAGTAGATAGTAATAACAGATGTAGTAGAGGTGCTCCTAAATAAATAGCTACTGAATTTAGAAGCCTTTGAAAAAGCTGAATACTATGAAACTTCGTGTAGCACAACCCTGTAGAATTAACTTCCGTTTACACGGCGACAGCGTAGGTAGTTAGCTTATAGTTGACTGCCGTCGTGTAAACCGTAGATGAAAGAACTTTCGTGGCTCTAAACCTTAGATAGAGAAAGCGAACGATTCAGAGAAGTTGAACATTTTGCGACTTTAGTTGCAGAAGCAAGAAGCAAAGGCACCCAAAGAAGAAGAAAATCACTTTGAAAATGCATTAGAGTAGTTAATGGGGGAATGACGCCTTTGAGTTCAAAGTGGTGTGGGAGTCTTTTGAATAAATAGCATAAACTAGACTTATATTCAACGAATTTCTCTATCCATTGTTTATTTGATGTAGCTTCTGCAAACTATTCTTACAAAACCTTAACCGAGATAAACGTTTGCAAAAATAGTTTTGTTACATATTTTGTTGTAGGCACGTACAATTTGAATAGAGGCCGAAATTATATCAAATGTTTCAAAGTGGGTCGCTATATTTCGGCATAGAAATGCCATACTTTTCCATGTCATCACGAAGAACAATTGAATGGTGACAGTACTGCAAAAAACTAGGTATTGGCGAATACAAACAAATGACAACAGTTATCTCGGAAATGCAAACTAACCTGACGAGCAAAGTATCGCTAGCCGAACTGCATTGCCCACTGATGCAAACTAGTGAATTTATTCTTGCCAATGTGTAGGTTGAATTGGCTTGTGTTGTTACTGCAGTACAGTAACGCACAGATAATTTACAAGTGTACCCTTTGGAGTGGTATTTATCGTTTAGGGCGTAGGAATACGATTCGTTTAAAGTAATTCAGAATAAATTACACGTCTTGCATTCTTAATAATTGTTGCAGTCAAGTGATTTACAGTATATTGTGTTAAATCATAACGATTTGGGAGCTTCAACCACTCAAAACTACGTTACGTACGTAATATTGTAAAAAAACACATTGTTTTATTACAATTATTATAGGTGTATTTTAGATGAGTCGACCCCTTAACACAAACTGCACTTTGTAAAATGCATCTATTCAACATATTTACAATAGCTGTACATTTAATCGATTCTTATGAAGTACCACAAATTAAACACTCTCAAGTAGAAAACATTGCTTAAAATGTTGTTTAGTGTATTTAAGACGTTCAAATTATAGAATGAAATACTGAGGAACGGTTTTTGAAACAACCTTAAGAAAAATACTTAATTATTATTGATACAACATAACTGTGTGTCATTACTCGTTACACAACAATTATTTCCATCTCCATTAAGGGACATCATTGCTGTGGCGCCGGCCGCACATCAAAGCAGGCTCAAGGTCAGTCATCTTGCATCTCTACGTTGTTAGACAACGCATGAAAATATTGGCTAAGAAAAAATGCCGTTGACAGACAGTTTGTGAAGCTTAGATTTCTGGGCTTGGTACGAGAAGTTCGCGAAACATCAATTTTCCACCAGTATCCAATTCTCGGCTATATAAGCGAGTCGGCATGAACACCACTGGGGTAGGTAGGCAGCAAAGTCATTCAGGCTGAACCTCAGCTTGCCAGCAATTTCAGTCACAGAAGTCAGTGTTGGGTCAGTTTCAGTGAGTTTATCGTCAGTCAGTTAGTTATCGTCAGTCAGTCAGTTATCGTCAGTCAGTCAGTGCGTGAGTAGAATTGTCAGAGCACGCTGTGGATGATTGAGCAGTATTTTGTATCAAGATTACGATTGGACATAACAGCTCTGAGTTGCAAGGCCATGAATTGTGAATAAAATTGTGATTCAGTTTTAGGGAAACAAAATGACATAAAAAGTGTGTGGACTTGTAATTTGTCACAATACATTTCGAATGCGAGTGCTTCAGAAGTCAGTCAGTACTACAGTTCATTCATTCAGATAGATTTTGAATCCAGCTTGTTGAATAAGTAATGAGGTAGCAACTCTGTCCCCTGCAGCAACCGGCAAGCTAATGTTTTCTTATGCCTAGCCTCCATAGATGACGATGCCTATTTTGAAACAGCCTCAATACTCGATAGCAAGTCAACATTGTAGGCCACTGTCTTTACACACAAACTTGAAATCGACACACATGTTGTAGTACGAGTACATTTCTCCTGTGTTTACATGTGAGCAAACAGCTTGCTCATCTAAATACACTCCATCTAGCCGTCCTCTCTCATCGCCGTGTAAATATTTTAAAGAGAAGCTTTAGATTGGATAGTATAGAATGAACTAATTTGTTAGCTTCAATCACCGTAGCACGAGATACACAAAAGTACGCTCTTTTGTTCAACAAGGTTGTTTACTTGAGAGTAACAAGTGAGCAAAGCATTGTAAGATGCAGCAGCACTATGAAATGTGGTCTGAACTATCCTAGAGCTCCGTATTCTAAATATGGAAACAGCTTGCTTCATTGCAAGAATGATACACATGGAGCAGATAACAGCTGCTGTGAGATTTTATTAACATACTAATATGCCAGCGCTCCATTTAGTCAAACGCTATCCAAATCAAGTTTAACAGACAATTGTATTATCATTAATCATTGGGTAAGAACATTCTGATCTAAGCCAGTTGGAGAAGCACCTGTAGGATTAAGGAAGCCTGGTCATAAGCTACGCTCGCATCTTAAGAGTTTGATTAAAAAATACTTCTTTACTCTCTAAACAATTTATTTGTGGAAGGTGGAAGCAAAATTGCATTGCATTGCATCCAAAAATAGATGTAGAAGTTTCACCAGAAAGTCATGTTGATGACCCCAAAACCCCATAAAAAGACTACTCAGAAGGTTAGAAACAAAACGTCAGATGACTATCGCCTCCCTTTCAAGGATGAATCATTGCTGTCCTGTTCAGAGACTAATGGTATCCGGCCATCTCCTTCCTGGACGACCCAGGTTACGTTTCCCAACGGATTGATTAAAGTTTTCTTGCCACAGTAATATTTCTAGAACCATCTCTCTGTACGTGATATTATTTCATTAGTTATGTTATTTATTTTAAAACTTGCGCTTTTTTGAGCTTTTTCTTTTGTCTTTTACTGTTACCTTTTCAACTGATGTGGGGAATTTCGTGTGTATCGTTTCAATACACTCCCAATCCGGGATCCATGTTTCACCACCATACAACAGCACGCTTAAAAACCATCGGTCTAGCTCAGATTTGAACCCGCAACCTTGGGATCAGTAGACCAGCGTCTAAACAACTGAGCCACCCAGACCGACATTTAAGTATGGAAAACTGAATCGTCATTACTTAAACAAATACATAATTTCAGTAACATTCACATCTACAAGGCATAACAATTCGATTTGTGTGGATTTTCCCGAGAATGTGACCACTTCTGCGATACGGTAAACGCACTGGAGGAGTGTTTTGTTTACATCTGAGACAGTGCTGATTTCGAAGCACACGCCGGTCGGGTACAACACAGGCCGCCAGCATGTGCAATATAGCTCAGCGTTTTGAAAAATAAACATTTTAAAAAGACTATTAAACTTACAGAAACTAAACCTAGTATTTTAAGAACAGCTTTTTAAATAGTTGACAGTCAAAACGAAAAGTGTAATGAAAGCATTTCTGCAAATGTTTATCTAGATTAACATAAAGTAAATATGAAAATAAGATTTTGTCTGAATAGTTTGTGGAAAGCAGAAAAATAAATTAGTGGCTAGAGAATATCATGTAAATGTAACACATATTTTGAATGAATGCTATACTGTGCAACATTTTACGCAGACTTTTAATACTTTTTTAGAAAACTTAACAATAATAGAATGGTATTTCCACCCGATAAATCCAAAAGATTACTTGGAAATCGAAAGTAATCATGTTCTTGTTTGTTTTTGCTCCACTACTGATTCTAAAAGAACATAAAGCCCTGGTAATTAATGCTAACTAGCTATTTTTAATGATTAATAGCGATTGAAGGACGATTAAGCTTGATACATTACGGAAAACAAAAAATGTCCCTTAAGGTACAGTCAATTAATTGCTAACTTGCAAGTTAAAAAAAAGAAAAAGTAAAACAATAAAACGAATCTTATTTCTCTTCCAGCAGTAGCAACAGCAACTATCTTAGCTTCTCTTCCAACTACTTCATATTTTCTGAAGTATTTGTAATGTTTATAGCATAAACCCTCTTTAAGGAATGATATTCATTTGTTATGTATAAATGCGTGGTGGAGTACACTTATAATGTACGTTTTTATGCTTAGTGGATTATTACTAAAGCCCAGATTTCTATATAATAAAATAGTAAAATAAGCAAGCAAATAATCGCCAAAAATGATAAAAATAAGCACAAATTAAGCAAAAACAAACAGATGCAAATATAACTAGTTTCATAGAACGGGCCGGCGCCGTGGCCGAGCGGTTAGACCGTGTGCCTACCATCTAGGCAGCGCGGGTTCGATCCCAGGGACCCGCAAGTGCTATTCGTGGTGGACGAAGCGGCGTCAGGGCGGGTTTTCTCCGGGTTCTCCGGTTTCCCCCACCATTCATTCCACCAATTGCTCCATTAACACCTTTCGCCTGCATTTCATATCATCCTTTTCCTCATCATACCTGGTGCTTGGTTGACCACCCACTTCCAGGTCTTCACTCTGTCCGGCCCATAGGTTCCTCTGCTCCCCTACCGGTGTCTGACCCTAGGCAGAACTCTTAACATATTGAAGGCTGTTACAGTACACAAGAAAAGTCATCCTGAGGTTTTCCTGCGTAAAACCCCTGCGTCTATGGTGAAAAATGACCTGTGTAGTGAAAATGTACTGACGTCACAGGTGCATAAGAAAAGCACAGCTGCTCTACTTCGGTGAATTCCTGTACAATATGTTTTTCTTCTCCAAAAGATTCTTAGAACTTTGTAACCGGAATTTTTCTCTAGCACCTTACTGAGTTTGTCAAACGCAATTTTTGCAGCAACCCTGTGTGTTTCTGACAACAATGTTACTGAAATTTCGTCAATCTGAGAAAGTGAATCTCCAAGGAATTATTTCGGGCTTCCAGAAGCTTTAACATTTCAGGTACTTTGGAAAAGTACCATTCATGCCCAACACGCTGCTGCTTGGAACTCGGGGAATCACTGTCCTTGTCCATATCATTGCGATATCTCGGGAAACAACTGACTGGTGAGTTGACTACCCAATGGCAACATGTTTTTTCTCCTTTCAGTATTATTTCACAACACCTGGCTATACCTAAGCATTTCTTTCTTACGCATTTGGCCGAGAAAATAGTGAATCACTGATAAATCACGGATAACTGTGAAATATGCCCTTTAAATTAAGAATCCTAAAACAAATAAGCAAACATGTTTTCCTACGAAATAAGCATAAATAACCACATAGTTAAAACTGCTCATTCAGGTGTGTCTTACGAAGTGTAACTTATTAAAAGTGTGGAAAAATTTGAGCATTTTGCTTAGAAATCCGAGCTTTGATTATTACAAGCTATTCCTTGAAAAACTTGCTTCTCTAGTTACTTCCTGTTCACCATGATAACTTTGGCAGGAAGATATCACGTTCCTCAGTAATTACACTAGAGCATACAGAGACTAATACGTCAGTGTTATGTATATGCCTGTCTCACATTACATACGCATTGTGTTAACTAAAACTAAACAAAAACATGACACCAGAAAAAGTATTGCTGAAAATAGCGCAAAATGCAAATGAAGAGGAAGGTCGCACAACTGCTGAGGTGATTAGCGAGCACTATACGCGGACTTTGTCCCTCTTTAACACCCAGCCGTGCACTGTGTTGCTGTGGCGGGTTGGTTACATGTACAGCCGACTCCAAATGTTTTCTGAGTCGCATGCTCCTAGCTGCGGGGGAAAGCCAGAATGCCAGGTAGTCTCAAAGGTCGACTTTCCATCCGACAAGGGTGAGGTGCGTAATGCGTCTCTTAAGTCCAAAGAAAATATCATTCCAAATTTCTCTTTGGCTTGGTCGTAAGAAATTAATCTCTATGCGCTAAACATATATTCATTATTGACATTTTTGGTACAGCTTACATTTAAGAATATTTGGTGACAAAGTCGAAGTGCATAGCCTTAAAAGATACACCAAATGACCATGGCGTAACATATTGCATACAGACATTTAGTATAGTTCAATTTGGAGAAACTCTCCACAATTATACTCACTCTTATACACGCTATTCTTGCAAATTCTTATTTCTCTATCTACTTCATTTTAATCGACATAAACATTTTCAGAAAGTACCTTATTGCTAATTTTCTTCTATTTGCAAGGGAATATGGGAATACAGTGGGCTTTAAACGTTAGTGAAATATTTTAAGAGGTGGTTGCTATGCGATGCCTTTGAAATCCCGTTACTTTGCAAGGGCAAGAGACAAAATGAGTTACATTACTATTTGAAAAAAAAAAGTATAAGTATTGGAAAATTCAAATTCATTCTCGACTGGGCAGGGGAATATTTCGTTAACCAGAATCATTAATTCTTCTCCACAAAATATGAAAATATGTACTTAATAAGTATCGTGGAAAAATGAATAAAAACCAATATTGAAAATCTACATTTCAGCGAAGCTATCACCATCATTTGTTTTTAGTCAAATTCCGCGCTGTGAACTTAGGATTTAAATGTTGGGGTGGGGACAATACGAATGAAAGAACAAAATAACAAATATTTTAGAAATGGTCATGTTACGAGAAAAGACAGCTTATTTGGTATAAAGTGTGTGTTTTAACAAGTTTTACACCTTTCCTCAGGTAAACTTTGTCTAGTTTTGTGCTGTTCTGTTAAGTAAAATTACATTTTGTTAGAGAGTGAAGACTTTTTAACAGAGTAATCACAAAAAGCTCAAAATATGTATTTTGCATGATACGTTAATAAAGTTACTAGTAATGTTTTAAGAAACAGAATATTAGCTTTTTCCTTGTGAAGGATAATTGGGATGTGGGGAGGGGGTCATGAAAATCCTCTCCAGCATCCTTAAATTGTCGAATGAAGTTCACGGACTCTCACGCACGCACATACGCACGCACGCGCGCACACACACACACACACACACACACACACACACACAGGGACCAATGTTAAAAATTATTTTATTATTTATGTATTTTATTTTTGTTCAGTGCATCTCAAAACTTACATTTCAGATGAAATAGGTAACACGTATTACATCTTTGGATGAGTGAAATATTTTTGCAAACCTACAAGTAAGCGGCAGAGAAATTAAAAATAGAAGCAGCATTATATGAATACTGTAGGTAATATGTAGGTTTGGTCCCGGTTGCATGTGGTCGGCATTTAAGCTATGTTTGTAGGGAGGTTTTGTAACGTAGCACACATTGTATAGAGGTGATACACATCATCCCCTTCCTTACCTCCTTTACTGTCAACGAACATGAAGTGTAACTGAATACAGTAAAGTAGTTCTCAACGTAAAATCGTTTGCAACCCGAACCAGAGTCTAGTCATATGTAGACTTCGGACATGCATTAAGGATAGGTGCACTTCTAGTATACTGACCGGTACGCTGTTCACAAGCGAGTGCTTAGGGTGAACGGCAGGCAATGCTTGGGGAGGGAGAGGTAGCGATGAAGTCCTGTGCGCACGTAACCATTTTCCAACCAAAGTGCAACGAAGTAACAACCACATCCGAAGCCTAGTCATATTTATAAGCTGTGTACGCGAATGTGTAATTCAAAGTTACGCGATGCACCACCTAAGATTGTTTTCTTATTATTCTCATATTTATTTTCGGTTTTGTTTTGATGTATGGAGATACGGAATTAACAAATGACAAAGTGACAAATCCCACTTCTGACACCAGAGTGACGAAAACACAACAAAGTTCAATTACTTTTCGTCACTTTATTTTCTTCTAAACTGAAGCACAAAAGCATAGTTCTATTTGATCATTAACGTAGTCTTCAGTTCTTCGTGACCTTGCAACTCACAGCTGTTCTGTCCTCTCGTAACCTTGAAACACGCACTTTCATCTTTCAGTTCTCTCTAACAAACTGCTCGCTTCGACGACCACACTCACTACGCACTGCTAACGGCTGTCTCCCTCAACACTCACAATTCCATCACCAAACTATTTCAACTATCTCAAACCCCTCACCGCCTCCTTATATACCGCGAATGACGTAGCATGGATTTTTCTCGAAATTCACAAACAAGCGGCAACCGGAATTCTCGCGATCGTTCCGGAAACTCATTTGTTCTGCCGCGCCGATTGTTGTCAGTCACGTATTCACAAGCTGTGGTAGCTTGGCCCTGGCTCGCTTTGATTGCCGGCCGGCATCATATTATTCACTTATCCGTTTTGATCTGGGCATCTAATTCGGCACCTAATTAAGGAAACGTTCTTAAGAACAATGTCCTCCTTGTGTTAAGCAAAACGCATTTGTGGAAAACAAAAAGTGAGTAGGGAATTAAATAATGTGCATTCGTTCCAAGAACTGATCTGTAATCTGACTTGAAAACATTAAAACATTAAGAAAGTTGAATTATGCTATTTAAGTAGAGAATGAAACAACAAATATTCAGTAATAGAATGAAAGCAAAAAACTTTCGTTAAGAATTGTGCAAACTAATTCACAGCTGCCACCAATATTTATAGTCACTTTGGACCAAACTGTCCTAAACAGAGTACCAAGTGTGCAGTTGTGACTTTTACCATAGTTGTCGTGCGATGAATCCATGGTAACTCAGTCATGACGTGCGATATTTGTGTGCAATGTACCATGATTTTTCTAATTTCCTTTTTCCTCTATTTCTGTAGTCTCTAGAAGGAAACTTTATTTCCGTTAACTGACCGTCTTCCACATTTTCTAAACCTACTGGCAAACATTTAACAGAACATACATGTTTACTTGCTGGCTTGTCCCATGTTGCACGTGTAGTATTTTAAATCTCAAATGACAATTAATTTTAACTTATCCGTATTATTTGACGTTATTGTGAAATGATCAAGAGCTTTATGGTGAATCCTCTCCTTTATCTTAGTAACTAAAATTCCATAAAATCCCGCGATGTCGGAATAATTGACAAAAAATCATCAATATTTATAAAAAGCGCACAACACAAAGATGTTTTATTTTTAATTTCCTTTATCTCCACCTGTCTTTCAGATTCTAGCTATGATGTATATGCTGTTAGTAAACAGGGTATTTTGACGATGAAAGAATTGGTGGAATGGTTAGGTAATTACTTCAGATACAGCAGATGAAATATAATTTTGTTATATTCGCATTATCATTTAACTTAAAGGCTAAATAGCTTTCGCATAATACATCTATTAAAATCATTGACATCAATATTCAACATTAAATATATAGGAAAATAAATATAATCTAATAATATAAATCTGTGGCATAGAATAAAATTTACTCAAAGTTTTAATATTAGTCCTGCTTACATCTGCAGAATTTCAAAAAGAATCCCAATTAAAGAAATAAATATTACGTACAAATATTCTATTCGTCCATAACTAAAATACTCAAGAGTCATCTGTTTTATAACGTCTTTTATTTTCTAAGCTGTACATTTAATGTTTGGAAATAGATATATGCAGACTGTGTCTTATTTTTACACGGCATTTGTATGGAATAACTTCTCTGACATTCTGAGAGAAAAATCAAACCCTTCTGCGTAGTTCCTTTTTCTCCAAAACGTATTGTGGTGTCCATACCTTCGTACGAGTAGTATTCTAGTCATTCAAGAACTGAATTTACAAGGTATCATATCATATCATAGCTAATGTCTGTCGGAAATAGCAAAGCTTTTCAATCAAGAATAATGAAAACATATTAGCGGTTTAGTAGCTTTGGACATACTCTGTCAGTCTGGGTAGTTCAGTTGGTTAGACCTTGACTTGCGGATCCTAGATCGTGGGGAAAAACTAGGAACAAGCCGATGGTCTGTAAGTGCGCTTAAAACCGACTGCCCCATACCAGTAAAACGAAATTCAGCTCACCGGCAACGGTTGTGTGTGCGTGAACAGCATAACTCAAAAACGAAAAGTCGGTTAAAAACCAAAAGTGGTATTTAAGTTTAATATCTTCCAAGCATGTGACACAAAGATTTCATAGAAAATTCCTCCACGTTAAAAACTACCATTTAAAAGGATCATTTTTCGAAAATTTCGATTTTCTCAAAACTGGTTCCAACGATTTTGACTAAAATGCCATATATTTTTATGGTAAATGAAATGTATATTTTGAAACACAATTTATGTCAAATGACTTTTTTTGTGAACTGAACCATTTCGGAGATATTCCTTGTTATTCCTCAGAATGTCGCAATACCTATAGACCGTTCTCAAATGGGAGGTAGTTATTAATTTTTTTATCTCTTGGTCATGCAAAGAGATCGGAATTTCAGTTATCATATATCGACCACTTGAAAATGTAACTACCACTTAAAGCCTGCCGTCCTCTTGTTGCACCTATAAGAAAATAAGCAATAAAATAACCGCTATAAACGTTTATGTCGATTAACATGAAGTAGATAGAGGATAAGTGTTTGTAAGAATAGTTTGTACAAGAGTAGAGAAAGTCACGTGAGTGCAATACATCAGGTTTTTAAAAATATATTGTAGGTAAGATACTTATACTCTACACATGATCTCTCTGTAGCTTTGAAAACCAAGTTATCTAATCTTTGGAATTGCAAAGACTATTTGATTCACTGCGTATTCCAAATCCCAAATCGCAATATGTCTAATCTTTGTTAATTTAATTCCGCTGCTCGAGCGAGAAACTGAGTTCTTCAAAGTTTACGAATCCTTACGAATTTAAAAAGTGGAGTATATACATTCGCTTTATTTGTTGTGGGACAGTTTTGAGCTAATGTTGCCTAAAGATGTTGTTAAAAAGCTCTTCTCACTTCTGAAGCTTCCGCTGGATTTGAAATTCAGTTGGCGTAGCAGGGAGCTCCGTGACACTGCTGAGAAGACGTCACGTGGTCTTAACCACCTACAGAGCAACGTTTGGAATCTCACTTGTGACAGGCTGTCCACGTTAAACTTCATCACGCATTCTCCTCACTGAAAATTGTGTATATTTGAATTCATTTTCATTCGAGATTTTAATTAACTTCAAGCAAAATAAAAAAGCTCGAATATTAGGGAATGTTTTTGATTTCAGATTTTGAAATGTTATAAATTAAGCAGTTATTATTGAAACGATTCAATGTGTTAAGCCGGTGTCCCACGGTCCAACATGTTTGAAAACATGTATTAGAAATAAAAGACGTTGATGGATAGGGTCATGAGTAAAGCCCGGATGTTTATGTAATATCAAGGTGCGAAATATGTACATATTTATGTAACAAAAACATCAAAATATGTAATGAAATATGTAATATCAACAAAATATGTAAAATTATCTAATAATTATAATCTAAATGGTAAATTACCACCTCAAATCTAAATGCAGACGCAAATTACCCAGAATATTGTAATTTGGTTGGTATGTAAGTACGTGAATTAATTACATTGGGTTAAAGTTCACTAGATATAGAATTAATTATAGGGAAAATGTTCTGTTTTATGCAGAATTTACCTAAAATTTATTTTCACGTAGCTAATTACGAAATAAAAAATCTATTTTGCATTATATGTATTAAAATTACTCATTTCACATAATTATTTTACTTAAATCTTAGACGGTAAAGCAATGTTGAAATACTGATCCAATTTATCAATGAGTGAAACAATCAATTCAAAATAATTAAATTTTATAATGATGTATTTTCAGTTTTCTATCTCTTGACATACAATGAACAACCAGGCATTTTCATTTTGAGTCTTTTGCTTCTTTCAACGTACAGCGAATAACCATACCTATACTTTTCCATACTTTCAGGGGTCATTGTTTCCTATCGGATAAAATATTCTTATAAGTAGGGAAGCTTCTCTCCACGTTACACGAAGTAACAGGAGCATATTTTAGCATAGGAATCTGATTTGCAGAGAAATGTTTTGGTAAATCGAGTCACCATTTAGCACTTTAGACACGGACACAAGCTGAAGCATTTTATGTCACTTGATTAATTGACTGCTTCTTATTATTGGTGCCTACAGCTGCTCACACATAAGTCTTAATCTCTGGGATCCGTGGTGATTACAGAGAGCGACGTTGTAGTTTTGGTAGAACACTTTATTTGTTTATTAGACGTTTAAGACTTGCTGAGCAATTTTAAATAAATGCTAGAAATATGCAGACTGACGTAACTGTTGGAATAAGTATTAGGTGAATACGATAAGTATATCTGGTTGACCAGTATATTAGTTACGAA
Source organism: Tenodera sinensis (assembly GCA_030765045.1). NCBI lineage: Eukaryota > Metazoa > Arthropoda > Insecta > Mantodea > Mantidae > Tenodera > Tenodera sinensis. The sequence continues at coordinate 59,082,162 of CM060971.1, read as the reverse complement.
AAATGGTATTCGGCTAACTCATTGTAAAACTGCCGTATCGAACTTTCACCGTGTGTTTCTCACATGTGTAGCTCGTTCGGAAAACTGTCTCTCTCACCTACTGTCCGTCAGTAATTATTCTTTTAGCTTCCCAAAACATCTATAATGTCCCTCTCTTCAATTAAGTGAAGACTTTGCCCTGTGGCGAAACCCCTCGGGTTCCCGATACTTTTTAAAATACAATAGCAGGTTCCTTTTCTTAATGTGGTAGACTTTCTACCTTGCCAAAACTGATTATATCGCGTTTACCTTAATGAGCCATCTGTTTGGGTACGTTCGCTAATGACTCCCGGTAATGCATTTCCCGACTGACATCAACTTCACATGTGGTACAATATTCTTAACCCTTTGCTAGCGAAACCTATCCCATAATACATATAATGTTATTCTTGATTATTAATGGATTTTGTAACTTTGATATCTTTTGAATATCATAAGCGCTATAAAAACCTGCTACAAAGCGTAGGGTATCCTGTATTCCTGTTTAGCACAGCTTTGAATTTTTCACCTGCCTTCCTTCCGACATCTCCTGCAACTACACTAAGCTTCTGTGATGCACGTTCCTTTAAATCCATTGATTCATGAAGAAGGGAACCTGATGTTTCCAACTGCTTGCTGGTGCTAGGCAACCAGCCGAAGGTACTCTTGATGCAAGCACAGGAGCTTGCCACTTTCGGATCTTCAAAGATGTCCTGAGTTTCACGTAGGGAAACAGCTACTTCTGAAGAGAACATGTTCACCACTGACCGGACTCCTTCAAAATGTTCACAATAGAAGTTCACAGCTTCTAACCACGTACCCCATCTTTATAAGTAATGGTTCAGGAGGGAAAGGGACATGTTGAAGATGATTTTTATAGCACTGAATTCTGTGCGGTGCTTTCACGAAGACCTTTTTTGTTGTTGGTATCAACTTATTCACACAGGGAAAATTACTTCTTACTACTTCAGCAACACGTTGCAATGCATGGGCCAAGCAGGTGAAGTGAAGTACATTCGGGTAGAAAACCTTAAGGGTAGTAGCAGCTTTAATCATGTACGCTGCGGCATCTGAATACACAAAACCTTTCCTCACACACACACACCCTCTGGCTACAGAATCTTCATCCCATCATTTACGAATCTTGCAATTGTAGAATGATTTGTTTGTTCTAACACCCTGCAACAGATCAGAAATGGTTTTGCTGGACTTTCGGAATCTAGTTTTCCTCCTACTAAATTTGCTACGTACCGACCCATGTCATCTGTAGTTTCATCGACGGCAAACCAAATACAGGGGTCTCCAATTTCATTCCGTATATGAGCAACTGCTTCTCCATAACACACATCAAGATACATTTTCCTCAGAGTAGATTCGTCAGGAATAACTTTCTTGCATTATCTTTCTAGAAAGGAGCGAAATGGAGGAATTTGAAATTTATGTCACGGAGTATTAGCTGCAACCATTGCACTGCACCGGTCTTTAAAAAAGTCATATCCGAACGGTACCTGTTGCATCTGTGTAAACAGAACTTGCTTTCTAGAAGACTGTAGGTGTTTGTTGCGTATGTGAAGAGCACTTTTGATATGTTGTTCCAATTGCGAGGCGAGGCGGTTATTATCGCGTTTTTAATTTATTGCAACCTATTTCGCAGATTTTGTTGTTTTCAGCAAAACTTGTGAAAACAGTAGTTTATAATGTAACTACAATATTTTTTAAAAATAATAAAATTGTAACAAAATCCATAAAATATGTACATATGTTTTACGTAACATCGTTAAAATATGTAGAAATGTGCAAAGTATGTAAAAAATGTAAAATAAAACTTTGCAAGGGAGTCCCAAATGAGTAATTCGCCAACATTTTTACTTCTCATTGAAATATTATGCAGGATTTAAAATATGTAATTTCATAAAAATCTGGGCTCTAGTGATGAGATAGCTGATCTCACTCTTCCCTTGATGTCCGGCCGGCTGGCGTCACAATATCTTAAATATGTGGCATTAAAAAAAATGTTAGCAGTTTTTGAGAAAATAGAGAGCTCAAAAGATGTTCTATGTAGTTTGAAGTGGGGGATTTTGTTGCAAATGTTCTCGACACATCTTTGAAAGAAATATCAATTTTGGTATTTATGCGACTTTTCGTTTTTGAGTTCACACATACACTCAGGCGTGCGGACTTAAAAGGAGCGGATATCTATGATGAACTCATAACTATCTCTACCCATTACAGATTCACACATTCACCCTTAGTAGGTATATGAAGTCTATCCAAATTGCGCTTTCCCCCACATTAATAGATAGTCTAGAAATTATTTCACAGTAAGTGGCAATTTTTAATTGCAGCAGGAAAATAATATTGAAATGCTAACATCAGAAGTATGGAGAAGTAAATTCTGAACTGGAAGTAATGATTACGAGGGAAAACGGAGCAAAAGAAAGGGAATGGCAAATTTTCAGATATTCCGTCATAATGGTAAAGTTGCAAATATTTAAAATATAGCGTTAATGCTACAAAAATATAAATGAATGAATGAATAAATGAATGAATAAATAATTGACTTCTAGATATTTCCTATGCATCGTGGATTTACCAGTTGTATTATATAATACTAATTTAAATAAGAATGAAAACATCTTTATAGGCTAGTCTTTATGCCAATATCTTATACAGATGTATTTCCTTTTTAAATCGTTGAAGCAGCTTTTGATAAAATAAAAAATGTTAGCCACGTAGAGAATATTTTTGAGCAGGCGAATTACGCGAATTTAAAGTTGCATCCTATAAAGAGGGAAATTAGTGTTGAAGTTCGATGTTAATTGAGACCTTTTTCTGACGTTCTCTCTCTCTCTCTCTCTCTCTCTCTCTCTCTCTCTCTCTCTCTCTCTCTCTCTCTCTCTCTCTCTCTCTCTAAATTATGGTGAAATTTTAATATCGAACTTTTATGTGGAATAAAATACTTTATCATCGTTCAAAGAGAAAATTTATAATAATAATAATAATAATAATAATAATAATAATAATAATAATAATAATAATAATAATAATAATAATAATAATAATAATAAATAATTTATTATTATTATTTGGAATTTCACATTTTTAGGTTTTATCAAAACATGTTCTGTGGAATTAACATCTTAGAAAGCTTGAATTGTCTTTAATTTCCCCGGCTAGCTATTCAAATAGATTCTTTTTTTCTCGGTTGAACACTTACACAATTTCGTTCCCTGATACTTTCAGAAAATTTTAATTTTAAACGAAAATTTTAATGCGAACAGGTTTGGGGAGGCTTGTTTTGAAGTGTCATAATCACTGCAACATTTTTTTCTGTTAGCCCGAATACTGAAATGTTTTATGTATTTTTAATTCGAATTTTCCTTTTCTTATACTTTCTTTTTCTCTGTCTCCATATGTCTCGCTCTCTCAGTAAAATTAAAGCAGAAAAGTTTTCCCTGTTAACCTTTTGAATTCAAATATTGGTATTTAAAACGTAGATTAGAATCTTAAAATTTTCAGCATTTTTATAACAAAGTTTTGTAATAGAAAATTATCAAGAGTATGTGTAGATTTTGATCTAAAGTACCACATTTGTAGACTATATCTTAAAGTGGTTTTTAAAACAGGATTTTCACCAAAGTGTCCCCTTGAACAAAGAACAGAGAACAAAATGTTAAAACGTAAACAGCATCCAATAAGAAGCGCTGAGTATTGTTTAAAGGCACTACATCCAGATGTTTCAAGAGACTTCTTCCAACAGTTGCAGTACGCCTTACTGATTCTGACCAGTAGTGACCTGTGACCTGTGTTAATTCAAAACACGTGCATTAGGCAATCTCGGATGCATAGATGAACTGATCAGACCATTATAGAATGTGTTGGGGCAAACGTAATAAGTGTCAAGTCATCCTCATAGCTTGGTTATATGCAACCCGCAGGTTACACCAATCTCGTCCCAATTCCCAATGAGAACGCTAAACGCTACTTCTGCATTCACGCTCTGAGAGATAAGTTATAAGAAATTAATTATCCTGAACATAAATGTAATCATACCATTTGTTGAAAGAACATGAAATGATTACTATCGTAATGGAAAGTTGCACCACTGTTATGTGCTCTTTTTACATATTTTACTTTTCATATATCTCTATGGAGCATTTTAAGAACACAAATCAACATTTAATAGTCCTAAACTCTTAAAAAAATTTATACAGAATATTTCGGGAATTAATAACATTGACAGAAGTCGATGATTTCCTCTGGTTTAATTTTGCCTTACCTTTTATGATTTTCTAATTAAATATCGTGACAAATGACAAGTGCAGTTACTTTTTACGTCACCTTATTTGCCTTAAAATTGCATTACAATTCACAACTTGTGACCTTGCAACGCACAGCTGTTCTGTTCTATTGTAATCTTGACGCAAAACACTGCTCAACTGTGTAGAAGCTCGCTGTCAATTCTGTTCTCTCACTAAATCACTAATCACTGACTGACGATCAACTCATCAAAAACCTGAACGAACACTATCCGACTCGCTTATCTAGCCGAAAATTAGGTACTGGTGATTTCTTTGGAAATCCACGTTTCTCGAAGCTTCTCGAGCCATCTGGAATCAGTCTTTGTTCTTAGCCGACATTGTGGCGTATTGCCCAGCAACGTAGTGGTGTGAGGTGGCTGACCTTGAGCCTGCTTTGATGTGCGGCTGGCGCCACAATATCATTTAGTGTGAATTCATCCGCTAATTATCACAAATTTATTTTTGGGCTGACATGTACATAAATACTGTATGTAAATACCAAACTTGGAGACAAGCACTGATGTTTTAGGTCGTCAGGGAAGACACAATGACATAGCAGTATCATACTTTTGGATTATATGTTAATACCTACTCAGTCTCAGATAATTGGTAGAGAAAATAATGCTCGACGGTTCTTGCACAAAATTAAGTAGCATGTGCCTATTGTTATGGTTAAGCTTAAACTCCTGTTGAAAACTGACATTTCAAAGCCAGCAGCCAAAACAGGAGACCAGCATCGAAGAATTTCTTCTTCCGTTTACCTTTCAACAGGTAGCAGAAGAATGTATTTGAGGTGGAAGCTGAACGAGGAATGCGGGTTGGCGTGTTTCACATTCCCAAAGTTCACTCTCAGCAGAGGTGAGGACATAAATCAATGCTGCTTAAAATTGCAAACGTGTGCGCATACAACTCAATAGAGATTTTGCATGGAAAAACCAGTTTTCCTCTCGATTTCTTTCTTGCGAGATAATGAAGACCGATTTATAGCTCTTGTGTGATAACGTTACTATAGTTACATATACCGAAGAAAACATTTAAACCCGTTGGAACACACACGAAAACTATAACAATGCAATAGTATAGCTCTAAGGTGGAACGGAAATGAGTGAGAGTTTTCTTTTTTGTCTTTCTTTTCTTTTTCTTTTGTTTTCTTTTTCTTCCTGTGTTCTATGAAATCTCTTTTTGAAAATGATGTATAGTTTATGCCGCTTCTTAACTTTTAAGTACAAAAATCTTGTTACATTCGTATAGATTTTGTATCCGCTCTTCAAAAAAATATTTTACTTTTTACTTTCATCTCTACTTTTGTTTATCGAAATACATGTTTGAAGAAATGCCTCTATTACACACATTTCATGACAGATATATGAGGGACATAGGAAGCTAACTCGATACTTAAATCCCTATAAAAGGTATAGCTATGTGATGGCTTTGAAAACTCTACCTTTGAATGAGAGAAAGACAGTCGAATAGTAACATAGAATGTGCAAAACAAAAAAAGTTCTAGCAGTAACAAAGTGTTTCGGAAGTGATAAATGCCACAAACTTTATTTCACATGAAACAGTGTTTTAACGAATGTCTGAATGTCTGAATGAAGATGTTTCATAATATTTGCACAAAATTTAAGCTTTAGATTTTTTCATGCAATAATCAAAGTCTTTAGTCATTTATTGAGAAAATTAATAAAGAAATTATTTTGTGAAAATTTTTGTATTGCATCCCTGGAATGCATCGAACTTAAATATCAAATATTTTGTATAACATATTTGATTAAAATATTTCTGCATAATCGTGGCTCAGTTTGTAGCTGTCAAACACACATAAAACTGTTTTCAAACTTGCTGATCTTGAGACATTTTGGTGATAAACGTTTGGGACATTGAGAAAAACTAAATGTTGTGACCAATCTACGCATCTCATACATTATACAACTGATCAGTCCATCCAAGATGTTTTGTTTTTATTTAAATCTGAAGCTGATTTTGCTATATTTTTTATCTTCGTACTGGGTAAAAGTGATGCCAAAAATCTTTTTGAAGGTTTTTAAGAAAGCTAATTTTTGAAAATCGAAAAGCGAACGGGATGGCTCAGGCGGTAACGTCTGTGGCCCGCGTTCGGGAGGTCGCGGGTTCGATCCCCGGCGTGGGTGTGTGAATTCAATGTTTAGAAACCCTAAAGACAGAAAAAAAAAACGCACTGTTATACGGATACCACCATTACCGATAAGCAATATGTTCCACAGGAGAGGTCGCCGATATGACCTTCGTAGTTAAATGTGGGTAAAAATGGAACAGTAAAAAAGCCAACTACATGAATGGTCATATTTTAAAAACTTTTTCCTAAATCTTAAGACAAAAATGTTATTCGCTTCAGTATTTTGAAATAGTGGAGCTCAAATACTTGGCGGGAGACAGTTTTGAGGTTTTAGGTCTTGAATATTTTTGATTGACTCCTAGGAATTTTCCCTGTAAATAAGGAAAACATAAGCAGAAAGACTAAAACAGGAGCATTTACTATCGGAACTATTGCAGTTTAATTCATATAATTCTATAAAAGGTTATACGAAAATTTTGATTCTTTTCCTTACTGTCCTAAAATTGTCACAGCTCTATGCAGTGCCGGGTGCTTCAGTTGATATAGGAATACAAAGGAATCCTGAACTGATACAGACTGCAATACGTTTATCTCGTGTATTGTCACTGATAAGAATTTCTAATGACCTATACTCATGATATGAACACACTGATTGCCCAGTAGTTCAAAGGTTTTACGTTATCTACCTAAGCTCCATATTTATCTCGGTGGCAGCATAAAAGTCGAGGGACAATTTGCTTTTCATACTTTATTAAACATAGATATTATTTCTAAGAAAAAACAAATAGTGCTATGCCTAAAGTCTCCAATTTTTCTCTGCCGTCTACCTATAGTAGGTAGAGGGACTACTGTATTCCGCTAGAAACTCGATATCAGTGATAAGTAATGCACGCATAACCCCAAAACGTAAACTCTCAAATATCAAATTTTATACTTAATTTCAGAATATTTAAAAAATACGACACGATTCAAGAAAGTTCGTCACGGCGAACTGTCCTTTACATGGAATTCTTTTTGTTGTTTAAGACATTTGCTTGACAAATAAAGTTAGCATTTTGAGTTTATTGTGAAGTCCTTTTTAAGCAGAATGAATATGGTACAATTTGATGTAGGTATAGATACTCCGTGAATTCTTGATAGTGGTAAACCTGAGCACTATCTTGTTGCAGATAAAAATCGTCGTCTCCATACAGCTCGGGGATTGCACTAAAGTATATCTGCTGCTTTCGAGGTAAATCGCACCACTTTCTTCTAATGATAGTCTTGTAATCTCCATTTGGCGTCACTGTTCACGTCACTTTAATAAACAAGACAAACGTTACCAATCCCAGGCAACTAAATCCTAGGCACTAAGTTACACCTTCACCAAATTTGAGATTTGTATACAATCCATCACAGACTTGCTGATCAATGAGTGTAAGTCCTTTTTGGACCTCTCACTATACGATTACACTAGCATTGTTTTTGTCCTAACCTTTTAAAACACGCTTTTTTTTCCTAGAACGGGTAGGTGGTGGCATGGATTACTAATTGGGACTTAGAATGAAGCGTGAAATAAATTTAAGGAATGACATATGGATAATTGCTGCACTTTGGTGGAATGCTAACCACTGCAAATCTTATACTTAAAATAAATTTTAAAAAAGTAGATGCTAGAATGTGTCTATAGTATGCACTGTAGTTATATAATTAGTGCATACCACTAGGGGCGATTCATCTCGACCAATAGCAATTGGCAGCATCCTATGCATTGGAAAGGACCACCCTTAAAATAGTAGAACAAGAAATATCTTATGTCTGAATCGTAAATCAATTAAGCACAACAAATAAATGTCATGAAAAGTAATAATTTTTCAAAAGTTTGGACATCAAATCAGTTAGCACAGGAGCAATGCCATTGGAACCTCGAAAGTTCCTCCTCCGACACAAAAAGTTAGCCCTTTTCAGAACGATAGAGCAGTGATATGAAATTGATTTATGGAACAGCCCGGGCGAGATCTCGACTTAGTTCCATTTGATTTATTTTTTTTTTTTTTTTTTTTTTTTTTTTTTTTTTTTTTTTTTTTTTTTTTTGTGCCGTCCAATGGCACCACAGTACAGACTGATTGAATACCTGCTGCGGCGAGGATTCCCAAAGAAATAATGTTATTACATAATGTCACTGTATGTTGAGGAAATAAGTATTACAGATTTTAAGTCCCACATCAATACATCAATGGAACTACAGTTACGGTTTTTAACATTTAGGAGTAGGTTTGATTTTTAAGCACAGGTAAACTGTTAAAAAATCACCGCGGTTTCTTATGAGTTGACCTTACAATTTTAGGCATGCAAAAAGTGACATTTTAGCACATAAAGTTGGGCACCAATTTTTATCAAATTACATTTGTAATTATATAACATATTTCCACATCGAGTATGACTTCATAAGGTTCTTTACTACACTAAAAGCATTTTAAAAGATTGAAAGGAACATAACTTGAACAAGTATTATTCGTGTACACTTCCTTGAATTTTCCTCCAGATATTCAGATTTTAATTGGACAAATATAGGAGGATCCTGTCAGAAATTGGAGGGAAAAATTAAAATGCTATTTGGAAAGTTAAAATTTCTATATATTCTAAATGCAACATCAAAAAGACAACCTTTAGTAATTTTTCAGAATTATTTTTTTGATTCACCTATTCTCAAAGGTGTAATTTAACACCCTTAAAAGATTATTAGCGTAACGAAGAATATGTTTAATTCTCATCTATTTGTTTAAGGTTGATGTAACTTGATTTCCTCTTTGTCAAATAATGCAGTTATATACACCCCATGTTTCCGTCAGTCAGGAAAAAATTAAATAAGTTGATACTTAGGCGTAGTTTCTCTTCAAAATATTAAAATCATGCAACTAAATACAATAATATGAGCACTAAACGATAGACATGGACTTCAAGTGAAATTTAAAGTAACTATTGCACATTCTCGTTGTGACATTCAAATATGGACCAGATGCACCTTAATTATTGTCCTCAAACCCAAATATGTACTGTTCCATTCTGACCCGAATCCCCAGGGTAGTTGAGCCCTTCAAGCCTCTCATGTGAGCGATGATAATTTCAAAATCTGATTTGTTCCACTCACATGGCTTTCTCTACTCTTGTACTAACAATTCCAACAAACTGCTATTCTTCTATCTTCTTCGTGTTAGTTGAGATAAACATTTGTAGAAATTATCTGATTGTTTATTTCCTTGTAGATGCAAGAGGAATATGGGAGAAGAGTAGGCCAGAGGTGGGTAAAAGCGGATTCGTGAGTCCCTGTGAGTCATGAACGTTTCGCTGTGTAATTATGCAACACAGCAGTACACACTCCCTTTCTTAGTTCATTTCAGAAGTCCAAAAGTAGTTATGCGACCGGTATCAGTATAGGAATTATGTCTGTGTGAACATCGCCTACCTCATTTGTAACAATATATTACATGGTTTCCTTGCAGCCAACATTGAACGGCTTTATTGTAGATAGCATGCTGCATACAATGAAAAAACTAGTAAATGTTTATATTAAAGACGTTCTCGGGCTTCGAGCCAGGTGCAGTGATGAAGAGGCATCACTTCACCCGGCTGAGTCCGAGAACGTCTTGAATATGTTCGTCTGGTAAGTAGAGGAAGTATTGTATTCCACCCAAAAATTCGAAGTCAATATTTCACCGGAAATATATGTTTTGAGATCCCCTGAATCCAAAATGTGTGCGTGCGTGCGTGTGTGTGTGTGTGTGTGTGTGTGTGTGTGTGTGTGTCTGTCTGTGTGTGTGTGTGTGTACAGCATAACTCAAAAATGAAGTCGGTTAAAAACCTGACATTTCGTTTTTGTGTTATGTTGTTACCGGACATACAAACACACACAGGCGCGCGCACGTACACACACACACACACACACACACACACACACACACACACACACACGGACGCACTTTACACGGGCACGTACATGTATGCACGTATTTTCTAAAAATATGTATTATTTTATTTGAATACATTACATGTATTTCTGGTGTAATCTCTATCCCAAACTTGTGTTGTACATATCACTCCCTCTCACCTACAATACGCAGTTGTTAGACAAAGTAAACATTGTGGTCTCAAAACTAAAAGAACACTGATCTATTACGTTAACATGACTTTCTCTTCCTGTTCTTCAACCTACTATTCTTACAAACTCTTATTCTTCTACTTTATGTTAATCATGTCAATGAGAGACATTTAAAAAATGGTTTTATTACATACCTATCTCCTTGCAGGTACAACGTTAATACAAGACTACAGTAGGCTTAAGTGATAATCAAATTGGTCGCTATGTGATGGCTTTGAAATAACATTCTCTTTGCATGACCAGAACATTAAAAACGGATAAGAACTTCATTTTTGAGAAAAGTAGAAATATTTAAAAGCTAAAACCAGAAACAGGAATATCTCGGAATTGACTAACTTCACAAAAAAGTTAACACAAGTTGTGTGCTTTAACGCCATGTTTTGTGTAGCAAAGATTTTATGTACCTCTTACGGTTTACCAGTTATACAAAAGTCATATGGAATAACGAGAACCTCAGAGACTATTCCTACCATCCTTGGAAGGTAGTAAATTTACAATACTCTGTTCATCTAGAGATTAGAGGAGACGTAAACAAAGCCACGTGCGTTTTGACCACAGCGCGCCCTCTTGACGCTTTCGCCGTGTAAATAGTCCCTTGAAGAAATACTGTTACTGAGATCTGAAATGTCACTTAATGTTTGCTAATGCATAAACTAAGTGTACTAAGCATAGTTAAAGTGTAAGAATACGTAGTTTAGTGAATCTGTAACCAACCTAATTCATTCTGCGCGCGCATTATTCAGTATGAAAGTAACATGTCGGAACAAGTGAATGTTGTGAAACATAAGCACGGCAAACCGTTGAGAAGTGGTGAAAAGACAACAATATTGAACGTGTTTAACAAGTTCTGCCAGAAATATCCCGAACTTGCTATCGAAGACGTGATGAAATTAACATCCGAGTTTACCGGTGTGTCAGTTGCAAGTATTTACAGCACACGCAAAGAAAAATCGCCAGTGGTGAAGATCCCAGCCAAAAGCTTCCACGTAACAGATAAATAGTGGATGTAGTTTGCGACGAATTTGTGAGATCTGCAATCCGTCGAAAAGTTCACCAGTTCTTTGTTAACAATGAACCCCACCTTAAACAAAGTGCTGTTGGCAGTTAACTCTGATCCCGATCTTCCAGATTTAAAACGAACTTCCCTCCACAAGCTGCTTCTGGAGATTGGTTTCGAGATTGTGAGCAGGAAATGAAAAAGTATTATTGTGGACAGAGATGACGTAAGTAGCAGTTAATTTCCATGTGCTACATGTTATTTGGATCACGTAAATATATCCTTTAGTAATGTAAAATGCATATTATACCTACGCGTAGCGGTAGATAACTGTGTTGCGTCATTGGGAATGCACGTGGCCGCGGAGTGATACAAACCGGTGCTTTGTTTACATCTCCTCTAATCTCTTTATGAACAGAGTATAGCTAGTTTGATATTTAACCGACTTTTCGTTTTCTAGCTATAATGTCCAGAACCAGATAGCCGTGTATATATTCACATACCTATATTTCTAAAATGTCTTTTAGATTCAGGGACCTCCAAACGTGTATTCCCAGTGAAATCTCGGTATCGACTTTTTACAGTGGAATGCAATGCCTTTTGTACCTACTATGTATGTGGCAGAGAAGGTAAAACTATTGCTGACGTAGAGAAATTAATAGGAGTTATTCAATAAGGATTTCAGTACAATTTTAATACTTCACACTAGGATAGGATTTGGTGGTAACTTGCAATTGATTATTATGTACTCTAAGTAAATACAGCAAAGAGGGCCAAATTCTTCTCAATGAACAGCATTTTCTCTGACGATGTGTCTTATCAAAGAATACCTTCCTCTCATTAGTCATCTGGAACAGCTTCTTAAGCAATAATTCATACCGTTATAAACAAATTTATTGTACTTGTGATGTTTCTTTCTTCCAAAAGCGGTGGTGACATGCGGAAACACGCTGTCATTGAAAACACATACAACATTTGTACTCCTCTTTCCTGGTGACATCTACTTGGACGGTGATTAATGATAGCAACAGCTTCCATTAATCAAAGACTCCTTCGGCATCCCAACCTCTCTCACCTACACTGTTTCGCCTTCTTCAAGTATTCGGACTTTTTAGAGATCGTACGTTGGTAAGCATGTTTTAAAGCAACAAATTAGCTGTCTTTCTCTACTACGTATACTAAGTAGGGAAATTATTGTATTCGATCTAAAATTCGATGTCGAGATTTCACCGGCAATATAAGTTTTGAGGCTCCCCGAATAAAAAAAAAAAAAAAAAAATCAGAAAAAGATCCGTGGATGTGGGGGTGGGGTGTGTATGGGGGTGTGGGTGGGGGGGGGCGAGCGTGTGTGGCATAACTCAAATACGAAAAGTCGGCTAAAAACAATAGTTGATATTTAAGTTTAATAATATCGTAATATCAAGGATTCGACACGAAGATTTTGAAAAAAATTCCTTCACCCTAATCTACCTTTTACATGGGCAATTTTGATTTTCTGAAAAATGGCCTTTTAACTATTTTTATTAAAATGTCATGATTAAGCTATTTTATGTAAAATGAAATGTATATATTGAATTTTCTGTCTGTAGCCTGTTAGTCCTGTTTACTCTTGACGACTTTTGCTAACTCATAAATCACAAGAGATAGAGCAAATCTTACTATACAGAATGTAGATCTCGTTAAAACACACAAATTACGTCCAACTGTTTTTTTTTTTGAGTGAACCACTTCAGAGATATTTCTTGTTATTTTTGCGAGTTCTGCAGTACTTCTACTTTTCTCAAATCAAAGGTCTTTTTCACTTTTTTATCCCTTTGCCATGCAAAGAGAAAGGAATTTCAAGGCCCTCATATAGCGACCAGCTTTAAAAGATTGCCTATAGCTCAAAGCTTGTTTTCTCATATCCCTCTTACATCCAGTACAAGCAATAAGATAATTTATGCAAATATTTATCTCAACTAACATGAAGATAGAGGAATGAACTTTTAAGAACAGTTAGTTCAAGAATAGAGAAAGTCATGTGGGTGCAATACATCAAATTATTTTATTTCTATAGGTACTTTATATTAGATATGTCATAATTTTAGCGTCCTAGTATTCATTGGTTGTCTGCAAAGAAGAGTGTTCTAAAAGTACCAATATAAAGCGACCTTGTCCCTGTACCAGGAAAAAGACAGGTAGTCCAATGGTAGAGCTTCAGCAAAATATTGGTGATAAAGTTATTCCAGGTAGGTCATTAACGCTAGGAGGAAAGTAAATACCGACGACTCAAACAGGGGAGGAGCGTTTTCTCTGTTAAAAGGAGTAATACTCGCGAAACTGCCATTGGTTAAACAGAAACTCAATAATTCATTAAACCTTTGAATTCGGCAGCTGTTTAGCATGATACGCACGATGAGAATAGAATTCCAGAGCTGCTGGCGCAGAGGGAACATCTGTTACAGTATGTGGTCGTGGGTTGGACTCCCGTGGCCAAACTTCCTGACCCATGGGTTTTTTCGGGGGTTTTCCCGAGTCGGTAGGTGAATGCTCGGAATAATTACATACCCGGATTGCCTGTCCTTACATTTCGTTTCATTAATTATTTGATTCATCTTTCATCCCTTTGGTTCTTTCAGGGTCGCAAGTGTCAGCGAAGGTGTTAGGTGCAACTTGGCAGGGATGATATGCACACAGAAACTCTTTCCATCCCTTGTTACCTGTCAGATCAGGGTGGAAAAGGGGGGCGGCATCTGGGGGGGTTGGTCCCCGCACCGAGGTCCCCCTGAGTTGGCCCCTAAAGACTTTAGGTGTCGTCAAACTTGGGAAACCTTAGAAATCTGTGACTGTGCCGTCAGTGCGCTTCACGTCGCTTGGTGTCTCCTCTCACCTCATCCTTCCCCCAGGGTGTGTCCCCTTACGGGCATAGTTGCAATAAGCCTGGCTACAGTGCCGATCCCCATCCATATCTCTTCTATTTCCGTAGCACATTTTATTTGCGCCTCCTTCACGAGTACCGCCCTCTATACTGGAGGAACTACTACATTCCACCCCAAAATTCGATATCGATAGTTTACTGAAATGCACATTTTTAGGTACAATAGAGAGAGAAAAATGTCATTTTTATGAACCACATCCATGCGCAATTATTTATCGCGCGGTCCCCTCGAACAGCTGATTTTGTGATTTACCTTCATATTTGACTGAAACGCTGTAAGTATGCCTGCAGAAGATTTTAAACAAAGTTCTTCCGCTAACTAACCCTTGTGCGTTTCTTCTCCCTCTCTCTTTGTGTAATGCAACTGGTAAATCATAAAAGAGAGAACCTTATTATAAGATAAATTTAGGGCCCATATAAGTACAAAAATTATATTAATTTGTTGTATATCTTTGGTAGTTTTCAAAGTTTAAACATCCATAAAGTACCTTACGCGATTTCTTCTTTGTTTATTTTTTTTAAATTTATTTATTTTTTAATTGTTCCATTTATGTCCCACCTTTAACTGCAGTCATATAGTCGGCGTTTCCTGTGGAGCATTTGCTCGTTAAACAGTGGGTTTTTGGTCTTTAGGGATTTTTAAACATTAAATTCACACACACACATACACACACACACACACACACCACCACTATCATTCATATTTCCAGACTCTAGGGAGGATAAGGAGTATTCTTGGCTGGAGAGAAATTCCTGCCCCTTGTCGGGAGTGGAACCCATGACCTCTTGCAGAGATGTGCTCTACCGACTGAGCTATGGGGCCAGCCTGATGCTTCTTTTTTGTCAGCATCACTTAAGATAATGCGATCAGCTGTTTTGTTGTATCTATGGGGCATTGCTTATTGTGAAATTGTACCAAAAATATAAATGATCACTCTTAATATGGATACTGGGATTATGCTGCATTATAATTAATGGAGAAGTTTGTAATAGGTCAGAGTTTTAAACTAGAGGCGAGTTGTATATAACCAAACTTAATAGTTCGGCAGCGCATTCCTGAATCCATTCCTTTGTACCACATTTACAGCTGAGTGCAATTTTATAACAGAAATTAAAAGACGAGAATTTCCGCCGCTGTACGTCAAGGAAAGTGTCTGCATACAGAAAACGGATATTACTTTGCTTACATTTCTGTGGAATATTTAATTAAAATCTGGAGAAGCGCTAGTAGTTCATCCTCTATGCATTTAATCAGTGACCGTGAGCATGGAGAGATAGCAGAAATACGTTGGATAAATTACACTGGTCGACAAGATTTTTTTCACAAGAAATCTGAATAGTGAATCTATTGCATTTTTTCATCCTGAATTCAGATATGTAGTCGGAATTTTCCCATCAGGCATAGTTTTTCTGTGAAAGCTACTTTTCAAAATATGATTTTAGCGTTTTCTTTGACCTGTCATAGGAACCTTTACCTCATATGTAGCTATTTTACTCAAGCCGTATTTATTGAAATTATTTGTAATATCACGCTGAAGCACCACAAAACAAGACTGTGCAGGTTCATTCATGTTTAGACATGCTCAGACCTGTCTGGCATTGTGATGTGTCAGTATTGAGCTGACTGTGACATTGTTCACTAGTGAAATATTTCCTTCCTTTCTGTTTAGAAGTGTATTGTGTATGTTGTGCATGTTGTATTTCAGTGCTTAATGTTTTCATCATGCCAAGAAAGTGTGTAAATCATGCAGATAATTTCTGCTATATTTGTGGTGAGCTGACCTTCAAGTCTCAGAGGCGAATTTGCAATTCCCATGATTTGGAGGGAACCGAAGGATCATTCAACTGACTGTTATTTTTGTTTGACAAATATTAAAGGAATCACATCTAAAACAAAATATACAGTTAAGTATCCGAATTTGCAATCTGCATTGAGACCTGTCTTACACAGTGAAGAGTTCCCCGTACCAGTATATGTAGATACAACCTTAAGTGATAACTCTGATTCTGACCTAACTGAAACTCAAAATGATTCAGATGAAAATAAAAATGATCTTACATATGAAGCCAGTAGCTGTTCATCAGAACCATTCTTTCCCAATCAGCAAGACCTTAATGACCTGATTAGGGATTTAAATCTGTCTAAACTGCAAGCTGAAGTTTTAACTTCCAGACTCAAAGGGTGGAATTTACTCCAAAAAGATGTAAGAATAAGTAGTTATCGTAGCCCCCATAGTGTTTTCAAAGAATACTTCTCTGAAGAATATGGTGTTGTGTTTTGTAATAATATTTGTTCACTTATGGAAACTCTTGGGCATCAACACCGACCAGATGAGTGGCGATTGTTCATAGACTCCTCTAAAGTAAGTTTGAAGGCTGTGCTGCTACATATTGGCAATGAACTTCCATCAATACCAGTAGCGCATGCCGCTATGAAAGAGACATATCAAAATATGAAACTAATTTTAGAGAAAATACAATATGGAAAATATGAATGGAATATCTGTGGTGATTTAAAGGTCATTGCTTTATTGCTTGGTTTGCAACTTGGGTTCACCAAATTTTGCTGTTTTTTGTGCGAGTGGGACAGCAGAGATAAGAAGTCTCACTACGTTAGAAAGTCATGGCCAAAACGTGAATCTCTTCTCCCTGGCCAGAAAAATGTGGCATGTGTCCCTTTAGTGAATCCTGAAAAAATATTTTTACCTCCATTGCATATTAAGTTAGGAGTTATGAAAAACTTCGTCAAAGCTATGGATAAACTTTCTGATGGATTCTTGTACTTGAAATCGAAATTCCCCAAAGTCAGTGATGCTAAATTGAAAGAAGGAGTTTTTATAGGACCACAAATCCGATCATTAATGGCTGATGAACATTTCGAGGGACTGTTAAATCCACTGGAGAGAGCAGCCTGGCAGTCTTTCAAAAGTTTATGCTGCAATTTTCTTGGAAACCATAAAGCAGAAAACTATCGTGACATAGTGGCTGATCTTCTGCATTCTTATAAAGCTATGGGATGCAACATGTCTTTAAAAATTCACTTCTTGGACTCTCACTTGGACTTCTTCCCCGAAAATCTTGGAGCTGTCAGCGATGAACACGGTGAGCGTTTTCATCAGCAAATTTCTACGATAGAGAAGAGGTACCAAGGCAAGTGGAGTTCCAATATGCTGGCTGACTACTGTTGGACTAAAATGAGAGACGTTCCAGATGCAAAATATACCCGAAAATCACTATCTACCACTTTCTAGGTAAGTCAGAATCAGTAGTTATAATTTTGAGTTAGATAGCTAGTTACGGATTTTTTAGAATATTATAAAAATTCAAATGAATATCACACAAAACTCCTGCCCGATGCGGACAAACTGTAATTATATTTGAATTCAGCACGAAAAATACTTTTAGAATCTGTTATTTTAATTCTTGTGAAAGAGAAAAAGTTAATTTTTGTAGACCAGTGTTATTAGTTCTCAGCGTTCACATTTTAATGTTAAAAGAAAAGGAGAAAGAGCTATACTATTTGGATGTTGTGGTTTCCTTTTAATTGCATTTCTAACAATATGCAGTTACATTGATGATTTGTTTAATTGCGTTCAAGGTCCCAAAATCTGTGCATAACTGCGGATAAACGGGGGGGAGGCATACTGAAACATTGTAAACATGTGAAAAAAGAAATTATCGCAAGTAATATCATAACACATGTGAACTAACCGATAAATTCTCGAGCGGAGAAGAGTTTTAGGAAGGTCAGACCGTTGAATGATATTTATCTGGACCTTATACAGGGTTCTTCATTTAAATCCTAACGGGCGCAAGGCAATGCGCCTGTGCGCGATTGGGTGTGCCACAGCGGGCTTTTCTGCTACATAAACTCCGTGCGTAAAGCATGTATAGCATTCTTACCTTATGCGTTTCTTGTGTACAGTTATTATAAACGGGAATCTCCAAGCCGTATTCGCACAGCGTATATTTAAACGTTCCCTGGTGAAGTTCCTCCTTCCAGATTTATAATTCACGAGATTATGAAGAAATTCGAAGCCACTGGTACTGTGGCAGACAAAAAACGAAAGGTTAAACGTACAGTTTTAACAGAGGAAAGGTTATATGAAATAGGCACATGTTTTGAACGTTCACGAACCAAATCCATCCGAAAATTAGCACAACAGGTGGGAATTTAAGAGTCTTCTGCACATAGAGCAGCTAAAGTCTTAAAACTAAAACCACATAAGTGTAAAAGTGCTCCAAAACAAGGTGAACCAACATAACGAATGCATTATTCTGAATTGCTTCTTTCATCAGTGAATGACCGTTTAATTGGCATGTTGATTTTTTCAAGTAATTCAATGTGCAAAAGATTTACACCATGCAATTTTGAATCTACTTCAATAACATTTTAAGACCCAATGAAGAAAACACAATAGAAACAACTTCATGTTCTCGTTTTTGAATCAGTGGATGGTTTCATATTTATAAAATAAACCTCCAAAGTTATAGAAGTACTTGATTAAAAGAACGTTATTTTACAACCTTTTAATATAATTTGGAAAATATCTAAATGCAATTATTACATATTATGCTATAGTAGTCCGGGGGAAATGTTAAATGCAGTACTCCTTTATTTAATGTAGGTGAGCAGTAAACAAAGTAAAAATGAACAATAATTGGGAGTGAAAATCTGATTCCATTCAGAATAATTAAACGCTGGTTTATTTCAATCAACTTTGCAGTATCTGTAACATGACCTTCATTGCCAGTGACACGAGCCAAATGCAAATACGTTTTCGAGCGATTTGGATGGTACTTGTATGGTAGCTGTGAATACAAAAGTAGTCCTTTGGAGGGAGCGTCCTGCAATTCAGTGCTGGTCCCATTTAGAATCCCCTTGACAAGCTGCGGATTAGTGCTACAGTGAGATAACGAGCCTATACACATCCCTCAGTATGCTCGAAAGAATGTCCAATCAAACGAGAGGCAAATTTTGCACAAAATATGATTAAGTCACCACAACGTCCGAACTGCAATCCCATCGATCTGATAATCCAGCTCAGGTGAAAACTAACCAACAAATCGCATCTGTGGAAGTATTAAAAGGATTAGCGGACCCAGTTGAATAAGCTTGCATAAATAAACGAACAGATGCGAGTTCGTAGCTTGTGAAATATGTTTTGGGAACATTTGGAAGTTTCTAATGTGACACAAAGTGTTATTAATGACTTGCATATTTTTCCTGGAAGCACCAGTTTTCCTTTAAAATAAAATTGTAATGTAATTCATTAATTAAACAACTTTCCAAGCAACAGGAATGAATAATTACGTGCACTTAATGTAATGATTTAGTATAAAAGTCTCTTATGTCAAATAGTAAAGTATAAAATGCTAACCTGTCTGTGAATTGCATTTGGGAGGTCGTGGGTTCAAGTCCTATGTGCCAGTCTGTCTGAGTGGGTGGTTTTCCTTGTTTCCTTCTTATCTCAGGCAGGCAAATACCGTTATGAGGTTCCAACTATAGTGGAAACTAAATATAAATAAAACTAAATGGTACAGGAATGCCACTATGCAATTAAATGGCTGCCTCACAACGATGTGATAAATAGCTCTACTGTGTACCCTGGGTTCCATATATGCCGTCCATACTGCTTCACGGGGCATTTTACCAACCTTCTCAACTGGCGCGTACGTAGCAGGGAGAGGGATGTGTGAAGCGTTCTACTAAAATGTCATATTTTATTTTTTAATATCATAAATATTCTATAGACACCTGTAAAATCATTTTGGCCAAACATTTTTTCCCACCTCTATTTTTAAAAGTCCAGTCATATGTTTAAGTCACCTATAGATTGAAATATGCGTTTTATGTTTGCTTTACTCAATGGCTTACAAAAACTAATGTATGCTGAAAAGAATAAACCAAAAACATATTTCTCTGCAAGTAATAACATCAACTTCTATCAAATACTTGAATGTCATTTTAGTTTACTTATGTGTCAGAAAATGCCAGTAGTATACTTCTCTGAAAATGTGAAGGCAGTTTATAAAATATTTTCGCTAATTAGATTTGTTCAATTCTATTATGTGAGAAATCGAGCTAAAACATTGAGCCTTTGCACAGAGTTTACTTTTTCATATCATTACTCCAAGTTGTATATTCATATGTGAATAACCGTATGGGAACTCTAAAAAAAGGACGCTAGTGCATGCACCAAAAGGTAAACAGATATACATATCTCGTCCTAGTTTACATACTCCATTTGTGAAAGCCAGTAGAATGCCTCGCGAAGCTGAGTGGACAGCATAAATGAAAGTGAGTGTACATTGACTATTGTGTTCCTCTCACAAGAAGGTGGCTTTAAGGAATGTGTTTCACATCAACTCCAGCGTTTTCTGAGAAAGATTATGGCTAGATTATTATTTATTTATGCCAACAAACTTATGATGGTGTTTTGTAAACACACAAGCCATGTGTGGGTAATGTTTGAGGTAGAACTGGAACTGAAAAATTCAATGCCACAGGTGGAAGGGTCTGTGGTTCAAACCCCAGCTGTGGCATTGAATTTTTCAGTTCCAGTTCGACCCTTCAAACATTATGGCTAGAGTTTCAATTTAACAACATACACTCCTTGCTTGCAATGCTGGATACTAACGGATCGCAAGTGTTCCAACATTGCGCACAGGAGCGTATGTTTTTCAAGAGGCTTAAGCCTTTTTGATATGTTGAAACTGTAGCCATAATCTCTCTCAGAGAACGCTAGAGTTGTGAGAGGAACACAATAAAGTACGTGGTAGCGACTTGATTGAGTTGGGCATCCCACATTTCTGCTTAATCACTCTACGGAACCTAATTAATGTTCTCAAGTTCTTGCTCGCTAAGTTCTCAAGTTTGGCGTTGCACTGCACCAAGACCTATTAATTCAGCCACTTAGTAGGGGCATAATAACCAAAAGTTACTCTACTTGGAGGAACAAATGTGAAGTGCTTGATCCACTTGACTTTCTCTCTATAAACCTTCCCACAAACCATTCTTACAAAACCTTTTTATGTTTACTTCTTGTTAATCAAGATAAGCTTTTCCATAAATGTTTTTTATCACGTAGTTATTTGTAGGTATAGTTTTTTCCGAAACATTATACCTCTGCCCCACTCCACTGCCAAAGGTGGCATTATTTTGAGGTATAGGTTTCACAAGGATTACGGTTTAAAAATATAAAGGAACCACAAGACAGCTAGGTTGCCCCTCGCCCTGTTTATGAGGGTCGCCTTTTGTTTACTAATGGTTATTATCCAGTGGCAAGAGGAGCCGTCCTCCTTTCTCGGGTGTCGTGATTTGCCAAAATTTATATGAAAAGGACACAGAAGACTTGAGGGATACTCAAATCTTCAAACAGGGTTTCAAGGCTATGATTAGCTTTGAAATTGCATGCATAGCCAATAGAGAGAGAGGGAGAGACAGAGAGAGTTAATTTTGTTCTATCTCTTATGGTTTGCAAAATTAAACAAAATTTATTCCTAATAAAGAGTTCTTTCACTGTCAGAAAATTCAAGGCATGCGTTTTATTTGGCTTACAAGTATGTAAAAGTTATAGACTTTTATTCAAAGGTGTTACACATTTTTGCCAAAGTCAAACATAAGGATCCTTATTATTTATTTAAGCCATGTGAAGGTTATTTAATCCTGGGATATAAAGTACTTGCAATAGTAAGTCACCATTGGGGTAATTGTCTCTGATGTGAGACTGCCTTTGTGGTTTACCAGGAAAAATACGAACTGGCTTGAGAATTTAATGCCATTCTGGTAGTTTGTCACAATAGCTCAGTGGTAGAGCGTCCGCCCGGCAAGCGGAAGGTCTGTGGTTCAAATCCCAGTTGTGGCATTGAATTTTTAAGTTCCGGTTCTACCTCTTAAACTTATAAGGATCCTTTTTCACTTAAAGGTAAGTTTGGGATGGGGGATTTCCTTAAAACTTCGGAGGACACCTAACTGAGAAGTTTGGTATTACAGGAGCTTCGATTTTCGAGTTATGCTGTTCACACGCACACACGGACCATTTTCCAAAATTGCCTCTTTTGGATTCAGTGAGCCTCAAAACGTGTACTTCTTGTGATATCCGGATATCGAACGTTTGGGTGGAATGCAGTTCCTCATCTACATAACAAAGAAAAGAGGTGGGGAAGTGTGGCCGGAAAAACTGTATTTATTGCTAGGAATCTTTCCTATGCAGACAGGTAAAAGGCAACTCCTCATCCCCCCCCCCCCAAAAAAAAAAAAAAAAAAAAAGTTAGTATGTAAGAAACCCGATTTTATTATATATCCACATATGCTCAGCTCATTATTTAGTTTACTTTAATCACAATACATATCTGCCCAGTATTGGCTTCAAATTAGGCAACATGAACTTAATTACACTTAGCAGACAGACAAAACTCACCTGTGTGTATCACAAATCTTTTTTTATTTGTTATGGGCTCATTCAGGGAAAAGGAATCTAGTGTTACCACTAATATTGTATAACACGACTATTTTAATTTTTATAGTATGCCAGAAAAATGAAATTTTTACTACAGGCGCTATGCGTATAAAATAATAAATGTGTGGAAATTTGAAATTTTGGGAGGTGTCTCTAATCAACTCATTCTAAACACTTTTAATTTTACCACACATTTTTTAAAAATATTCATTAAAGCTGAGAACTGCATGGCATAGAGACCAGGTAAGGCAAGACTTGTAAAAAACTTGTAAAATAATAATTGAAGCTTTCATGGCGATAATTTATTGATTAGCATTTCTCGGGTTACCAGCCGTCTATCTATAACATTTTTCTATAGACATTACACGGCTGGTAATCATGTAGTAAAATAGGTATTTTAAAAGTAGTTTCCTATGTTCATATAGTATTATTGATTATACAGGGTGTTTAAAAAAGGGGTCCGATACTGCAATAGGAGTTAGGATTAGTCAAAACTAGAATAAATGTTCCAAAACATGTCCGGAAACAAATGCTTGTTGAGGTATGAGCCATTTTAGAACAGTGTGCAATGCATGCACATTTTCAATAGGTCTGGCATACATCAATGTCTTTAAATATCCCCATAGTCAGAAACATAATGGACTGAGGTCTGGTGAACGGCGAGGACATGCTATTGCACCTCCTCGACCAATGCATCGTCCATTAAATGTTTGGTTTAAGTATTCTCGCACGTTGCGTACAAAATGGGGTGGTGTCCCGTCATGCATGAACCACTTGCGTCGTCTTTCCACAAGCACAATTCCTCCAAAAGCACGGGTAACTCCTTGCGCAGGAATCAGCACCTGTTAATCTGTTCGGTAAAATGTATGGTTCTAGGAGTCTTGTCACCCACAATTCCTTTCCACACTAAAGCGATCCTGATACTTAAACCAAACATTTAACGGACGATGGATTGGTCAAGGAGGTCCAGTAGCATGGCCTCCCCGTTCGCCGGACCTCCATCCATTGGATTTCTGGCTATGGGGACATGCGAAATCTATTGAAAATGTGCATACATTGCACATTGTTCTAAAATGACTCATATCTCAACAGGTATTTATTTCCGGACATATGTCTATAGGAACAATTATTTTAGTTTTGACCAATCCCAACTCCTGTTGCAATATCGGATACCTTTTCAAACATCCTGTATTTGCATTATCTGTAAAGTAACTGAATTATAACAAGCATAATTTCGAATTAGCATTTAAAATATCTTTACACTCATGTTTTCTATACAGTGTAGGTTTCCGCTTATTAAAAATAATAGCACTAATTCTCCTCGAAAGCAGTAATGTAGAGATATATAAAATCCATACACTTTAAGCTAAAGTTTCCATGAAATTGGTTCTAAGTTCACATTACACAAATAGATTTTTGGCAAACTCTACAAATATTGGTAGAAAGTTCAAATAGGTACGGTGTTGTATACTCTTATATTTATATAATACCTACATTATATTATGTGTATATGAAAACTTAGTTTTAGATTAATTAGATTAAAATTTGCTTAATCCATTGCAGTAGTGGACTGAAACGTATAAGGATATTGTTTATGAATCACTAATCTATAGTAGAACAATTGCACTAGGAAAGTAAAACTTTCCAGCTACTTAACCTAAAACTGGAGCTTTGGAATTTCTTCATTCGAAGGGGAAAACGTTGACTTTAAGTTACGCTTAAATTAGCTAGTATTACTCTTTTTATAAGAAACCTATGTTTTTCTTTCATCAAATTGTAAATCTAAGCCAAAGAAACAAACTTTTTTAATTAGAAACTTTTGTTTCTTTACAAATTTTACAAAACTGAAACATTACAAAGTAATATTTGTAATGGAGTCACTAGTTTCAGAAGAATTTCTACATTCTAAAATAAGTTGGAATGCGGATCTATTCAGGTGAGAAAATTAAAGAGGTGTGCAGTTTCAGCGAGTTCAAAATATTTGCATTTACAGATTTACGAATCAATGTGCCAAGCGCGCAGGCTAACGCGTAACGAAAGAGTTTCTGGTAGAAATTTAAGTCCCTAAGTTACGCGATATGGTTCAGAAACTTAAACAGGATTTGCTGTTAATTTAAAGAAATGCATACTCGATGAACCCACTACAGTTGAGTTCTTAACTAACTTGATATTAATCCAAAAATTTCTATCTGGATTTGGAATTTCAACGAGTTCATATAACCAATTAAACAAATCTGTCTTCCACACTAGTATTATATTACAGTGTAGTGTTTTACACTTTGTGAAATCTTTTATAAAGCTGGAACCGTATCATTTCTGAAACTCTTTTTCCCTGTACATAGAGTCAGACGAAAAAAGTACGTTGCTATTAAAATAACACCAGAAGTTGACCTCAAAATGGCCTTGGGATCTCCACAAAATTAAAAACTAATGCCGTTGCTTTTTTTTTTTTTTTTTTTTTTTTTTTTTTTTTTTTTTTCCTCTCTCTAACAGAGAGCAACAAGACAAGCTCTTTGCTTTTAGGATAAGTAGTTGGAAAGTTAAATATCCTCTATAAACAGAAAAAGTGAAAACAATGTGTCTCATGAAATATTTGTTTACACAGGATATTGACCCTACATCAGGATTCGAGTGCTGCTGTCGAAAGTCTTCCAGTGACCATCTCCCTACAAACCATTGCTGTCATACCTTCTTTCCTGAGCAAGATTCGTAACCAATGCGTTTAAACATTTCTCGGTTATCTTTTGGAGTAAATAGAGAGATTCAATTTTCAGGCGTAAGAAGTCCAAAAATTATTCTCCGCTTCGCTGCCGATTCTCAGAACAGAAAGAAATTAATGAAATAGCGGAAGTTAGTTCAACTGTTTTTCTAGAGCACACAACTGGGTGAACTCTTGACCCATTACATTATGGATATGATTGTTATTGTGACAGATTTGTTGCGTAGGAAAACCGCACTGTTTCGTTCTGCACTGTGTCCAAACTTTCTATCTCTACCAAACTGAAAACAACAGATCTTTATACCAGCTATTGTTCAAACCGTTACCAATTGATAAAAGCAAGTATTTAATATTGGAATATTTCGAATTAAAACCGATTTCGTCATCATGATTAAAAATATGGTTTGCAGTTTACGAATGATTCTGCAAATAGAAATTTGTGATAAAATCCCGTTTAGGGTATTTTATCGTAATTTTAACCCCTAAATTAATTTTCGGCTGTTTTATCTAGCTAACGACGGGTAAATTTGCTTGCATCTTCAACATAGATTTTGATATTGAATCAGAATAATGCAGTTTTGACACAGCACAGAACATATTATTGCGCAGTTAAAAAAGTGGTATTTTTCTGCTATTGAAATTTTGATCTTTAATATGGTTTAGTTGTGAACATATCACTAGTAAAGAAATACACCACTTTCAGCGTTTTAAACATAATTATGACAAACAGCTTTAAAACTATGTTTAGAATTTTTGTTCTTTTAGGCGAATTTGTTAAGTATGCCTTTTTTGTTTCAAGTTTAAAAGTTTTAATTGTTATGTAGAGAGCGTATCCTCCATGAATTTGTTCGCCAATCTTTCATTTTACGTGTTTAGTTTTTGTTAACAACAATACGCATATGACAAGCTAAACATGTGAATATATTTTACCACACGTCACGCGCAGATTTGCATATTGTGTCACGTTTTTAATAATTGTAAAACATATTCACATACTAAAGCAGAATATTTGCATTACAGTAATAACGCGCTTCACTCAAAGTGATAATACTAAGAGAATTTAAATTCCTTAATCTTATCTTCTCTCCCCGCCCTCTCCCTCCTTAAATGTTGGCTTTAACATTTAAGGTCTAATTTATGCATGCGTTTTCGTGTAGCAGAACAAAAACTGATGCGACGGATATACCTTTTGGTCTATTTATCCACGTGAGATGTCTCTGTGTATTGTTTGGAAACCAATTCTACCAGCCTGTTTTCCACATTTGTTTCTACCTACTGGGTTCTTGTGTGTTGTGCTATGGCTACAAACATCTTGGAAAAACAATAAATAAAACAGATGAATTGCTTTGCAGCGTATATTCGATACACTACAAGGTCAATATATTAGGAACCTATTTGCGAAATGGCTGACGAAAATCAGGTCACCTCTGCAAGATATGAAAGCGCAGACCACACCAAAAAATGAAAACTACATCTGTGGATTTGCCAAAATGACAGCACTGATGCACTGCCTCGCTCACAATGGATATCCCCGGCTGTATTAACAGATACCCATGTATATTGAAGTCGGCAACTATCGCATGTCGTGTTAACTGAAAGACCGTACGTCACGTTTTTGAAGTAGTACGACGCAGAATGTTGTGACTCGCGTTAGTCGTAAATACTTCCATTTAACTCGATGTATTTTCAGATTGCGTTGCACACGAAATCGCATACATAAATGGGGCCTAAGGTCATATCAGCGGTTTGCCTTTGGAAGGAAAATTTTTCACCGATAATAATGTTCCCTTGTTCACTATTGCATATTTGGGTTTTCCTTATAAGTATTAAATTCCCACACACACTCACACTTATACTTCCAGACACTGCGGAGATGGGGAGTAATTTCCATACTCCAGACGGAAATCGATACGGGTACCTCTGAAACCCGATTTACGTTATCCGTATTGCCCATACTCAGCTCATTTTTCACAGATCAATGTAGTCTGTTACAGTGTATAGAAATAAAATAATGTTAATGAAATAACTTCATTTATTATAGTATTTACATAAATGTGCTGTCAGGTACGTACAGAAGTATTTTTAGACGTGGCGAATGACCTTGCTAGGATCTGCGCAAGTGCCATCATGTAAATTGATGGTGGGGGTTACGTTTCGGTTTCATAAAAAAGAGACTGCTGCAAGCCAACACTATTTAAACACGCATTCCCGCGAAGTTGACTGCGCGGAAGTCGGAGAAATACTAACCTGAGGCCCAAACGGTCTTATAAATACAAAAATCAACTCGACTATAAATCTCTGCGCAAAGTTTCGCCATTCGCCACGTCTAAAAATGCCTCTGTTACCATGGAATATGAATACTTCGGCGGTCACTCAGTACGAGGCCAGAAATGAGTAAGTAAAATGGATTTTAATGCAGATGAACACTGAACACCCTCTACAAAGACCAGGGCGTAAAATAAAGTAGAAACCAAAGTTCTAACCTGCAAATGTCAAACGAGGAAAATTTTATTACTGTCGGTAACGCTTGTGCGTGCTACGCTGACCTACCATCCCACAACTCGATTTCTCAGTTTTGCTGGGGTTTCATTTCAATTACGAGCAACGAGCAGATCGCGCAGCATGACATCTTACTTCACAGCTCGAAGCAGACCCAATTCCAACATCAGTGTTTGAACTTGTTGCTGCACAGAGAAGCCATCCATGGCTCACAGTACAATTGATGTAGACTATATGCCGATAGAGTGAGAAAGCGGGATAATTGATCCGTTTTTGCACAGTTGTCCACCCCGATCCACATGTTTTCGAACGGTTAAACAAAGAATCCAACATTTTCAAAGAAAAGTAAGTGTTGTATACACTAGATTGTTATTTACTATGCCCTATATATTAAAATAACTGTTACCCCATTTAATTTCTAGGTATAACTGCTTCTGTCACAACTGACTATAATTCCATGACAATTCCTATATACAGGGTTTCGAAACGACATCGAACGAATATGAGTCTTACAGCTTATACTTTAACCCTTTCATGCCTGGTGTGTATTATAAGATACATAGGCTTTTTTACCTATTTGTACTAGTTTTAACTTTTTTTTCTGCTATATTCTTGTTATACTGTCTGTCACCAATTAAAAATACATATTTGAGACGTTTTGAATTGTAAAATAATATTTTTTTACAATTTATATTGTAGAGTTTTTTTATAAGAAAAGAAGCAAACTCCATGCAACCGCAGTCAAATGATACCCCGTCATCATCCACACGTGCCACAACACCGATTATTTTACGTGGACCCTCCCCGTCCTTTACCACAGGCACATTTGACTGCGGTTGCCGAGACTCGAACTCACGACCTCAGGCTTTGAGTGCATGGCCAGTGCACTACGTATTGCCTCAACGATCATGGCTATTCTAGCAAGCAGGCTGAAGGTGTCCCAGACCGCCTAATCTAAACCGGTTTCGAATTAGAGGAAAAACGGCATAAGTAGCAAAATAATTCAGGAATGAAAGGGCTAACTACTCCTAAGTTCAAATGCGAATCTGTGAAGTTTTGTAGCCAATGTTGCAGTTACGAAACTCTTCTAGTTATATTTTTATGTAACATTGAAAGTTAAAAAACCATTTTGAGATTAGCCAGTGCAAGGAGCACTAGTGTCCAATTCCCACACACTCGCACCTCAGAAGATGTTCTTGGTAATGATAACAAAGGGGTTTCTCTTTGTTCGTTATCAGTTGTAACATTTTAAATCATTATTAATGTATTAAGAGAAATTGCGTACATCAAACTATTTCATTAATAAATTACGAAATTACTTCCATAAAGGCTGTTATGGATTTAACTCCATAGTATTCTTCATTATCCTAATACTACAGACAGCACGGAAAGAAATCAGCACTGCATTTTAGCGCACAGCTAATTCCCTACCATTTGCAGTGTAACTTATTAGTTTATGCTTTAATTTTATTAGCTGACACTACCATCTTGCAGGTGCCTATCACGCCTTGTGTTCTGTATTGAACCAATAGAGGATACCTATGCTGCTGTTTTCAACTCATTGGCTAATTACGGATAGGTATAGCCACTTCCCTCAACTGTAAGGGAGGGGAGTTAATGTGTCCCCTTTCAAACTGGTGGAGACCGATATCAGAAGACACGCCCTATAAATGCCCCTGCAGACCATCAGAAAGTGGATGCCTATTACTGTTTGTGCTCTGTGTACATTCTGAAAAACTTAGTCGGTCTGGGTGGTTAAGTTAGTTAAGCACTGGCCTCTGGTTCCAAAGTCACGGGTTAAAACCCGGCTGAGATGGTTTTTAAATGCGCTTAAAAGCGAGAACCCCATGTTTTGATTTATTCGAATGTTACAGAACTCCAGCGGACGAAAGCCCAGCACACGGACGGCGCTGATATGGTCCTAGAAATTGACAGCGTCGTTAACAAATACATAAAATAATTCAGTTAAAAAGTTTAATGTAAATATGTATAATTACTCGCTTTCAAATGTACGAATGCTTCATTTAGTATTACGACTTAAAGACAGTAAAATAAACTTCTTGTCTCGCTGCAAAAGGAAGTTACTTTTGTTTAACTTCATCTACACTCCTTTGGTAGCATTCTTCTCTGTTGTCTTTAGCGATCCCTTGTCTCCATTTGCAAGATTGCTAACGTTAAATTGCCTGTAAAAGAGAATATTAGTTTATATTAACTATGTTGGAGGAATAAACAAATAAGTAAAGGTACTGTTATTAACTCAAAAGAATGTCTTTGTCCTGTCCTCGCTGTTGAGTGAGGAACTTCTTGGTACGATGTAAACAGAGTAACAGTTCAAAATGACTGTATACGAGACAGTGTAGCAGTGCCAGTGTTGCTACAATCATATCGTGTGATTCTTGAGTCTCCAATAAACATAATTCATTGGATGCTACTCGTAGTAGGTTACGACTTTCTAACCACTACACCAATCGTCCATTGATCATGAGTTCTATCACCCTGCAAACGCAACTGGTGAGGAAATAGGACGATAGCTGGAAGGAAGATGACGGTCCTTTCCAGACTTCAAGATGGGAATAACGGTAGCCTCCCGCCAATTTTCTGGGAGTATACTGTCAACCCAAACTCGATTATAGACCTCGAGAAGAGGTCCTTCAGGAGAGAGCTGTTGTAACATTTGTACACTAATACCATCTGGTCCTGGTGCTGATAATCGCGAAGCTTTAAGAGAATGTTCTAGCCCTGGTCAAAAGGCGATTGTAATCTTCTACGTTTCTAGAACGAAACGCGAAGCCTTGAGATTCCATCTGAGTTTTAATTGGAAGGAACTCAGGGGAGTAGTTTTCCGAGCTAGACACGTGAGCGAAAGCACTGCCAAACGTTTTGGCCACTTCAAATGAATCAACAACAGTTCCTGTGGCTGTTTTCAGTCGTGCAATTGGTATATGGGTCGATCACCTGCAACACGCTTTAACCTATCCCACACAACCGATGAGGGTGTATGTTATCCTCCACCATTCCAAATGTCTCCGATGGCATGCTCACTTCCCGGGTGCCACCCCGACTTAGGTGAGAGTCCTGTCCTGGACCTTGCTCACCCTAGGGTCTCACCTCCCAGTGTATAGACAAAAGGACCCAATCGTCTTCAGGAGTGCATCAGCTCATGCAATGGCCCCTCCCCGGGACTGACCTTTATCAGCGGATATGAACACAGATCCTACATGATAACCAGAGGCTGGGAATTACGCGGTTTCCCAGTCGCCCCTTGCGTCTCCCCATCTTCCTACAACCCTCAGACTTTGTTCAGGGAGGTATCAGGTGCGAGGTCAAATACAAAAGTGGACCGAGGGCGTTTGGCATATGCCCTCTCATCCCTTAGAGGAACCCAATAGAGAGTATGGCTCGGGGCCCCGGGTACGCCAAACCCTACCTACCGTAGTAGGACCCCCTGGGGGGGGGGGACTCTGGCTCGTGCTAACCCTTCCTTTGGCTAAAACACGCGTGAATCAACAGTAACTGCTGTCTTAGCCAACGTATTTAACGTTCAGAGCCTGAGTGCTTTCATCGTTGAGTGGCCATGTTTTTGTACCATCAGCAACGTCTTAAAACCTGAATTTGTGGAGCTGTCATATCCAGGTGCCACATACGTCTTCAGTCTTGGTGTCTAGATTCGAGTTGCGAAAAAAGCGGTCGATGAAAAAAGGGATCAACATGCTAAAGCCGGTACCCGAAGAGGAATGTGAGAGTTTAGAAATTCCAGTATGTAAAATGAGAATTCTGTTCCCGAGCTCTCTTCTTCGCCTGATAAGTGCACTTCACCTCTAAATAGGCTTCATCGTGTGTTCCACACTGATGCTCCGAAACCCTCAAAATAAGAAGGTCGCAGATTTATTACTAAAAATGTTGTGTGCCTCAGTTATCTCTCTGTTGATTTATTATAAAATGTGTTTTAATTTTATTACTTACAGTATTTGACTGTTGTATTAATGCAAGCGGGGTGTATTGAGTGGCGTTAATTTTGCAAATTTAATGTGAAGAATTCGTGCTATAAAGGAAGTGTTTATTTAAAGGCTATAGGAGGCCTTGATTTTAAGGTTATAGTGACTGGTTAAAGTTTCATTAATTCACTAATATTGTGGAGAGGACTTATTAGAAGATCCTTATGACGCAGATTAAGGTAGATGATTTAGAGGATGCACTTCACATGCTGGAGAATGGGACAGAAGAAAAGAGTTTGAGGAATGATTTGAAGAAGGATAGATTAAAGTGTCACAGACATCACATATACATTTAAAGGATCGAGATAACATGGTAGGCTGTTGATCAGTGCATTGAAAGTACCTTGGAGAAAATAATGAAAGCTACTGAGGTGAGCAAAAATTTAGGATATGATATTAGTAAAATCGGTAAATGTATTAAGGAAAGTAATTTGTAAGATAAAGAATGATTCCATGGAAAAGGGGAGATAGTTGAACGAATTGCGTTTGAACTGAAGAAAGCAACTACTGGTCAGAAAAAATTCTATGCTGACGCCGCGGTCGGAGTCTCGGCAGATCAGAACCAATTACATGGCGTGACATCTGTCAATGACGGATCGAGTACTGGGGAAGGCTGTAACAGTGGGAAGTGGACGAAAGTGATCTCTGGTGGTAGACGGAGGAAGCTATATACTTAGATTCTTGCCAGTAGTGGGTGTGGATCAGAAAGGAATAAGACCCAAGAAAAGAAGACCTACAAATTGTTTGTTAAATCAAAAAGTGATCAAAGTAGAGAGTACTCCAAAACTGTACTCAAGACAAAGTTGAATCCAGCTAAGATGAAAATTGGAGTAACTGCTATGAAAACACTGAAGAATGGACAAATATTAGTAGAGTCTGATAAAAAGTATGACTTAGAGAAAGTATGAAATAAACAGCGTCTGTGGACTTGAATTAAAGAGCCACCTGCCGAAAGTTAGAAACCCTAGATTGATTATTTCTAATGTACCATAAGAGATAACAGTGGAAAACGCGGTAGAAGTGATTGTATCACAAAATTCGGAAGCAGAGCTCAATGAAGGTAATGTTATTCCAAAATTCATTTTTGAGGACAGAAACACAAGAACTTGGTCATAGAAGTCAACTCCGAACTTAGGAAACAGCTTCAAGGTAAAAGATTAAACATTGGATGGCACATCTGCAACACTGATGACTATATTTCAACTCTACGATGTTATAAATGTTCTAAATACAATCATAAAGCAGATGATTGCAAAGGAGAGTTGACATGCCCGCATTGCGTAAAAATTTAAGATCAGCGAATGTAGTGCGAGCAAAGACAGCTATCGATGTATCAATTACATTAATTACAATAAATATAATGAAAAGTCAGTAAATGTATATCACTCATCCTTGGACAAGAGTTGTACATGCTACAAGAACATAATAAAAAGAAATACCTACAGAGAAAATTGATTACTGACATGGCGGATACACACTCAAAAATAAATATGAGATCTATGAATTGTCTGCAAGTTAATCTGCAACACAAGCGTATGGCGACCAGTAATCTAATAAGTATAATGAATAAAAATCACGTGGACGTTGTTTTTATGCAAGAACCATGTGTGATAATTTTGATAAATAATCATCTAGCAGGAATACCCAAATCTGTTAGAACTTATGTCAGTAGAAATGGAAGGCGAAGAGCGGCCATAATCATTAATAAAGAAATAGATGCGATAACAATTTTACAACTTTGTAATGAAGATATGGTAGTGATTGAAATTACTTATAGAAACTACGAAATTTATAAGATCAGTCGACTGGAAAATATTTTAAGTTATATTAAAGGAGAGAGTTTGTTAATTGCGGTTGTCAGCAATTGTCGAGGAAAATTGTGGTAAGACCTGCTAACCAATCATCGTGGTAAAATATTGGAAGATTTCTTAATACTGCGTGATTTGAATATTGTTAACAAGATATCTGAACCAACGTTTGAGACGATTAGAGCCAGCGGTTACATTGACGTAGCAATAGTTAATGATAAACGTGACTGACTGGGAGTGTTGGACTCAAGAAAGCTGCTCGGATTACAAACTTGTAACCTTCAAACTAAACACGACACGGCAGATTGCAAGTATAAGTCGATCTAAACGATATTTAATAAAGTTTAACTATATAAATAACGCTGACGATATTAAAGAGAAGCTTAATGATTACGATAATGTTGAATTGGAAAACTTGGTTTCCTCAGCAATCACAGCAGCATGCAACACAACTTTCAAGGTTTCCCAAGGAGGAAGACTTGCGCTGAAAGGCAATACTGTATCCTGGTGGAGCCATTATCTAACCATTCTGAGGAAAAGGACTACGGAGACGATTCCAACAGCTTCAACAATGGGAAAGCAATATTCTCAATAAATAATTACACTAAGGAGAAAGAAATCCAGAAATGTCCACAAGGATCCTGTTTTGGGCCAGGATTTTTGAATATCCTGTATATTTTAAAGCAGTTTGATGAAATGGCTGAAATTCTGTTCCCTTTGCATGGCCAAGTGATAAAATAAGTTGAATAATAAATTTCCATTTCCTGTGTGTCCGTCTGTGAACAACATAACTAAAAAACGAAATGTCGGTTGATTACCAAACTTGCTATTTAAAACTTCAGCATTTTTTCAAGGATGCAACATGAATCCTCCGTCCCAGTCTGCCCTTTACATGCAATATTTCACGAAAATGCTGATTGTAACAAAATTTACTCTAAAGATTTTGATTAAAATGCCGTATGTTTAAGAAATGATAAGTGAAATGTGCATCTTGAATTTTCCGTGAATGTCCTCAGTAGCCATCTGCACTCAGGGTGATCTTTGCATAAGTGGTAAACTGCAAGAGATAAAGTCGTTCTACACAAATATGCAGATCTCTTTAAAATACACAACTTATCTGTAATGCCTTTTTGTGGTGTGAACCATCTCGGAGATGTTCCTCGCTATTTGTTTGAATTTTGCAGTGCTGCTATTCCCAAAAGGGAGGTCGTATTTATTTTTATTCATTTCTTGGCCATCAAAGAGAGTAAAATTTCAAAGCCATCACATAGCAATCAGCTTTGCAAGATTTGACTATCACTTAGTCTATTGCATTCCCATATTCACCTTGTCCCTATAAGAAAATTGGCAATAAAGAATTTCTCCAAATATTTATTTAGATAAACATGAAATATACAGGGGAATAAGCTTTGTAAAAATTGTTTGTACAAGAGTAAATAGTCATGTGGCTGCAACGTATAGAATTTCTCTTCAAGCGCTTTTTTGGCTTCAGGGACCTCAAAATGTACATTTCTGTAACATCTCGATGTCGAGCTGTTTTATAAGTGGCAGAGAAAGTAATTAGTCGGAGACTTAATATGGGTAGTGTAAAGACATTTAGG
Source organism: Tenodera sinensis (assembly GCA_030765045.1). Classification (NCBI taxonomy): domain Eukaryota; kingdom Metazoa; phylum Arthropoda; class Insecta; order Mantodea; family Mantidae; genus Tenodera; species Tenodera sinensis. The sequence goes on along the minus strand of CM060971.1, from coordinate 59,046,612 downwards.
AAGGACATGGTATTCTTGCTCCTTCTTACTCCTGTGTTGTTCATTCACTTGTTAATTATGATATCCCAAGATTCATCTTGGATATGTAAGATGAAGTAGCGAAAGGGCAGCACGAGTGGAAAGTTAAGAAGGCAATCCTGGCAGCTACTATTGAGATCCAAGTGAATCAGCAAGTGCTTTTCATGCTTCTTTTTTTCCGGAGTACACATTCATTAAACCACAAAAATGTTACTCCAAATAGCGGAGTTGGAAATTCGATGCGTTGCTGTCTGGTGTAGAAGCAAACACATTGCTACCAGAAAGGCCGACTTCCGGCACAACAGTTGCATAATAAGGGTTAAGAGCACACAAAGTACGTGTTCCTGTTTTATATTCAATTAGGCGTCGAGAACAAACTGGGGTTGTAGTGCCACCATTCCCTTCCCTAAGACCGTCGTCTCTTCAAGCCGTGCTCCTATAAATGTTACTCCAGAGTTCGGGAGTTAATTCTCCTACAAACCCGACGCTTGAGTGCTCGGTGTTTCTGTTCTGCCGCCTTGACAATCAGGACTTACTTTTAAAAAGGTTGAATCAATGCTTAATTGCTATACCTAGGATAAACCCCTGACTCATGAGCATTGCGCGGATTGCTTTTGTACCACTCACTATGCCTGTGTTCACTGTGAGACTATTGTACAATGATCTAAACAGGCGTGTCAATAAAGAAAAGTGAGGGACGGTGGTAACTGCTCCCACATCACATTACGGAACTACACAGAATGTTCAAGTACAAACTGTACATTCACCCTCATTACACCGTTGTTTTCCTGTACAAATACAGGGCACATTGTAACAGTAAAAGTCTGATGTCTAGTTGTCTAGTTGTTAACCAGCCAGGAGTCACTCTGAAGATGCCCAACGCAGTCTTGGGCGAAACGTCAATTTATCGACTGGGCCACAGCCTACAAACCCGAAAACTACTATCTATTGGACAAATAAGAGTTCCAAAATGAGCGTATTTGTGCATAATCTCTCCGTTCCCCTTTTCCCTTCAATCAACATTAGTACGCACGCATAAATTCGAAACAACCTAGGATATTTGAATCTAAAGTCATTGGAGAAAAGAAATTCCTAATGTTACTTTCGAGTGACCTTACCTGTTCAAAGAACTATTTTTAGAAAAGCTTATTCCCCTATCTATTTCGCATTAATCGAGATAAACATTTGTAGAAATGATCTTAGATATTTCCGTGTAGGCTTAATGGGAATAGGAAATAGTGAAATGTCTTAAGAGCTGGTCGCTATACACTCCCTTTGAAATTTCGTTTTCTTTGACTAGAAGAAAAAATGAATCACTTCCCATTTCAGAAAAGTGTATATAAATTTTGAAAATTCAAACCAATAAAAAGGAATACCTCGAAAGAATTAACATCACAAAAAATGCATTTGATATAAATTGTGTGCTTTAACGATATCTGATCTCTTACGATTGAAGCAGAATGGATTGGAAGCGATTAATTTTAACGTCAAATGTTATTAAAATAGAATATTTAGTTAAAAGGTATTTAGAAGCAAGGCTATAACGTTGTCAAAAAAAGTATTAAACAGTTATATCGAGTAACTTAAAGAAAAGGAGACAAAGAAATGTTAATTAGTAAAACCATATTTTATTAAATGATAAAAAGCGTTTAGTAAGATAGTGTTGCAAAAAATAAAACGCATCTCAAGAAAAGAAGGAAGAGAAAGACTTTAAATGTCATTTTAAATAAATGAAGTAAATAATATGCAAACGATTAAATTTTCAGAAATTACCTGATTGCTAATTTTCTTGTAGGTCCAAGGGAATACCGCTTTAAGCGGTATTTAAACATTTTAAGAGCTGGTTGCTTTGTAATGACTGAAGTTCCGTTTTCTTTGCATGGCCAAGAGACCAAAAAATTGTATAACGTCCATCCTTTTGAGAAAGGTATAAGTATTGCTTAATTCAGACAAATAACGAGGAATATCTCCGAAATGGTCCAATCCATAAAAATGCACTCTACATAAATTGTATGTTTTAACAAGAACTACGTTTTTGTGCAGTAATATTTTGTCTATTTCTTACGATTTATCAAATACGTAAAAAGTCTCCCAGACTGTAGAGAGCTTCATAGCATATTTCCAGAAAAATCAAGATTTATATTTCGTTTGTCATAAAAATATCTTATACATATGATATTTTAACAAAATTGTTTGAACCAGTTTTTATAAAATCAAGAACGTCGAAAAGAGTTTCGTGTAGTATAGTCTGGAGTGGGGAGATTTTCTTGAAAATGTTCGTGCCGTATCCTTGGGAGAAATTGAACTTAAATACCAATTTGGCATTTAACAGACTTTTCACACACGCACACGCACACTGGCACACACGAACATGCACACACGAACATGCACTTTTTTCTAAAATGGTTCTTGTTAGATCCAGAGTGTTCCAAAACATAGAGGTATTTCCGGAGAAATCACGATAGCGAAGTTTTGGGTTTAATGCAATTCTTCTACTTAAGGTATACTGTGAGGGCATAAAAGAGAAATTAATAATAATTGAAAATCAAGTGTAAAGTCTCACTGCTCTGGGGCAATTTTATAAAGATACAATTATTAATGAATAGATATTTTCAGAACTAAAGCTACATTAATTACTTGAATTTAGTAACCCTAAAATTCCAAAGCACCATCACCGCTCCACGATTTACCACTTAAGCAAAAGTCATCCAAAATGACGAAGATTTCAGAGGCTTTCCCCAATAATAAAATTCAAGATATGCATTTCATTTATCATGATCATATCTTATGAAGTCTTAATTAAAATAGTTAGGGCCATTTTTGAGAAAATCGACATTTTGGAAAACTAGTACATGTTTAGAGTAGCTTAAGGTGAGGGATTTTCTTAAAAGTAATCGTTTGGCACTCTTGAGATATATTGAACTTAAATAGTATGTTTAGTATGTAAACAAATTTTCGTTTTTGTGTTATGCTGTTACACAAACACACGGATATTTTTCTAACACGTGTTTAGCGGGATTCAGGGGCCACAAAGCATACTGTCTGGAAGGGAAGTGGTCATATCAATTTAAGCCAGTGGTAAATCTCGGTATTTTGAACATACACGTTTTTGTCTCTGATCATTTCCTACGGAGATATTTTAATTTTGTCGAAAACAAGCTGGCAACATTGCAAATTGTGGGGTGTCACTTTGCATAGCTCATTACATAAACACCGTAACGGTTTGTTTTGAGAACATTAACCCATAGCCTATCTTGTCCGTCCGTGTTTACTGTGCGAGTGTAGGCCAGTCACAAGCGTTAGCTCCCAAAACATTAAACGAAAACGAAAGTGCCCGACCTGTTTACATCCACAAACCAGGTCAATTTCCTGACACAACATTGTCGACCACATCTGAAAGAGCTACTCGTTGTGTTCCTTCACGTCTTCTAAGTGATTATTTTGAAATCCTCTGTGATGTCACCATTTATTTTTTCGAAATCGGCTGATCAAAGAACAAAATACCATTCTACTTTGTTTGTAATGCTTCTATGAAGCATATATTAGAAGGAATGTAATGACTTCCCTTTCACTCTGTATTTCCAGTGAAATCTTGGTGTCAAATTTTTTAGTCAAATGCAATAATTCTTCTACTTACTATAACTGTAGTAAAGCAAGTAAACACAAAAAGTAACGATAATCCTGAGAAATAATTTCATGAGAATCTTAACATCTTCACATTACGAGGTTTGGTATCCATCTGACTGTTCCTTTTGAATTATCCTACACGTACACACGCAAACGTGTATAAATGTTTTATCGAGGTTTTACAGATCTAGAATGTTGTATTCTGTTGAGACATGCATATCGAACATTTGGTGTGATACATTGCTAAGTGGTAGAAAAGGGTATGACATTTGAATTACTGTAAAATCGCTGTGAAATTCTGAAGTAAACCACATGCTGTTTCTAATGTATAGCTGCTTGGCACACAGAAGCATTAGTAGTGTGGGACACCAACAGCAGGGTTTTAACTCTTTTTAAATCGCGGAAGTTTCCACAACACGGCCTGTTTACCGTAATCTCTGTATTAAAGCTTTTACCATCACAGTTGCTCGCGTTCACAATCCCAATTACTAGAGTTATATTTCGGTTTGCACGCTCGCTGTGCCCAGCCGCTGTGTACGTTTCGCTCGCCAAAATTGTGTTAACTCAGATTTACTGTTGTCTGTATGTTTGAGCTTGTCGCTCTCACTGCTTTCGCTTCACCGCACAAAATCAATATTTCCCTAAAGGTATTATAATAAAAGCCTACGGTTCACTCCAGCAACATAAAACCCGGTTTCGTAAGGTGAAAGCTGCTCAAAGCTTTTCGATGTTTGCCGAACCTTTAAATGCAATCCTTCGTTTCTTAATGGTATTTCGGCAAGTAATAATAGTAATATTTGGTCATTTTTTAAGTGCTCATGGAAAGAGTATGGAATTTCAAGCCCATTCAAGTGTTGAGAGATTAATACACGTCTTAAATAATGCTGGTCTCGACGACCCCCGATTTTCTGTGGTTCATCAAAAATTAATTCCCTGCTGGTCAATCCAGTTCATAATAGATGGAAGGAAAGAGCAAGTTCTGGCTGTGAAAGTCAACATCAAGCACAAATACTTTAAAAGTCTTTCAGAGTTGAAATGCACCAGTACAAACAGGAATGAGACAAATTGCTGGTAGTTCGTTTTACTTCTTTAACGAATGTCGTACTTGAAAACTAATGCACCGTCACTTCTGATCAGTAGAACAAGACCTTTAAACAATGGAAAAGCACCACCCAGAACAAAGATGGAACCAGGCATTCCGTGCTGTGCTTTACCACGCTTCTGCCCACGGTACATGTTTCTGAATTAACAGGATTTGGGAGTGTTCATACTTTATTCAGGACACACACCTTGAAAGCGAAGTAAGTTTTCATGGCAAAGATTCACTTACATGACCACATTGAAGGTTTGAACATTGTATTAATGCATAGGAAGACATTCTGTAATTATTGTAAGAATGAGCAAAGTATTCTTAATCGCTTATGCAATAGTAGAACGTAAACATTGTTTTTAATATTGCTTAAGTTTGGATCAACCAAAGGTTTTGACGTTCGTTCTGGTTTTCATCTGCGGAATATTAATGAACGAAACGGACCTTTTAAGATGTCCAAAGCTTCTTGGCAATATCTATGAAAATAATTGAATGCTCTTGCTTGAAATCTGAATACATCAGCAAATGATGATTTCATTTGATTACACAGAACGATCCAAATAAAACTGAACACTGAATACTTTTCCTGTGGCATGTAGTAACAAATTGAGCGTTAATCTTAGTGCCTCTGGGAGAATCGATATCCAACTTAAAGTTTAATGTCCTTTACATGGAGATGATGAGCAAATGAAATATATGAAATGATGCTCAAATGAGTCCGGGGTCCATAGAGCTTAGTTATTCGGCATTTCTCTTCTCAGGATAAGGATCTACCGAAGCGAGAAATGCCTATTCGTTTATGACTGCAAAATGCGATACTGAAAACTACTTACTAATAGTAGACAATAATAGTCAGAAGACCACAATGGATGGTACGATTACCAACATCAGTACCAATATTGTTTGCCTGTGTGATGTGGAGGTAGCGTGTACACCTCATCTTTGAGAGGTCCTGAGTTCAAATTTTGGTCACTGTGATTTACTAACCTGAGAAGAAAATGTTGGATGACTTTGAGCTCTATAGATCCCGACCTCATTTGAGCACAATTACACATTTAATTAATCGTCCAATATGACCTACATGGTTAAGGCATTAAACAAAGAAAAAAAAAGCCACAAAAAACAAACAAAACAGCGATTCTCTCAGAGCCCCTAAGATAAATAAAACTCAAATTTAAGTTTTTATTGGTTTCGAGAGGGACATTATAAAGCTTCAAAATTATTAAGTTTTATATGGATCTTAAGGTAAACAGTTGTGGGTATCGGAGGTGCATTCATTTACTGTTGATGAAATCTGATTTGTTACATTCACATGACTTTCTCCGCCCGCACTTCTGTAAGCTATTCTTACAAACGGTTATTCTTTTATCATCTTCATGTTGAACATTTGCTGGAATGTCTTGATTGCATATTTGGTTATAGGACATACAAGAGGGATGCAGTAGATAGAAGGGATCGTCAAAATGTTTTAAAACCGAGTAGCTATGTAATGACTTTATAAGTCCATGTTTATTGCTTGACCACGAGAATAAAACGGAATAGCGACTTAGCACTTGAAAAAAGTGTAAGTTTTGAAACTTCAAACAATCCCAAAAATTATTTTCACAAAAAGTACGTGATAAAATTTTGCGTTTTAATACTACCAACATTTTTGTGCAGGAAACTTTTGTTTATCTTTTATGGTTCCCCAGTTATATAACATTCACTCAGAATGAAGGCGGCTTTAGAGGCTAGTCGCAGAAAATTTAAGACATGTCTCCAAGCAGATGCCTTTTAAACATATGGTATTTTAATCAAAATCGTTTGCGCTGTATTTTATAAAATCAAAAATGAAAAGGAAAGGGTGATCTAGTTGGGACGAGTTCCTTGAAAATCTTAGTGTCATATCCTTGGAAGATGTTGAACTTAAGTGATGTTATGTATTTATCTGACTTTCCGTTGTTGAATGCTGTACACACACGCACACGCGGCCATTAAAACATGGTAACCATGCCCAGGCTCTCTCCAATGCGTGAAAGAACAGTCGTCGACGAATTGGTGCCAGTAATCGTGAATATGTTTAAAGTTTCGAGTTCGGTGTTAGACAAGAAACATTCTACGTCAGTTTTAGCAAAAAATAAACTAGATGAAATCGATGCCAGTTTAGAGGGATCACCTTGAAAATCATAAACAAACTAGTTCAACAAATTCAGGTCAACACAGTCGATATTGGACTTGGAGAAATCTGTGATATTGGATAAAACGCTGACACATGAACGAAAAATTGGAGTATGACATGTGAAAAATGCTAGACAAATAATAGACTCCCTTTTGCTTAAGGAAACAATTAGAGATATGCTGCCTGTTTGTTAGATAAGAATATTAGTGGGCTTTCACTGGCGACACTCACTTGTCTGGCACAATGCAGAGACCGCGATGTTACCTACAGCAAATGGATAAAGTGACACAGCTAATTTATTACCTCTGTCTCCGTAGTAATGTCATTTATACTGAGATCAATTGAATTGCAGTTGTTTATTTCAAATATTTAACTGTAATTGCAAAATTAATTTGTAACAATTACAGTAAATAAACAAAATCGATCCAATAAATATGGATGTTATATTTAGTTATAGTATAGCTTCATTAATTCCATCAGTGTAATCAAATTCACTCTGCGTGTAACCTATTAGAATAACGAACGCTTTAGCACGGAAATACAGTTTTACTGTTTATTTAAACTCGTCAAAGCTGTTTAAATGAAGACAACTGAAACACTGTAGCCTACGTTACTAACAATAAAATGTGTAATAAAGAGGTTTCTCTGCGCTTTTCTAATGAACTGACTGGCCGTCCTATGTTACAAGGGTAATCTTTAAACTTGAATAAGGATTTCATTAATTATATTTACCTTCCTCTTCCCGTTCTTTATAAAATGATTACACAATGTTCTGAAAGATATTTATAGTGAATCCTTGCCTTTACATTTTATAATTGTAATTTAGTACAGTCCCCGATATTCCTAATAATAATCCAGTGATATTCGCGCAGAAAGAGGTGAGACACATGCAGAATATCTTCATTTGCTTAATCTCCTCCTAATAGTGTCCTAAATACTGGAAATACCACATAACCTACAAGTACTCTGACAGGGGACCAATCATGGACCAAGAAGTTCGAGTAGCTTGTTAGATTAGGTAATTACTGTACTTGACATTTTAAACCTTTGTTCCTTTTCTTTGACCGTAGTTATTTAATAAAATAAATAATATCCTTAACACAAACAAGTAAATAGAAGTGAAGTTAGTGAACATAAGATTCCGCATACCTATACTAAAGAAAACAGGAATAGGCAATGTCACGGGTGCGCAACCCACGCTCTTGAGGAGAAACGCATCAGTCCCCCATCCACTGCTGTAACGTAACGAAGCCTTCCCTACTTGTTCAGTGGCAAACTATATAAATCCCCTTTGCACTGTAAACGCCCGTTTGTGTACTAAATCGTGAAAAAAATCGTTATTTATTTTGTATGAGGTGCAATTTATTTACTTCTCTGTGATGACAGTTGCAAGCGTTAAAAATATTACTATTTCCTCAATGTCCCGAGATAAAGGCCTTGTACATAGCCGAGGTGACGTTCCTTAATACTTGTCAGTTATTGCAGATCTTGCACTACTTTTTATTTTACTCATTTTGGAAAAAGGTTCACGCGTTGTGCCGGAAATAGCCATTAGGTGGGCTGCAAAACAGCATATTTTAGGGAAACTTTCACTCGATAATTGTCTGTAGAAATCGAAGTTTACATTTTTCAATTTATATTAGTAACTATGGTTTCTAAATGCTCTGCAGACCAAATGGTGATGATAATGAACAAAACCTGAAAGGGGTTGTGAGTAAACAAATTTCATTTCCTGTAATTTTAGATGAGAAAGCTCGTAGAAATGCGAAATTTATTTTAATAGTTTCAGTGGCTCTGGGAGAATAAGTACTACTGCACATTGTTGTTGACATTGTCCTAATATTCTCTCCATAACGTGGTTTACGGATGAGGCATGGTTTCATCTGTCAGGCTAGATCAATACACAACATAGCAGATACTGGACTGCTGTAAACCCCATATCACCCACGAAACACTGCTGCTTGATGAAAAGTTTCAAGTATGGGTACGCAGTGCCAGCTTCCAGTATTTTTAGCCCCATTTTCTTTGATACAACTGTAGAGACTGCAGATTATATGGGCACATTCAATACATTTGTGGACCAACTGGATATCGAATTGACAGAAGGTTATTTCCGGCAAGATGTAACAGCATATACATCTCCTCCATGCAGCTTGTAACCAGTTTCTTTGATACTCGAATAATCTCAAAAGCTCTGTGGTCCACCAGATTACCTGACATGCCGAAATTTCTAGTACGGTGATATGTTACAGGGTGTTTAAGAATTGATCTCAGACAACTGTTGAATTCAGTGCAAACATTAGTAACGAAATAAGCAACATTGACGAGAATACTCTTCATAGAACATCACAGAATATGGTGAAACGTGTGCAGATATGTATGGATGCCGGAAGAGCAAACTTGCAACATTTTTTTCTGAAGAAACAACAAACAATGTAATCTCCCATTTGTGTATTACATTCTTTCAAGGTTACATATGTGTGCTATTAGGGGTTCAAAAGTTACGGTCCATTAAAGTGGTGTAATAAATTTCGTTAACGGAACATAGTATAATGTGATACATGTAACCATTTATTGGATTTAGAATGACGTCACATTGTCATTCAAACTAAACGTGTATGCAAAATTTCAGCTCCATCGGTTGAGGATAACTGCTTTAAAATTCAGTTGCAAGATTTGACCCGAACAAACATACAAACATTGCAAGTTAAATAAAAGCTTGTAACTTGTAAAATGAGTTCATTTATAAACTTCCTATGTGTAATTTTAAGTTCCACTAAAGCTCGAAAAGATTGAATTCGAAATTGAAACGGTTTAGGTATAACAGATAATCGATAAAATGAAAACGATAAACTAGTGTGATAGCTATGACTGGTTCAAATTCAGAGCATTTCTGCCTTCGATTTGTCACTTAATACAGAAGTGAACTAGTGAATTAAAGATGAAAACGCTTTTACATAGAAAGGCAGTTCTACCGCCTATGATAAAAATTGTTTACTCGCTGTTTCAGTACCCAACAGTTCTTGCAAACGAAGTGCTCGTGTGAATGAACTCTTTATGTTCCATTCTGTAGTAGAGAAAAAGAGAGAGGAGAAAGCTGAAGTGCTCTTTTTCAGGAAATGTTCGACAAGGGTGTATGTTTGTGTTTATACGAGCCTAACCTACACGTTCCTAAGTGGTTATTTCGCTTACATCACTCCTGAGACAAGTGCTCGCAGCGTCTAATTCTGCTATTAATTTTCCACACCACGTACGTGGTTTCGGGCGACTTGGATCGTCAAATGCTATTTTTGTGCCCAGATGTCTAATTTCTGTCGATTGCCGCGAGCGGGTCCAAACAATCTCGGCTTATATACTTAGGAGCGGATGTTCTGGCCATGTGCCTGCTTGGCGGAAAGACATTCTTTGGCTTCTGCCAACACAGAAATTCCCGTTGCAGTGGTTGCACACACTTGTCATAATCCTATATGTAGCATATATGTGTCTGTGTGTGTCTGTGTCAAATGCGCTCGTTTTTGTTGTGCACTTGACCATTTTCGAAATATTGGTTTGACTTTTCAATACTGTTCTTAAGCAGGAGGTCCTTATTTTTTTGTCGTGTCTATGCAAAAGATAGAATATCAAACCCATCACATAGAGGCCATTTCTTAAAACATCTGAATATTGCTTAAGCCTACAATATTTTCCTATTGCTATTGTGTTTATAAGGAAATACACAATGAAACCATTTCTACAAACTTTTATCTTAATCGATGTGCGGTAGATAAAATTAGCGTTTGGAAGAATAGTTTATATAAGACTGAGTAGAGAAAGTCATGTGAGCGTAAACATAGGATTTTCACTTTCTCTACTCCTTATCTGCAGAGATAGAAGTATTGAATTCCGTGCAAAACTTCGATATGGGTATTTCACAGGAAATAGATAGTTTGAGGTCCTCTTAATAAAACGCATTTTTGAACGTCCATATGTGCGTGGCCCAAAACTCAATTTGTTGGAGTTGACACTGTAACCATTACAGCGGCAGAATTCACATCAAACATGCCAATGTCTTTCAGTTTTTCAGAACTCCAGAAATATTCATCAAATTCAAGTTGTAACATTTATGTACAACTTTGAGACCCAACCCCTTCTCGGTTCTAATTGCTCCTCTATATACAAATTACCAGACTTGCATACTACTCATAAACAATAACTTTGTAAAAGAGATTTAAAAACACTCAGATAAATAAGTCTGTAACTTTTAGTATCTAAATTATACTGGGATAGTCATTATTTTCACTAGTAATTTTTAGCACTTTGTTAGTCTAAATGAAAGGAACAAGTTTGTGTGCAGTTAAACCTTTTATGCTCGTCCATGCCATAATGTAGAGCTTATACGACACTGCAACAGACCTCATTTACATCCACCTATTCATAACGATACTGCTATCCACCAATCAAACGTGCACCTGTTCATAACGATACTGCTATCCACCAATCAAACGTGCACCTGTTCATAACGTTACTGCTATCCACCAATCAAAGATGCACCTGTTCATAACGATACTGCTATCCACCAATCAAAGGTGCACCTGTCCATAACGATACTGCTATCCACCAATCAAAGGTGCACCTGTCCATAACGATACTGCTATCCACCAATCAAAGGTGCACCTGTACATAACGATACTGCTATCCACCAATCAAACGTGCACTTGTTCATAACGATACTGCTATCCACCAATCAAAGGTGCACCTGTACATAACGATACTGCTATCCACCAATCAAACGTGCACCTGTACATAACGATACTACTATCACCAATCAAGATCCGCACCTAGCAATCTGTACTTCCGTTGTGTGTGCACATTCCCATGCAGCTGAAAGCTAAGCTGTTGATCCTCGCATCGAAGAACAACTAGTTCGAGCTTAGAAAATCTAACAGTATCGCATACGAGTGAAAGTGATGTGCAATTTGTCTTCTCGTTTATGAAAGCCTACTTTCTCAAGGGTTACAGCGTACATAATCATTGTATGAAAACCAACATAACAATAAAATCAATAGTTCCCAGTTGAAGGTGCAGCTATTCTCTTATGTACAATCGAATAACAAATACATGATAGAAATGTCGGACACCAATGACAATACCATACAGCGTGAAGCTTTTTATAAATGTTTTAAACTTAAGACACATGGTCGAGCATAAATAGTCGTATAAAACTTGAGTATATTGCCAGTTAAGATTCGTGTATGAGTATTATGAAACTCACTATCATCCTCTTCATAAAATATATCGCAACTTGATTGTTGCCATTATTTTCTCGTTGTATAATATACTATTGTTGTATTGTGTGTTCATTAGGAAGCCAAAAGTCACCAGACATGAGAGGAATAAATAGTGTGGGATAGAGAGGGGAAAGAGAGCCAGAACATCCTGAGATGAGAGTTATAATAGGCAAAGTGGGAGGAAGGGGGGAGACAGAGAGAAGAATGTCGACATTTAACGCAATAACGCGAGCACACCTGCTGTGTTGATTAATACGCAACGACACAACTTATTTATCAGCCAAGTGCCGGAATTTTGGACTCGGTAGATCTTTTACTTGCCAGTGAATCACCGATAAGATGCTGCCTCAGGTCACTGTGAAAATGCAACCTTGGTACTTCAAAGCCAGCGCTCAACAACTGCAATCTCCTCTAGTAAAACATCTGTTTAAATCACTTACGTCACCCAAGCGCAATTTTGTGACCTTGGCAGCACTCGCGAGCATGAAGTGCTCCGGGAGACTGGTATACACACAGGTAAGGGCGGCATTAAGCAAAACATGAGTGTACAAAGTTGGAAGGAAAATGAAGTCAACTCTTTATTATTGCGTCTTTTTGTTTTCTTTAAACGTATTTATTTACATAGATTTTGTGATCATAAGGTTTTAATATAAACTACAATAATAATGTAATTATTCAAAACAAGGTAGTGTTTCAAAAACAAAACATTAAAACCACAAAAGATAACGAATATTTATATACCTTTTAACTTAATTCAAAAGGAAACAAACTGCTTCTGCAATATGAAATAAAAATAACTTCACATCAAAACCTCCACTTGTGGTCACACGTTGAACTTAATTACGTATTTATTATGCCTATTTTGTGCTTTTCCAGCAACATCTTAATATTTGGGGAGACGTTAATTACAGAAGCAAGTCTCAAGGCAGACTTACGGCTATCGTCAGACAATTTTGCTTTTAGACGGCACTTTGTAAGTTCATTAAAGAAAAAATTGTTCGCAGATATAGGTACTGCCAAACATACAAATAATTTCTGCTGTGAATTTACGAAATTGTGAGTGTGTGGATCAAGGGCTTGATAAGAACTGACAATATTATCATTATACGCTCTTTTTAGATCTCAATCACAGCATAAATCAGTAATTTTTTTGAAGTTCAACTGGAATATTTTCGGGATCAAGGAAAAAAATCTAGGTTAAATTTGAGGGCTTCCAAATCTGAAAATCTTCCATTAAACTCCCCTAAGAGGGCTTTCAATATGTCAGAATACTTATTAATTTCTGCACAAATGTGGAGGTACCTTTGTATGGTTTGCACTTTCTACAGCCCGGATTAACTCTGTCCCAAGCAGAGTAAGCAGGTGCTGCTGTTACGGGCAGCGTGAGTCTGCTAAGCTCCAAAGCGCGCGCTTGCGTTCAAGCGCACCGTTTGACATTACTGGTATACATAATCCTTTACAGATTTAGCAGTTATTTCTAGACCCCTTAGTTAAAAATAGGTACCTCAATACTCCATCAGCAGTAGTGTATTTGTTATGCTATTACTTTTATCCCAAATTCTGCCAATATATTCTAGGTCAGCGAAGTTCAACCTTCTCTCTTTGGAGACACTTATGTGATCAGCTGCTATTCTCCACGTCCTCTTTCAGTCAGAAGGTGAATCAGCTCACAACCAGACAGTCAGTATCCAGTGACGGACACAAACAGGCAACTCCATCACAGTTTCTAAGTCATACCTCGAATTTTATGGGAATGTCCTCAGAAGGCTTCTTCATTCTGGATGACTTTTGCACAAATCGTAAACAGCAAGAAACAAGGGCTTACTAAATAAAAAATAGGATCTCGTTAAAACACACAATTTATGTAGAATGCTTTCTCTCGCTCGGTCTCTCTCTCTCTCTCTCTCTCTCTCTCTCTCTCTCTCTCTCTCTCTCTCTCTTTTAAGTGCACAATTTCCGACATATTCTTTATTAGTTGTTTTTGTTTGCCAACACTCCTAGTTTTCTCAAATAGGAATGCTTTTTTTATTTTCTTCATCTCTTGGCCTTACAAAGAGAACGGAACTTCAAAGGCATCTCATGAAAGACAGTCCTTAAAACATTTCACTATCGCCTATTGTACTCCCATATTCCCCTTTCACCTACAAGAAAATTACCAGTAAGATAATTTCTGAAAATGCTTATGTCGATTAAAATGTAGTAGATAAATAAGCATCTGCAAGAATAGTGTGTATAAGAGTGAGTATATTTGCGAAGAGTTTCTACAAATTGAACTACATTAAAAGTCTGTATGCAATATGTTACGCGACAATCACTTGGTGTATCTTCTGAGGCTTTGCACTTCGACTTTGTTGCCAAATATTGATAGTCTTCTTAAACGTAAGCAGTATCAGACAAGTCACTAATGAACAAATGTTTATCGCATAAGATTTGAAAGTGGTTTTGTAAATCAAACGAAACCTACATGTAACCAATCCGCCACTTCAACCAATGCACGTCTAAGTGTTGAAAGAGCGGCACAGTCCGCATAATGTGGAAGGTGGTAAATCCAACCTTCCCTCTTCCGCAAACGTTGGACATCGCTGGTTTAGATCACATCCGCACTTCCAATCTGACCTCCTTTGAGAATACAGCGTTTTTGTTTGAGACGCAGAAAATTTACTCGTATAAAATAAAAATACATGCATTCTTGTGTCGTGTATTCTCTGAATTTTCTTGGTCATGAAGGACAACAATTTTGTATTGATTATTAATTCAACCAAATTTTAAAATGTCTCTTAAACGCTTATATTAAATTTCAGCTCGATAGGTGGACCATATCTTTTAAGAATTACACATTTTAAGAGCCGAGGTGTATGAGCTACCATTAGTTTCAAACTTGTGGAGTATTCTGAGATACTAATTAGTGCTTCGCGGTAGCGAACACACCTAAGAAGTTAATTATATACTGTTTTACCATTAAATCCCCTTATAAATGAACAATAATATACGATTCTTAGCTAAAAAGAGAACAGGAATGAAAACAGTACAGTGGTAAAAGTCATGTTTACATGGAAGGAATCTATTGGTTCACCTGATGTAACTTTTAAAGTACGTTGCTTATGTTTAAAAGATACGGAAGAAAAGATGAATTCAGTGGATTTGAATGAGTTACTTTTCAATATCCAAATGATACATTTTATTTTTTGGATGTTCATAAGCATTTAACTGCTTTATAAAACAGGGCTTGTAGTTTTTTTTAACCACGGCAATACAATTTTGAGTTTCCTAGCAGAAAATTGTACTGTCACTTCAAGTATCTTAGGGCTCCAACATTTAGCAAATACACAGATTTAAGATTACTAGTTATTGTGTTTATAGAAAACTAAGTTTTTTTTTTTTTTTTTTTTTTATGAAATGGCCAAATATTTCAGCCTTAAATTTGACCGAAATAGGTGGAAAATCCAGGATAAGTTTTACGGAAGTTTTAAGAATTTTGAGACTTTTAGGCAAACCGCTTTATTTAGAATGTTGAAATGTTATACATATTTTTCGGCGCGCTTTAAATTTGGTAGAAGCACTTGTATATCAGGATACTTCATATATGCTTCCAAAGAAGCATTATGAGTCGGAATTATTGACGGTAAAATCAATAACTTTGTAAAGAAATTATAGCGGATAAATAATCGCAGTATTTTTCATATGTTAAAATCATTGCATGATGAGAAGAAGCCAGGGTTACATTTGGTCAGAGAATCGAGTTCCTTAGTGTCGCTCAGGTGATTAGTTTGTGAATTTAATGGACCAGAAAACCACCAGCTTAAAGGTGAACTGTTGGCAAGGTACGTAGGTTGGGGTTCTGAAAAGTAGAATGAGAGAAGTGAAATTCTTGGAATTTTAGGAAGTCACGTTTCGGATACGAATTAGCAGTTTAAGAATTGGTAATGTGGGTAGGAAAGTTGGTGGGGAGAGATACGTCTTAGGCGGGGCTAGGTTTATAAGAGAGCGTGAATTTCTGAAATTTGCGTCTTCCCTGTCGTGTTTTACAGTAGTACCTACAGAAGTGTTTATTGTGATCAGTTATCGGAAGTTAGTAGCGCTCAAGGCCGTGCTCGAGTTGTACAAATCTAGTGGTCAATGTGAGGGAACCGTCCATTCAGTATTTCTAGCCTCACAGCATCATCATTATTATATATGTAATGATGTACTATAATATAATAATCCCACCCACGCATATCCTTAGACAAATGTCTCATAGTTCATCACTCGAGCAGCTGGTGGCAGGTACATCAGAGAACGAGATTAGATACGGCATTAAAGAGGACGCATGTCATCTGTTATTTGCTTCTTTACCTGATTACCCTCCCCTTGTGTAGGACTTACAGGCCAGTGCCTAGGGCCCGACGTCTGTCGGGGAGCAGACGAACCTATGCACCGGACAGAGCGAATACCTGGAAGCGGGTGGTTAGCGCAGCACCAGGTATGAGAGTGAGGAAGAAGATATGAAAGGCAGGCGAAATCGAAGAACGGAAAGGTGATAATGGAGCAACTGGTGGAATTAGTGGCGGGGGAAACCGGAGAAAAGCCGCCGCTTCGTCCACTACAAATACCACATGCGGGTCCCTGGGATCGAACCCGAGGTGACTAGGTGGTAGGCGAACGGCCACGGCGCTGCCCCATTAGTTATTTTCGCTGAAAATAAACCGTGTTAAATTTAATGCTATACTGCATGTTCTAGTATCTCGAATACATTTGTTCTTTCTTTTTTTCCATATAAATTGCAGGGATATTTAATTGCGAAAAGAGAAGGATATTAAACACCTAAATAAATAACGCCAGCCGTCGGAAACTGCTGGCAGACAGTATGAACTCCTCTTTATGTACACAGTAGCCATTTTTCTCCTCTTTCGCACTTAAGAGCAGCGACGCATGCAAATGGCTGCTGTGCAAGACAGAAAATACTTTGCATATCTAGAGAGCCGGAAGGCCTGTAAAATGGTCACGTGACAAGGCGACAAAGGGAAGGATGGGGTGGGGTGGGGTGAGTGCCAGAAATGACAGGAGAGAAAGATGATGCAGGAAAAGATGAAAGGAAGCAGTGAAGACACCTATCCTAAAGTAGTGCCTGGTAAAGGCCGTGTAGAAATGGGCTTTATAAAGTACTTTCTCTTTTGAGTTGGAACTGAGGAAGGGACACCAAAGTGCATACGAGTGGCTAGGTAATATGCTTGGGGAGAAACATGCAGGGGGGGGGGGGGCATAATAGAATTTGGTTCCTTATAAACCTATATGCAGAGGAATTCGAATCCTACTTTTGCAAGACGCAGAAACACAGCGACCATTTAGCAATAGTTATTTGTCCATCGTCATATGATGGATGATTCATTTCGGTAATAAATCAATATACTAAAACGTATAGAATTACGTGCTCACAAAGGCGAAAGTTTTGCAAGGTGATAAAAGCTTGTAAATGTGCAAGTAAAGCTTTTATACATACGATAATAGCCACTCTCTTAACTTCGCACCATTTCATATCTGTGCCACTTCATACCCTCGATTTACTGGGCAAGAGCTGTGCAGCAATTGTCGAAGTTGCTGCTTCAATATCTGAAGGGTTACTTTCTTCAGAAATAGCGTGGGATGCTTTTCGCTTTACTTTTATCATAACTTTACTTTTATAAATAGCTAGCAATGTAACTAAGTATTTATAACATTGGATATCCGACACCCTACGCTTTTTACTTTCTCTACTGGTAAGTAGGGGAAGTATTGTATTCCACCCAAAAATTCGATATCGAGATTTCACCGGAAATATATGTTTTGATGCCCCCTGAATAAAAAAAAAAAAAAAAGCATTTCTAGAAAAAGGTCTGTCTGTGTGTGTGTGTGTGTGTGTGTGTGTGTGTGTGTGTGTGTGTGTGTGTGTGTGGACAGCATAACTCAAAAACGAAAAGTAGGTTAAAAACTAAAGTTGGTATTTAAGTTTAGTGTATTTCAGGGATGCGACACGAAGATTTTGAAGAAAATAGCCCCACCCTAAACTACCCTTTACATGGAACATTTTTCGAAAATTTTGATTTTCTTGAAAACGGCTCTAACGATTTTCATTAAAATGTCATATGTTTGAGATATTTTTATGACAAATGAAATGTGTATCTTGAATTTTCTGGCTATAGCCCCTGTAGTCGTATTTACTCTGGACGACTTTTGCATAACTGGTAAACCGTTAGAGTGTAGATCTTGCTAAAATACACAATTTATGTCGCAATAAATTTTCTTGTAAGGTGAACTATAAAGCTTTAAAACATTTTACTGTCGCACAAAGCCTACTGTATTCTAACGTTCCCTTAGAACCTACACGGAAATAAGCAATAAGATAATTTGTACAAATGTTTATCTCAACACGAAGAAGATAGAGGCATAAGAGTTTGTAAGAATGATTAGTACAAGAGTAGAGAAAGTCATGTGAGTGCAACACATAAAATTTTTTACAATAAAATTTATTATGTTGTTAATATAAATTAATTTTTATTTTAAACTCATTACGAAATTTTGAAGCATAATGAACTACTTGATTTTATAGAACAATCTTCATACTTAATAATTATTTCCTACTTTTGAGTTCGGTTTATTACAAAAGCGTGTTTTTGTTAGTTTTTTAAAGCTATAATTTATTTTGAACACTTTAGTCTCAAGTTTTTTATTCAATCTTTTTAAAAAGTTTTAATTTTAAATCTTTTAAAATCTTCTGAGTTCGGATTCTTTCAAATGTTTTTTGAAAAGTTTTAAATCATCTTTTTGGAACATAATTCGATTATAATTACTGTTTTAACTACACTAATATAAAGCGTATAAATAAAGTCGTTCCACTTGTGAGGAACTACAATATCATTTATGACAGAAATGGTCATGCAAAAAAGTGGAAAGTTTTAATTACTTTAATGGAAACATTTATAGAGCTTAAGACCAAAGTTAGAAAAGAAACTGTGCTTAAATGTTATAAAACAATGTCAATACCAACCATGACAAATGGACTATAGCAAAAATAAATGAATAAAGAATACAAGCATCAGAGATGCGATTCCTAAGAAGAGAAGCTGGGTAAAAACTATGTGACAGAAAAAGGAATGCCGACATTGGCGATGAAATGGGGATGGGTAACTTAAATGAGCAGATTAAAGAATACAAGAAAAACTGGAAGGACCATGTCACAAGAATGGAAGACAACAAACCAAAATTAATGATAGAGTACCACCCGATTGGCAGAAGATCTTTGCGAAGACCAAGGATGAGGTGGAAAGATCAACAATTCTAGTGGAGAGGACGTAACTGGCAAAAGTTCAATACTTGTGGAAAGAAGAAGGAAGCCATGCTAAGGATTTTTGCACCCGAGAAAAAGACCCTCGCCTTCAGGTGGGTTTGAACCCGCGACCTCGAAAACCAGAGGATGACGTGTTACCCCTAGACTACGGAGGGCGACTTAATGTAAGTAGTTTTTATCACTGTTACGATTCATCACTTGAAGTCAACTAACTGTACAGATCAGATGGTTGAAGTTATCGAGACATTAAATCCCAAATATTAAATACACGCCATGGATAAAAGTGATTTATTGCCCCATTTGACTGCTGGCTATAATCAGATTGCCTTTATTTGCATAACTGCAGTGGCGTATTCTCCACGAATGCAATGAGTGCACTGCACGCGTTGCAGAATAATGAACTGACTTTATATCTATAATGAAAGTACTACAATTGAAACGGTAGAGTAGCCAACAATAACCCGCGAAATAAGAGAGAACAGCAAAGAAGCGTTTACTAGGCTTAATAAACGATAGCCGCTTGTGCTTATTACTTCTTCTAACAGGTGCCAAGATATTCTCACCACATAGCCTGCTATTAGTAATGTGTGAGTTACGTAGAAATGCATGCACTAAGTGTCAGTGCATTCAAGGTGCGAACAGTGGTTCGAGTGCATTTCAGTGGATGTTGCCGCTGAATATATTAAAAGGTATAACAATGTTTTCCAATTGCGTTCATTCTGTGATAAGGTAGACTTACTCGATGCTTTCGCCCGGATGATTAATAAGAGCTTCTTCAGGAAGTGAGGCCATAGGGTAAACATGCCCAAAAGAGCTCGAGCAACTTTATTAACATCACACGGCTGGTAATCCGAGAAGCTCTTATTAATAAAAGTAGAGTTAGTTTAATAAGGGAGATCTACTCCCGATTTGAGAACTTCAAAGCAGCGATGCTCCACCATGTCTCCTTAGAGGCGCTTGCGTAATTAGCTGATATTATTCATCCCCTCTTTCAGTCGAAGGGTGAATCACATCTGTGACTCACAAGCAGTCAGTGTCTAGTGATGGACACAAACAGGCGATTTCAAGGCAGTTTCGAAGTCATAGTTGGGGAGAACTGACTCAATGTGTCACTTCAATGAATAACGATGTTGCATTTGACGAAAGTTTGTTCTCCGAAACTGACACAAATAACAAGGAATATCTCCAAAATAGTTCATTCTACAAAAAATTTATTTGGGCATACGTAGATTGTGTGTTTTAACGAGATCTACATTTTTTGTATAATCAGATATGGTATATCTCTTACGGTTTATGAAGTTATTCAAGTCATCCAGAGTAAACAGGACTACATAGGCTATAGCCAGACAATTCAAGATGTAGGTACATTTAATTTGTCATAAAAATATCTTAAATATGTCATTGTAATCAAAATCGTTAGCCATTTTCAATAAAATCAAAATGTTCGAAAAAGTTTCCATGTAAAGGGTAGTTTAGGGTAGAGCAACTTTCTTCAAAATCTTTGTGTCGCATCCTTGAAAGACATTAAACTTAAATACCAACTTTGGTTTTCAACCGGCTTTTCGTTTTTGAGTTCACTGCCCACAACCTCGCACACGCACACGCACACACGCAGTGTGTCCGCACGGTAGCGGAATGGTTAGGCCATTCGCTTCTCACCAAAGCGGCCCGGGTTCGACCCCAGACAACCGCATGTGGGATTTGTGATGGACGAAGTAGCGCTGGGGCGTATTTTCTCCATGTTCCCCGGTTTCTCCGCCATCTCATTCCACCGGTGCTCCAACTTCATTCCATGGATCATCAATGTCACCGCCTGCGGTGCCGCAGTAGTAAAAGTGGGCGTTAAACACTACCAGAAAATACACACACACGCGCACGCGCGCGCGCGCACACACACACACACACACACACACACACACACACACACACACACCTTTTTCTGAAAATGGTTCTTTTTTTATTCAGGGGGCCTCAAAACATAATTTCCGGGAAAACTCGACATCGAAGTTTTGGGTGGAATACAATACTTCCTCTACTTACGTCGTAGAGAAATTAAGAAAGCTAAATTAGCAAAATCTATTGATGAAATTTTCATTTTTAAATCTGACTCAAAATATAATTTCTGTTTCATATCTTTGAAAAATGTAGAGGTTATGTCACTGATAACTAATAATAATAATAATAATAATAATAATAATAATAATAATAATAATAATAATAATAATAATAATAATAATAATAATAATAATAATAATAATAATAATAATAATAATAATAATAATAATAATAATAATAATAATAATAATAATAATAATATCATGACAATTACAATACAGAACTACATCACTGTAATATCAGCCCTCGTTTCGAGGGCGGATTTTGGTATTCACTATGTTGACCTCCCCTCCCCCTTCTCCGCCGAAAGTTAGACAACAAGCGTGCGGTTTGTAGCTGGTGGCGGGGATAGTCTATTTGTATTCCATTTAAATCCCACGTTATGCCTTAAGTGAACAACCGTGCCTTGTACGTACGTACATACGTAGGAAGAAGATCAATAAATAACGGGAGAGACACAACTCCAAGATATATCTGTTCGTTAAACTTAGATCCTGGGGTCACGTGAGGACAGCAACAACCAAGTACTGTTCTCAACAGCCGTGTAATTAGTTATTGAAACCGTTTGTAGACGCTTCTGCTTCAGAAACGTTTGAAGTAACTCGAATTCCCCATTTGGAGAACGTTAACAGCACAGTAATCAATAGAGTACCTTCTAAAATCTGTTAGGTTCTTGCGCCGGCTTCATTAATATTGTGGCAAATGACAAACCCAGTTACTTAAGTCACTTTATCTTGTTTAAAACTGAATCACAATTCACAACTCGCAACTCACAACTGTTTACTACTAAACTGTCCACAGCTCGCTTTGACAATTTTACCCACTAAAACTGACTCAACTGTCTAAACCATCGATGTCCAACGTTTGCGGAGGAGGGTAGGTTGGAGTTACCGCCTTGCACTTCATGCGGACTGTGCTCTTTTTGACATTCATACGTCATGTTGCAGTGGCGGTTTGGTTATACGTACGAAAGGAATTTCAAATCTTGTGCGATAAATATCTGTTCATTAGTGACTTTTTTGGTGCTGCTTACGTTTAAGATGTCTCAATATAGCCTTAGAAGATCCACAACTAACATATTACGATACAGACTTTTAATATAGTTATATTTGGAGAAACTCTGTTCACAAATACGTCTAGAACTATATTCACTCTTAAAACTCTTTATGCAAATGCTTAATCCCCTGTCTACTTAATTTTAATCAACATAAGCATGTTCAGAAAGTATCTTATTGCTAATCTTCTTGTAGGTGCAAGAGGAACATAGGAATACAGAAGACTTTAAGCGATAGTCAAATGTTTCAACAGCTAGTTGCTATACCATACCTTTTGAAAATCCGTTCTCGTTGCAAGGCAAGAAATAAAAAAGAAAGAAAAACGTATTCCTAGTTTAGAAAAGTATAAGTATTGGCAAATTCAAACAAATAAAGAATATCTTAGAAATGATCCACTCAAAATAAAAACTAAGTATTTGACATAAATTGTGTGTTTTAACGATATCTTTTTCATTTAGTAAGATTTTGTCTCTCTCTTATGTATTGTTTAAAATGTACTCAAAGATTATCCAGAATGAAGAGCTTTTCTGATGACATTTCCAGAAAATTAAAGTATAACTTAGAAACTGCCATAAAATCGCCTGTTTGTGTCCACCACTGGATATTAACTGGTTGCGAGTCTACACGCCACAAGCAAGAGCTGATTTACCATCCGATTGCAATTTTATTGGTGCATTTTAGTAAGTTTTAGAACAATAACCATTTCCTGTTGTGATATTTTAGAGATGTCCTTCAAGGAAAGAATTGCCATAATTGTAAAATTTAAATAAATGTTGTTGTTAGCTAATGCTGGATTTCTGACAATGAAGCCATTAATCCTCTTGCTCTACAATATTTTTCACTCATAGAGCAATAGCAGTATAGTAACCGCTTTTAAGAGAGCACCATATTTTTATGTTTTGGCAGTCACATCGCTCTCTCACAACCCCCAGAATGTCTGGAGGACCACACCTGTCGTTGGTTTACGGGTCTCACCGACCTGACCGGGAGAGTTATCAAAATAAATTCACCGACCATATCCTCTGATTACCAATCAGAGGACGCATTACATGCCATGACAGGTCAGCATGTTAAGGGTTAATATTTTATAGAGAAATGGAGAGATTGGAAAAATAGACTCCCTAGCCCTCGGGAACCCTAATAGCATCGGGGTCGGAGAAGAACAAGAGCTACAAAGTGGTCAAGGACATTTGTTCATTTTGTGTAGGTATGATTTGAAAAAGCCGTGGTTAGTCAGGAATTGAGTAGATATGTTGTTTGGACCTATACTGCTCACAAAAGTTAAAGGCATGTGAGCGCTGGCCAATGCTCAAGCAGAGCACTGTTGCCAAGCGCAGTGCGTGTACTGGCAGAGGTTCTGTACATAAGAGTGCGTGAGATGTGTGTACCACATAAATGTGTATGGGTGTTAAGTATGTATTACTTTAGCACAGTATACAGTTAATTACTACTGAAGAGTTTATATAGTAAAATCAGATTTCCTAACCACAAATAGTTACTTCTTTCATTACTGTTTAGTAATAGTAGCTTTTCTGTGTGTTTTATATGTGCAACTATTTGTGAGGAACCCCCTTCCCAAAGCACATTTCCTCGATAAGGGGTGGTGGTTGAAAGTAACCATTATTGTATATATTTGATATAGTATAATATTTCTCTAATAGATCAAATTAAATTTACTAGTAGTTTATTGGTACATAAAATCAGATCTTCGAACATTCTCAGATATTTAGATACACCAACTTCATGGCGCACTGCATTACAACATTACTTTACATTGATAAATAATTACATATTATCACTTTATCATAGCGTAATGAAATAAAGTACACGGCAGCAACCTTGTTGGCATAAATAAATAATAATTACCATGTGAAGGTTACTTAAAATCCGGGGCATAAAGTATTTATCGCCCTTGGGGTATTTATTTCTGATTTGAGATTCCCTTGTGGTCTAACCGGGAAAAAGTGCGAATCAGCTGGAGAATGTATGCCGTATTGGCAAGTTGGCCATGGTAGCTTAATGGTTAAAGCACCCGTTCGATAAGCGGAAGATCCGTGGTTCAAAGCCCGGCTATGGCATTGAATTTTTCAATTTCTGATTCCACCTCTTGAAGTACATTTGTTGCACTAATTACATTCTAAAAGTTGCGACTTGCGAAAATCCTTGGCTTATGCCACTAGTGGACGCGGTTGTTTGTTAACACATACAGAATTCAGTATTTTCGTTAGTTGAGAAGCTCGAAACAACAGGGGAGTGTTGAAACATCGCATGGTTGCTAAATGATGGATCGTTCCATGTGTCGGGATACCAAAATCCGGTATTACTCTGGCGCAGATCCGCTTGAAACACGCGAATAACAATGCAACCTATGAAATAGGGGATAGGATGAGCCATTTCGATATCTGGGTATTATGGAGCCATTATTTTGTAGTGTACTGTATGGAGATATTGACACAAAATTCATTGAGGCATACATCACAACCAGCGATGGAAACAGCTTTCAATTATTTTGACAGCGATTTTGTGGCCTAATAGTGACCTGGAATTTACCCAATGACACTGCTCTTTGGGCAAGTCATGGAAAGGTGATAAAACGCTACCAAAAAAGAACAGTAGTCTCACTGTGAATGAGTTTTTGGAGACAGATGGACCGTGACTTTCGTCAGAAAAAAAGCAGCATTGCGAATTTTAAACTTTTGCGTGTAAGCACATAATATATTAACGACAATATATCATGTAGCATGTATTTCACATTCATCCACATAAACGTAGTACACTTTAAATAAAGGCTATGTAGGCATGGGCATGAGAACTGGAGATCCGCGGTTCGGACAATACTCAGTGAGTGGGACATTTTTCGGATTTTCCTTAGTTCTTATAAGTGTCAAATAAAGGGAAGGTACCACAAACTTTCCTCTGGAATGTTTCTTCCTACAAATCCTTTCTTAATTACTATTGTATTTCACGTATTATCAATGCGCACTGCTTGTTTTGTGTGTTACAACAATGGGAGATATGCCTTTTAAGGCACATTGTCCTTTAGATATCAATTCCAGTAAAATTAAGAATAGATTATAGACTATATAGACTATATTTCCAAGCATGTTAATAATCACTATGGGTGTGTGTGTGTGTGTGTGTGTGTGTGTGTGTGTGTGTGTGTGTGTGTGTGTGTGTGTGTGTGTGTGTGTGTGTGTGTGTGTGTGTGTGTGTGTGTGTGTGTGTCTGTCTGTCTGTGCGCGCGCTTTATGCCAGAACGGCTGAATCAGTTGTTGGAACATAGCATACTCAGGCCTCGTTTTATAATTATTATTATTATTATTATTATTATTATTATTATTATTATTATTATTATTATTATTATTATTATTATTATTATTATTATTATTATTTATTATTATTATTTTTTGTTGTTTTAAAAAGAGAAAGAGCGGGCCTCTAGGGCCCTACGCACGGCGACCAGAATGGATATAATGCTCTCTCTTCCTTTAAATAGCCAAAGTCTTAGTCTCCCTCGCAAAGTTTACAAGTTTCTTGGCCTCTGTTCCTTGAAATTCATGTGAGCGCGTCAGTCGCATAATAGATAAGGAACAGCCTCATCCTGTTTCCTACATCTTCTACATTTTGCATCAACAATAGGCCTCATTTTAAAAATATAGGCCATGTGTTAACTTACTTTGTACAGGGAGGTGGAGAAAAAAAAAAGGAATATTCCATTTCTTGAACGTTTCTAGGCATTCTAAAAAGTTTTGCCATTTATAATAATTCGATAGAAGTTTTTCAAGACGCTTTTATCCAGTATTGATAGTGCACACACACACGGTTACTACAAGGAGCAGTATCATTTGAATCACTTTGGAATTATAAGGAACAGTTAAAAGTCTGCTGTACTATTACATTTTTTACTCCTACTTTTACCTTAAACAAATCAGAAAAATAATTTTGTAATCGGTTTTCGAAACATCACATGACGGTAAGTTACAGAGAAAGTAGAAAATGGTTAAGAGCTATTGAGGTAAAATGGGAAGGGAGAGGGAGGTGGAGAAAGGTACAGTAAGGAAGGAGATACTGGTGCACTAGAATGAGAGGAGAAACAACAGGGAAGTGGGAGGGAAATAATGAACTTCATATCTTCTTCAGTAGTACAATAATTGGAAAAAAGTGTGTATAAAAGACAAATCCTTTGTGAGACAACTCTGGAACCAATACTGCTGTGTGGGAGTTGAAAACAAAGAATGGCATAAACTGGGTAAATGAGATGTCTGTGGAAACAAGAAGGGACAGAATTAGGAACGACATGACAACTGTAAAGGATACCATCGATACAAGACTAGAGGAGCGACAACTTGCATACGAATATAGGAACGGCTGTTCGAGGCAAAACCGGAATGACAAAGGGATCTGCTGGAAGACTTAGTGGAACGTAGACGTGGCAGGAGGAACAGAGAACAATACTGTAGCTTTCTAGATTGTACAAGCATGGAAACGATAGTGGCATGACAGACTAGTTGAAGGGGAAGAAGATTATTTTATTATATTATATGCCTTTCCAATTATAGACAAGCTAGCTTTAGCTATGCTTTTGATTATTCGTTTTAATAGTTATTTATATAGAGTGGAAGGACGCCATTACATTCCTTCTAATATGTGCTTCATAGAATGATTACAAACAAAAAAGTCTAATGGCATTTTATTCTTTGATCAGCCGATTTCGAAAAAATAATAGTTTTTGATCCAAATTGGATGCATAATTCCACAGGAAGGTACTAAGATACAAGTTTGTTACTTGTAAGATGCGTAGAATAACTTATTTCTGACGTAGCTTTGGTAGTAATTATGGGACATCACACAGGGTTTCGAAATAATTAATCACTTAAAAGACGTGAAGGAATACTCCAAACAGCTTTTTCACGCAACATTGCGTTGAGATTGGTCAGGGAATTGAGTTGATTTGTGGATGTAAACAGGTCTGGCACATTCGCTTAATGTTTTGGGAGCTAACGCTTGTGATTGACCTTCACTCGCGCAGTAAACACGGAATGATAAGGCAGATATTTGTGTTCTCAAGAAGCACCGTTACTGTGTTTATGTACTGAGCTAGGGAAAGTGTCACCCACACGATTTGTAGTGTTGTCAGCTTGTTTTCGACAAAACTAAAATATCTTTGTATGAAATTGTCAGGGACAAAAACGTAAGATACAAAATGTGTTCCAAATACCGACATCTATCACTGGTTTAAATTAATGTAATGACTTCCCTTCCACCCGTTATAACTAGTGTATAATCAGATTGTGACACGAGTATGTGTTTAGCGAGCGTTACGAGTGTCACAATGAAAAGATTATACACGTGTTGCATACAGCGTTTTATGAAATATTAGCATTTAAAATACGTAAAACTTAACTTCACACAACTTTACATTTGCTGTAAAATTTCCAGCAACGGTTCCAAAACGAACAACCATTCTAAAATAACAACGTGAAGAAGCATAGCACTTTATCCACCACTACATTGCTTACCTGACCCGAATTCTTTCGCGTCGTGTCGTGATTCTTCGTTCCGGCATCGAAAAACGATATCTCTCTCCCATGTACCAACCACCAATTTGTAATCCACTGCTGACGATAATTCATCTGTTCTACCGCTTACTTAACTCAGCTTAAAGGAATCTACCACCATTCATCGTAGTAACCATTATAGACCAGTTTCCATGATACTAATGCTTACATGTTGCGTAACAGTATCTCGGGTATTTGTCTTTCGTATACATATTTCAAGAACTAAAAAGCATATTTATTTCTAAGTCTGGTTAGCTGGAAGATTTGCAGCGGCCGTTACCTCCTTTGGAACTAGAGTTGGATCAAAATTCTCATATCATAAACTAAACTGCAGTAGTGAAACATAACCTACTCACATCGATCAAAGATTACCAGCCATTAGTGCAAAATTGGAGGAGTGTTTTTGGAACTGTATCTGTAATTGGACGTATGATTGTTCTTTTCAAACGATTCCAGAGAGAATGAAAGAGAGAACAGTATAACTCGAAAAGGAAAAGTGGAATACATATTAAACTTCGTATTTTAAGTCCAGCGTCTTCCCAGAATGGAACACAAAGGTTTTAAAGGAAATTATTCTACACAAAACTACTCTTTGTATGAAATAAGTTTCTTAAAAGCGGCTCTAAAGATTTTGATAAAAAGTCTGATGTTTAAGATACACGATTAACAAAATATACAGCTTGAGTTTTCTGAGAATAGCCTGCGAGTTCCTCTTTAAAAAGATATGTTGTGCAGTTTTTCTCTACCATAGTGTTTTTATGCACTTACCGCTCATGTTATCATATGTGGGAAGTTGAAATTCTCACGTTCCGTTGATTTTGTATTTTTACCCCAGAGTTTAATCAAATGTATATATAATAGTCTATTGATCGAGCGGGATGGCTCAGGCGGTAAAGTCTGTGGCCCGCATTCGGCAGGTTGCGGGTTAGATTACCGTGGCAGCGCACTCTGACATGGGCTTTCCCGTGGTTTCCGCATCTCACTTAGGCGAATGCTGGGGTGCATTAATCCCTTCTTCTCCACGGATTCCTTTCCCTCCATTTCTCATTTCCCTTCCTTGTCATCCTTCAAGTTTGTTGGTAGCGCGGTACGTTCCACCGATTGCGACAGATGGCACAGTTGCTTGCGCACTGGAACACTCTTCGCCCTGGCCCTCCCTGGAAGTTGCTGCCTCGTCGCCCTCTTCATGGGCAGAGGAAACACTTCGGTTGTGGGCCAGATGTCAATAACTGAAACTGTTAGGGACTTCTCTGCGTCTCTGGCCTTCGCTCTCTGACAGGCTTACTGTCTCACTTCACCTCATTCCTTCCCCCTGGGGGGTGGTAGTCGGCAATAAGCTCATGTCGGGGTCGCAGAGGGTCGAGGTGTCCCCCCGCGTTACACTCATACACACACAATCGTCTATTGATGTGTATATTCATTATTATTGCAGACATGCAATATAATTATAGTTGAAGTTTACCATTTAGATCCTGTGGCCTTTGATTCGCTTTACTTGTTAACATTTACCTACGATTTCATTCGTGTAGCAAACTGTTGACATTTAGACCTCAGTTGTTTACATGGTCAAAACTACCACACGTAACTGATCACCATTTCAGAGGCTAACGTGGCCGGTTGGTCTTGATAGCGTTTTTGATCAGTTGATAGTAATTAATTTTCACCTAAGTATTTCTATTATTGACTATATTCGAAAAAATCTGATGTGCTGCACTTGCATGACTTTCTCTACGCTTGTACTAACCATTCTTACAAACTCCTATTCCTATTATCTTCTTCGTGTTGAGATAAATCTTTTTACAAATTATCTTATTGCTTATTTCCTTGTAGGTGCAAGGGGAATATTGGAATACAGTAGGTTTTGTGTGATAGTCAAATCTTTTAAAGCTTTGAGATTCCGTTCTCTTTGCACACTTAACATATACAGAAATGAACAACGATGTTCCATTTCACGAAAGTTTAAAGTTTTCCGAAACTCACACACATAATAAGGGATATCTCCGAAATGGTTCACCCTACAAGAAAATTTATTTAGACATAAATTGTGTATTTTAGCAAGATCTACATTTTTTGTACAGTAAGATTTGGTCTATCTCTAACGGTTTACCAGTTATGCAAAAGTCGTCCAGAGTAAGTACGACTACAGGGGCTATAGCCAGAAAATTCAAGATATAAATTTAATTTGTCATAAAAATATCTCAAACATATGACATTTTAATCAAAATCGTTAGAGCCATTTTCAAGAAAATCAGAATTTTCGAAAAATTTTCCATGTAAAGGGTAGTTTAGGGTGAGGTTATTTTCTTCAAAATCTTCGTGTCACATCTTGAAAGACATTAAACTTAAATACCAACTTTGGTTTTTAACCGACTTTTCGTTTTTGAGTTATGCTGTCCACAGACTGACAGACTGACACACAGACACTGACACACACATTTTTCTAAAAATGTTTTTTGGTTCAGGGGGTCTCAAAACATATTTCCGGTGAAATCTTGACATCGATATTTTGGGTGGAATACAATACTTCCCCTACTTACCAAACGTAGTAGAGGAAGTAAACTAAGTGTGCAGACTTCACAGTAGCTGGACTTCGTCTCGTATTTTCAACTCCCTCTTTCCGCATTTACCGCACTTAAATCGCACGGTATTTCTGTATAATGTAAACCATAAGAGACACAAAAGATTACCACACAAACATGTAGATTACTTTATAATCCACAGTTAATTTCAAATGATGTTTTCACAGCATCAGCCATTTATAACGCAATCGTTGTTAGTCGTTTGATTTTTCAATATTTTTATAAATTTAAATGTTGCAACCATTCACTACGTCTTATAATGAAATAAAAATAGTATAGAATTTAAGGTCTCTCGTATAGCGATCCTCTTTTTAAATATTTGATATCCCTTCAGTCTTCTGAATGCTGCTTGTGCTTATAATTTGTGCAAACATTTACTTTGATTAACATGAAGTATACAGACAAAATAAGTAGTTGTGAGTATTGTTTGTAAAAAAGAGATCTGAAAAGAAATTATTGTGGTTAGAGAAATGCAACAGAGTATTCTCCACTTGAGGAAGGAGCAGTTGGTGTAGACGTCAAAACCAGACATATGAAACAGGGAATTATTCCTTACAGTGAAAGCAGGAATAATTTAAACCCAACTACTCCTCTAATTCCGTTTACCGCAGAACTTCAGTCATTGTTTAATGCACTTAAATGGGAGCGGCCCAAGTTGCAAAGTTAGCTGCTATTATTAATGTAATTGTTGGAAAGGGGAGGGGGCAAACTTGCTGCTGCCCCTTGTGTACTGAGGAGACACAAACAAGTTTGGGGGCCAGAAAGCTTTGAGCAAGTAACGTCCGGGAATCGCTTGCTACATCATCAAATTTAAATGGACTGTAGGTTACTAAATGCGCTATTTAAAACTGAGATTGCGCTTTCCAGATGTTTACAGAAATAGTTCAGGCAGCGAAGTGTACTTCCGCAAAATAAAGTTATATACATGTCGATACAGTTAAGCGAGGTTTGACGAAGTTACCAGAATATGGCAATAAAACTTGAAAACTAATTTTATTATAAATAAGGCATCTCTCAATACTTTATTACTTGCCGATGATCAGGTGGTTCTAGCTGATTCAGAAGACAACTTAAAATGTACCTTATTCAGTTTAAATACAATTGCTGCAGAATTTAACCTAACAATATCTACGGAAAAAACAAAGGAAATGCACCGTTAAGAGCAAAAATAGTAATAAATGGAACGCCAATAGAACAAGTGAACCATTTCAGTTATTTGGGATGCACGATCACATATAGATACATTAGTGATACAGAAATAAAACTCCCAAAATTCCAACAACTAAGGAACAATAAAAAGAACTTTATGTAAAAAGGTAAGAAAGCAGACCGTAATGAAGTTCTATGAAGTAATGACTATGCCACTGCTGTTATACGGATCAGAAATATGGATCTTGACCACACAACAGAAGCGGAGATTGGAAGCAGCTGAGATGAAACTTCTAAGACCAGTTTCAGGATATAACTTACTGGACCGTAGACGTAATGTCGATATCAGGGAGGAGCTGAATGTTATTATAGAAATAATACAAAAATATACGAACACATGATCATGATCATGTACTTAGAATGGAGACAACTCGCTTATCTAATATACAAATATATTTATACACCACATGGAAGAAGAAGCATAGGTCGACCAAGAAGTCGATGGCATGACCACTTCAATTAACGTATGGAACGGAACAGGCCATATGGCCTAAATCGTATTGTTCATGATGATGATGATGATGATGATGATGATACAAGAGGTCTTTGAACAAAATTAAGCGCTCCTGCACGCCCAATATAGAATGGGACGCTGAGAACAATAGCAGTTAAAGATTGTCCATAAGATGTGGGTGTATGTTGTATGTAAACGTAGTTTTTACTTTATCTCTCACCTTCCTTTAGTAACTAAACTAAACTGGTGTCATCAATTAAAGCTACCGGCCCTCCCTTTGTAAGACATTTTCTTATATACGAAATAAATAGAAATAATACAATAAATGTTACTCTATGCTAATGATATAATAATTCAAGAAACAATATTATTTACAGAAAAGTGTTTTTGAATTGGGGAATGTATTAAGAGAATATGGTCTTAAATATCAACTAATAAAACGAAAGTAATGGCCATTCAAGGAAAGTGCCCTCATAGATCCAAAATAGTAATAAATAATATAGTGCTGGAACAAGTAGACAATTTTAACTATTTAGGATGCAGTATATCATATCAGCATAGTCACGTCTTAAATAATAAAGTAAGTAAATTCCAGAATAGTTGCGGAATATTAGCAAGAATATTAAAAAGAGAAACAAGAAAAGAAACAAGGTTAAAATTTTGCAAAACAGTGGCGATTCCAACGTTAACATATGGTTGTGAAACATGGAGATAAAGAAAAAAGAATTAGATAAAATAAATGCAGTAGAAACGAGATACTTTAGAGCTATAAAAGGATGCACCATAATGGATGAAATAAAAAATAAAGAAATAAGAGAAGAACTAGGTATTTGTACAATAAATGTTAGAATAAATCAATATAGAGAAAGCTGGAGAAATCATTTACAAAGAATGGACAATACCCGATGCCCCAAAATGGCATACAATTACCAACCATATGGGAAGAAAGATGTTGGAAGACCAAGGACAAGGTGGAGAAAGATCTGAGGCGAGAACAGAAGTCTCCTAATCCATGAAGTGGTGGTGGTTTTGATGATGATGAGATAAATCACCGAATGTCAACAAAATAGTTCATTTTCTTACAGCTACGCATACGTGAATGAAAGTGCCAACAAATCCCCACACAATAACAATCGCTTCTACTCTTCTTCCCTGGATCATTGGATTTAACTTCACAGATCCTAAGGATATACTTTGGCGTGACTGCAACTGCCTCGCTCCTCTTCACATAAAAACATCTCTCGGCTATGCTTTGAGGCTTAGGGCGCTCAATATTCTCTCTCGCTCCGTTTTTCGTTCAGATGTTGGCAGCTCTTCGCGATAAACAGCACAGCCTCAAACTGCCCTCTCACGGTCAAAGCGTTTGGGAAACAAAAGTCAGCGCTTTAGGATACGCACCAAAGGTACCTCAACCTTTCAGAAGTGGTTTGCCATGTGTCAGCATTGAAATTCCCTATTCTCCATTACCAGGGAAACAAATGAATGGCTACTTTCACTTAAATTATGAAGTACCTACTTATACCGAATGTCTATATCTAATAAATGAAGGATATATTGGAGATAGTTATACATTATTGCAGATAAAATATGCGTTTCAGCACATATAAGGTTTTGCTGTTGAAGCTTTCATTCATCCCTTATACGAGTAGTTCCCCAATTCTGCAATTTTACGCGTAATTGATTCAGAAGGAAAGACACATCACAAGCCAGAAAATTCAAGATATTGTGACAAAATTGCAATTCGAAGAAACCTACTGACACCAGTGAGACATGACAAAATCCAGTCCGCTTATTTCTGCCTCACCTCCTTATATAAATGGGATTACGTCACACGGATCTTTCTCGATCTCCATAAACGCGCCGCCGATGACGTAGTTAGATCTTTCTCGAAGCCTCTGGAGTAAACCCCTTTCAAAAATTACAATTATACCATGTGAATATTTCTGCATTTTTCACCCAACTCAGATAAAATGGTTTAAAAGACAGCGCTCATTCAGGTAACCAAGCATTAGGTTTGTTTTCGAGTTTCCCTCTTTCGTATAAGATTGGGCATCACTGCTTTAGAGGCTAAACCGTGGCGTACTGGGTTGAAATTATGTATTTCGGTTCGCAGGCAGCGAACATACGTGGATTCGAGTCCAACGCAGGATTACAGATTCTTCTATCCATATGTAGGACCGGAGCCCATTTAGTATCGTGATACATATGAGGAGCTACGATAGGTAGCGATCTTAGATCACGAAAATCAGAATGCTACTAGGGGAAGCTTGGTGCTGGCCACATCTCGTATAGGCCTGTTCTGTCGTCCCATGAATTGTTCTTGTAACACACACTGGAGCAAAAAATCGATTACTTGTTTATGATCGTAATAGCCAAAAGGGTAGAGGTCTCCACACCATTTGGATTTTAGTAGTGCTTTCTGGGAGTTGAAGCTCCCCGGTTTAGAATCAAATATGCGAGCCTAAAATTTAGGATCTAACATCTCAAGGTTTATTCTTTTTCCCGTTGGTTTCGGTTTCCTGTTTTTATTCCATTTGCAGAATTTCTTTTCTTTGTCAAGCATCTGAGCCCATTTGGAAGGGGTAACACGGTCGTTTCACAAGACCTAGAGTTGCCATTATCCCACATGAGACCTGAGAGAAATTGCAGAGAAGTCGTCTCGAATATCTGCGACCCTTCACATCTGCCTGGTGTTGCTGATGCGGTGAGAGCTTTTACGACTGGTATACGTGCTTTTGTTAGCTACATCCTTTTTTGTTCCTGAAGCATAAAAGTTGGTTATTACTTCCTTACCAGCATATGTCACACTTAGTGGAATGATTAAAAAACAAATCGGAATCTTAAAACGTCGGCTATTGAACTTACTGCAGGATGTCAGAACTGCGCGAGATTCGTATTAGACACTCGTAATACCTGTCCTCCTTGGCGTATAAAACTTGCCGATCTTCTTTTTTTTTTTTTTTCGGCCATTTTCCTCTCGTGCAGTACCCTGTCGAATGTCTCCGAAGCTGATAAACAAGTGATTGCTGCTGCCCGCAAGCAGCTTTTTTCAGCTCTTTTACGACGTTGCTATTCCATGATCTCTGTTCATGTGCTAATTTTAGATTAAATATGATCTCCAGTCAATAACATTTATACAACCTAGCCTAAAAGATTGATCAGTACACTAAAAATTTAAAAGGTAGAGTCAGAAATGAAAAAGTTCAATGCCATAGCCGGGATTTGAACCTCGGATCTTCCACTCTATGCACGGCTACTTGTTAACCACTGCGCTACTGTGGAACATGCTGGCACAGTAATTGATTAATTTCTGATTCTATCTTTCAAAGTTTACCTGCACACAATGTGTTAGAACAATCACTTATCATTCATTGGCCCTATATGGGACACACAAACATTTTTGAATAGATAAACAGTCAGT
The DNA here is from genome assembly GCA_030765045.1 of Tenodera sinensis. Classification (NCBI taxonomy): domain Eukaryota; kingdom Metazoa; phylum Arthropoda; class Insecta; order Mantodea; family Mantidae; genus Tenodera; species Tenodera sinensis. The sequence continues at coordinate 59,010,761 of CM060971.1, read as the reverse complement.
TTTCTCTCCAAGGGGAGGTTCTCTAGAAAACAGCTCCCTCCATTCTTTCCTCTTCCACTTCACGTATTAAAAATCTAGTTAAATAGTGTGTATCCGCTTGTCCTTCCTATATCTTGAATTTTCTGTAAATAGCATATGAACTCTCCATTTCGAACAACTGACAAACCATTAGAAACAGACAAGAACCTAACACTGAAAATGAAGGTCCTAGTATGTATATTATGTCCAACACCTTTTTGCAGCGTTAGCAATTATTAGTTTTCGAAATATTTCAGCTTCAACAGTCACGGTGTGGCACCTGAAAACCATTCCATTTTTTTATTAGTAACCTTACTTGATTTACGATACTTGTATAAACAGTAGCGTTTTATTTTCCGTATCGTGCATGCAAGGACACACACATTTGTTAGGGTTATGCATAGCATTCCGTAAATTAAAAAGGGGGGGGGGGCGACAATGTAATTGATTAGAGCAGCAACATCCTCCTCTACTGCTTTCCTATTTAAGCAGATTGCATTCGACCCAAAAATTAGACATCCAGGTTTTACAGAAAATGCGTGTTTTGAGGTCTTATAAAACCAAGGAAAAAGTTTTTCTAAAAGGGGTCCATTTCTGTATAAGCATTTGAATAGCATAACTTAATAACTTAAACATGATATTGGTATTTAAGCCAAGGATGCAACACGAAGATTTCCGGAAGATCTTCCCACACCAAACTTCCATTACAAGATTTTTTTTTAATTTGCTCAAATAGCTAACAAAATTGGTTAAATATCTTTTGTTTAAGATATTGTGACTAATGAAAGTTCTGTTACTTTTAATGTCACTTTATTTCTTCTGAAAATGTATTACAAAATGCAGTTCTCTGTTTTAAGGTGAACACAATTTACAGTTCATGACCTTCCAACTGACAGCTGTTCTACTCTATCGTAACCTTGACACAAATCCTGATCACTCTCCGCACCTCGTTCCGACAGTTTTACTCACTCGCTCACAATTCTCAACCAACTTGACTGTCTGTACGACTTGCTTATGTATCCGAGAATAAGGTAGCGCCGATTTTTCTGGAGATACACGTTCTCTCGAAGCCCCTCCGGCAGTCGAAATTCTCGAACTGTCTGGAAACGCCTTTTTTCTTGAAACCGTTGCATAGCATAGTGGTGTGAGGTAGCTCAGTTCGACCGTCCTTTGAGGTGCGTAGCCGCCGTGATAATGTTTACGTTATTTATACCACTTATGCATTGAACATTATGCGAATAGCCTATGAAGCCCTCTTTATTCCGAATGGGTTCTTCTTATAGCTTGTAAACCATGAAAGAGAAAGAGAGAGAGAGAGAGTCCGCGTGTGGACAGTATAACCCAATAAACGAAAAGTAAGTTGAAAACCGGAGTTGGTATTTAAGTTTAATATATTTCAAGGATGCAAAACGAAGATTTCGAAGAAAATTCCTCCACCTTAAACTGCCCTTCACAGGGAAAAGTTTTCCAAAATTTTGACTTTCTTGAAAATGGCTAACGATTTTGATTAAATGCCACATGTTTAAGATATTTTTACGACAAATGAAACATATATTTTGGATTTTCTGGCTGTAGCCTATGTGGTGCTGTTTGCTCTGGATGACTTTTGAATAATTCTTGCACCGTAAGAGATAAACCAAATCAAAAATGTAGATCTTGTTAAAATGCACAGTTTATGTGCAAATGAATTTTTTGTAGAGTGAACCATTTCGGAAATATTCCTTGTTATTTGTGTGAGTTTTGGAATACTTAAATTCCGTCAAATGGAACATCGTTATTCGTTTTTTATATTTTAACCGTGCAAAGAGAACGTAATTTGAAAGTTTTAAAAGATTAGACTATCGCTCAAAGCCTACGGTATTGCCATATTGCCCTTGCACCTATAAGGAAATAGCAATGTGATTATTTCTGCAAGTATTTATCTCAACTAACACGAAGATAAGTAAAAAGAGTTTTATAACAATGGTTAGTACAAGATTAGAGAAAGCCATGTGAATGCAGCACATCAGATTTTTAGTATTGTTAACTTACGTACTATATTTTCTACTAAAATGTTAATAAAAACCTATTTGAAGTAATGAGATATTTAAAACACACATCTTTTGTATTTGCTCTCCTGTAAAATGTGTTAAGTATTGTATTCCACCAAAGTACGGATATTTTGCCTAAGTATTAGGGTCTCCTGAAACCAAAGTTGCGTGTGTGAGAGAGAGAGAGAGAGAGAGAGAGAGAGAGAGAGAGACAGACAGAGAGAGGGAGAGAGAGACATGTTGGATTTTCACACATACTTTGACTTGGCACAAGTCATATGTTCATACCGAAAGTAAATTTTGATATGATTAACGACCTTGAAAGCTTACTTGTGTTTTTTAATATCAGTACTGTAGGGTGAGCATACGAACGTTTCCACGAGATATTTGGATAAATTAGGACGAAACTGACCCTTCTTTCCTCTTCCTAAGTATGTATAAATTCATGCAACATTACCCAAATTCGACATTTCTCTGAAGAAGATTGTAACGCCCTTGAAACTTTGATCCTTTTAGTGCAACTGAAATGTTGATATAAAATTGTTTTAACAGGGTTTGCTTGTAATATTGAAACCCTCTCCTGAGTAAGAGAGAAAAGCCTCCACTGAGAAGCAACAGTTTGTGCTTTAAAAATCGATTCCCTGCCCAGCCACAGGCAACTCCATTCTGGTAAAGTTGCTACGGACGAATGGGTAACTGTCAATACAAGGGGAGAGGGAGTCCTGCATTGAATTTCAGTTTTACAATAGTAAACTGACGCATCATGACTTTGGTTGTGTTACTCAAATGGAGCTGCAGCCTTAAAAAAAGGGAAAAAAGATGATATCCCCAAACGTTTTAAAGTGTCCTGACTCGAACATTGCATGAGAACACCAATCGTGTGGCAGTGAGAACAGTTCATCTTTGCAGATGCAGAATAAAATATATGGTATAAGTGTGTCAAGTGCTTCGAAGAGAGAGGTGGAAAAAAAAAAAAAAAAAAAAAAAAAACAAACAAACAAACAAACGAAACGGTGCTTACATGCATTTAACACGTGTACTATAATTTTTGCTCGATGAGTATTTATGTATATCAATTGAATTTTATTGAGATGCTTGAAATATTTATAACGGTAAACTTTTTAAAAGGCAATTCGCCTAAATGAGTTGCTATTGTGACACAATATTTATAAATAGCTTTCTTCTCCGTGTCGCCATATTATCTTGAAGTTTTATATATATATATATATATATATATATATATATATATATATATATATATATATATATATATATATAATCTAGCGCTAGGGCATTGGCTTGCCGCCCAGCCGCTGCGTCCCCCACCTCTGCCCACTACAAGTGTCATTACCGGGGTGCAATGCTGGAGGGTGGGACGTGGTCAGCGCTCCGAGCCCTCCCGGCCAGTTATGCGGCCTTCGCGATCTGGGGCTGCTACTTCTCCATCAAGTAGCTCCTCAATTGGTCCCTCCGGGACCTAACGAGGCTGAGTGCACCCGGTGCCAGACCTCCCAGCGGGGTAAAATCGCCATGCTGGTACCAGGTATAGAACCCGGATCCTCCGTGCCAGAGGAAAGCTTGTAGTTTTATATCATGCTATAATTAAACTTAAATACCAACTTTGGTTTTTAACAGACTTTTCGTTTTTGAATTATGCTGTTCACATACACACAAACGTACACATACGCACACAGACCTTTTACTAAAAATGCTTGCTTTTTGTACTCAGAGGGTCTCAAAAACATATTACCGGTGAAATCTCGATATCAAAATTTTGGGTGGAATAGAATACTTCCTCTACTTAGTATTCGTAGTAGAGAAAGTAAAAAAGGGAGCAAATAGGAGAAAGGAATACATAAGTTAATGGGCAATGGGCAAACATAATAGCACATTCCTTTGAAGGGGCAAATTACATATTTTACGCTTGTCTGCTTTGTGGTGAGAATCGCAATTAAATCGTTCAAAAAGATCACTAATAGATAAGTCGCTGCTTCATGGAAATTAATCAAATAACTATGTATAAGCAAGTGCTCATTTCTCATCAATGTTTGAATCACTTATACATGGGTGAATAGCATAAAATGCATTTTTCCTGTTCGTAATAGCGTTTATGAGAAGAACCAAGCATTTCGATATGGGCATAGGAAATACCAGAGCTTGTATCAAAGTTGTCAAAAGTGCTTTTATTTGAGTGTGTAGGTACGACAGGCAGTTACGTGACCTCCATATACAAGCGCGGCGCTTCGCGGCGGCCTACCGCAGACCATGTAACCCAATACAATGCTACACGTGTGTAGAAACCATTTCTGACATACTTCGCCAGCTTCTTGACACGCAATGCCGTTTGTCTTGTTACTGACGTGTGTATGTGTGGTATGACGTAGCTAAGAAATGCATTTAACAAGCGCCTTTCTTCAACTTCGATCAATGATTATGGCCCATAAACTTACGGAAAAACAAAGTATATTACCGAGAAGAAGATGGACACAACAGTTTTAATATGAGATCAAAACAAGGCTAAATGGCTTAAACCTTATTGATGATGATGATGATGATGATGATGATCACCACCATCATGAAGTTTTGACCAAATGTTACTGGAAACTAACTGCAATTTCTCCTTTCTAGCCATTCATATTCCCCAAAATGTGACGTTTAAATGGACCAGTGCAATCGGGAGCTTATACTGGAAGAATTTATATTAAAGATTTCCACATTTTATAGTAATCTTTACCCTTATAACAATATGTATTTTAGGTTCTCATTTAAACAATGAAAATTATCACCTCACAATTTTAATATTAAAAACATGCAACATTTTAATGTATTTTAACACTGGAGGGTGGTATTGGATAGTCTTATTTTGTAGCACTTTATGTATAACGTCCATATTCGTGACTTTTTTTTTTTTTTTTTTTTTTCTGGACTTTATACAAATATCAGTTATAAAACAAATAGTCCCTCTCAAGGTCTGTACAGTTTACATGTGCCCAACATGACAATCACTACACTGTATCCCATCTTCACTGAAATTTTTCCCATAGATGATGCAGTGAGTAGGTTCATCTTCTGAGTTGTCATTAAAATGCTTTCTTTATAGTGCAAACTGATTTACTCTTGGCCTTATTCCTCCGTTCTTAGATTTCTATCCGTGCTCGCTTTTCTTCTATTTGTTCTTTGTATGGAATGGAAGTCAGAATTTTATTTCTAGAGCCATCACATGATTATATAGTTCATTTTCTTGCTCATCCGCAAATGTCCTATGAAGTATTCCTTTGTTTGAGATGTACGATTTTCGTGGAATCTCTTTTCCAGGTTCAAGAGCTTTAATTTGAATCCCTAAAATGCTTTTGGGAACTGATTTCTCAGTGGCCTCTCAAAATGCAATATTTTTACTCCTGACACTGCTGCCAATATATTTGTTTCTCCCCAAAGGCCCCATATCTTGCCCATTTTACCTAAAATAAACCGAAAAACAAATTAGGAAAATTATGAACCATAAAATGAACTGTCCGATACCACCCGCCAGTTTTGTGTCCGATATCAGTCGAACGATGTCTTAATGGATAAGGATTGACGTTACTTTTCAAAATAAATGCATTTTAAGTTCATGGTTTCTAAATCTAAAAATAATGAAGTTATTAATATGCATAAAATAAATCTTCAGTTATATTTGTTGACTATTCTGAGTAAACTTAAACTCCGATGAAATACGAAGGAAGGGCAAAATGGCGCTGTCACTGGAAATGCTGGCTCAGTTTATGCTGGTGAACTTTGTCCTTGCAACAATATGAAGGATACGTTAGTTGGCCGCTCGCTTCTGCCATTTATTCCCAAGGTTAGATACTACCATTGTCCGATACCTCCCGACATCCGATGTCTCTAAAACTTGATATTCCAACACTCTTTGTTTCGTTAAATTTCTTACCAGTTTAATATGTTTGTCATGATGGAGTTTCTGTCAATTCCTTTCAGATTTTCAAGTCCTTTGTACTTGAAAGAAAAGATCTAAAGAACAGATAAACGAAAAGAAAAATATTCCAAAGGAATTAAAACTGGGTTAAAGATGTGTATGTATGTCACTTAATTTATTCCAGTTCCTTAATCAGAGACACCTGAGCTGTTTGTTCCTTGTATGATGGATTTTTGATGACAGTTCAACCCCAATAGATACACAGAGAATTGTAAAATTAGGCTGCTGGGGATGTTTATCGCGTTCACATCACTAAATCCCCTTCTGGTTTCGTTTAACATTGTTAGGTGATGTTAAGATTCAGCAAAAATGGTTCAGCACTCTAAAACTTTCAGAAACCTTCACTGTTTTCAATCCCGATATACAAATCAACACTGCTTGAACTTTCTGGACAGAATTTTGCACATTTACTCGACAGAACCAGATGAAAATATGCACTTTTTGATTTGAATACGATTCCTCGTCTAGTTTATACGTAAATACATTATTATAGAAACAAGCCTTAAAATAAGATAAGTAGGTTATTGTAAATATTTGTAATACTTCATGACCATTTCAACGCCAGTATTCACATAGATCAACAACTGGCAAGAACCCTACTTGTTTACCTTCTGATTTAGAAACATTTCAAGTTCACGGAAAACGTGAATCAGAACGATGCTTAAGAAAGATTCATGGCCTCATATATTTCAATGCAAAGTCTGTGTAAACAATAAAACACGTCAGTGTATTTTCCTAGCAAACTTTGAGCAGCATTGGAAGGAGAAAAAAGAGTAAATACAGCTAAGACAGAGATAGACTACTTTGTTTCCCCTTTGTCTTACTTTCCATTTCACAGGCTTTTTCTTTCCTTGTAACGAAGTTTTGTTAGGTCCCTGCTTGCCGAATCAGTCTTTTCTTTCCTTACAAAGAAATAATAAGATTGCATTTGAGATTCTACTCCCCAGTCATATCTTAGGAAATGTGTAAGCGCCGCCTGCGGCTTATACAATCTGCATATATTCATTCTTCAGAATGCTGTTATACCTACTCCGTGTGTGACAAAAGAAATATTATCGGAGAGAACCTTCCAGCAGACTCCACGTTCTATAGAAGTAACAAACACCTTCGTTGATAACTTATTTCGCGAATGACGTAAAAGCAGTCGTCGTACCTTACTAAGGTATTTGATACCTTTTAGGAGCACATACAAGCTGTGTATATAGCTGTAGTGCGTGGTGACAATCTGTGGTATGGATACAATAATGTTGGTCAACAAAATAACTTGGTTTTACTTGTTTAGCCTATAAGCCATTCTATGCCGCAAGAATGCTTTACTAAAATGTCGCTCAGAAGCTGCGATATGTTTTAGTTCTCTAATGCTGGAATTTCCCTGCCAGTTCTTCGTTGCAAGAGTTTTCCATGAAGAGAAAGCCCAATTCAAAATTGCACACCCAACATAGTACTCTCTGGTGGTGGCGGCGGCGACTACTACTATTAGCATGTGTTATTATAGTATATTCATCTTAATATGAACAGTAGGTTTAATGAGCTATTACACACAAAAAAAAAAAAAAAAAAAAAAAAAGGCGCTAAGTGCACCACTCCAATAATTGTTACATTTCTGTATATTTAAAAACAAATGATCTGATTGTTGTTCACGGGGCAGGGCTAAGGGCCCTAAAGAGTGGGTATGCGCGTCAGCCATTTTGGTTCCAGAGCAAACAATCTATCTGTGTTATGAAGGAATCCAGCATCTACCTCAAGACTTTGCGAGGGAGTTTGTTTCACATTTTTCGGTGAATTACAAATAGTTCTAGATAACGATAAAAAGGCGAGTCAACCATCAGGACTATTAATTAAAAATAATTTAGGTATGGGATTATTAATAACTAGTTATTACAAGCGGTACATTTACGTTCGAATCTACTGGTGAATTCTTTTATTGTGGGCTCCTGCACCAGTTATATTGCTTTAAAGCTAACAAATTATTTGTAGATGTATACAAAACAAAAGTTTTTAAATTTATATATCATCAAACACCACATATTGGGATACAAATTGGAATTAATCACCTGTCATTAGAACAAATAGACAGGATTAAATTTCTGGACCTTCAAGTAGAGAAGTAGAGGTCACATTAAGTGCATCTTACCCAAACTCAGCTTGCCTGTTACACTATCCGAGCAGCTGTAAGTGTGAGTTCCATAGATACACTTAAATTAGTATACTATCCATACTTCAAAACTGTATCGCAGAATATGAATATTTCATGGGAACACAATATAAAGTAAACAAATATTCCTCACGCAAAAGGTTACAAGAATCATTTGCAACTCCCATAGCAGACACTCTTGCAAATATGTTTTTAGTAGAGTGAAAATATTAACTCTACCTTGCAAATATATATTCTCGGTCTTAAAATTCCTTGTATGCAATCGGGCCACATTTATAACAAACAATGAAATTCGTGAAATAAACACATAACTCCCATTATGCTAATGCAAGAAATCATAAAAATTTAATGCTCTTTCTAATGATCTTAAGGGAAAAGATGACGGTGTCAATGCCTTTTAAAATTTCTGCTAAAGAGTACCTATGGTCAAGATTATTTTATTCTATGCAAGTTTATCTAATATCATAACTCGTAAGTAGCATATGGCTGTCTTAGCGACAAACTATTGCCAATTACTTTTAACACCGCGCTAAGAAGACTATTATATTACCATCCCTAAAACAATGAAGGGAGCTACAGTTACATATAGTTTTATTTACCCTAGGTATTGAGGAAACAAACCAATTCATGGTGAAAACGCTGACAATTTTATTTCCTTTGAATATTTTCCAGGGCGGCGCCATGGCCGAGCGGTTACAGCGCTCGCCTACCACCTAAGCGGCCCTGGTTCGACCCCAGGCACCCGCATGTGGTAATCGTTGTGGACGAAGCGGCGTCAGGGCCGGCTTTCTCCGGATGCGCCACTCATTCCACCAATTGCTCCATTATCACCTTTCCAATCATCGATTTTGCCTGCATTTCATATCATCCTCTTCCTTACTATTATACTTGGTGCTTGGCTGACCACCTGCTTCCAGGTCTTCACTCTGTCCGGTCCAGAGGTTTCTCCCTGACAGACGTCTGGCACTAGGCACTGGCTTGTAAGTCCTAGGGGGTGTAAGTCCTACATAAGGAGAGGGTAATCAAGGAAATATTATTTTCCGCTCCTCCCTTCTTTCGTGATACCATCCCTACAGTATTGTTGCTGTAGTTTTAAAGTATAAACTTTAATATGTGCCAAGTTTGTTTGAAATAGGAGCTGTGATGTAGGAGCTTGTAACGAACAGACACACATACATGGACTACGTATGTGGATTTATTGAAACAAAACGTCTTAGAACTATTTTTAAAAGTCATCAAGGAGATCCGACGTCTTTGTTACTGTACGCTTTAACCGAATAAGCTACATGAGAACACGTGAGTAACCTGCTACATCAAATGTATACTCCATAGCAATATACTTTCCAACGGTTCTTGTGATGTATTATATGGATTTAAATCAGACATTTTTTGTTTGTTTCTCAAAGTTGTGCTCAAAGAAAGCTTGTTCTTGAATGTCCAAGGAAACAAACCACATCAAATTTTCATTAACGGTGTGTTTACAGTTCTTAAACTAAAATATGTTTAATTATTAATAGTGACGCTGTGAACTCAAATAATGTTAGTTGTAAAGTTATACTAAACTATTTCTGTAATGTTGGTACACCAAGTGAAGTGAAGAGAAGAGAAAAAAATCTGATGTGTTGCACTCACATGACTTTCTCTACCCTTGTACTAACCATTTTACAAACTCGTATCGCTATATCTTCTTCGTGTTAGTTAAGATAAACATTTGTACAAATTACCTTAATGCTTATTTCCTTGTAGGTGCAAGGGGAATGTTAGAATACAGTGGGCTTTGTGCTATAGTCAAATGTTTTAAGGCTTTGAGATTCTGTTATCTTTGCACACTTAACATATAAAAAAATGAACAACAATGATCCATTTCATAAAAGTTATGTTTTCTGAAACTCACACACATAGCAAGGAATATCTCCAAAATGGTTCACCTTACAAGAAAATTTATTCAGACATAAATAGTGTATTTTAGCAAGATCCACATTTTTGTATAGTAAGATTTGGTCTATCTCTAACGGTTTACCAGTTATGCAAAAGTCGTCCAGAGTAAATACGGCTACAGGGGCTATAGCCAGAAAATTCAAGATATACATTTCATTTGTCATAAAAATATCTCAAACATATGACATTTTAATAAAAATCGTTAGCCATTTTCAAGAAAATCTAAATTTTTGAACAATTTTCCACGTAAAGGATAGTTTAGGTTGGAGCTATTTTCTTCAAAATCTTCGTGTCGCACCCTTGAAAGACATTAAACGTAAATACCAAGTTTGTTTTTAACCGACTTTTCGTTTTTGAGTTATGCTGTCTACAGATACACTGACACACAGACACACACACGGACCTTTTTCCAAAAATGTTTTTTTTTATTCAGGGGGTCTCAAAACATATTTCCGGTGGAATACAATACTTCCCCTACTTACCAGTAGAGAAAGTAAAACAAACATGGACGGAACACTGCCACCTGTACTTCAGAGCGGCAGCATGGAACCAAAGTGGCGGACGCGCATAAGTGCGCCCTAGACAGGGCTGCGCTGTAAGAGCTAACAGGCTTCTGTTCCATAAAAATAATACAAGTGCGCATGCCTATTCGCTTCATTCAGGTTTATAGATACATCGCTGGGCAACGACGATAGATTACGATGACTACTACTATCTGATTACACGGTCACTTGTGGTTTGAAACTTAAACTTAATAGTCAGCTGAAGGCATCAGAATAATCTGTTTACTACCATACGTATTCTGTATTCAATTCGCAACATTGTTGCCTTGCTTGCGGTGTAACATAGAACTTTCTTTCATTCATTTCAAAGTGCACTTCACTTGAGAACTGAATACTGAAGTCATCTATTGAATTTTTATCCCAGAATACTAAACAGAAAGGGAGAAAAGAAAGAAAAAGAATGGATGACAGTTAATGGGCCGAACGGTTAACTGAGTGAGGGTAATCAAGGTTTTACTGCTTAATAAAACCACTGACAGGGGCAGTGCAGCTCGTTAAGGGATGGATTCCAGAACAGAAGGACTAGGGTTCAAATCTTGATAGAATTTGTCTTCGTAGTCTAAGGTCTTTTACAGTTATTTTCAAATGTATTTGTTTTTTACTTTTTGGGCCTTCTATTAGTTAACGATCGGGCATAACAGCAGTTAATGGAAGAGGGTAAACATAGCGCGAGGGTTTATAGCTGGAACAGGATGTCGTTTAACGACGCGGTCAGTTGCCAGGATCATATCAGCCCCGACGGTGTGACGGAATGTCGTCCAGCAGAAGTTTTTACGTGCCAGGAAATGTAGTGACATGGGGCTGTCGCTCATACACTTTGAAACTATCGGTCTTGACCGGGTTTGAACCCTCTACGTTGGGATCAGCAGACCAGCGCCTAACCAACTGAACCATCCATACCGACTGATGATGCACAACATGGTAAATTTGAAACCATGGCATTGTCGGTAGGTCTTCTTGAATGGTAATATGTTTGCTATTTGTAGCTTTCAGCGTTCGTAAAAGTTGGTTCATCACTCCAACACTGAAGCTTAGCTAAGAAAAAGAAAGAATGAAAGAAAAGAATATACTTATGGAAAGTCTGATGCTAAGGAATTCTCCATGTGTATACTCTGTTTAAGTTAATTTGTTGAGCCTCAGCTGTAGCATTACTCAAAATACGAGCATCGTCAAAAGACCGGCATGGATCAGCCTTCCGTGATGGATATTCTTAGCCTGTGCAACACACTTCTAGCATCCTTTTAAATGTAAGTGTTTGGAAAGCGCAGGGAAACTCCGTAGCAGAGAACAATTTGGATGTCTGAACAAGCTTTTCCTAAGTAAACATCGGGGAGGTACCATAAACTTAGGTCCGTAACGTTTCCTTCCCAATTTTACGTCACAATTATCATTTCACATGCCATATGTAGTTATCAGCGGTATGCAACAACAATAACAACAATGATAATTAATTGTACAGTCCTTAGAGTTGGAACTTGGTATTTTAGTAACGGGAGAGCATATTTGTTCCATCATAAGTATTTTTACCACTTGCTATAGAAATTAAATCTCGTTCCAATGCAACGCTTAACTACATACACAGCCTAATGTGTATGAATGTACTCCTTATTGCGCCCTTATCAGTGAATCGGAGGTGGACAAAAGACACGGTTAATCAAGGCTCATTAGGGCCGTTAATTGGTCACTTTATCTCCACAGGCCCTCGTTAGCCTCCTGTAGAGGTGAGAAACATGCAATTACCTCACATTTAATGAACACGCCAGAGAAGAGCGTCTGCTTCCTTGAGGGTGGCACAACTTCTAACAGGCTTTTATGGGCCTCTCTATCTTTATAACAGAGAGCACTTGAGGACCCACTTACATACTTAGGTCTTTCTTCATTGCAGTTCAAGCCAGTGCATATGTTATTGTGAGTCACTTAGAAGTGATTTGGTACATGCAGCTGTACTCTACCAACCGCACTTTAAACTCCAGGTTTCAGAGTTATTGGGCCAATGGATCACAGAAATTGAAATTCAGCTTTTAACTACTAGGCTAATATGGGCACTACAAGTAACTTTAAAGATCTGGACAGAAAAAATAGAAAGTTACATAAAAGATAAACAGAAAAAATGTGAAACATATGTACTTGAACAGTCCCACACAAGACAATCGGGAAGAATACAAAAAAGTCAGAAGTGTAGCAATTATAAACACACACACACACACACACACAGACAGAGTCTTGGGAAAGGTTCTTTGGATATATTGAACATGATTAGTATGTTAGACAGTCACTGACCTATAAAGTGATAAAACACTTAATGAGAATGAAAGAGAAAACATCCAAATAAATGCTAGAGATAAGCAAACCTGGATAGAAATAATGCAAAAACCTATGGTATAATGAGGAAGAACCGAAATGATAGACAAGTATGCTTGGAAAGAAGTGGATGGTCTTATTATAGAAGAATTATTGGAACTTTTAAAAGAATAAAAAAGTTCTTGGTCTTAATGGAATAAACACAGAAATAATAAAATATGCAGGACATTATTTCACCTGTATAATATGTGCTGGAAACTCGGACAAATTCCAAAAGAATGGCACCTGCCAAAAGTCTTTATAAGAAAGGTGATAGAACAAACCCAAATAATTAGAAGCATAAACCTATTATATACCACTTACAAGATATATACAAGAATATTCACATGAAAGATTAAAAATAATAGCTGACCACTTAATATTAGGGGAGCAAGTAGGATTCAGGAAAGGAAGGTTATGTATGGATGTAATTTGCACATTCAAAAGAATAAAAGAAGAAAGAAGAGAATTTAACGGAAATACCCATTTAGCCGTTATAGGTATGGAGTGAGTGAGTTAGTTGTGTTAAAGGCCCGTCGACAACTAGGTCATTAGGGCCCGTTGTAGATATTGAAAAGGTCTTTGACAGTATAGATAGAAAATTATTATGGGAAATACTTTTAAGGAGAGGATATCCAAAGCATAGTATCTCGCCGACACTTTAATATTTATATTGGCATGTTCAGGACATGAAAATCTTACGTTGATCCAGGAATATATTTAAATAGCAGTACCTTCTTAAACTCCGTTTTATATGCCAATGATATAGTAATCACCCAAGACAGTGAAGATAAATTACAAATCAACTTACGTCTTAAATGAAATAGCAAAAGAACATGGTTTTAAAATTGCAACTCAAAAAGCCCAAACAGTGCGCAACATTTAAAGGAAAACAACCAGTAACGAATAAAATAGTAATTCGGCATGAAAGACCGCTTAATTTTGCTCAGAGGCTTCTATCAGACTTGAGGTTCTTTTAAATCTCTGTGACGAGGGATCACCGGCTTTCCTTCCCTTCGAAAGAAGCCATTGCTAAGGATTTGTACGCCCGAAAAAAATCCATCGCCTTCCGTCAGACTTGAACCCGCGACATCGGGAACCAGAAGCTAGTGTGGTCCTCCTAGACCACAAAGGACGTCGTGGACCACAAATGGACCAATACGAAGCATACTAAATTTAATATGTTTCCAAAGTTTTATTAGCCTTTGGTATTCTATGTTCTTTCTTTTATTTACTAAATATTTGGTATTTATTCTTCACCAGATTAAGCACGAATTAAAATCGCAAAACACTAAAGTAATATTGCCTCCTAATCACTTGAACTATGAAACTGCATTAAACACCAATTTGCAATCATTGGTTAAGAAAAGCTTAAAAATAAGGTACTCAAGCAACAATAAAGCATTTAATTTTTTAACCTTATGTTTATTTTTTATTTATTTATTTTATTTATTTTATTTATTTTATTTATTTGTCTATTTATCTATTTATTTATCTATTTATTTATCTATTTATTTATCTATTTATTGATCTATTTATTGATTTATTTATTTATTTATTTATTTATTTATTTATTTATTTATTTATTTATTTATTTATTTATTTATTTATTTATTTATTTATTTATTTATTTATTTATTTATTTATTTATTTATTTATTTATTTATTTATTTATTTATTTATTTATTTATTTATTTATTTATTTATTTATTTATTTATTTATTTATTTATTTATTTATTTATTTATTTATTTATTTATTTATTTATTTATTTATTTATTTATTTATTTATTTATTTATTTGTATCTAACACCATGCCCCATAAAATAATACGTTACATGGTTTGTAGAAACATAGCAATTCAATTAGTGCAAAATTAATATTGGTGTGTGCATGTATTTACATATTCGGCCAACATTCTATAAGTAGAAATCAAACATAAATTTAATTAGTCATATTTGATTGATACAAATATTATTACAATAGCATTTATTGAACAGTGTTTGTATAACTTTCAAATTCTATTTTTTAAACAAATTAAATGAATATATACACATTTATTGAGTATCTTTTATTTTTGTGCTTACGATGTTCAAAATAATCAATACTCTTTAACGAAATGCTGAAAAGATCCCATGTATTTTTTAGTTATTTCATTATGATCATTAATAGGCAAATTTCTAACAGCTTTAACTTGAAGTGTGCTGCCTTATCCTTCTAAAACTGAGCGTTCCCACAGAAGTTGATCCACTGTTTGATCTCCGCTATCACAAGGACATCCTGGGTTTTCCAAAATCCTGAGTCTGTAAAACTACGATCTCAAGTTCCCGCGTTCATTTAACCTGGTTATTAATTTGCTGTAATTGGAATATTGATCTCCGTTTTTTGTCACTGACGGTAATCGTCCCATTTGTTGTCTGAACATAACCTTTCACATTTTTCAATACGTTTCCTTTCTGCGTGAGAGCGAATCAGAAAATCTTTGCCCATATATACCGGGAGAACAAAAGCTTACGAACCGGCTGCGCGGTGTTTTGCCTGTCCGCATACTTAACGGGAGACGGCAACGAGCGCTATCACAAAAAAGAAAAAAGTGCCGATGAAACCATAGAACATTTTCTAAACTACTTTTAAGGGCTTCACTTACCAATTTATGAAAGAAGATGCTGAAACTGACCATCGTTCCTGTCCATGCATTTTGGTACCTCTTTAGGAAACTATCCATCACTCGCCATAGTTCAGTTGAGAAATGCTAGCGAATTCCTAGCGGATATTTTGTTTTAATTCTTCCAGGATGTGTGGGTTTATTTTGGACACTTTGTTTTAAGTTACCCCAGAGATAGAAATCGCTTATTGGAGCTCTGAGAAACACTTCTCCGCTAATGGCACGCCATATACCAATGTTTTTCGTCATGAAGGGGTATTTCATGTACAATATTAGGAGTTATAGACCAATTTTTTTTAGGTCAACAGTTGACACCCGTACATACCTGAATACAATTTTGCCCCCACCCCTCTTTTTAGAGAATTAACAGATAGGGAACGTGATTTTGCCATTTTTTCAATAAGATTGCAACAGCTCATACGGCCAAAGTTTCGATGAGAACAATAAAATTGAAAGTGTTTCGGACAGAATTATTAGCAGAGATTTGTGGTCCCCAACTTAGACCCCTGCGATTTCTATCTCTGGGGTAACGACATAAAGTGTACAATACAAAACCCCACCTCTAGCGCACCTTCGAGACTCTCTGAAGCTGCTTGACAGACTTGCAGAGATCTTAGCGGACGACATAACAGCGGTTGATAGAGTTTTTAAGTTTTTAGCAGACTGCAACATGAGTTTGAGGACTTGAAACTTTATATATCTCTTGTTTATGCTTTTTGACATACTCATCACCTTGTTTTATATCTGGCTATTACCACTCTGTCTTTTATATTTATGTAATTAACTTCGTTTTTACTAGTAATGTTATTTTTTATTGAAGTTAGGCTTTTGCCACGAAATACTTTCTAAGGGCGCTGATGATCTTGCAGTTGGGCGCCCTTAAACCTACATCTCCTGCTCTTCCTCCACAAACCCCTACAACCGGAAGAATTAAAACACAACGTCCACCAGGAAATTGCCAGCACTTCTCAAGTGAACTATGGGGAGTGATACAATTTTCTAAAGAGGTACCAAAAATGCGTGGACAACGACGGTGGCCAGTTTCAGCATCTTCTTTAATAATATTAGTAAGTAAAGCCTTTAAAAGTGGTTTTAAAAATGTTGTATGGTTTCACTCGCGCCTTTCTATGATAGCGGCAGACGGCAACGAGCGCCAGGGTGCGGAAAGGCAAAACACCGCGCAGCCGGTTTCCAAGTTTCTTTGTTGTTTTGGCTGTTGATAGGAAGTCAACATATCCATTCCCAGTGGTGGATCTTCCTTGGACCGGACCCACCTCATCCGCCGCTAGCTGTGCGTCACACGTCCGCGGCGTACAGCAACAAAGTGCGATTCATTTTCTATGGAGTAAGAAACGAACGCCCACTCTTTGTAGAGTGAACCATTTCGAATATATTTCTTGTTATTTGTGTGAGTTTTGTTAAACAAACTTTTTTTTTTATTTTATTTTGTTAGTCATGCAAAGAAAACGGAGTTTGAAAACTTCAAAAGATTTGGCTATAGCTCGAGGCCTACTGTATTCCTATATTTCCCTTGCACTTACAAGGAAATAGGCATTAAGATAATTTCAGCAAATGTTTGTCTCAACTAACACGAAGAAGATACAGAAATAAGAGTTTGTAAAAATGGTTAGTACAAGAGTAGAGAAAGTCATGTGAGAGCAATACATCAGATTTTTTAAATTAGATTTGTTATTACACCCCTGACTGTGATGTTTACAGCTCCTGTTTACCTGTCAGCCCCTTTCCCTCACCACACTATCCATATATACTCGCAGCGCGCACACATTGCAAGCAAAAGAACATTTGTTCTAGTTCTACTCATAATGGAACAAAAACAGCATGGTGAGGAGATTTCAATCGAGTGTACATACTAGGACACAAATGAAATAGAAAAAAGAATAGGTATATGGTAAAGGAAGGTGAGTACGCAAATAAGTTCATGTATCAAGTTGCTTAAGCACATGGTACAGAAAGGTGACTGTGTAATTATGGCCAACTGTCCAGTATACATTCAGTATGTACACACTCGAAAGACAGCTAGCAGTTGCGTGATTTTAAGCCCATAATCCGCCAAAATACCTCACTAGAAACACAAGAGATGACTGCGGAACTAAGGTCATTTTTTACACCTACACTGGTTCCGACACATTAACGAAATTAGTTATCTTAGCTCTACGAGGTAAAAGTTAAAGTGATTTCTTCAAAATGGGGGAGACATTCAAACAATAGATGGTAAAATTAAGATATACCGTTAAAACTTCTTAGAATATCGGAAGGAACGTTTACATTAGCTGGTAAAGAGTTCAGAATTTCCACTGTAGAACCGTGGCTTTATAGGTTGGCCACTTTCTAGGAACAGCTTTAGACACAATTGTTGTAGATTGATTTAACAGAACTGTGTTGAAAACTGCCAGGTCTACTACCTCTGCCGCGTGGTGGTCAGCATGCTAGTCTCAGACTTGAGGGCAAACTAAAAACCAGCCCATATCGTCGCCGAATCAATTGTTCCCAAGTCAAAACCGGTGATAAAATCTCAGATGTTGAAGGAGGAATAAAATTGTGGGGAAATATAACCTTGCTTCTCTCCTAATTAATCACAACCTAGAGTAGGAGCAAAAAGAGTTTAATGAACTGAGAAGGGCTGCAAAATGTGAGAACGAATGAGCACATGGGTCAAATGTAATCAACCTCTTTTGATCATGACTACGAGCAGAAACCGTAGATTCTATAATGCGAAGAGTAGAATAGTATATTATTGTGAACATCCACCTACAAAAGAGCGTAGATAAAGAGATGTGCAAATCATAACATGGTATTCTCTATAGAATTTCATCAGATGAGCAGCTCCATGGGTTTGTCAGTCATGCCATGGTATGTCAAAAATGAAACAGCCCGACAGCGGGAATATGTGATCCTTGCTTCTGTCATTAAATTAAATGTTGACAACGTGCTTCAGTCCTAAGCTGATAACAAGATGGGATACAAGAAGCTTTGAAATACAAGTATGTTTGAGAATTAAGGTATTCACAATTCTTCTGGATGTATTAATTTAAGCAGATGCGTTGCACTCACATGACTTTACTGTTGTACCAACTATTTTTACGAACAGTTATTCCTCTATCTTCTTAGTCCAGATAAACTTTGCAGAAATTAACCTTTTGCTCATTTCTTCTAGGTACAAGGAAAATGTGGGAATATAGTAGACTTTGAGTGGTGGTCAAATCTTATAAAGCTTTGAGATACTATCGTTTCTGCACTGCTAAGATATAAAAGAACGAATAACGATCTTCTATTTGACGAAAGTTTAAGCATTTCACAACTGACACAAATATCAAGGAATATCTGTGAAATGGTTCACTCTACAAAAAAATTTATTTTGACATAAATTGTGTGTTTTAGCAATATCTACATTCTTTATATAGTAAACAAAGACCAGACCAACCGTCATACGTCCACACATGCTAAGCGTGTGAAACCAAATGGCTCCGTATCAGTCGTCGCCGAGAGTAGCAGAGTACTATGGTCACACCACTGAGAATGTTCGACACAGCTTCGAACGAAACGTCTGGAAGGAGATTTTCCACTAGACCACGGCCCACAAGCCCGGATAATCACTGTGTATTCTAATAAAAAATATTGTTTATAAAGGGTAATTTACGGAGCTGAAACATTTTGAAAAACTTTGTGTCGCTTCTTGGGAGAATTCTGAGCTTAGATATGACGTTAGTTACACAAATTTGCGTTTCTCGAGTTATGAGTAAGTAGGTGATGCAGTAAAAACTAAACTTCAATATGAAAATGACAATTTGCAATCACGGTAAATTGTGCTAATTGTGCACAGAACCGTGTCAATTCTGAAAGTTAGGAAAACTTGTTCATCTTGATCTTGATGGGGAAAGCAGAGCGAGCTTTCTGCAAGGCTGTCTGCACAACAGGTCAGGTACTCACGGTGTAAACATATGGAAACATACCAGATGGTCTATACTAACAGACGTTGTTCATTTCGTGGCGTAGTTACAAAAACCTACACATAAATTATTTGATGGGTTAGTGGGAAAACTCTTAGAAGGGGGAAAAAAACTAACACGGTGTTGTGGATACAGGGGCACAAATTGTCAGAAAAACGCTTGGCTGTATCTTGCAAGGCCATGAGGCCTTTATTCATTGTTTTACAGAACATTTAAATGATACCTTAACTTAAAAAGTGCAGTGCTCTGCAGCAGACGTAACCTTTTATTAAGGTTCTGAAACAATTTTCACTTCATATAAATATATTGTTTAATGCTGAACGAATGGGATGTCTTCCCACGGGTATAGATGTTATTCTGAGTAAACCAACATAAAAAGTAGTAGGAATAGAACTGTTTGAAAGCACGACTCTACAGTCATTGAAATTAGAGATAATCAGTGTTTTCTTTGTCTAGTACTGTTATCAGGAATTCCCATTGAGGTTGGCACAAAGCCTGTGTGCAGGAGACAGATAATATTATTCATGGCAGTGGATATGATTGTTTTATCTGCCGAGATTGGCTTATCAGCCCCGCTCTGATGCAGGCGCAATAACTGAGACAGGGAATCCTGCTTCAGGCGCAACTATCCGTGGCAGATAACGTGAACAATTATACCAGATCCTGGTCAAATTGAAATATACACTTCGGGATATCAAAAATTGCCTAATACTTGAATCTTACAGTGCTTATTAGAAGTTCGATAGTTATTTTTATAAAACTAACTTTGTGGGCCATTATCATTAATTTCTTTGAATTCAAACCGTAGCCTGTTACTTTCCGCCAATCTTCTACCGGGAGAGCAAAAAACGCGCTGTGTTTTGCCCGTCGGCAGCCTCGAAGCTTGTTGCCGTCTGCCGCTATCATATAAGGCGCGGATGAAACCATACATTTTTAAAACTACTTTTAAAGGCTTTACTTATCAATATTTTGAAAGGAGATGCTGAAACTGGCCACCGTTGTTGTCCATACATTTTTATTAGCTCTTTAGGAAACTATCCACCACTCGCCGTAGCTCACGTCAGGGTTGCCAACTTAAAAATTATCGTACCGGCCACACAGAATTATAGATTTGGATCCAAAATTATCGTACATCGTAAATCAAATCCTACAACAATGAGAATATCAGCACAACACTTGTGAAAATGTAATATTATTGATATTTATGGTACCCACTTACAAGATTAATGATCTCAACCAGTATTACAACTTTAGCACTTATGTTTCTCGCACTATTCATCTGAAAGTTTATCATCTTCCTCAACTGTTGCAGCATTATGCAAATTTCTTGCTGAGATAAACGTTAACGTCTTCTCGGTAACTTGCAGATTTTCGGACCCACCACATTCTTTCATAAGCTGAGACGACAGAATAAGTCAATTTACCGTATCTAGCATCAATCTGTTTCTAATTTTGGTTTTTATTAAGCCCAGTTTAGAAAAGCCCAGTTTAGAAAAAAGTCTTCCACAAGTAGCGTTTCTGTAGGGCAACAAAATCACCGCCAGTTCTTTGAAATCAGTATTTCCACCAAGGTAACACACGTGTTTAACAGCACTCCAGAAACTGTCGGGTTCATGCAAGTTCTTTATTTCACACGGAATATCGCTTATTCTTAGTTTTCCCCATTGATCATCAATTTTCTTAACAGCGCCTTCTTCATTGAGATTACCAGATCTGGGCACACTGGCAACAAGAGGATAAAGCGTAGAAGGATTAGTAGGATATGGAATCCTCTTACAGGGGTGGAGGCAGGCCATGAGGGCGAAAGTAGTGTCGCTGTTTGTAATTAATTTTATTTCGCTGGTGTAACAAA
Organism: Tenodera sinensis; assembly: GCA_030765045.1. Lineage (NCBI taxonomy): Eukaryota > Metazoa > Arthropoda > Insecta > Mantodea > Mantidae > Tenodera > Tenodera sinensis. The sequence goes on along the minus strand of CM060971.1, from coordinate 58,989,260 downwards.
GTAGTGAAAGTGATATTTCGCCGGTATCGAACTATCAACATTCAAATTATCGCACACCCCATAATTATCGTACGGGTTGGCAACCCTAGCTCACGTTGAGAAATGCTAGAAATTTCCTAGCCGATATTTTGTTTTAATTTTTCCAGGATGTGCGGGTTTATCTTGTACACTTTGTTTTAAGCTACCCCAGAGATAGAAATCACTTATTGGAGATCTGAGAAACCTTTCTCCGCTAATGGCACACCATACACCAATATTTTTCGTCATGAAGGGGTACTTCATGTGCAATATTAGGTGTTATAGACCAATTTTTTTTAGGTCGCCCGGACATACCTGAATTAACAGACAGGGATCGTGATTTTGCCTTTTTTCAATAAGACTGCAACAGCTCATAGGCCAATGTTTCGATGAGTACAATAAAATTGAACGTGTGTTTCAGGACAGAATTATTAGTAGAGATTTGTGGTCTCCCGACCTTACCTCCTGCAATTTCTATCTGGGGTAACGACATAAAGTGTACAAGACAAACCCACACACCCTGGAAGAATTAAAATAAAATATCCGCCAGGAAATTGCCAGTATTTCTCAACGTGAACAACGGCCAGTGATGGATAGTTTCCTAAAGAGGTGCCAAACTGTATGGACAACGACGGTGGCCATTTTCAGCATCTCTTTTCATAAAGTTGGTAAGAAGAGCTTTTAAAAGTAGTTTTAAAAATGCATGGTTTCATCCACGCATTTCTATAATAGGGGCAGACGACAACGAGTGCAAGGTTATAAGTTTCATAATTATTTTGATTAAAAAATGGTAACGCTTGTTACGGAAATAGTTTATATATACTCCCAATACATTTAAATACCAGAAAATTAAATGTCGAGTTACGCTCCACATTTTATTACAGTAAATCAACTATATATAAATGCTTCAAAGCTCTGCACTTATAAACGTGGTCTCTGAGACTTAAGATTTAAATTACAATAATCCCTATCACCATAACCGTGAGAAATAAGTACTGACTACCTATATTTACTAGTTCATCTTTAGGAATGCATTATTTGGCAAGTTATTAGCCAAATGCGAAATTATATGTGAGTAGTGACGATGAGATGACCTGCTAGGCCAGTTGAGCCATCTTCGGTCAAGTGGGTCAGTTTCATAGTGACCATGGACCTCTGTCAGGTGGGCTCCATTGCAACGTTTCACTGTGGTTTATTTCCCAGTCCCAACTGTCTCGCGCCCTTTCCGTCAAACAAACAAGCACTCTAGATTCTGCGCAACCAATTGAATACTTTCATGCATTTCGCTCCCCGCGACTACACACTTAAAACTGCCCTATAATATAGATTTGTGCTCTCATTGAAAAAGAAGTGGTTTTCTGTATTTTTTTAATCCAGAAACTTATTTTGTACTCAAAATATTGTAACCAATGACAGATCCAGTTAGTCTTTGTGTCACTTTATTTCCTTTAAAAATTGATTCACAGTTCACAACTCGTGACCTTAAAACTCAGAGCGGTGCTGTTCTATCGTAACCTTGACACTAAACCTACACAATTCTTAACTATTCAAACTGGCTTGGAAATGACTTCTCTGACCGTGCCCAAAGGCTTACCTATACTGCATGCGAGAATTAGATATCGTCTACTCTTCTGTGAGTGGACGTTTCGGAAGCTTCTCATAACGAGCCGGGCACGCGAAACTTCTTGAACTGTGGAAATGACCTTTGTTCTTTACGCACCATTGTCACGTAGTGGTGTGAGGTAGCTCACCTTGAGCATGCTTTGATGTGCACGTCTGCCGTGACACTAATATTTCAATATGCCTAGTAACATATTACATGACCTATAACTTTCCTTCAATTGGACACTGAGCTTTGCCTACTTTCTGTTTATTACTTCTTAAATTATTGTACTTAGTGTCAGTTTTGTGGCAACAAAGGAGCACGGAAATGTCAGATGTTTCAACCTGTCAGTCTTGCTTATAAGGTAAACAATATCGGTTTCTTCGGGTTCTCAACATTCTTATTTCTACAGTATAGGACTCAAATGGATTTCGGAAAGGAAAGCAACAATTTCACTAATGTGTGAACTACAAGGCTCTTGAACGTTTATTTCCCTCTTGGCATGGTTTTACATGTCATATCCTAAATTAAAGTATTACATATGTGATTTCATAATCTTTATAGTCATTCATATGTTTTATATACATTGCCGCACCATAGTACAAGTAAAATTAAACTCAGAACGTTATGTGACTAATTTCAAAAACTTACACCATACACATAAGATAAGTAAAGGTAGCGGAAGTCCAATTAACTGTTATTAGTAGAATTTACTCGTGTTAACCACACATTTTTTACAGATAATTTGGAACATAAAAAGCAATTTTAGCTTTTCCTGCTATGTAAAAATATATATAAATTTCTCACAAAGTATACATTTGCTTTATGACGAGGCAAGTAGGATATACAATTCGAATTTGGTGGTCAGAAGAGCTGGTTTCCTATTTCGAAAGAGTTTCTAGAGAATATAGGAAGTGATTATAGTTCAAAGTTATAATGAACAACATTTCGCAATACTAGAAACGTGACTATGATCAATCAGTCATCAACAAAACACACAAATACGAGTACCTAACTAGGAAAGCCTTGGCTTGGACTGGGACTGGACGAGAGGATGGGAAATTCAGGTATTTTATATCCGCTTCGTGAAATCCCTGATTAAAACGTCAAAGGGCGCTATAAGCGTTGATACGAACAAATTGTTTTCGATTGTGAATTTTCTTTATGAATAAAAGCATTAAATACGTAAATAGGAATGCTACTTGCAGTCTTGATTTTCTTTTCAACAGTTATTTCATTCTGTATCCTGTTGTGACAAAGCTTTACAATTAATTAATCAATATGAGCGAGATTCGCAGTTCACGCCGCTTTGGCGCACCAAAATCTGAGAGTTGCTTTTGACAGCATGCCATTGAAATTAATTAGTCAGAAATAAGAGGTCAGAAAAAAAAAAAAAAAAGAGCACAGAGAGTGATAGAGAGAGATGCAATATGGGCACTGTGCTACTTCTCAATTCAAAATGTAAAGGAAGTATAATAAAACAAGCTAATAATAATCAACGTATAAATGAATTGAAACAACAAACAGCCACGATAAAATACGTTGCATCATGAATTAGAAATCAGATTATCTATTTTACATAAACTTCATTACAATGCCATGTAATATTATCATGTTAGATCTCACCTCGTTTAGTATTTAAAATAATTATGTTGCTGTACTCATCTAAGCAAAAAAATAAGGCGACTAAAATTGTCAAACGAGAATGAATTTAGCTATTTGTGATACCGAGTGGGATGGTTCAGGCGGTAACGTCTGTGGCCCACATTTGGAAGTCGCGGGTTCGATCCCTGTGGCCGATCTTCCCGTCCCATGGGTTTTTTCTGAGGTTTCTCCGGTCGCCAGGCGAGTGCTGGGAAGGATTTCTATATCCTCCGAATTTCCTGTCCCTCAATTTTGTTACATTAATAATTTCATTTCATCCTTCATCCCATTAGGTTTTTTTTTTTTTTTTTTTTTTTTTTTTTTTTCACAGTTGGAAGCATTGGCGAGCGTTGCGGCAGCAGGACGGCAGTCTCCCGGATTGGAAGGCGAGCGTACTGGTGTCCGAGTCCCCCATGAGATGGTACAATACTGAGGGGGGGGAATGGAGTTCTTTGCCCCCTTTGAGAGTACGAACCCGAAGGGGTTAGAGAGGAACTGGGCTGAGCCAGCCTCCGCCGGGGTGCTTCTAATTGGGAAAATGTAGGGACCCTGCTCTGTCGTGGCAACGTTCCGCCTGCCCTTAGAATCCATTCGCCCGAGGGTGCCCCATCAGGAGCATAGGCACAAAATATTGCCTTTCGGTGAGGTGCTAAGTCCCCACCTGCAAGATGTCATAGAGCCATAGATACTTGTGAAGCGTTCCAGTCCTGGTTCCTGTTATTGCCTCTACCGTTAAAGGAGTAATTATATTCCAGAACGCAATACCTTAATTCGAAATGAAAAGTCGGATGAATACCAAAATTTTGAGTTAAAGTGTAGCATACTTTCAAGGACATACCTATCCGCTATTTTCACAGAACGCCTGCTACCTCCAACTATACTTCATATAGAACAATTTCTTCATTTTCGTTTTATTGGATTTGAAAAGTATCCACATGAAGAATAAAACGCCTAACCTCACAAGTTTTCTTGCATATCTGTGAAGTTCTCTTCATTTACATGGAATTTTGGAAATCTGTGTATGAGAAAATGGTAGAACTCAAATATATGAAATTTTGGCTGTTCATGAAATTTCCTGTTTAGTTGAATGCTCTAATGTTTCAAGCTATACACTTCTGTGAGGTAAGGTCTGCTCTTTTCTCATCAATCCGAGCAAGAGTGGACCAAACTATCCACGTACCTATGTGGCAGATTTAACGAGCTTCTTTCTGAACGTATGATTGAATGCTCGTATCCCAACAATGAAAGGAAGTGTTTCTTTGTTGCGTAAAAATACATTATTGGTATTTGTTTCGTTGTTTTTAATTTACATGAATATAATAATTGTTCAATATATATTGTAAAAATTCATTTCATTAAAATGGTTCAGTGGTAAATTTTACATACGTTTAAACTTCTTCCTTTTTTTAAGTTATTGCCTATATCTACATCTACAGAACATTTAACTAGCATAAAATGGTTTCACAGTTATTTAAAAGGACCTCAAGACATAGGTTTTGTTCTTACTTTCAGTATGTTACGTATGTTAATAATACAAATATTATAAGAACCATTTTAACAAAATAAAAATGCGTTTTTCTCCCTGCAAAGTGTTTGTTTGGTTTGCCAAAAATATTTACTTTGTGTCCAGTTTTTTAATGGAATGCAATCTTCTTCTACCTTAACTACCTAACGTGTTACACGAATGCTATGATGGATTTTATAATATTGAACAACATTGGATTAGATTGGATAGATGACGCTCTAAATTCTTTGCAAGGGTATATGCAATAATTGAACTATTTCACTTATCCTAATGTACAAACTATAGTTTGTTCACCAGCTCATTCTCCCTGGGAGGAATGTAGACAGCCAGTACGTCGGTAAACAATTCTGATATCGCAAGCGGGAGTCGTGCTTCTAATCGCGCTTACGATAATGTTGCCAACCTTGGAATGTATATTGACACCAGATTAAAGCAAAGAAGCCACTCAAAGTAACGCAACTTGAATGTTATTTTTAGTTCATGCAGTACATTTAGCTTATAAAACAAACAATATTTTCTGCTACTCCGTCTCACTCTCCCAGTGATCGTTTTTTATCTTTTTGTTTTCAAAAACCCTGCTAGACTGTTTATCTTATAAGCAATATACCCTCGAGCGTTATATAGCGTAATTCCTGTAAGAATAAGTCACCTGTTACATTTCTCTAACTATTCGTTTTACCTTGGCCCAAGCTACTTCCATGGGATTGAGATCACACATGTATGGGGTCAAAGAAACGTCAGTGTGGCCCAATAAAACCCAATAATGTGTTCGCTTTAGTTTCAATCATCCTGTAAGGATCTGTTACACACATGGGACTGTCATTCGGAAGCGCTTTGCTCTGCAACCACAATATCATGGCGATTTCACACCACTGCTAGGTGGAGGTTTATCTACTTCTACTCTCCTTTAATCTTTACTTCCCAGATAACGCTGGTGGCTCGGTCCAACTTTCAACTGAAATTAAGAGATATGGGCAAACATCGGGAATAACACCAGCAGCAACGGTATCTACGAAGTTTACAAAACTCTGGTTACCAATCGTGGAATGTCTCTCATCTCCCCTTCAGTCCCTTAAGACCATGAGCTGGTGAACAGACAGCAGGTTCAAGTACCTTTAAAAGGGTACATTCGCTTTAACCCTCTGGCTATTAGTCAATGACCTGTTCCACCCTATCTTCTGTTTTCTCATCTTTGCTTTCTTTCTATCTCTTTCTCTCCATCTTTCACTTTCTCTCTTTCTCTTCCGCTTTCTCTTGCTCTTTCTCTTTCCCTCTAACTCATCCACTTTTACTTTCTCTACTACGTATAGTAAGTAGCGGCAGTATTGTATTCCACCCAAAAATTCGATGTCGAGATTTCACCAGAAATATGGCCCCTTCAAAAATCATTTCCACAAAAATCATTTTTAGAAGAAAGTCCACGAGTCTGTCTCTGTCTGTGTGTATGTGTGTATATGTGTGTGTGTGTGTCTATGGGCAGCATAACTCAAAAACGAAAAGCCAGTTAAAACCAGAATTGGTATTTAAGTTCAATGTCTTCTAAGGGCGCGACACGAGAATTTTGAAGAAAATTCCTACGCCCTGAACTGTCCTGGAACATTTTTCGAACATTTTTATTTTCTCGAAAAGACTAAGGACTTTGATTAAAATGCTATATGTTTGAGATATTTTATGGCAAACGAAATAAACATTTTGAATTTTCTGCCTATAGTCTATGAAGTCATGTTTACTATGGATGACTTTTGCATAACTGACAAACAGTAAGAGATAGACCAAATCGTATTATACAAAAATGTAGGTCTTGGTAAAACAGACAATTTATGTCAAAATAATTTTTTGTACAGTGAACCATTTCGAGAGTATTCGTAGCTATTTGTGTCAGTTTTGAAAACTAAAACTTTGGCCAAATGGAAGATCGTGATTCATTTTTTTATATCTTAAGCCTGCAAGGAGAACGGAATCTCAAAGCTATAAAAGATTTGACTCGCTCAAAGCCTCCTGTATTTCCCATATTCCTCTTGCACCTATAAGGAAATAAGCAATAAGATAATTTCTGCAATTGTTTATCTCAATTAACATGAAGATAAAGGAATAGGAGTTGCAAGAATGGTTAGTACAAGAGTAGAGAAAGTCATGAGTGCAACACATCAGAGTTTTCTTTTTAATTCTCCGAACATTTTTCTTCCTTTTATTTTTCTTCCCTTTCCATTCAACTCTTCTAAAGCTTCCATCTCTTACAGCATACCATTCCATTTGTGCTCCCAAAGTTTTCCTCCAATATCTATGGTGTATTATTTTTTCTATCTCGCATATACCCATATTTCCGTTACATATAACACTTTTGCTTCGTATTCCTGCCATTGTCATTCTACACTTTGCTCTGTCTATCATGTGCTGTCCAATTTTTGTTAAACTATAGTCTTAATATTCAAGTTCTTTCAGTGTTTTAATTTATTTTATTTTCAAATACATTTCTCTTTAATTTTTTCTTCAATAAAAACCACGAGTTAGATTTTCTTATGCTTAGTTTTATCCTTCACTCTAAGCAGAATTCCTTAATTTTGTTATTTGCCCTCCTGTGATAAACGTTCGCAACAGTTAGGTCATCCACGTAAAACAACCCTGGTATTATTAACAACAGGCATCACATCTTTCTAATATGTCATCTATAAATAAGTTGAACAATATTGGGCATAGTTTACATCATAGTCTTACTCTGATCTTCTCTTTTATCATCTCAGTAATCCTATTCTTTCCATGTGTTATCCTTCTACTTAACCCTTCATATTTTACTCCTTTACTGCTAATAAATTCATCACTCGTCCTTTAAATTCGTTGAACAGTTACACATAATATTCACATGACGTTGCATGCATGTGATCGGGAAACAAAATGAGTAACTGCTTATCTTCTTTAATATTGTCAATAGCGACATGTGTTCAATTATTAATGATAATACGGTCCCATGACGTGCTGTGGCAGGATGGATCCCGGCTAAAACCCCTAATCTGGTACAATGGGATTCCTCTCCCTTCAAACAAGTTGACAATGGCGCCTAATTTCTCTTGATTTTTTACTTTCAGAACTTTCAGCTGCATGATACGAGTAGTTTACGAAGCCTAGGGGAGATAACTAAAAGAAAATCAGTGTCTATGTTGCAGTTAACATCACATATATACACATGTCGCAACATTGTGTGTTTGTTGTTCAGTAGACATTTTAGGAAACAACCTTCAACATTTCTTGAACACGTGTTTCAAACAAATTACATTCAAGAATATTCTTAATAGTTTTAACATGTTTAATTAAGACACGTTCTCTCGCTATTTAAATAATGCCGATAAAAACTAATGAGGGTTTTACATTCAGCAAGCTTACTTGCATGTGTGGAGTTTTACTGTTATAATGTATGAAAAAGTAGTGTGTCCACGAGACTCAGTGTGATATTTACTTTTGTTTTAATTTCTGAAGTTATTTTGAACTATTCGCAGGAAAATCTGGCATTTCCTGGCGCACGTCAACAGACATGAGATGTTTTAAAATGTCTCAATTCATGGCAATACGTTTAAAAATAAAAAGTACATTGTTATTTCCTGTCAAGTTTTAGAAGAAAGGACTGAAGAAGAAAAGAGTTTGAAGTCACTGTGGATTTGGGCACTGCAGTGTGTAGAGGTGAGGTAAATCAATGCAAGTTGTTGAAATGTAGGAATGAATAAAAATGGAACGTGTTAAATAATTTATCAATTTGTTAAATATTGACAAAAGGAGTAATAGTTTTTTTTAATAGGAAGAGTGGTTGGAGGAATAGTAATACTAAGGGTTGACAAAAAAGGTTGAGTGAAATAATATTGAACAAGAAGGCTTGATAAATGATGCAAGAATCATGAATAAAAGAAGTGTAGAACAGAAGGACGTCGGATGATGCAATATGTTCAGGTAGTGTTTATCGCCCACTCCTACTGCATATAGCACCTGAAGTGGTGACGCCGGTGATATTTGAAATGAAATAACGATAATTGGGAATGAAAACGTTTCCAGATTTAGGTTTACGGTATCTCTCCGGCGTTTGTGATTATGAGGACAGAGGAAAACCTGAAAAAAACCAAGTGGATAACTCTGGCGGGAATGATATTGATTTGGATCGATTAGACTGAAAATAGAATAGCCAGTCGATTCTTAATGTTGATACGTTTGTTTTGGTGTATTATAGAGCAAAGGGTATACATGGAAGGGTACACCTCTCGCATTGCGACCTACACAGATCTATTGTGCTAACACAATATCGATACGCCGATATCCCGACGGACCGGAAAATCTCTGGCTACAAGATGATAAATGCCATAGTACCCACAGCAGAAAAACAATATCGCCATAACATTTGTCCCCGATGCCTAAAAATTGATACCCTTCATCACCGCCTTACAACCTGCTTTCCTGAAATTTGGCATTGGATAAAATCCGCTACATTACTGTGACAGATAATCCCAATACCATTCACAGGGTTATTCTACAACTACACATAAATAAACGTCATTATTTGCCCAAATATGAGATATGTTCACTATAGGTTGCAGGATCTATTTCCCAGTGCCCGTGGACAGAACATCGGACGCCTCATAAGAAAAAACGCGACTCCCTCTTGCTAGTACACCACAATATAGATATTCTTTCTGTTGAAAAGCTTGTTAAAGGTAGATGGAGGTGTAAGCGTCGTACTATTTTTCTTTCTCTTCTGATTCAGTGAATAGTGCCCATGTTTTATGTGAACGAAAGTTTTAAAAAATGCAGATATTCTTTAAAATCATAACCTGTTGTAATTTATATGTAGAGAAACAGAAAGGAAAGCACCCTCAGGGAGTCAGGGAACCGCAGGGTGCACAGGGCCAGAGCAGAGCAAGTGTCCCCACCCAAGAGAGAACAGCGGCCGCCCCACGCCACCTAGCACCAAGACAGCAATTACAATGTGCAAGCATCCGCGCTATCTATCCAGCACCACCATACACCTCGTGTCTGAAGCACACCTGAAAGATGATAAGGGAATGGAATGAGGGAAATGATAGAAAAGAAATCGTGGTATGAAATTAAGCATCTCAGCATTCACCTAAGTGACAAGGGCAAACACAGGAAAACCCAAGTCAGAGTGTGCGGTCCCTGGGGATCGAACACGAAACCTCCCGAATGCGAGTCACACACATTTCCACCTCGCTGGGTCGTTTAATTATATTATTTCCAATGTTCATTAATGTTAGTTTATAAAATACCTATGTTTTCGATTTATTAGGGCGAGTAGTTCATCCTTCGTGGGTTAGGCATTGGTCTGTTCCGGTCTCATTTGTTAAGCCGTCTTTTTGGGGGCGTTCTATTGACTTTCATCCGCTAGCTTTATACTTGAAAGCTTGTTTTGTTGTTGTTTCTTCCGGCATGCAATAATAATGTTCAACCCTTTTTGTTTCTATATATTTCTGTTTCTTCTAATAATGGCTGTTTTTCCAATTCTTCTCTAATTACTCGTTTCAGACATGGTCCTCTCTCGTACATCCCTTGACTGATCGTAAATACTCATTTCCGCCGCTTGTATCTTACTAAATTATATTTTCTTCTAGTCCACCTCTCACTTCCATAGTTTTATCACTAGCACAGGCATAACTTTATAAAATTATGCTTGTTTGTTTCCTTACCTTATTCTTGAAGGTTAGCTTAATATTCCACAGACTGCTTGACATTTTTGTATTTTCTTCTTATATCCTGATCCAATTCGTAGGTTACATCGTAGCCAAGATATTGAAACTGTGATACCAGCTCTAATATGTTCTCCTCTAGTACAGAGAGATCCAAACATGTGAACCTCTACGCGGTGTTTTTCCAGTGCGAACGCGGAAATACCGTAACAGCAGCTGATATACACAAGGCCACGAGCATCACTTGTTTTTCTCTCCTCTGCTCACAATCAGTATTGAGCTGAGACGATATCGTGCGACTGCATTATTACCAGCATGCTTTATTATTTAGTCCCGTAGTTAGTCACAAAGTGCATTATAACTCCGCATTTCTTTTCTACTGCACAGCGTGTATTTTTTTTTTTTTTTTTTTTTTTTTTCCGAGTCAACAGTGGACGCCCGTACATGTGAATGCAATTTTGCGCTTTTTTTAGGGAATTAACCAACAGGATGCGTGACTTTGCCTTGTTTCAACAAGACTGCAAGAGCTCATACAGCCAATCTTTCGATGAGTACAATGGAAAGTGTGTTTCAGGACCGAATTATTAATAGAAATGTCTGACCCCCTCGGTCCCCGACCTAACCCCTTGCGATTTTTATCTCTGGGGTAACTTAAAACAGTGTACAAGACAAACTCAAACAGCCTGGAAGAATTAAATGAAAACAAAATATCCGTCAGGAAATTGCCAGCATTTCTCAGCGTGAACTACGGCGAGTGATGGATAATTTCCTAAAGAGGTGCCACAGATTATTTGACAACGACGGTGGCCAGTTTCAGCATCTGCTATAATTATATTGGTAAGTAAAGTCTTTAAAAGTAGTTTTAAAAATATTGTATGGTTTTATCCACGCTGTTCTATGACAGCGACAGTCGGCGACGGGCGCAGAGGACCCGTACACACAAAACAAGCGCAGCCGGTTTACGGGGCTTTGGATCACCCATTACAATTTTAGTTCTTATTGGTTATCTTCCCTGGAATGCCATTAATTTTGTTCTTGTCTTTGAAATAGGCATATCGTATGTCTTACAAATTTGTTTCAATTGATATATTGCCTTCTGTAGTTTCTCTTCCTTATCAAAAATTCCTACTAGGCCATCAGCAAACAGAAGGGCATTCAATGCTCCTCTTTGCCCTAACCTAATACCCTCATGTATCACTTTCTTCCATTCTATTAAAATTTCTTAATATACTTATATTCAGTTGCTCAAGGGAACTATCCATCATTCATTTACAGTGCTTATTTCCTTTGTCTCTGATTCAGTACACCTAGTTGTTTGGTGTTACCCTCTCATTAATGAATCTCTTTACGGACCTTAAGCAAATCCCCAAAACTTTTTACGTCCAGTTAGACCAGTTATCGGGCTCTATTCCTTTATGTTCCGGCTCTCACCCAACTGTAATGTAGTGTTTTGCCAGTTTAATAAGGATTTTAGGTATTCCAGACTGAACTGACCCGGTAGCTTTCAAGTGATAGTAGCCACCTGACTGCCTGAGAGTATCCATAGATACCTATTACTTATTGATGCGTGGTTTCTATGTAGAGGAAAGTGGAAAGAGAGAAGAGCGAGAGAGGTTTCGTTTACGGCAGAGGTGTAACATCGCCCTGAGTGGCACTCACCGTGTCCAGGGCATAGCGGGCCAATACATTAGAAACCAGTTCAGTCCAAGTTTTCATGTGGTGCACCCAGAACATTGCTCGGTTTCGCCTATTCGGCACAGATCTTTCGAATCCAAATGGGGTAAAACAATTTTATATAAAGTTGTTGGCTGTAGTATTCATGCTAGTATGCAATCAATATGTCGTGATAAAAATACAACATACAAAAATAATATGAATTGAAACACAAGGCAGCGTGTGGTGAGCTAATCGCCAAATCCTATTAGTAATTATGTTTTGTTATTTCATTGATTTAAAAACAATCCAAGTGAAGATTCTATCACTTTTAATTCCAAAACACTATGAACCCCACTTTAAGGATAACAAAGGATAACAAGATTTGAAAAATACGTGTGTGTGTGTGTGTGTGTGTGTGTGTGTGTGTGTGTGTGTGTGTGTGCGAACGACATACCGTTATATCGGACGGTGAATGACGAAATGGGTGAAATGATGCTCAAATGAGCCCGAGGTCCATAAAGCTAAGTTACCTGACATTCGTCTTCACAGGATAAGGGAAAACCTTGGAAAAAAGCCTTATCCGGATAACTTAACCTAAGCGAGATTCGAACTCGCGACTTCTTGAACGTGAGACAGACACGCTAACCATAACGTTACAGAGGCGGGTACTTGAAAGGTACCGTATTAGGTTTACTATAAATATATATGTGCTGTAAGTGCATGTCAAAAATGCTGTTATTACTTTGTAATTATGATTTAATGGATTTATTTCAATATTCGATTTTGACATGCCTTTCCTTAACAAGTTTGTAAATGCGTAAGAGATTGTTTGTGGACAGTTAACTTGTGGGCTTAGGGTAGGTTTAATAATCTAGGTGAGCTAAACCATCAGAAAACTGTAACAGTATTACGTTACTTTAATCAGTTGGAATTACTGCTTAAATTGATAAGTAGTTTTCCAGTTATGACTGAGACACTAAAGAAAAAACGGTTTTCTTCTTACATCAAACCTTTATGTGTACTACTTATCCTAGAGAAATCTGACGGAAGACGTTTCATAAGGTATGCAGAAGTACTGCAAGAAAGGTTTTCCTGTAGACACAGGCAAGCTGCTGCTGGTAATATATACGTCAATCGGTCTGCGCGCCACTTCTTTATTTCTTTGCCCATTTGTGCTCTGAACTGCGTGTAATATTCACACCACAGATTCACAGTGAATGACGACCCTGCCAGAAAACAATGGCAGTTTCATTGTATGAGCGATTGAATCAGAAAATGTATGCTGAGTCAACTATGTGCAGAATTAGCCTCTGCGTCGCCACCGAGAGGGTTGATGGCAAATTTCCTGCAATCTGAATAATAGTCAATCGATACGTGGACACCCATGCGGTTTGTTTGCTCTATACCTAGACGAGGGATTGGTTTGCAGTTATAAATTTGCCTCATTCATACTCGCTTGTTTGTGGGAAGTTGCCATGGCAACAGGAGTTGCAACTGTAGTTAGGGAAGAACAGAGGCCATTCTGAGCTGAAAGAGCAAACCCTTCGGACGAGCTTTGGGCTAGCAAACGATTTACTGGATCCTTAATCACAGGAGTAGAACTTTTGGCGTTCTTTTTCGAAGCTAAGGTAAGACACTCAATGGTTAAAATATTATTTCACATTTAACTTATATTTAAGGCCTCCTATGCCTTAGTAATCGGTATTCAATGTCATGCTAAACTCATATTAGCATGTCAAAATTATTTATTTTTAAAAATATGTTAATTTAAAAATGGTTTCACATAGGACAAGGAAATTTTATGTATACTATAAATTTTATGTTCTGAGTGCGTGGAAAAAATTCAAAGCAATAAGAAGAAAAGTGACTTTTTTTATTTTTGTAGATAAAATGCGTGAATAAAGAAAACTAATAAATGTATGAGAGGCTTCTAATGATAAAGGTAAAGCTCATGTTAACTTTAGATAGCACAGTGATACACAACTACTGAATGTCATCACAGTATTATTTTCCCTTGCCGTATTATGGTTTAGGTTCATACTTTAAATGCAGGACTATACCGTGTAGTATATTTATACGACGTCATAGCTTTTGTTTGTGCTTTTCTGCTTTCTCTACTAGGTATTGTATTCCACCCAAAAATTCGATATCGAAATTTCAACGGAAATATATGTTTTAAGGTCCCCTGAATCCAACAAAAAAAAAGCATTTTTAGAAAAATGGTCCGTGTGTGTGTGTGGACAGCATAACTCAAAAACGAAAAGTTGGTTAAAAATCAAAGTTGGTATTTAAGCTTCATGTCTTTCAAGGATGCGATGCGAAGATTTTGAAAAAATCCCTCTACCTTAAACTACCCTTTACATGGAAAAGTTTTCGAAAATTTTGATGTTCTTAAAAATGGCTCTGATTTTGGTTAAAATGCCATATTTTTGAGATTTTTATGACAAATGAGATGTTGGTATATCGTGACTTTTCTGGCTATAGCCTATGAAGTTCTATGAGTAGGATGACTTTTGCATAACTGGTAAACCGTAAGAGATAGACCAAATCTTACTATACAAAAATGTAGATCTTGCAAAAATATACAATTTATGTCTAAATACAGCCTACTGTATTCCCATATCTCCCTTGCAAGTGCAAGAAAACGAGCAAGAAATGCAAATGTTTATCTCAACTAACACGAAATTTGCAAGAATGGTTAGTATATGAGTAGGGAAAGTCATGTGAGTGCAACACATCAGATGTTTCATATTATAGCCATATTTTCTCTTAAATTTTCGAATTTGTCTGAATTTTATATTTCTATTCCATAGTTTTGCATATGTACAGTCCGGTGCACGGAAATTTTTGATGCTGTTAGTATCTTTTGGTGTGTTACTTTATTTAATGTTGGCATAACCTCTCATTATCCTCCTTATGTAGGACTTACACCCTCAAGGGCTTACAAGCCAGCGCGTAGGGTCAGATGCCTGTCGGGGAGTACAGGAACCTATGGACCGGACAAAGTGAAGACCTGGAAGCGGGTGGTCAGTCAAGCACCAGGTGTGAGAGTGAGGAATAGGATTATGTGAAATGCAGGCGAAATTGTCGATTGGAAAGGTGATAATGGAGTAACTGGTGGAATGAGTGGCGCACCCGGAGAAAACCCGCCCTGACTCCGCTTCGTCCACCACGAATACCACATGCGGGTCCCTGAGATCGAACCCGGGCCACCTAGGTGTTAGGCGAACGCTCTAACCCCTCGACCACGGCGCCGCCGCTAATTTAATTTAAGCAGTATTGAATTTTATAAGATTTCCAAAATGCAAACAAAAAGGTTTAGATCTTTGTCATAATTGCTTGCGTATTTCTAACGTTTTAAGTGATAAACACTCGGGCCCTGATTATAAGCAATGCGGTGCTAATTCTCTCCTTGAAGCTTCTTGGTTTCGCTGTGTTTTGTTCCCCGCCTGTGAAGGAAGCTTATGCTGGGGCCCAAGGCGTCACGATCGTTAGTGGGAGTGTAGCTCAAGACAATGTATTCATCTGCAGTAGTAGTGTAACCAACCACTGGGGTATATATCAATGCTCGGGGCTCGGGGCTCAGACTGTCATTACTCCATCTCTATTGTGTTCACACGGTGTTTCAAAAGCGAGCGAGCGAGCAAGCGCTGTTTAATCCTTGTACCTCAGCTACATGACCATGGTGTCTATGCTTGTAGGTATTTTCGTTTTTCTCTCCTCCCTTTACACACAACATCAAACGTACCTGTTTTAAGCACCTGTATTCGGGTGCATTCATTATAAGATGGACCTGTGTCCTGACACCATTTACGACAGAGTTTTATATCTGCCTCCACAGTATTTCTTATCGTTCGTTTTGTCTGTGCATGACCGCATTTAGGTACCTATATTCTTTACTTTCCTAACGTATGCAACGTGCGACAATATCGACTGAATAAAGGCCTATTCCAGACAGTCCAGAAACTTCGAGAAGCTTGAGAAACGCGAATTTCCACAGAAATCGCCGTTACCTAATTCTGGGCTGTATGTGCGAGTCGACATGGATAGAGCAGGAAGTATTTTTTCTTCCTTTTCCTCAGTTAGTGTGCTGGTCAGTTTTAGTGAACTGCTCGTTAGTTATAAAGTTTGAGCCAGTAAGTAGATTGTTGGAGCAAATTGTTTATAGTTCATTAGTATTTTGTGTCAACGTTACGATAGAGCAGAATATCTGAGTTGAAAGGTCCCGATTTGTGAATGGTGATTCAGTTTTAAGGGAAATAAAGTAACAAGCGTAACTGGATTGTTATTTGTTACAATACGAATATGGACTGTTGGCCTGGTAACCTAATAGCCTCTTACTTCATTATTGTTATTGTTTTTATTAGTTATGTTTCTCTCGTTGAGAGACGTAGTCCGAGCGGACCAGTTAGGGAGTTACTTGAGAGGAAAAGCAGCGTTTACATATTGAGAAGACCGTATTCACCGACCGGGAGGTTCTCGGGTGCACTAACCACGTCCCAACCTTCAATACTGCGCCCAATTATTGTCGCCCGTTGTGGGTAGAGGTGAGGGACGCAGCGGACGGGCGGTAGACCTTGGTCCAACATGTGCCTGTTGCACCTCGGGGTCAAGTATTTATTATTGTTATTATTGTTGCGGCAGCACATCAAAGGAGGCTCAAGGTCAGCTACCTCACACCACTACGTTGCTACGAGACAATGGCGGCTAAGAACAGACACCGTTTCCAGACAGTTCCAGAAGCTTCGAGTTCCGGGCTTGGTTACGAAAAGCTTCGCGAAACGTCCTTTCGAGCTTATACATCATCTTCTCAGGAGAACGGAACAAACTTGGGAAAAATTATCCAGATTACTTGCCCTAATCGAGATTTGAACTCGGAATCTCTTGAATGTGAGAAAAACATCTACCGTAAGCTGTAGAAGCTCATGGTTTTCTAGTTATACAACATTATTCTAAAGTTTGAATAAAGAGGGCATTCATAAGCAATAAAATTCAAAATGCACATTTTATTTGTCATAACTTATCTCAAACACACAAATCTTTAGTCACTTTTGAGAAAAGCAAAATTAACGTATCAACGTATCTGCAATTAAATCTCGATTAAACTGGGCGATTTCGTTTGCTGGCACGCAGCGAATGTGGTGGTACGTGCCTAAATTTAAGCTATGTTTTTGTACGTGGCGAACTTGTTCTTTGTGCCTTCTCATCAAAAGTTTTGCAATCGATTACATTATTTGCTAATTACTGTTTAAAACTCCCCGCAACAAAGCTTGCTATACTCGTGTTTTTTGTTGTAACCGGTACTACTTGATAAGTAGTATTATGGCAGTGGCTGCACATCAAAGGACGCTCAAGGTAAGCTACCTCACGCCACTACCTTGCTAGGCAACACAAGGGTGGATAAAGCTGTTTCTACACAGCTTCAGAAGCTTCGAGTGCAGGGCTTCTTATGAGTAGTTTAGCGAAACGCCGATTCAGGAAAAATCACAGATACCTAAGTCTCGGCTATATAAGCGAGTCGGCACGGGTGTTAATACGGACAAGAGTCACGCCATCCTTTTAATTAGACGCCACATTCCCACAGACTGCCCCACACTCCAATTCCAATTCCAAGGATCGAGTGGAAAATTCTATGCCAGTTTAGCATTACACGAAGGCGCCCTGATAGGTCTCCTGGGGACTATGATCCAAGAATACGCCGCTTTAGGTCATATCGGGTTCCCCGCAGAGCTTGAGGGCATATCAGACAGAGCAGGAGCAATCCCAACAGCAGCTAAAGCTGAGCTCCTCATTTAATCCCGCTCGGCTCTCAAAATTATCCCAACCAAACTTACAAATTTAATGTTTTAAACATTTTTATGCTCGACCATACCCAAATTTATTAATCAAGTCTGATAGCAATCCTTTAATGGACCTCCTTAAGTTCAAACTTTCATTAAAGGACTGGTCTTCATCCAATCGAACAATTCAATTTTCATTAGAGGACAGGTATTCCACCAATCAGAGAATTTCCATGCAGCAATGGCAAAGCGCAATATCGATTAGTTCTCAAAACGCAACTAGCGCGAGTTTAGAAAACGCTAGACTGCCGGACACTACTGACAGTGAGATGCAACTTACTCCGCCTAAGTAAGATGCAACTTGCACAAAACACAAATGAATCACAATACATCAACTTCCAACAATATTATACCAAGCAAAGGCCCGCAAATTAATTTCACGAATTGTACAATAAATATTCTACAAATGAAATAAAGTTTCGTCAAAAAACCAATATATTGAATTTGCCTTCTATTTTTCAATGTTACGTAGCACTCCAAGATTATCATTTTTATCACGTAACTGTGACGCGCTGAAAATGAATCGATCGTTTAGTACCTGCGCAGAACTCCAAATACAGCTGACGCAATATGTAGGTCATTGTCCCTGGTAGGTGTACAGCATTTTACAATATTTCAACTATAAAATTAGGTATATGGTCGAGCATAAATTGTAGTATGAAGCTTAACTATACTGATGATTAAGACGCTCGTATGAAAATTAGCGAACTCGATTCACTCGTTTCCTAATATGCACTTGCTACCATTATAGTCTCGTTACATAGTATACTATTACATACGTCAGGGACACAAATACTGCTGTATTCCGTGAGACAAGTGTCAAGGAGCAATAACTTCTTTCTTAAACCCAGACTTACCCAACTAAAATAAGCCACTCTAAATAAGCATTACATGAATGCCATATCTGCGATTAAACCCCGTTCGGTGTGGGTGCGCAGGAGAAAGATTCAGGCTGAACTTCAGCCTGCCAGCAGCACCACGGTCAAAATAATAAAATAAAATAACGAGAGAGAAATCGGTAGTGAGTGAGTAGACTTTTCAGAGCGAGCGGTGGACAGTTGGCCAATTTTTGTATCAGTGTTACCATAAAACAATAGCTATGAGTTGCAAGGTCATGAGTTGTGAATTGTAATTCAGTTTTAGAAGAAATAAAGTGACACTAAAAAGTAACTGAACGTGTCATTTGTCACAGTTCCTGGTGGGCCACCAGGAGCCCGGGGACCATAGAACTGAACCATTATTCATCTTTTGGGTATAAGGGAAACCCCCGAAAAAGAAACCTTTTGGCCTACCCGAGATTGGAATTCAGGATCTCTTGAATGCGAGGCCGACACACTGCACAGAGTAGAATGTTGATAAGTTTGTTTTCCTTGGTGTATAACAATTATTATTACTCGGTATTTTAACATAACGTGAATAACTGAATCACCGAGTTACTCCGCGTTTTATTCGTAATCTTCGGCACAAGAAATATGTGTTTCTCTTTGAACCGCATGTCCGTAATGACATACCTTTAAGTGCTTCGTCTATCTTTTGCTGTGCTGTAATATTACAAGTAAGTCCTTAGTAAAGATGTGAGCTAAATACTTTATGTAGCAATCAACCATTACGAAAAGTGATCAACAATTTCCAGAGGATATTTCCATATTATAGAACCATAGGGGTATATAGAGGGAGTTCTCGTACTTTTCCTAACCATAAACATCGGTTAAGCAATTCTTTGTTACGTTGGACACATTTTTACTTTCTCTACTACGTATAGTAAGTAGGGGAAGTATTGTACTCGACCCCCAAAAAATTATTATCGAGATTTCACCGGAAATAAATGTTTTGAATACCTACAAACAAATTGGGAAGAGACCTGTGTGTGTGTGTGTGTGTGTGTGTGTGTGTGCGCGCGCGCGCATAACTCAAAAACGAAATTCCATTAAAACACAAAGATGGTAATATTTTTTAAGAATACGAAGCGAAGTTTTTGAAGGAAATTTCATCACTCTAAATTGCTCCTGGCGTGGAAAATGTTTTAAAAATGATTATTTTCTCAAATATAACTAACCATTTTCATTAAACTGTCGTATGTTTAAACTAAGTGTACGTTTTGAATTTTCTGGCTATAGCCCATGTCACCCTTGATGTCTTTTGTATAACTGGTAAACCGTAAGGGATAGACAAAGTTTCTTGCTAAAACACACGTTATGTCCGAATACATTTTTTGTGGAATGAACCATTTGGAAGATATTCCTTGTTATTTGTGAGTTTGTCAATATACTTTTCTCAAATGGAATGACGTTATTCACCTTTTTTACCTCTTGGTCGTGTAAAGAGAACGAAATATCAGACTTCATATGGTGACCAGCTTTGAAACATTTGAATATCACTTAAAGCCTACAGTATTCCCATGTGTCCCTTGTACGTAAAAGAAAATTAACAGGATAATTTCTAGAAATGTTTGTCTTGACTAACACGAGGATAGAGAAATGTGATTGTAAGAATAGTTAATGCAACAGTAGATAAAATCATGTGAGTGCAATACATCAGAGTTTTATATTTAAATAACCTGACAGTGAGCTTAATGATTATAATCTGCAGAGGAAGTAAGCAGAACTTTCTTGTACAAGTGTTAAACATTTTGACAACCACAAATTCGTAACATAAATATAAACTATTGGATTAAACTTTATTTATAGTTGACAGCTGTAGTATTTGAGTAAACCTCCTTTGAAACAATTAAGTAGCCCATATCTGTAACGTATTGTTATAACCAGAACCCAATTATTTTACATATCGCTATCTCTTTCGTTTTACGGTTACTGAATCGCGACTATTTATATTGCTTGGATTGAAATATTCCGGGTTTGTCTTATTTTTGCAGGCTCTGTAGATCCTTTTTGGTATTTTAAACCTTTAGGGATTTGATTAGAGCTATCTTGAAACTTATGTCAGTGAAACAAGAAGGGCTTTTTCAATGTGGGAGAAATTATCAAAATGGTTGAATGATGGAGAGTGCGCACGCACGCAGACAGACACACACACTTTTGTGTACCTTTTCTGATTTTTGTAGCATGACTATCGAAAAGTCTTCTTAATTATTTCTTCTTGCCCTTCAAAGTATTACGGTTGCAAAAAGAGTGGTTTTATTCTTGTTTCTTTCTGCAAGATCATAATCATATCACGCCTTAATTTCGCTAATTGGAATTGCAGTTGTTTTATTCTGTAAGCGAATGTTGACAGGTTTGCTAACTTTGTTTTGCTTTTACCTCCACTTCTTTCTTTTCTTAGCTCCGCCATGAGTCCTTTTATAGGAAAGAATGCCTTTTGAAAGTAATCTTCATCCTCTGCCCGATCCTCTACGCTGTATTAAGAAGATTCAGTGTTACAATAAATCGATTTCTAAAGAGGTGGTAAAGGCCTAAAAGACATGATAAATGTTTAAAAAATGTAATTCTAGCCTAATAAAGGCTCCTTTTAGTTAAGAATTAATATGCCAAATTAATGCATAGCACACAAATTCATTTACCGCAAATGGCTTGAAAAATGAGATTTAAATACATTTCCCACTATTCAGACAGGAGTTATTTCACCAGTCATTTATAAAAGCAGCGGACTTTTAATTATTTTATTTTACAATACACTCTATATTTGTTTCCAAGGAGTTTAATGCACATAGGGCTATAAATTGAATGAATTTCTTGTAAAAATATACTGTTGTAACAAATGGCCAATTCGACGAATCCCACTCCTGACACCAGCGTGACAAAACTACAAAAACACAGTTATATTCTACAGACGTTAACATAGTCTACAGTCTTTAATGATATTACAACTCCCAGCTGTTTTCTTCTCGTAGCCTTGGATCAGTCCTTTCACTGTATTTCTTCACTATCTCTATCCATCATACACTATCTCCGACGATGCAATCACTCGACACACACTAAACCGTCTTCACTTCGATGCGACGTATCTTTTACGTCGGCAATAACACACACGCGCACACGCACGCACGCACACATATATACACACACTGCTGTCTCGTATTCACTGACACAGTTTTTTCGCAATCACAATTACAAAACAAGGCTGGTTTGATTTGATTTGATTTAGTTTAAGGGCGCTCAACTTCTAGGTCATCAGCGCCCTTAAAGGATTCATGGCAATAGCCAGATATAAATTTCACTCAAAAACTAAAAATACTAACAACAAGAAACGTTTACAAGTAAAAAGCAATGGCAATAGCCAGATATGAAACAAGGTGGTAATATGTCCAAAAGCAGAAACAGATAATTAAAAAAATTTAAATCCTCAAATTCATATTACACTCCGCTAAAAAATTAAAAACTCTATCAACCGCTGTTTTGTCGTCCGCTAGAACTTCTGCAAGTCTGGCAGGCAGCTGCAGAGAATCCCGAAGGTCCGCTAGAGAGCAACACTCTAGGAGCACGTGGCGAACCGACAAAACGTTGTCACACAGCGGACATAGAGGCGCAGGGTCCCTTTTAAATAGGTAACCGTGCGAAAAATTGCAGTGCCCTATTCTTAATCGAGCCAAACTAACCTCCTCGCGACGAGATGTGCGACAGGAAGTTACCCAGTTTATCGGAAGTTCTTTCACTTCTCTAAGCTTATTACCGCGGAGAGTTGACCACTCGTCGTGCCAGGACGACAGCACCGCTCTCCGCACTTCAAGCCTAAAGTCTTCCGAAGTAACACGTGAGATGGTAATACTGGGTTCTGTAGTTGCCGTCTTTGCTGCTAAATCTGCCATTTCATTCCCCGGCAAACCTACGTGACCAGGAATCCATGCACACACCACGTCAACGCCAGAAGCGTGTAAAACATGGAGGGCATCCTGGATACGTTGTACAATAGGGTGGGGGTTGTACAACTGACAAAGGCTCTGCAGTGCACTAAGGGAATCGCTCAAAATCAGGCAGTCACCTAATTTACGACGGCGAACATACAAAACGGCTCGATAAATTGCATAAAGCTCTGCAGTAAAAATGGAGGTGCTATTTGGAAAACCGAATGTATATGGTTCGGTTCCATAAACATAAGCACATCCAACACCGTTGGAGCCCTTTGACCCATCGGTGTAAATACATCGACGGCCAGTGTAGCCTGACAAAAATTCTAAGAAACACGTGCGGATACTTGAAATAGGCATCGTGGACTTCTGGTGTATGGTCATCCCAAGATCTACATGGGGCGTACCAGATAGCCAAGGGGGGTAAAGTCTCTCGCCCTTGGCGAACATCACAGGCAGTTCCACTCCAAGCTTCACTAGGAGCTCTTGGAAACGGAACCCCGCAGGCTTTGGATTAAGGGAGCTATTTCTATATCGTTCTCTTAGCGTGGTGGTGAAAAAAGAAGCGAACGTTGGGTGCTTAGGCATACATCTAAGCGCACAACCATAATTTGCCAAGAGAATCTCACGCCGATAATGCAGAGGAGGTTCTGCGGACTCGGCGTAAAGGCTCACCACTGGGCTTGTTGGAAAAGCTCCTGTTGCAATGCGGATGCCCCTATTATGGACCACGTCTAATCTTCTCAGCACAGATGGTCGTGCTGACGAATAAACAATACACCCATAGTCTAGCTTGGATCGGACTAATGCGCGATATATTCGCAACAAAATTGTCCGATCCGCTCCCCACGATTTGCCATTCAGTACTCGCATAATATTTAGGGAACGGTCACATCTCGCTCTTAGCTGTGCAATATGCGACGACCAACTAAGCTTCCTGTCCAAGATCAAACCCAGGAAGCGCGTCTCTTCTGCGAAGGGAAGTTCATCTGGACCAAATCGGAGCGAAGGTGGTAATCGTCTCCTACGGCGCCAGAAATTAACGCAGATTGACTTCTCAGTTGAGAAACGGAAGCCGTTTTTCATGCTCCATTCTCTAAGGTTGTCCAAACATTGCTGCAGGCGCCGTTGTAAGAACGCCGTGCGCTGAGAAGTGCAATAGACAGCAAAATCGTCTACGAATAGGCATGACGAAACTCCAGGTGGAACACATTTCCAGATGGAGTTAATTGCTATAGCAAAGAGCGTGACACTTAGCACCGAACCCTGAGGTACTCCCTCCTCCTGAACAAAAGAATTAGAAAAAACCGAGCCGACCCTTACTCGGAAAAAGCGGTCCTTCATAAACTCCTGAATGAAAAGTGGTAGGCGTCCACGCATATTCCAGGCATACAGGGAACGTAGAATCCCTGCTCGCCAGCACGTATCATAAGCCTTCTCAAGATCGAAAAATATGCCAACGGTTTGACAGTTCTTCATAAAGCCGTCCATTATCTGTGTCGATATTGACACAAGATGGTCAACAGTTGAACGGCGTCGTCGAAAACCACACTGGATGTTAGTCAGTAGGTTACGACTTTCTAACCACCATACCAATCGTCCATTGATCATGCGTTCCATCACCTTGCAAACGCAACTGGTGAGGGAAATAGGACGATAGCTGGAGGGAAGATGACGGTCCTTCCCAGCCTTCAAGATGGGAATAACGGTGGCCTCCCGCCAATTTTCTGGGAGTATACTGTCAACCCAAACACGATTATAGACCTCGAGCAGGAATGCCTTACCTTCAGGAGAGAGCTGTTGTAACATTTGTACATGAATACCGTCTGGTCCTGGTGCTGAACATCGCGAAGATTTCAGTGAATGCTCCAGCTCCGCCATGGTGAAAAGGCGATTGTAATCTTCTACGTTTCTAGAACGAAACGTGAAGCCTTGAGATTCCACCTGAGTTTTAAATGGAAGGAACTCAGGGGAGTAGTTTTCCGAGCTAGACACTTGTGCGAAAGCACTGCCAAAGGTATTGGCCACTTCAAATGAATCAACAACAGCTCCTGTGGCTGTTTTTAGTCCCGCTATTGGTATTTGGGTCGTTTTAGCTGCAACACGCCTTAATCTATCCCACACAACCGAGGAAGGTGTGTGTCGGTTAAATGAAGCTACAAATTTGCTCCATGATGACTTTTTGCTATCCTTAATGACTTGTCTGGACCTGGCGCGCATTTTCTTGTATTCGATCAGGTTTTCCAAAGTAGGGTGACGTTGGAAAACCCTAAGTGCACGCCTTCGAGCACGAATGGCATTCCGACATTCTTCCGTCCACCATGGGACAGGAAATCGACGGGGGTGTGTAGTCGACCGCGGAATCGATTGTTCAGCAGCAGAGAGAATCGTCTCCGTGAGATGCTGCGCCAAAGTATTTACTGAGTCATGCTCGTTGTAGGTAAAGACAGCCAACTGGGTGTAAAGGTTCCAGTTCGCATGGTCCAAACGCCACCTGGGCATACGTGTGGAGTGTGTATGTTGCGTCAAGAGACTAATAAGACATGGGAAGTGGTCACTAGAGTGTAAATCAGAGATGACATTCCATTGTAAGGAGACTGCCAACTGAGGTGAACAAACTGCAAGATCAAGGTGTGAGAAGGTGCTGTGGGAGTCAGAAATGAATGTAGGCTCTCCAGTATTGAGGAGAGCTAGGTTGTGACTGTCCAAGAAATCGGAAATGAGTTTACCTCTCGCACAAGCGCGACTTGAACCCCAAAGTGGGTGGTGCGCATTGAAGTCTCCCACCAACAGAAACGGTGTTGGCAACTGGGAAACTAGATCTTCTAAATCAATGTGCGAGAAGTCATGGGACGGAGGCAGATAAACATTACAGATGGTGAAATGTATGTTTGGCAGTTTAATCCATACAGCAACTGATTGTATATCAGAGTGCAAAGGTAGAGTTTGCATATATACGTCATCTCTGACAAGTATCATAGCGCCGCCATGTGCCGGTACACCCTCTTCTGGTGTAACATCACACCGTACTGGGGTGTATCGCCTTAGATGGAAAGCGTCTCCAGGACGCAGCTTAGGCTCTTGCAAACACACGATCAGAGGTTCGTTTTCTTTGAGCAAGAGCTCAAGTTCTGGCCTTTGAGTTCGAATGCCACGTATGTTCCATTGTAGGATAGTCATATTGCATTGTGTATGGGATAGGTAATTCCAAGGTAACTCTTCATTACTTTGGAGCAGGCGGTTGTCGAACTAATTTAGCCCTTTTCTCTCTTGGGCTGACGTTCTTTTCGGACGCTTTTTCGCGCCTCTTTTCCACTGGGGGTCTTCCAGTGTGGGCAGATTCTAGTTCCATGTCCTCTGCCGAGGACGTGCGTCTTCCCATTGCAAACTTGGGTTCGAGTGTCTCGAACCGGTTGCTAATGGGGACCGGCGAAGATGACATTTGCCGGTCTGTAGCCATACCAGAGGATCCCTCTGAAGAGATGGCTTTTTCTTTCCCTTTGATGGCTTGGGAGAAACCTTGCTTGCCTTGAGGAAATCGGATCTTTTATACTCGGTCTTAAACTTGATCGGTGAAGCATCGTATACAATCGGTTTACTTGTCGAGGTCGGCTTCTTTGTTGGTGACCTTCCTGGTCTGCTGGATTGAACTGCGGTGCTTGTAGATGCTCTGGCGGACTTAGGTGATGTCTGAGGCTTTGGATGTGACCTAGCTACAAGAATTTTTTCTGAGATTGTTGCCCCATTTATATCGCTAGTTTGAGTTGCGATTTCCCGACATGGTACTGCTTTAGCTGCAACCGAGCTATAGGTACCGGAGCTCGGGATAGTGGGCTGGCGCAAACGTAAGAGCTTTCGGGCTTCTGAGAAGGACACCTTCTCTCTAACCCGGATCTCCTGGATAGCTCTTTCCTCCATATAGCGTGGACATTCTCGGGAGTTTGCTGGATGTTCTCCCCTGCAGTTAATACAACTGGGAGGTGATGTACAGTCATCGTCATGGGCGATGCCTCCACAGTTTACGCAGGTAGCTCTACCACTGCACGTGTCACTTGTATGACCAAAGCGCTGGCATTTGTAACATCTAAGCGGGCTCGGAATGTAAGGTCTTACTTCAATGGCCTCGTACCCAGCCTTTATCCTTTGCGGGAGATCTACCCGATTAAAGGTAAGGAAGAGGGTACGGGTAGGCAGATATTCGCCTCCATCTTTTCTCTGAACCCGATAAACAGATATCACACCCTGATCTGCGAGGTTCTCCTTAATTTCATCATTGGACATATCGTCCAATGCGCGTGTGTTGACAACGCCGCGAGAGGAGTTCAACGTTTTGTGCATTTCTACATGCACCGGATAGCTGCCTAGCATGTTGGCTTTTAATATAGTAGCTGCTTGTGCTGCTGAATTGGATTCAACCAACAGCGTGCCGTTCCGAGATCTCGTGCAGTTCTTCACGGGGCCAGCTATCTTATCGAGACCCTTCTGTATAGCGAATGGATTCACCGACCTAAATGTTTTACCTTCCTCATTTCTTGTAATAACTAAGTAGCGAGGACCACTCAACTCTGCTACTTCCTTTTCACTTACTTTAGAATGTTTGTTTTTATGAGTTTTGGATGTACTCATTGCGATTATATCCTCCACCATTGCAAATGTCTCCGATGGCATGCTCACATCCTGGGCGCCACCCCGGCTTAGGTGAGAGTCCTGGCCTGGACCTTGCTCACCCTAGGGTCTCACCTCCCAATGTATAGACAGAGGGACCCAATCGCCTTCAGGAGTGCATCAGCTCATGCAATGGCCCCTCCCCGGGACTGACCTTTATCAGCGGATACGCACACAGATCCTACATGATAACCAGGGGCTGGGACTTACGCGATTACCCAGTCACCCCTTGCGTCACCCGCGCGTAGGTTATCCATCAGACTGTGTACAGGGAGGTAACAGGTGGGAGGTCAAACACAAAAGTGGACCAAAGTTGATTGGGCGTTTGGCATGTGCTCTCTCACCTCTTGGAGGAACCCAATCGAGAGTATGGCTCGGGGCCCCGGGTACGCCAAACCCGTACCTACCGTAGTAGGAGCCCCTGGGGGAGTTTGATTTCGGAGTCCTCTTCTCCTAGATGAGTTGTCGACCAAGACTACCGAGCCCCATCTACCCGTTTGGAATGTTCTTTGCTTCCCCTCACCTCTTGCCTACCAGTAGTCGAAAGAACACTTAGTAGGCCGTCTGGTTCAGGTACTGAGCCCCTCCGCCACGGCAAGGCGACACTCCTTCGGAGGGGAAGGCTGGTTTAGTTTGATGTAGAGAACCTGATACATTTTGTTCTCTCCGTTCATTTGTTGCTCATATTAGTGCTATGTGTGAGTAATCTTGTTCTGAACTGAAGATTCCAAAATCTAAAACCAGATCATGGTTTACATATGCAGACCTAAGTGCTCTGTTGTACGTAGTACCTATAAATTAAAGTTAGATGTATGCGAAACCGTAACGCTCCTGATGAAATAAAGATTTCATTAATGAACAGTTAATGTCGAAGGCCTCTCAGTCTGGGTATTAAACATGTATAGAATCAAACGTGCGCTACAGAAGTTCTTTTACATCGTAGGCTTTGGACATGCATTTAGGATAGGTGCAGTTCTACTATACCGACCGGTACGTTGTTTACAAGCGAGCACTTAGGGCGAACGGCAGGCAGTGCTTGGGAGGGGGAGGTAGCAGTGAAACCCTGTGCGTACGTAACTATCTTCCAGACAAAGTGCAACGAAACAGCAACTACGTCCGAAGACTAATTATGCAAGTACTTCTGACAAACAGAAGTACGATCTACAAAATCCCAAGGTTTGGAAGAAGTACATCAGCTACCGTGTGATGATGATGCCTTATAGATGTATAACAATTTGCATAAATCAAATGATTATAACTCTGAAGATAAATTGAAAATAAAGGTCTTCAGAATCAGAAGCTGATCATTAGGAAAAGGATAAAAGCAACCTGTCATAATGACATGTATTTTGTGGGTAACATCACATGCTTGTCAATCATCATCATCATCATCATCATCATCATCATTATTATTATTATTATTATTATTATTATTATTATTATTACTATTACTGTTATTACTATTACTATTATTATTACTACTATTATTATTGTTATTATTGTCAGTACATTTCAAATTACAAGTTCTATACCTGAACATACTAATTTATTATTTTTTCATGAGTGTAGTACAAATTATAATGCATAGCTAATTCATACTACATCTTATTTATCTTTGATCAACCTACTCGTAGTAACATAATGATAATAAAAACCATGTATATTAAAGCTAAATGAAGCTAAACATAGGAATGAAGGAAAAATACAATTTAAAAGAATTAATGCGAGCACAAAAATAAAGCAGACCTCACGCGACTAACGGTGTACTACCAGGGGGTGCGCCTAACGGAGGATTGATCCTCCAATGCATAGTGTTGTCATTTGCCAACAAATATTCAGGTCAAAGTTTCAGGACAGTTTTTGTAGTTTATTTTTACTTTCTCTACTGGTAAGTAGGAGAAGTATTGTATTCCACCCAACAATTCGATGTTGAGATTTTACCGGAAATATGTTTTGAGGCCCCCTGAATCCAAAAAAAAAAGCATTTTTAGAAAAATGTCCGTGTGTGTCTGTGTGTCAGTCTGTGGACAGCATAACTCAAAAACGAGAAGTCGGTTAAAAACCAAGGTTGGTATTTAAGTTTAATGTCTTTCAAGGATACAGCATGAAGATTTTGAAGAAAATAGTCCCACCCTAAACTACCCTTTACATGGAAACTTTTTCGAACATTTTAATTTTCTTGAAAATGGCTCTAACGATTTTGATTAAAATGTCATATGTTTGGTATATGTTCATGACAAATACAATGTATATCTTGAATTTTCAGGCTATAGCCCCTGTAGTCGTATTTACTGTGGATGACTTTTGCATAACTGGTAAACCGTTAGAGATAGGCCAAATCGTACTATACAACAAATGTAGATCTTGCTAAAATACACAATTTATATCTGAATAAATTTTCTTGTAGGGTGAACCATTTCGGAGATATTCCTTGTTATGTGTGTGAGTTTCGGAAAACTTAGAACTTTCTTGAAATGGATCATCGTTGTTCAGTTTTTTATATGTTAAGTGAGCAAAACATCAGAATCCCAAAGCTTTAAAACATTTGACAATCGCACAAAGCCTACTGTATTCTAACATTCCCTTTTCACCAACAAGGAAATAAGCAATAAAATAAGTTGTACAAATATTTATCTTAACTAACACAAAGAAGATATAGGAATAAGAGTTTGTAAGAATGGTTAGTACAAGAGTAGAGAAAGTCATGTGAGTTCAACACATCAGATTTTTTTATTGCAATTTTCATATTATATTGGCATTAAAAATAAGAGCATATTCAATTACTTTATATCATAATTATATTAATTTATTTCAGTGTTATTGTAGTGTTTCTTGATAAAAAGTAAAATTCATGCAATTGCATTCAAATGTAATACCGTGAACATCCATGCGTCTCATCACACCGGTTATTTTACATGGGCCCTGGCCATCCTTTATCACAGGCACATTTGACTACGAACACTGGGATTTGAGTTCACAATGTTCTGATTTGAATGATTAGTCAGTCCTTTACGTCTCGGTATAACGATCATGGTTGCTCGAATCGGTTCCATTAAAGTGCCTACGACAGGGTTATATAAACCGGTTTGGAAATTACAAGCAGAGATTAGCAAAATAATTCAGACAATGGAGGGTTAAATGTTGTTAGAATTTTTTGTTCAGCTCTTATTTGCTTGTCATACTGATGTTTGAGGTGTGTATTAACGGGGATATTTATAAT
This sequence comes from Tenodera sinensis, assembly GCA_030765045.1. NCBI lineage: Eukaryota > Metazoa > Arthropoda > Insecta > Mantodea > Mantidae > Tenodera > Tenodera sinensis. The sequence continues at coordinate 58,958,610 of CM060971.1, read as the reverse complement.
ATTGTGTTAAGAAGACACAAAATTGGGAATTTTGGTTTTGATTGGAAAAAGAATTATTTAAGACTTGGTTAATTTAGATGTATCTTTGAACGTTAGAAATTTGAGCTTCTTTACCGTAGAAGAAGGAAAATTAGAAATAATTGAGTAAGTAGTAGACAAGAAAGAGTATTTTTATGTCCCAAAATGAGGCAGCATGCTTTGTTTAAGAAGGCAACACATTTCATCAATTTACGGGATTAAAAGGAGCAGCGATGAACAGAAGTTCTCATTAATCTGTAGTGCAGCTGTTCTGTTGTTATCAAACACTGATTTGTGTTCGTTATGCTACATCAAGGTGAAAGGGTAGAAAGAGAGAGAGAGAGAAAGGAACATGATTGAGGCCCTAGGGATGTACTCGAGGGCTCTTGCTTATTGTTCGTATGCAGTTTCGTTCTAGAGTACCTACCACTGCACAAAACTTGTTTCCTTTCATCAAAGGAAAGCGCGAGAATGAACGCAACGCGAAAATTGTTTTAATTGATGCGCAGCGCTGGAATACACGGCACAAGGCACATTTAGGTACGTTCTCCAGAGTTATATTCACAGCAAACTTAAGACAGTGTATCATTGAAAATAACGTTTCGCCACCAGTTTCTTCAAAATCTCAGTTTACGCAATCTTCTCAATCCTTCAATCTCTCAGCAGTAACAAGGGAAAAGCTCATAATTTTTGTCGTATGTAAACAAGCGAGTGGCGAATAAGGCACATTTCACCACAGTTTTCGAAGAGATGAGATTACTTACTAGACATCTGAACTAGCTATACAATGCATTTCAATTCCCTGTACCTTCTCTATATGTCGCCACTACTTAACCAGCATTTAACAATGGGAAATCCATTATTTACAAACATGAATGTTCTGAGCGGCAACAGCTCTCTAACATTGTAACATTATAACGTCAAACTTTATTTTACGAACTTTTACAATCAGCTATGGCCTCACATTCACCAATATACACCAATACACTTAAAAACTCTTGCAGTTACACAATCTCATAGCACAACAACAACAACAACAACAACAATGATAATAATAATAATGATAATAATAATAATAATAATAATATAATATAATAATATAATAATAATAATAATAATAATAATTAATAATAATAATAATTTCCCTAGGGGGTCTTCCCCTTATTCAGAGGTTACCCTCATCGCCCGGCCGCTGCGTCCTCCAGCCGCAGCCAAGGCCACGGAGGAGTGCAGGTTGGGGGTGGCGGGGGTCAGCACGCCGACTCCCCCGACCGTAAGGCGACTACTTTGACCTTTTTAGGGACGCTACCTTTCTATCAGGATAGCTCCTCAATTGGCCCCCCAGGGACCTAACGAAGCTGAGTGCACCCCGTACCAGACCTCCCAGCGGGGGAAAAATCCCATGCCGGTACCGGGGATCGAACCCGGGTCCTCCGCGCCACAGGCAGGCGCGCTACCACTGCGCTACGAGGCGGTCATTATAATAATAATTATTATAATTGTAATAATTATAATTATAATAAAATTATAATAAAATAAATAATAATCATAACAATCATAATATTGTTGGTATTATTATTGTTATTTATTAACTTAACGTTACGCAACTAGCAAGAACATGAATGCTCATTGACAGAGGTAACTCCGCGTATCTTTTGCAATAACCTAAGCAGCTTGTTACTCAAGCTAGCTCTGTTATTATGCTAGAGGGGAAGAGGGGAGTGATAAAAAGATTATTACGACTGCGATGGTTTGCGCTTGCAGACCGCCCCCCGGTTTTTACCAGGTCAGGGTAAGATCCTCTACTGGCCGTGAAGGTTATTTTTATGTTTTCTTTTTTTTTTTTTTTCTTTCTTTTTTTTTCTTTTTTTTTTTTCTTTTTCTTTTTTTTTTTTCACAAGTATGTCGTTTAAGGTTGTGGAAAGGGATTTTTTTTTGTTTGAGGTAGGGTTATCGGATTTTTTTGAGGATTTGTCCTATTTTTCTGTGCTGCCCAGGACAAGTTTTGGTCTTCTATATCGTTCTCCGGGGTCTAAGTCATAGTCCCCCAGTCCCCGGATCAGAAAATGGCGCTTGGAGCAAGCTGAGTGGCACATTTCAGTGCCAACCTAAATACACTGGTTCGTGGGACCACTTTTTCTTCGGGCAGGTCCTTGAGTATTTATGTTGTTGTATACTGCCTAGCCATCGTCATCAAATGTAAGCATTGACCTGCCAAAATATTTTACTCTACTTCACTATTTGTATACTATCGATACAAAATATTACACATTAATAAAGTTTTGTTACCAGATTTTCAAACTGCGCATTTTCAGCCCACACTGCACTGCCTGTGAGGAATATGGTGTATGTTCTGCAGTGGGCAACGGATGTATCTGGAACTTGTAAAATATCAGTGTAAATAAACCCAAGACATGTTTAATCTCAAAAGGAGATGACAGGGAACAATGATAATTCAAAATGTTATCCTTTACTCTCTCAGCACATGGCTGTACCTCTTGAGTTTAAGAAAAACAAGACTGGCATGTGATCTGACAGCTTAATGGCTACTTAAGTTGCCTGAGCCAACTTTATGAACACACACTAATGATTCTTGTTTTGTTTTTGTTGCAGGCGGACCAGGCGAATCTAGAACACGGTGAGTACGTGGGTGGCGTTGACATACAAGTGACGTCACTTAGTCTTTGGTGGTACCAACATTCTTGTTTATTCACTCTTTAATTCTCGTGTAGTGTCTCTTTACTGAGTAATGCGTGTCATGAACTGAGAATTAAACAAATGAAGTATGCCTGGAGTACCTTTCTTGCTTCATCCCAAGAATCAAGATTGGAATAGACAAGGTTCGGATGGAGGGATGAGCCCTTAGCACCTGGTGTTCTAGAGTCCCTTGTGTCCTGAAGGGGCGCTTCGCGGGAGGTAGGGTCGGGATGAAAGGATACAAAGGGTGGTTGGACCTGAGGAGAGGCGACAGCAAATGATAGGGCCTCTAACAATTACAGATTTGAACCCCCTAGTGGCGGCTCGTACATCGGCTCCCCTGCCCTCGTGGGGGATCCGGGATTCGGAGACCTCCCTTGATCCTTAGGTCGAGGATTTACAGAGGGCAAGCACTTGCCAAGCACGGTGAAACTCCGCCGAGTTAGAACCCTGAAACAACCATGCAGTTGAAAAGTGAGGTGAGATGTGACGAATAGGAAATTCGGGGAATATAATTATCCTTCCTAGCATTTGCCTAGCAGCCTGCAGATGTACTCAAAAAACACATGGGTCAGGTAGGTCAGCTACGGGAATCAAACCCAGGACCTCCGAATGCGAAACTCACGCTTTAAAGCCATCCCGCTCGGTCCCCAGAGCCTTAACCATTGCCTACGTCATATACTCATATCAGCGATTTCTAATGTTAGTTTAAATAGAATAAGGCATCGGATCTCTTTTCACAGAGATGCCTAAAATAATTGGTTTCACAAGGACGTAGTCAAATTGAGAAACTAGTAGACAGATGGTTGGGTAATTTAAGAGAATATCACTTCAAAGCCTGCTTAGTTACTATTATGTATGTGGCTATAATAGATCTAACATGCTTGGAGGTGCCCAACCAGAATGAAACCGCTGTCTTCTTCCTGTTTTAAGGTACCTGCTTTACACTGAATCTCAGATGTAGGTTTCGCCAGCTGCGGCATGCTTCATAGCCGAGATATAGAACACTCGTGGGCGGACAAGTTTTATAGGAATAAAGAACATACTCGCACTATAAAGAAGGGGATGTCAACCAAGAAAGCTTGTCACATGTACATAGATCGTTAGTTAAACCGGCTGTGGCTTTGCAGGGACCCCAAGAGAAGGGACAAGAACTCCACATTCAAAACGCATTGTGTGGAGCCCTAATGATTCCAAATGTGGTATCTCGATATGGTCGGTTATCTACCATGAAGGGACACTTCGTGGAGAGCATCCATAGGGCGGTAAATTAGATGCCAGGAAAAAGAATGTTTTTGGAGTCAATTCCAGTGCCTCGTCGTCCTGTTATAATAACCTGAAATGTGATGACGAGAGGAAATGAAGGACAGAAAAAATCATGTTACAATCTCACCCACTCCAGGGTGCCCTAATGAACAAAGAAAAGCACCAAGAAACGGAACTTTCGAGGTCTCTGAAATGTGAGCACACTCTCTGTCATTAGGTCACCATTTGAAAATGTTACTTTATCTCATTATCTTTCTTTTCGACGCGGTTATTCTGTAAATACGTCGCTGTTATCTAAACGTAGACCTTTCGCGGAACTAAATGGCAAAATCGCGGAAAGCAGACACTGAATAAGGAATACATGTGTCTGCTTATTTACACATACTTTTCAGAAATGAAACATTATTATTAATATATCCATTGCTGATATCACATTAGCAAGCATAGGAATTTTTAAGCAATAAAGCCATGAGAAAAGAAAATTAGGTTGTACTGTTACTGGATGGCATTGATGTCGCAGATTGCAAGTCGCCCATCCTTCGGAAAGTCGGTTGGCGTTTGCAGACAGCTCTCACCAGACTATAATTATTTACCTATCCGCTAATGAATCTTGATCGCTGTTGTTTACGGTCCTTATATTTATAGTGGTTGATTTATCTAACTTCAGGCTAACTGCTTAAAAATTACTATTCCTGCACACCAGCAACTATTTTTAAAATTAGTTTATCTTTATTTTAAGGGGTTTATACATTAGAACATTTTCATCTAACGGGGAAGACAATTTTAGAATTGTCCAATAAGGGAATGCGGAGATAAAATAGTTTGAAGCTGCAACTGTTGAAAGCATTTCATTTGTTTTAAGCAGTTCTGCTGCAATGTGTCGCAGATGTCGCACAAAAAACTCAGTAAAGAAACAACATTCGAGTTATGCCACCTTTTCTTTCTCTGTCAAGGGGATGAATGCATTTGTTTCTTCATTCCTCGCACTGTTGCAGTATGATGGAGTTCATGAGGGGGCAGAGAAATTCATCTCGTCAGTTTCTCGGAAAATTTGGCAAGCGGCAAGTTTTCTTAAAATTGTACACGCATTTATTTTGTTTTTATCTTTTGAAGTAGTGAAATCCATTATTCCTTTTAATTATCCCGATTAGTAAAAATACTTAAACCAGTTCAGTTTTTGCCTCTTGCTTTGAAGATCTGTGATACATTTTTACTTGCTTGTGTCTTGAAGTTTGGAGGCTAGTTCTGCTTAAAAACTGAACTATAACATCAAGAGTTACTGTCAAAGTGATTAACTGAGAAGTAAACAGAAAACGAGAAAGGACAGCGTGTTGAAAAGAATAAATTAAAAATCCCTTTTAATGTTATTCATGTGAAACTATAGTCTAAAGAACTAAAGGGTTGTAGAATGGGCTCTAGTGATTAAGCTACTCCAAAAATCGTGATTTGTTGCAACATTACAAGTTGTTACGCAATGTATTGATAACTGTGTGCTATAAATTTTGGGAAAATTATCTGTTAGTAAGGCTAACTTCTGACATATTTTCTTAAAAATGAATAATTGTCTTACAGCTCACAAGAATGAAGCTCCTTATTTACGAACTACCCGTCGCTACAGTCTATAACAGATGAAGTGCGCAAATTGCCTTTGAACCGATTCCCCGCGCCTGAATGCGAGCATCAGACAGTACGACATAAGGTGCTTGGTGCGAGTGTGATATGATTCGCGCCATCTTGGGGTATTACACGTGTCCTTTCTTGTTACTGTAGACACTATATAGAGCAAGTACGGCGAAGCTCCGACTGTGCATGCGACAAGCAAGGCTGTGAGACGGACTTGCTGTCACCTCATTGACTAGGATATTGTTTTAGATGTGGTGGTAGAGATAGCAAATATTGTATATAACTGGACTGAGCTGAAACCTTACGGAAGGAATGGTTATATCTCCATATCCCCATTTTCTTCAAAATGATTTAAATATGGTTTTATCTTCAACAATCGATTTAAACCACCGCCTGTTTTATGTAAGTATTTTTGGTTTTAACTAAACTAAACCCCGGCGCGACAGCCCACGAAGGGCCAAGGCCTACCGCCCAGCCGCTGCGTTCCCCACCTCTGCCCACTACAGCCGTCATTGGTGAGGATTTTTGGTTTTACTTTAGTTGAAATGACAGCTTCTAGTTGAAACTGCAGTTGGCTATATTGAGTTGGGCATTCAGAGTACCTTAGTGCTTTGAATTCAGTTCTTTGAAAATAAGTGTCCAGTGTTCATTTGTGCCGCGATGAAAATAAAAGGCGACCTCTGAGCTGTAAAATTCAATTATAAAGCTCTCGGTGAGAAGTTAAATTCAGTAAAGATGTATTCATGAATTGATCGTGAATAAAACATTTCTAATTTGACTTGAAGTGTTGCCTTCACTCGTTTGGTTTCTAATTATCTTGAATTCCCTGGGCGCGTTGATTGGTTAATATATTAGTACGTTTCTTTACTTGCCCTGAATAATAGCCAGAGAGAGCATTTAATCTATATCCAAGCTCCAAGCGGCTATGACCTTCATGTGTCGCGCGTAAAGTTTATTCATGAATTAATCCTATTATATCCGTCGCCTGTAAAAATACACTGAACTGTGATGTTAAATATATTCTTCCTATTTCAATAAAACATTCCATTATCATCTTCAGCATTAATTATGACGCTGCCTGAAACATAAGATTTCGTTGGTTCTGATTACACAATATTGCTGTTTTGCAGTTTTTATTCGAATTAATTTTCATTGCATTTTTCAAAATTATTCATCTTTGTACAAAGTTTATTAAAAAGCTGAAGAAAAATGTATATTTTTGTTCAGAATGTATCACTCGTTAACAAATGGGGAGAAATTATTTTTCACATGGCAGCCGGAATTATTTATGCTATTTCGAAGGTTTTAACTTGAACATTCCTTTAGTTTAAACCGTGGTTTAAATCAGATTTAGTTTCAACTACGTAAACAGTCTAAATTATCTTTGGGAAAAACCATTTGTTGCATAAAGCTCTCCGAAACTGCTAACAGAATTTAGGTTTAAACCTACTAGGCGCCTGTGTTCCCAGGCAGACGAGCGACCTTTTGGGGACTGCAGACAATACGGTATTACGAGAAACATGGCCAAATTTCTTAATGACTAGAAAGTATTAAATAGTTGTAGCAGTCAAATCAACACACACATTCACACATTCACACATGTGTGAAAGTACACATTCTTTGTTTGTTTTATAATGTCAATTCTCCTACTTTTTCATGTGATGCCTACTGCATTATATTTTTAATGTGAGAATCATACATTTGATTTAAATGACTTGCACTATAATTTTGCAAGTCAAAATAATGCAAATTATTTTCATAATATTTTCAGCTTAATGGCAACATCTTATTTTTGGAAGTCACAATTTGGAAATGCATATCATTCAAAATTTTGAATATGAAAATTAATTTTCCAGATTGATTCAAATATACACACTTTAAAACTTAGATTGATGTAAATTTCATTTAGTTTCATTAATGTAATACCAAACGTTGAATATAATTTAAGAGCTTAATAAAAATAGACAATTTTAGAAATATGATCCATATATTAGAAGGACACTTAACGTCGAAGCCTTTGTACTTAACAACAAAATTCAATATTAATTTAAAGAATCATAGAAGTAAGGGATAATAAATTTTGAATTCATGTCAGCATATTGTCATTCCAATACCTACAAGACCTAAGCCATACACCCTTATTCTATGCAAAACTCGTGTGAATTTATAGAACCTGACACATGTGCCTTGTGCAATAATTATTTGTGATGATAATAATAACCTCTTCTAGTAGTGTTTAAGATAGGCGCACAACTGAGTGAGTTGTCCCGGGAATAGCAAAGGCAGGCGCTGGTAATACGAGATGACCATTCCTTCCACAATAATCCACTTGTACAGCAAACACCAGCTGTGTGGTATCTGCTTGAGTCTTTGTGGCATTAAGGCTGAACCTCCCCCAAATTGGGCTTAAGTAGCAGTATTAAGCTTCAGATGTAATTACAGTTAGTGCAGGAAGTTTTATTCTAGGTACTGGTGTGTCACCCATAGATGGCAGTGTGCTTTGTTGTGGCTTAACCCTCCCTTCAAGGAGACTAATTTAATCTGAGTTATAGTAACGCTATTGTTATTGTTATTATTTTAGACAATAAGTAAAATATATTGTGCATGCAGAAACGATGCTCATACCATGTAAATGTGCACCATAAGTCATACCTGAAAGTTTCACGTGATGTTGACGTTTCCCTGCGGTGACTCTTTGGCAGTCATAAAAGTCTTACTTACAGATGCTGCATTTACAAATGATGAATGAAGAAGAAACTGCGGAGTTATTTGACAGTAGTACTTATAACATCAGCAAGTGTAATCCTTGGTTTAGATATACATTTTGTAAAACGTCCTATAATTGGCAAAGTATCGGCTGCAGATGCCGTCAAACGGGGTTGGGAAGGGTGGATTTTATTCAGCCATAGTGATAAACTTGGGTTCATGAATTTACAACCTGAAGTTTAAGACATCCAAGTTTGGAGCAGCACGCCATACTTAAATTAAACATATTTAAAATCAGTCGGAAACAAATTATATAATGGGTTTTAATTAATTGTTCCAGGGTTGTTATTCTAAACAGGGCCTGGATTTTGTTGACTTACCTATTTAAAAAGTCGCCTATAACATTACTCTTAACAATTTTAAAAATGATTTAATCACAAAAATAAACTAAAATTGAGAATTTTTAGTTTAATAAACTAACGTCCAGAGAGTAATACATTCCTACATTGTATAACTGCTACACAAGTAGGAACACAAGATATTCGAGGAGATAATTTAAAAACACAATTAAAATGTGTACCTACAATATGTTCGTGTGTTTGTTACAAGAATTTAAAAATAAAATAAATAAAATTGTTTTTGAAGCAAGTGTTAAAGCGCTATCCCATTAACTCTTTGAGTTCTCAGATTATATAAAATTTACTGCACTTGAAGAAAACTTCACAGATTATGATTAGGGGCACTCTTTTTTCGCATTAACGACAAAAGCGACAAACATATTAAAGCAATTTCCCATTATCTTTCCGAACTATGTGATGTTGCTCAATAAGTCAGTATTATTATATTAGCGATGAGTGCAGATTGAAGCGAAATTGTCTTATTTTGCGAAAAACGTGAAATTCAAACTATTTTGAATATAAAAATTAATTCTCAAGCAAAGCAAAGTAAATTATGCTTACAATTTATTCATTCTTGAATGAATTATTTTATGCAAATAGGTAATGTGAAGATAACGTTTTAACCGTTATTAGAAAAGTGCAACAACTTCCTCACTTCAAGCTGCTTATACGATATTATAGCAGCGTATTTAGCTTTGAAAGATTTAATTGTGCAGCACATCAATGTGAATTCTAACCAGAAAATTGATATTATAGTCATTATAAGGCACTGAAATTAATGCATTTAGATTTTGCAAATGCTGTATTAAAATCTATTTGGGTTCCCTGTAGGGTTGTCAGGTTTAGTTTACGAAAAAAGGAAGATTTTCGCCTTTTTTTTTTTTTTTTTTTTTTTTGAAAAAAGGAAGATTTTTTACCGACACAACTAACGCCAAAATTGAACTTTAAAGATTCATTCTGGTCATGAGTATATTTATTGTTGGTATTTATTTTCAGATTTTGCTTTTTTTTAAACAATTTTGCACCACATTTTGTAATTTCAAAAACATTGTTTGCACGAATATGGAAAGTTTACACCCACCTGTAATTCAGATTCAATTAATTCCTTAGTGAATCTGTTTCTCACATTAGTGAAAATATATTCATTTCGCAAATTAAACGGCTGAGATGAAAATCGAAATATAAAATTAACCCGGTTTGATAAAATAATGTATTCGTAAACGTTTAATAATTTTAGTATCCACTACAACACCTCTATTCTAAACAAATACTTATTACTTAACTCACACTTGCATATATTAGAAATGTAGTTTTGTTATTCAGTTAAGGGTTGGCTTGGTTCTACGGTCTATGCTACAAATAAACAGATGCATCAAATTGTGTAAGCTTTCACGGCCGGTGCCATGAAATACAGAATATCCTGGCTTGTGGGCCGTAGTCTAATGGAAAATCTTCCAGACGTTTCGTTTGAAGCTACTGTGAGCGTAGTACTCTGCAACCTACACACTACTGAGGATGTTCGACGCAGCTTCGAACGAAACGTCTGGAAGGAGATTTTCCACTAGACCACGGCCCACAAGCCCGGATAATCATTCTGCATTTTAAACAGATCCAACTTCCAGCTATATCAAACAAATACTAGGACGAGAACATAATGAACCATGTAGCCGCATGTGCGTTCTCGCGGTACAGAATAGCCAACTGTATTTATTGCGGTTAACAACGTTCTCGAAATAAGCATATGGTTACACCGCTGTGCAATCTACCAGAACATTGCTAATTGCATTTTGCGGTCAAACATTGATTTCCCTCACCGAAAAGTAGAAAAAAACGGAAGAAACCGTCCTATGGGAGAGAAAAAGGCGTAAAATGTAAGATTGTTTCAAAAATCGTACAACTTACGAGAAAAACGTAAGATCTGGCAACCCTAGTTCCTTGTTTATCAGTCGATTTCTCGAGGTACAATTTAATTGTTAACGATCGAAGGCGATTGATGAGAGAAAGCAATACTGCAACATGTGCTATGTTTAATGGTTTTGTTGCAAACTGCATGCGTAATTCCACAGGAAGGTACGAAGATAACAGTTTGTTACTTGTATGATGCGTAGAGTAACTTATTTCTGACATAACTTCGGTAGTAATTATGAAACCTCACACAGGGTTTTGAAATAATTTATCACTTAAAAGACGTGAAGGAATACTCCGAGCAGGTCTTTCAGACGTGAGGTAAGTCGGCAGCGTAGCGTTGAGGTTGGTCAGGGGATTGGCCTGGTTTGTGGATGTAAACAGGTTGGGCGCTTTCGCTTTCGTGTAATGTTTTGGGAGATAATGCCTGTGATTGACCTACACTGCCACAGTAAACACGGAAGAACAAGGCAGGACATGTGTTTATGTTCTCGAGATGCACCGTTAGCAAGTTTATGTACTGAATAGTGAAAGTGACACGCACACAATCTGCAGTGTTGCCAGCTTGTTTTGGACAAAAGTAAAATATCTTCGTAGCAAATGGTCAGAGACAAAAATATAAGATACAAAATGTGTTTCAAATATGAAGATCTACTATTGACTTAAATTAACCTATTGTAAGGACTTCCCTTCCACCCTTCCTAATTTCACAAGATTCGGAAAAAAAAAAATGAAGGCAGGAAAACTTCTGCAATGTTATTTACCGTGAAAAAAGCGAAAAAACGTTAATACAAGCCATATAGAGCGAAAAAAAGCTCGAACATTAGAACTGATTTCGCGAAATTCGAAAAAAATTAATCCGAAAAAAGAGTGCCTCTACCTATGACCTACACGAGGACAAGAACATAAACTAACTGTACCTATAATTTATTAAAGCGAAAAAGGGAAGACCGGACTGCCTCATGCCTTGTTTAGGACATGTAACCATGCATACTTGCTTGCCTGACAATAGCCAATCTTTCTTGCCATTAAGTAGGATTTTTTCCCCCAAGAATTAGAGTAAAGAACGTACTCATATTTCTCAGTTGGATAGCAAAATGTCTTTGGTGAAGTTATCCTCGTGTAAAATGTCAATAACAATATAATAGTATAAGAGGTGGAATCAGGACTGAAAAATTTAGTGCCATAGTCGGGATTTGAACCACGGATCTTCCGCCCACACACGGCTGCTGGTGTGTGTAAAAACACTAGCAGTAAGCTTGCTGGCATAAATAAATAATATAATAGTATATTATGCGGACAGAGTATACGACTTTTTATGCTCGAATATGTGTCTAAGTTTAAATAATTTATAAAATGCTTCTGATATTCTATGCTGCCTGTTATTGCTACAGACCGTATTTGTTATTAGATTGTACATACGGAATTGATAGTTGCGCCTTCAACTGCAAAATTACTGGTGTTATACTTATGTTGGTCTGGATAAAATGATACAGCGAGTATTTATGCTAAAGCCTTTAAAAAGTTGGAGCTCAAAAACGGGAAGACAGATTGGATTTATTAGAATGTGTGGTTTTTCTAAAGTTGAACTAGTTGTTATACGAATGAACATACGAGAATCGATAGTTACGCTTTCAGCTGCGTGGAAATGGATGCAGATGGCAAAGTATTGATTCCTACACGCCGATCTTTTGATTGGTGGATAAGTAGCATCGTTAAGAACGGGTGCACCTTTGATTGGTGGATAGCAGTATCGTTATGAAGAGATGAGCATAATAGGTCTATTGGGTGCATAGATGCTACGATATGGCATGCTCGAGCATAAAACTCTTTATATACTGAAATAAAGTGCAAGAAAACGACTTCGGACGCAAAGGACAAAAAAGAAATATAAAAAGTATGTAAATCGAAAAAAAAATCCTAAAATTAGAAAATACCATAAAATTATCATATAACCAATTAATATGTATTTCATAATCATAACGGTTTTCTAATTTAGAATAACAACTTCCTTTTAACGCTTTATCGTCTGTCTTAAATACTAATTAAATTCATTCTTGTATAAATTACTCTGCTTATACATACTTACAAATAATCATCTCCATGAGGACCAAATCTCCTTATTCAGGGGTGGAGTTAGAAATTATATTTTCGGTTTAAGTGATAAATTTAACTTTTGTGAGAAAATTAATCCTACTGTAGTGTAGATAACATTCAGTTGTTTCATCCTTTCTTTCTTTCCTTTTTTTTTTTTTTCCTTCTTTCTTTATTTCATTCCTTCTGTCTTTATTTCTTTCATTCTTTCTTTCTTTCTTTCTCTCTTTCTTTCTCCCTCTCTTTCTTTCTCCCTCTCTTTCTTTCTCTCTCTTTCTTTCTCTCTCTTTCTCTTTCTTTGCTTCCTTCTTTCTTTCCTTCTTTTTTTTCTCGTGTGTGCTAACTGAAGTTCGAGTAAGAAATAGCTTTGCGCGATAAAAGTATCAAAGATAGCATTTTGTTATACAAATAAATTTTTTTTGAGAAACTAGACAGTAAACAAATTTAGGTAAATGCAATACAAAATAAGGTGTAATAATTTCAACACAACTCGGACTAAAAGAGAAAATTTGAAACATATCATTCAGCTGATTCCGCCGCAGGACGCCTGTTGAGAGATCCTTCAATTGCGTTGAGGTAGGCACACCGAATAAAATCTGGCCCAAACGGTAAATAATAATTGATCTAAAACTAATGCTCTTTCCATGTAATAACGAGGGATTCTACAAGATGAGTGATTTCTGTTCATGTTGCTGTGAAACACACATTCTTATTTCCAGGCTACTCGGTCGGTAAAGAGCGATTGTAGTCAAAGAAACATTCTCCAGAACTAGCCAAGAATTGAAGCTGAGTTCTCTGGGTTGAGAAGATGGTGCTGATCATGTCTGAGCCTTCCATTAAGGGTTGTTAAAGATTTACAGTTATTAATAGTTTCATGTGTATTTGCGATATGAAAAGTGCACTCTGTTTCCATGGTAACCATTTCTTAATCTCTCTCCCTGAGCGTAATTTATTATTTATGCATAGATGTTTACAGCTGGCTTTAAGCTTAGCAGTTTTTTACGTAATCATCTGCCTCTTTCAAACACAAACGTCAAGAGTCTTTAGGCATGACATTTTAAATAGCTTCTAGTGTCTGTCGCACGCCACAGTAATGCTTTTGAAGTGTGAGCAGTCAAAAGACATTGCAGAGAGAATAATTAGATTCTGGAAGCCTTTTACAGGAGTATGAGCTTCTTTCTGCATGCTAATGTAACGTGATAAATGTTTCTTTCAGGAAGTCTGTAGACTCGAAGATGTTTTTGAATAAGAAAAGTTAACAAGAAAGTAGAATGAACTGCTTGTAAGAGGTCAAACTTTAAAACTTTGCAGATGAAATGGTATATCTTTGGGGAGTTTACGAGCAAAAGATCTGGGTCTGTATGCGTATTAAACAAATATTGGTGTAAGTTACTGGTGTGGTTTTATTGCAGGCATGGGCTTTTTATTATCACGGTTTTCCCCCACAGTCTGAGGGAACTACTAATTGAAAAGTATGAGATTAACTTAGCATCTTCAGGATCGTAAATTTTTAGTGAAATCTCCGCCTTGCATAAAAAGGCATGGGAATTGTTTTATGAACCAACTAGGAAAGTAATGAAGAAGCATTAACGTTGAAATGGACACCAAAAAGTACACCTCCAAGATACAGAACTTAGCAAGTGATGTCTTGTGTTCCATAAAAGCCACAATAAGTTGTTTACGTCAGCAATGACGGAGCAAGCAAGTTCAAGTGATAAGGTGGTTTTAATTATAAACATTACATACCTAGCATTGTGTTTTAATCATTAATTCTTGAAGTCATCTTAAGTACAGCTGAAGTATGCGAACAACAGCGTTAAGCCTGCAACAAAAGTGCATCGTGGAGCATCGAGAGTTTGATACAATTTTGTTGCATACAATTTCTATCTTACTGTTGTATCTAACCTGTTTCTATACAATGCGATTAAGTTGCATCTAACTTCTTTATCGAATGCCATGAAAACATCCAATCCGTTTCAGTGACGTAACAATATGGTGGACTGCGCATGCAACATGTAGTCAGCTGTTTTATGTACGAGTTTGTGCTGCAATAGCTACTACTTCGTGGTTCTGCAATCTTTTGCACGTAATATTGCCTTAAATACGATGTAAGAGTTTGAGAAACAAATCTTTATCAATTGGTGGAAAACCGCGATAGTTTTCCGCGTCCTCTAATCTCATCTCATTTTACAATAGACCCAATATACCCCGGCCTGTGTCCTGTTCTCTTCTTTGTAACAATGACGCCTTTTACTCCTACTACATATTTGCTTCCTACTGAGAGTCATGTAAATATATCCATAAGTTATACTTAATATAGCAGTCACAATATTGTGACGCCAGCCGCGGCAGCACATCAAAGGTGCTCAAACTCGGCTACCTCAACACTGTTATTAGTCACGTGTTTACATGTGACAGATGATAATGCAGCGCCAGAATAGAGTTTCGAGAAGGTTCGCGAAGCCTCCACTGTCGCCTTATTTGTGACAGCTTCGACAAA
The DNA here is from genome assembly GCA_030765045.1 of Tenodera sinensis. NCBI lineage: Eukaryota > Metazoa > Arthropoda > Insecta > Mantodea > Mantidae > Tenodera > Tenodera sinensis. The sequence continues at coordinate 58,943,403 of CM060971.1, read as the reverse complement.
AAGGTCAACTTTGAGAAAAATCCGTGCGTCATTCTCGTTTACTGAGAGAGAAGCGAGTAGTTCTTGTTTTGTGATGTGTAGTGAGTGCTGAATGAGACAGCTGTTAGCAGTGTGTGTGTGTGGGGGGGGGGGGATGTTGTGTGGTTCAACTGGAAAGAAAATAAAGTGACAGTAAATGTAACCGGACTTTGTCATCATTTTTTCACAATATTAATATGTATTTGCGCCCGCCATGTCTATTTTTTACACTTGCTACGTGATCTGTCAGTTGTTTTTGGACCAAAATACACCATAGTGTGACACACACCGGTTGTTTGTGTACAATTCCATTGGATACAAAAAGTTTGGTCAAAAACTTTGGATCGTGGGACACCGGATTTACTTAAAAGCTGATGTCTCACGAAACCTCTACCTCTAGGAGAAGACGAGAAGATAGGTTTGTAAAATAGTCTTCCAATTGCTAAGCAAGTTGAATTTATGTTTGAAGTACTATTACCATTTTGATGAATTAAGCTTTAACTTTATGTATAAACTTAGGCTTTCAGGGCCAGTGCCCTGATTATTAGGTATGTCTTGGCGAAACGTCGGTATCTACAATGCCTTCTAGACCAGGGCCTGCAATCCCGAAAGAAATAAACTTATCTCATAATCTTCAACTTTATGCTTGTAATGAGGTAATGCTTATATGTAAAAAGTGTGAAGTCTCTTAGCCATAAAACATTCAAGTTTCGTTCCAGTTTTTTTCTAAAGTACGAGAGGAAGTATAAGGCGAAGGTTCATAGAAATTCAACTCTGCGTGACAAAAGTTTTCTCAGAACGTTCTGACGTGCTTTACTGTTGGAATGAGCAGTAGTGCATTGCTTTCAAATAACGTAGACATGCACACATGAATGCTGAAGGCACTGAAACCGATATCAATCTTCGATTTCATGTTAAAACAGCATGTAGTTATAATTAACTTCAAAATCCAAAGATTTAAATAATAGTTAATTTATTAAGCTTCGTAAAGATGTAATTCTGGGATATGTACATTTTACAAATATCTAAAATTCACTATAGGTATTTCTGAAACCTCAAACTAAGAGCATAAAAAGTAGAATGGAGAAAGCGTAACGTACTCCAGAAATACCACCAGTGGTTTCCATTTTGCCGACAGTTTTACGAGTGTGTATCCTGGGAAAATGAAATGTAAATATGAAACCATAAGTTGGGTTATTAAGGTACTTTGAGAGTAGAGTTTCATGTATATTGACATTTTCTCCGTATAATTATTTGGCTTATATATATATAAATGTATATATATATATATATATATATATATATATATATATATATACCCACATATATATTGTCGGTCTGGGTGGCTCAGTTGGTTAGACGCTGGCCTACTGATCCCAAGGTCGCGGGTTCAAACCCGGCCCAGGCCGATGGTTTTTAAGTGTGCTTAAAAACGACAGCTCCATGTCAGCAGACTTACTGGCATGTAAAAGAACTCCTTCGGGACGAAATTCCGGCACACCGGCGACGCTGATGTGATCCTGGCAATTGACAGCGTCGTTAAACAACAAAATAATTTTTTTAATAATCCCACATACATATCCAATATGTATGGGAACTAATGATCTTTAGTCCACTTAAATTTACTTGCAATGAGAAACTGATGTTCCCTGTGAATATGTAGAAAGATGTGTGTCAGATATTGTAAGACTTTTGATAAGAGTACTGCGTTAGACCCATGATTGGTTGAAAAGAGTCAGCAGATATCAAATGTCTGGCATACAAATGGCAATAATCCTTCCCTGTTCCTAGGCTTTATCCTGGGGAACTGCAAGCAATGTAAAATTACACCTGGACATGGGTTCCTTGTCAACAGAGAGCCAAAGAAAGAAGACCTTTGGATGGGTAAAGGTCGAAATGTAGACCCTCTAGGACAGGGGCGGGCAAAATAGTGCCGACTCCGAATCCACTCTGCACGCGACCTGCGTAACGTTCTTGCTGGTTGGAGGAGTGGTATCTTCGCTTCTTAAACTGTCGACAGTGGCGGTTGACAGTGGCGGATTGATAGAGTTAACGATCAGCACGTTTGTTTCAAACAGAAAAGAGGTGGTCATACGTTTGCTATGTGAAATCAGAATTACACATATAATCCGAACATATGAGAGGACGTTCAGACTCTGCGTAATATCTTTAACAGCAATATGCAGTTGCGCGAGATATCAGTTTTAATGTTTCTATGTTCATCACAGAAAAAGTGTTCACATACATACTTAGAGCAAAATATTGCTGCAACAGGAGCACGTTCTCTCAAACCAACATACGAATATTACCTTACACAGTTCTTTGAACACGTCTGTGCCAACTAAATCTCTGCACCTATTGTTTCTCACTATATCTGTTTGTAGACCCACGACTTTACATTGCAAGATAACTCTTACATTGACTACATCTACAGTAAAAGGGTTAACAAACATTAAAATGTCATTCTCAAGAATCCTGAAATCATGGAATCTATGTGAAGTAAACTCGCTTTTTAGCTCTTCAAGAATGGGACTAAAACTAATTAGTTTATCCTCTGACACAGTATTAAGTGATTTTATACATTTAAAATAAGTATTTCATAGTTTGATTGGTTGGTTAGGAGAGTTATCGCATGTCAAGGTATGTTTGTTGTATTTGGACTGTAAGCCTTTTAGAAGTTTGGCACGCTCTAAATCTGTAATCATAACAAAGAAATAATAATAATAATAATAATAATAATAATAATAATAATAATAATAATTATTATTATTATTATTATTATTATTATTATTATTATTATTATTATTATTATTATTATTATTATTATTATTATTATTATTATTATTATTATTATTATTATTATTATTATTATTATTTAAAAATAGTAGAAAATGTATGCAACATACATATATAAAATGCAGATCAGCTAACACTAGTTTTTTTTCGTTGTGTGTGGCATGATATTAACAATAAAGGTGTTCAATGTTGGCTCAAAGAAAACCATGTAATATCTTGTTACAAATGAGCGGTTTTGACACAGACATAATTCCTCCACTGATACCGGTCGGGAAGCGATCTTTGGACTCGTGAAATCAACTAAGGCGGTGTGTATCGTTGTGTTGCATAATTACACGGCGAAACGTTCATGAATCGCAGGGATTCACGAATCCACTTTTGCCCACTAGGAGATGGATTGACAGCATTTATAGCTCATCCGAGGAATGAAATGGGTAATGAACAGGAGATTATCTTACACACAAAGAAGACAAATGTCAATGTAAATAAGTGTTTGTGCAATTCTAGCATTACACAGGCTTATTATGACGGCATATATTGTGGGACATTACCCTCTTTCTGGCACCAGTGCAAGTACATGATTTAATTACCATGGTAACAAGGTAGAAATGACGTCATCACCGCCACAACATGATTTTCTCCAGTGTGTGGTTGTAAGAAAATCTGAAATCATCACACTCGCAAACTAATACATTTTATCATTTCTCCATCCACAAAACTATTCATATTCTTTTTCGTTACCGGTTTTTGATTTTCTGGAATTAATAAACTCTCACCTGTCTCAGTTTCGTGCAAAATGTCAAGCGGAATACAATCCATATTTTCAGTAGTTCCATTTTCCTCTCTAAGGGCTGAAACAAATGAAACATCTCTTAGCAATCATATTACGTCATACATGTGTGATCTCTGATACATCATAAGTTTTTATTTAGTAACTTTATCAATTATTTTTATTTATTTTAATGCTATAATTGCATAAAGCGTACGTAACAAATGTATGATTTTTTCATTGTGACACTCGTAAAGTTCCGCTTTCGCACCCGCGCTAAACATATACTCGTGTGACAATCACTCAGATTATACAATAGTTACATAAATAACTATTAAGCTATGCCTTACTTCAAGCACTTCATTAAAGCATTATGCATAAAAATTCCCTTTACAAAATATCTAATTTTTAATATAAGAAGCGTTGGATACACGCCCCGAATATAGCTAAATGTTTATCTAAATTTCGCTATGATGCCTTCAACAATCGGGGCAGTGTTGCCATGTCTGCCGAAGGAAAAGCAGAAGATTTGATTTGAAAAAAGGAGAAAAAAGTTAATTTTTTAACCTGCAATTTTGCTTAGTATGTAGATATTTGACATTACTACTACTCATAGCAGTAATAGTAATAATAACAATAATAACAATAATAATAATAATAATAATAAATAAATAATAATACTCGCTCCAAAATTCTTGCGCTTTAGTTACTGCCACATACAAAGTCGGTATTGCGCAATAGCCTCAATTCTGTATCTATTTGTTGGATTTCTTCTGATTTCACAAAATTAGGAAACCGAGTAGCAAGTGGTGTAATTGACTGAACTTTTAGGATTTTAGCTGGTTCTAACACTTCCAACATTGTAAGAAGAGAATTACCTAATGAAAACCGACTTAGTATGTCGCGAACTGACTCAACGTAAAAGTAAACACCGCGTAATTTGAATACTTGTACATATTTGTCAGGCAGGGATGATTTTGTCAGAGATATTTGAACTTTGGTACGAAAATACATATTTTCTACAGGAAGAAATACTTTTGGATCCCTGTCTTCAACTTTACCTATTTCAGTGGAATTCAAATGTTCAAGTTTAATGTACTAGCCGAGGATAGTTCGTAATGCAGAAACATGTGGTATACTTTTTATGTATACGGGTGATCATATAACTTTTTTATATACACGAGGGAAATGCCTTGCGTGAAAATCTTTTTCGGAAGAGCGCATTATATGATGTTAAGGAAAATAGTATTTAAACATGGAAAATACATCAGAAGCAGGAGATTTTGAAGTGCGTTCCGTTTTTAGCAGTAGATTTGCAAAAAAGCAGATCTCCTGCAAAAATCAGTAGACCTGACAACCTTGGGTCGGGGACACATGAAACATACCTGGTGTATGCCACCGGTTGCCAGAGCTCGAGGTATGCTGAAAGGATGTTAAGGAGACCATCACAACCAAATACACATGTAGATATGGGTACTAAATTCCATCAACGTAATTCAGTTACCTGTATTCGACACAGTAAACCATTGATAAAAATCTGATGTGTTGCACTCACATGACTTTCTCTACTCTTGTACTAACCATTCTTACAAACTCTTATTCTTACATATTCGTGTTGAGATGAACATATGCACAAATTATCTTATTGCTTATTTCCTTATAGGTGCAAGGGGAATACTAGAATACAGTAGGGTTTGAGCTATAGTCAAATATTTGAAAGCTTTTATATCCCGCTTTCTTTGCACGCTTAACATATAAAAAATAAACAACAATGCTCCATTTCACGAAATTTTTAAGTTTTCAAAAATTGACAAAAATAACAAGGAATATCCGTGAAATTGTTCACTCTACAAAAAAATGTATTTAGAAATACATTGTGTGTTTTAGCGAGATCTCCATTTTTTGTATAATAAGATGTTGTCTATCTCTTACGGTTTACGAGTTATTCAAAAGTCATCCAGAGTAAACAGGATTGCATAGACTAGCCACAATATTCAAGATATACATTTCATTTGCCATCAAAATATCTCAAACGTATGGCATTTTAGTCAAAATCGTGAGAGCTATCTTCAAGAAAATAAAAATTTTCCATGTAAGGGGTAGTTTAGAGTGGGGCTATTTTCTTCAAAATCTTCGTGTCGTATCCTTTAACGACGTTAAACTTAAATACCAACTTTGGTTTTTAACCGACTTTTCGTTTTTGAGTTATGCTGTCCACAGACTGACAGACATACACACATGGACCTTTTTCTAAAAATGCTTTTCTTTTTTGGATTCAGGAGGTTTCAAAACATATATTTCCGGCGAAATCTCGACATCGAATTTTTGGGTGAAATACAATACTTCCTCTACCTACCAGTAGAGAAAGTAAAAATGAAATTTTGAAGGTGTTCGGTGAACTGTTTATTTTATTTACTTTGTACAGTAAAAGTGAAATAACCCCAGATTGATGATGGAGCAGTTTCGAATTTACTTCCCTCATATACGAAAAAATGTACTTTCTTATCTGTAGTAAGGAAATGAAAATACATATTTTAAGGATCCCTGATAAAAAGATCCGGCGCGCTTTTTCTGTGAACACCGTAACCCAAAAGGAAATGTCGGATAAATACTAATTTTAGCATTTAGGTTCCGCATCTTATCAGGGTTTCTATGGAAACATTTTTCCCCCCTTAAGTTGTATTTAAGGTTATGCTCAAGATATTTTTATTCTGTGTTTTTGTATAACTGATAAACCGTAAGGGAAAAATAAACTCTCACTATACAAACTATGTAGATATAATAATTAAAACAGACAATGTATGTCAAGTAACTTTGTGTGGCATTAACCACTCCATTGCCATTGGTTTGAATGATTTCTTACGTTATCGTAGGTTCTTTAAAGCGTAAGCACTCTTGTTTCTCTTGAGCTTCTATCTCTTCAGTCTCTGTATATTTTTAGTATCTACAACGAAATATACGTTAAAATTACTTCTGCAATGTTTATCTTGATTAGCATAAGTAGATAAAACACATACTGTAAGAGTAATTTAGAAACTGTATACAGATAAACCATAGTGGTCAGAGAAAGGCATGCAAATGCGCTTTAGTTTTTGGATATTTTTGATTAACTCGCACCTTCATGAATTTTTGCGTATAACATTTTTATGGATGTTTATAGCTCAAAGCTCGTTTACTAAACGTCTTGAAAATGTTCAAGATTACTTTGACCTATTGCAATTTAAAAGCTATTATTGCAAGAGCAATAGGTTTTTGTCTGTTAACACAACCTACAGATTATAATGGACTTGATTTACTACGACGATAACTTCAAGGATTACTATATTAGGGACAAAAATTATTGAACGATTTCCGAATATAATGTTAATTATATAATTTATAGACATTTCCGAAAAATACCCTTGTGTTTAAGAGCAGCCATAGCTTTGCTAAAATGGCCATTCCATAGCAATACCATAAAGAGATGATGCAAAACCTTAAAACTTTCACTACTAAAAAATCTAAAAAATGTTGATTCGGTCCAGAAAAATAGTTACCTATTGTGATTTCACCAGTAATATACGTAAAGCAGAGAGTGTTCTTACCTCTTTTAAAAGAGTAAGTTGTAATACTTAGGTTGATAGTAAAAAATGTCACACATCAAACGATAAATACCGTTTACATGTAGATATTTTCAGTATTGCGCATCTATGAGTTATATTTTTCTAAAACTTGCACATCATTTGCAACTTTTTATGAACGGTAGTTATAAAGTTATCTGACATATATTTCAGTAGAGCTCTATGTAAATGTTATGAACAATAATGCAGAATTGAGCCGGTTAAATAGTGAAAATAAAGGTATTAGCAAACAAATTGAGCAGTGTATGCTATATATCTCTTCTCCATCAAGTGAATGCAAGCTGATTTTGAAAATACTGCTCACAAAAATCAAACATCTTATGCACTTTGCAAAAGTAAGTCTTAAAGTTCAAAAAGCTGTAAATTTTCCAAACTTTTATCTTCTGAAAATTTAATTTGTGTGTGTGTGTGTGTGTGTGTGTGTGTGTGTGTGTTTAACGGACGCTGTCAATTGCCAGGATCACATCAGCATCGCCGGTGTGTCGGAATTTTATCCCGCAGGAGTGCTTTTACATGGCAGTAAATCTACTGACATGGAGCTGTCGTTTTAAGCACACTTAAAAACCATCAGTCTGGGATGGATTTGAACCCGCGATCTTGGGATCAGTAGGCCAGCGTCTAACCAACTGAGCTACCCAGACCGAGTTTATCTTCTGTCCTTTTAAGTATCACAAATGAAAATTTTTCTTCCATTAATTTGCCTGTTTGCATTTTTAAAGGGATGCACGAATACTTTCTGTTCTGACTTCATGTCAATTCTCTGAAAGTAAGAATAAAAAATCTGATGTGTTGCACTCACATGACGTTCTCTACTCTTGTGTACTAACTATTCTTGCAAGCCCTTATTCCTCTGTCTTCATGTTAGTTGATATATATTTGGAGACATTATCTTATTGTTAATTTTCTTGTAAGCACAAGAGAAATTTAGAAATACAATAGGCTTTAAGCGATAGTCAAATCTTTTAAAGTGGAGGGCTTTGAAATTCCCTTCTTTTAGCAAGGTCTACAATTTTTGTATGTTAATATTTGCTCTAGTTCTTACGGTTTACCAAGTGTGCGAAAGTAATTAAGAATAAATAGGACTACCTCCGTAGCGCAGTTGGTAGCGCGCTTACCTCTGGTGCGGAGGACCCGGGTTCGATCCTTGGTACTAGCATGGGGATTTTTCCCTGCTGGGAGGTCTGGCACGGGGTGCACTCAGTCTCGTTAAATCCGGAGGGGCCAATTGAGGGGCTACTTGATGGAGAAGTGGCGGCCCCAGGTCGAGAAGGCCGTATTACTGGCCGGGAGGGCTCTGGGCGCTGACCACTTACCACTCTCCAGTACTGCACCCCACCAATCATGCCTGTAGTGGGCAAGTATTCATTTCATTTGCCATAAAAATATCTTACACGTGTGGCATTTTAATCACAATCGTTGCAGCCTTTGTTGAAATAATCAAATTACTGGAAAAGTTTTCAATGTAAAGGGTAGTTTGGGGTGGAGGAATTTTCTTCAAAACCTTTGTGTCGCATCCTTAAAGAATATTAAATGGATATTAAAGGGATATTACACGGACCTTTTTCTAAAACTGCTTTTTTGGATTCAGGGGACCTCAAAATACATAGTTTCGGTGAAATCTGGACATCTAATTTTTTGGTGGAACACAATACTTCCCCTACTCACTATACGTAGTAGAGAAAGTAAAAATAAATTAATAAAGACATGGTAGAGAGAGCGGGATGGGGGAAGAACAAACGAATTAAGTTTGATGAACAATTTGGTATCAAATTCCAGTTTAATATGGGCCCCTTTTAGGCGTAGTTTTTCTAGGAATTCTTCCCACTCCAAATAATCCTTTGCAATGTAGGTTTGAGCCTGTTTTCGTGGAAAAGCTAAAATACGCTTCTGTGTGGGCAGCACATCGCTTTTGAGGAGAACGATTTTCCAAGGTAAACGCGGACGAAAGGCTTTCTGCTTTAGAATCTATTTTCGTAACTAAAAAGCAACTGTTCGTTTTACTTATTCAGATTCTACTCGATATTAATCTTGCTTATATTTGAGAAGGCATTCACCGATTTCCAGTCATACTGATTCTAGAGGACAGAGCTTATCGGCAGTTCCCAAGAGTTCAACACGGCCGACGTTACACTAAACAGTAGACGAAAGTATCCCAAAAAGCAGTCTTGCCAACGTACATAATAAAGGCATTTTAACCTCAAATATCACAGAGTTAAAGTACCACTCTTTCAAACGATATTAATGCTTGAACATCGTTACCATGCAACAAAGAACGTACTCACCTTCGGCAAATCTTGTTCTGCAATAACCTTTTGGGTAAAATCACTTCCGAGCGCTAAATATCGTTATTTAATGAACTACACAAAAATAACAACTATAACTGCATATACTGCTCCAAAAGAATTCAAGACAAAATCACTCACACATGAGCAGTACGTCCGCAGATTAATTAATTAATACGGCGTCTAAACAGAATCTTGTTTTAAAATCAGTTGACATCCCTGCTATGCGTTCATGAACAAGGGCTTCTGTGACAACATAATAGACGCAAAAACACCAGCTATAGCCGTAGCTTTACCGCGGTTATATGTTACGAACAGTTGACGGCACTAATGCAAACTAACGGATGGAATATCGCCAAATATAACCAGACTGTAGCATAATGGGTGGGAGGGAGGGGTGTCAAGGTTGATTTTTTGGAGTATCTCAATAAGTATAGTAGGCACTACTATACTTAATTTCATGATTTTTCAGAATCAAGTGAGGCACAACAAATAATACTCAGGATTTCCAATGCAGAAGGAAACGAGGTTTAAGATTTGTCTTTTATGAGCTGTCACACCATGGAGTTCGAAGTTAATTTAATTTAGACTAATAAAAGAAAATACATTTTTGTTAGATTTTTAGTACTGACATTATTAATACACATGTTCAAACAAAGCCCTGCCTATGTTCTTTGGGAACAACGCCATTGGAATAAGATAGTCACCTATTCTTTACTTGAGTTTTGTAAAGAAATATGAATAACAGTTTGAAACGAATGCAAAAATTATCTAAAATATTAAAACTAACGCAGTTCCTGTGAATGAAAATCCTGCCAATCCGGATTCAGAAATATTCTCGCATCGTGAGAGGAAAACTTATTTCCAAAGCCACATGTATCTTTTTAATTTTACTACTTGAAGATGGAATAATTCTTTCATAGCTGTCCCCAAATTGCTAATTTTAGGCATTAAACGAGAATTTAAAATGTCTTTAAAAGGGTCACGAAGTCAACAAGATGAAACCTAGTAAAAATAATAAGTTTCAAAGTTCATGTTTCTTCTTTATTTTGTTATTATAAATCGATTTAAGGGCATAAAAGACATCTGCAAGGACGGTTTTTATGTATTTCCAAAATTCGGTTGTGGTAAGTGATAGAACTAAAGATAAAAGACGCTCATTATCGGCATTAAAGTCATTAGGTGTTAATTAATTTTGAATCATTGGAAGTTCCAATCATAGATAACGCAAGTGTTTTTATCTTAGGTCACTGGGGACTTCAAATTTCTGTCACACATTTTTAATGTGAAGAATTTCTTGTACTACTGCGGCCAGAACTCCCTTATAAGAGGTCTCCTTCGGAATTCATAGGATCTCATGTCTCATGTCTCTTGATTTTACAGAGAAATGAATTTTCCAACCGGCAATTGTAGCGACTATGAAATATATCTGCTTTGGTTGCCTATTTTTTTTCAAAGCAATGCAAAGTATCAGTAAATATTTGGTTTGTAATAGGGGTCACATTGTAATTACACTGAAGTTGCATGAATGTGAAAATAAAGAAAGGAAGCTAAGCCTAAAACAAGCGAGGGTGATAACTGTAATAAGCCTAAAACACAAACATTGATATAACGCAAGAAAAATGAAACCTTGTTGCAGACTCATTGTTAATTTTAAGTTCATCACACTAATAAGTTAACAAGGGAGTTATTTGATTTAGGATCTCGGTGATATACGTAACGAAAGACGCAGTGCACAAACTAGGTCTGGAAAAGGTGGGCGAAGAAGCTATGACTCACCATCTCTTTGGAGCAGTCGAAACTAAACAAAAGGTGCACAGCGTGGATCGATGCTTCAAGTGTATGTATTGCTGAAGTCTTGATCAAGAGAAAATATGCCGCAATTAACACAAGATTATTATCCTATTCTGAGAAGCAGAAACATTACTGTGACAGGTGTAGGATTTGATTGACCTGAAGTAAAGGTACTCTTGCAAGCACATGTAAAAAGTGACTACTGACAGGCGCTATTGTTGGATTATATGATGGGATGATTGCGTTGGAGACTAAACTTGTTTGGGCAAGAATGGACCAAAGGAAGACAAGCACTAACTTTAATGTTATTGTAACTCTCGACTGTTTGAGTACTTTGAACATAACAAATTTATGGTGTCTAGAAACAATAGGTATCAGAAATGAGGCAGAAGAAGGAAACATTTGGAGATAGAAACGGTCCAATGTTTTAACAAACCATAAAGGCCAACAATGAAAATACGAAGTGCGTCTACCGCTCAAAGAGGGTCACCCTTAACTAACTGAAAAAGAAGGGGTAGCACTGAAACGATTAGCCGCAACTACAAAGAGGCCAGAAGTGATCGGGAAATATGAAAATTATAAGTGAAGGCCGGAGGAATGTGTGATCGTATGCAATACAGGTTAGCTGGACGCAGAGTATGGATGACGTCAGAAGTACAGCACGGCCATCAAATGTGCAAACAACTGCCACTAGAAGCAACAGTCGGAAACAGCGTAACGTAGTACTCTGCGAATAGTGAATTGTCTTGCAAGTGTATGCAGATGCAAGGTCAAGGTGTAGTATACCGCGACTGTTCTGTTTCTTCTCGCAGTGAGCTGCAGACGTGGAGTGATAGATCTTTAGTGTTCATGTGATGTTTGTAGGTTGTGCTGCAGTGAGGCGGTTTTCATGGCCAGGTTGTACCTACCTGCAGTTGTTTACATGCGTGAGTGATAACAGTAAAGTCCATGTGCAGTATACCTAAGGAAAAACGCACACGCCTCTAGCGTTTAATGATAAGAAAATTCAGGACTGGTTACCTGCTGGCATAACGCAGTGCGCTCGTATATATCGGCCGGACCGCTGCGCGGCCGCACCGCAACGGGCGAGGATTCTCGCATAGGCTTACCTGAATCACAACAGATATTGACGCAAACACGTTCCCTAAATCTCCGAAAACAACTCTGGGTTGCTCGTAAGAATTCGCGTAAAAATCGCATGGAGACGTCAGGGGAACAAGGTGGCCACAATCCTCGACTAATTATTCTGTCATAACATACACTATGCAACTTATGCATAGGATTCGCAGCAGTGTGCGCTGTAGCTGAATCCTGTTGAAACCAGCCACACAAAATGTCATTTCTTGTTAGTTGCGGAAAAAATATTTAAGATAGAATTCACATAAACGTGTGAATAAACTCATTTGGCGTAAAATATAGGACCGATAATTCTGTGCACACCCCAAATTTTGAAGTGTCATGAGGAACGTCATGAATAATACAGGGATTTTCGGTAAACCAGAGTTGTTTTCGGAGATATAGGGAATGTGTTCGCGTTGAATGTCATCCATTTCAATGTTTGTTGTGATGGCGGTAAGCTTAATGTTAGTCCAGTAGTTAGTGCTCCGAACCCACGACTTGCTGGTCATTTACGTGTAACTCTAGCGGCGATCCCTCACGAGTCCAAGAAAGCTGGCTACTTCTTACCTCATCGAGCAGTGATCAAAGAAAGCACTACTACGAAGTTGAGACCAGTATTCCATGCTACAACGAAAGATGAAAATCAGGAATTCTCTGAAGAGCTACTTGGAAACAGGTCCGAACCTTATCACCAGCATTCCTATTTTCATACAATTCAGAAAATAGGTGTTATACCAGATATTGAAATCGCCTTTACGCAAATCAGGTTAGATGAGAGACATTCTTTTTTATGTTCTTCGGGTGGAAGGACAGCTAACCAAAGGTGGAGTTGGGTTTGGGGTATCGTCATTTTTTCTTCGTGCGGCAATAGCACGCTACCTATACTAGGTTCAGTCTTAGGTTTGTCCACGTCAAAACAAACCCATGTGACCAGTGCACCGTGGTACAACAGGGTAGCAATGCGTGCAGGGAAGTAGTCCCATCCTAGTAATCTGAGTTTTAGAATGAATTTATCGTTAAATGATGTAATATTCTACACAAATACCTAAGAGGTTAATTAAGGCTGATGTATACTGATAAACAGAGCTACAAGTTCCAACATGCAACTCGTGGAATTACCTGATATCTGAGTATTGTTTACAACAGCAGTTTCTATTTAGAATCATGGCGGACGGCCGCGGTGAATTTGCTCTTGCGTCTTCGTCGACTTATACAAAGCATAAGGCGGGAAAACCATTGACTAGTGGTGAAAAAACAATAGTATTGAACGTGTATTATAAGTTGTGTGAGAAATATCCAACTGTTCCCGTCAAAGAAGTAGCGAAATTAACTTCTGAGTTCACCGATTTTTCGAGTACCAGTATAAACAGTGCTCCCAAAGAAAAGCAATAATTATGACATGTGTCTCGTGTATTTTGTTGTGACTATCAATCTTATCGTCTCTAGTTACATGTTAGTCACTCTTTAAATTGACGGAATAAGGGATCGTACCCTTTCTGTTACGTATCGCATGCACTCACCACGTGGTTGTGACAGTATTTCTGGCGCGAATGGCGGAAGGATACATTATAACTGTGAACTGGCCACCTGGGTTCAGTTTCGCGCGGATCAACCTTAGAATGAACAGATAGTAAACAAACACCCAGAAGACTGGAAAGAAACAGCAGGAACGTTGAGGGCTACACTAGTCATTAGTTTGGATAGCATAGTAGAACAAATAAATTACTGAAGCAGATGCTCTAATGTCTTAGGAAAATCCAAGCTGCGAGAGTGCATAAGCAGTCCTGCTGCTGTACACACGAGAATGAACATCTTAGTGTGTTCCGATTAGCTCGGGACACCAATACAGATCAATTACGGTGCAGTGTTCTCATTGACGCTTCCTTTAACAAAGAAACAATATTTTAACGGTCAGACCCAATCGGAATTTATTCCCGACAACTAAACCAGGCATGGGTAAAATCGGCTCAAAAGGGCCACTCCACTGAAACGCGTTCTTGCCTCACTCCACTGGCCATCCTTCCCCTTCATTGCTGTTCAGCTTGCGACACGGCTCATTCAGTGGCGAGTATGGCTTCATCGGGACGTCTGTTTCATGATGAGTGGCAGAGAGAATTTTATAGTTTATAGTCCATTTAATATAAGCTATTGCATTTTGCGTTTCACAGTTTGAACACAATATTGAGTTTAAAACCTAACAATTTATTATGTTGATCAAACACTTTTAAAATATTTGTTAGACTGAATAAAAATGGAACTTTTCTGTTTTATTTATTGTAAAAGAGAAACAATTTAGTGTGGTAATTATAGGGCAGCGTAAGGATATAACGTGCATGAGATAAAGGAAGGTTATAAACTTGAATATTATGTAATTTGCCTAACCACGGTAGGTGGCTGTGATAGTTATTGTGTGCAAAATAGTTAATAACAGCGTAGAAATTATTAGTACCACGCAGATGGAATGAAGCCACCCTGCACGTGTTGTATCGAGCAACCTTTGTCACTCGGCAAGAGAATGTGGGGTGAGCAAGGCAAGTTCAATCGCTACCTCTCCTCTCGTGGCCATACCTGACCTAAACTTTTATTGCGAGGGCTCTGGAAGGAGAAGTAACCAGCAGTAAGTTTGTTGGTACAAATAAAATAATAATTACCATATAAAAGGTTACTTAAACCCGAGACATAAAGTACTTACAACTCAGTGGTTCAAATTCCGGCTATGGAATTGAATTTTTCAGTCCTGATTCAACCTCTTAAACATGGCCCACACACGGCTTGTGCTGTTTAAAAACACCAGCAGTAAGATTGTTAGCATAAATAAAATAATTAGGTCGATATTTTTTGTATTCTCATTACAGACTATTTAAGCAAAATGTCCTAAACGCATTTTAAGCCACATGCACAACTGAATACTAAATGGAGTAGAGAGAACACGCACCAGTGTTAACCAAACGTGGTCGCTGTGGCTGATGGATACATACACTTGCTCATGTTAGTAGCAAGAGAGGTAGAAGGTTGAAAGTTTAGTTGGTTTCTTTGAATTATTTACCCATTCATGATAAGGATATGAAACTGTCGCAATATGTATTCTAAAGCAATTGGCATGATTTTGAAGTCGAAATTGTGAACGCCATAATTATGGACATAATACTCCGTCACATGGCAGAATTAAATAATCAGGAAATGTTAAAATCGTTACATGTATAAAGGTACAAAATCTGGAAGGATTAGTTGCGGTTAAAATTGTCAAAAGACACGAAATGTTACAGACAAGTCATTAGGGGCAAGCGTCAGGTAGTCAAGCGAGGCCTGGCAGTTCCAGTTTTCCTGGAAATCGCTTAGTGCAGGTGTTGAGCAGGAAAACAAGGGATGGTCGCGGAGATTTCTTCCAAACCCGTCGTAGGAGTAATTAAGGGGAAAGCATAGATAGCGTCATGACGCACAGACACTTGCTTTCCAGAACCCGGAGAGAAAGAGTCGGTGAGACACTTGCCTTCCAGATCGCGAGCAAGTCAGTTGGGCTTACCTCCCGGACCTCGAGTGTCAGGACACACTACAGTTTCGACTAACAATCTTCGGTCTTAGTAAAGACACAGTAAAGCCGTAACAAAATTCAAATAGCGATCGGCAAATCTAAAACGTTACTTGGTCGTAAATAAAAGTGTTTTAAGGAGAGTTCTGGCTTTTATTGCAAATACTCACGCATACCCTGAGGTTAAGATCCATGTCGAGCAGTCCGGAGCAGAAATCAACATGAGAGCAGCATTTCGCGTAGGATAGCGGAATTGAGGAGCGGATAATCCGCATCAATTTATTACCACATGTGATATACCTACTATATAATACATTTCCAAATAATTATTTGGTTAGGGCATGACCGAGCTTGTTTCCTTTGTGTGTTAGAACAATAAAATAAATTTTTCGACACAAATTGATAACTAGAATTTACTCATAAAAATAAACACAGGGTAGCATGTCGAAAATTAACGTGTCCAGGCCAGAATTGACCCCTTGACTTATTTTTGTAACGCAGCTCCAACAAGGTAATCTAAATGAAGTCTCATTTAACCAACAGATCCAAATTATATCCCACAACTCCTCTGAGTGAAGGTCAAGCAATCGTATTCGAGGCACATGGTAGTCTACTGGATTTCGGAAGTACAACAAACAACTTCGTATATTAAGTGTCTTATTATCTAGTGGAATAATTAAAATTAATATCATCTTACGCAGCAGTTTAAAATATCTTGCATAACTTTTTAACAGAATAAAAATAAACAACATATACAAACAGATTAAAGCATATAAAATAACCAACATAAAACTGGCTTCATGACACTTCTGTTTAACATAGACACAATGATATTTCCCTTAGACAATACAACTATTCCACTGGTGAAGTCGCCTATTCTTCTCGCATTTGGTTTGTTTCTAGAAGTTATAAGGAAATTTGCATTTATTTATCTAACTAGCAGACAGCGTCGTACCACTAGTGTAAGCAACATCGCATTGGTGCTGCGTCCCATTCTGATTAAACAACTTCGGATTATGTTGTCTAATGTCTGCCCTGATACCAAACTCACTTCTGGACTTAGGTTTATTGTCTGACGTTTGCCCCGATACCAAACTCACTTCTGGACTTAGGTTTATTATCTGACGTCTGCCCCGATACCAAACTCACTTCTGGACTTAGGTTTATTATCTGACGTCTGCCCCGATACCAAACTCACTTCTGGACTTAGGTTTATTATCTGACGTCTGCCCCGATACCAAACTCACTTCTGGACTTAGGTTTATTATCTGACGTCTGCCCCGATACCAAACTCACTTCTGGACTTAGGTTATCTGCTATCTCTCACATTCGCGCTAGACTTAATACCCCGAGCTTTCAAGTCGGCTCTATGTTTCATCTGATGATTTTAAAAAGCTTCCTGAGAGTAGCTATATCACCATGACACTACATACTGGATCTACGTCTCTTCAGTCTGTTTTCTATGCAACATGGAAGGCCATATGAATAGGAAATACTGTAGCAGTGTTGGTAATCTGCCCATTACAAATCATGCCAGTTCTGACTACACAGATTTTCCTCTGATTTCGGACAAGCAATTACCAACGAAGATCACTCCCAACAATCAGCGCGGCTGCTCTTAATCAAACCTCACTGTACCTGCTACAGGAAGTTCAACTACTGAAAGCGATGAATCTGCAATGGTGGAATGCTTGAACGTACTTCCATTACTGCAATTGACAAGCCTATGAATGTTTACGTTACACCAGGAGTCGACAAAACGGTCATCACGATTGCACGAATGAAGACATCAGGAAACGCAACCCTCCATACACACGACACACAGTTCGAAGAAGGGGGTTTGAAAGCTGTAGTGATGGCGTAAAGGAACTTGTCTAACACACGTTTAAATGTAAACATACTTAATAAATTTATACAGACTGAAAGACTGTCTACATGCATTTTTCATTACTTGATTGTTTACTTCATCCGGGGCGTTACAGTTTCGCATAAATCTAACGTTAATTCACAAGTACTGACGTACAACAAAGCACGTAAGTTTTAATCTGTCCATTGCAATCTGCTTTTAAATTTTACGATCTTCCGTTTAGAAAACAATTGCTCACAGACATATATGTTGAACCAAACATAGCACTAATATGCACAGCAAATTATGGGAGGGATGGAAATGTCATATCAAATTACCTAAACAAATTTAAACCAATACTATTTGGTAATTGTAATCTCAGAATTACGTTTGTCTTTAAATTGGCAGCTTCAATTTGTAATTGTAGTCATACACAGCAACTTCTAAGAGTTTAGACTTTATAAAAGAAATGTATTTTGTAAGTCACTTCTTCTTAGACTACGAAGCTTCATTGAAAATTTAAATGTTATTGCTACAATTAATTACAGACAAGCATTTATTTCATAATATTCTTTTAAAACATCTTAAGATTTCCTACCTGAGGCTTGCTTGTGATCTTTGTGACTACGTTCCTAATGTCGTTTATGTTTGGCTTGCAAACACCAATCAAAATTTTCGAAGCACAAGAGATTTCTAATTTTTGCCATAGCGTACCCAAAATATATTTTTTAATTATTCCATTTCTATCCCCCCTTCCACTCCAACAATTATATCGGCGGTCATTTCTTTGGAACATAAGGCAGTAGTGTTAACTGGAGTAGTGGGTTTAAAATTTGAGTTTTCTTATACATCACACACACATACACACACACACACACACACACACACACACACACACACACATTCATACTCTGATTCCCCCACTCTGGGGAAGTCAGGGAATAACTCTGGATGGAGAAAAAATTCCAATCAGGAATGGAACCCAAAACCACCGGCATAGCAGGCAGCTGCTCTAACGACTGAGCTATTGCGTAAGCCAATATTGTTCTTTCCACTCCTCTTGGAATGGAAAGGTTCCTTTGCGTTTTGGTTGTTTCTAAAGAGCCGAGCCGTGTCGTATGGATGTGGGGTGCACTATTGGTTGTTTACGTTTGAACGTGTGTTGATTGAAGAGAAGAGGGTTGAAGGAGGGCTACTATCGCTTTGCCCCTGACGGTGGTATTACGTCAAATCAGCCGAAACAGATTTGCCGGCCCCTGCTTTACACAAAACATATTCTTTCCTCCTCCAGCAATGTAGTAGCCCGAACCTCGAAAGGCCATGCTCTTCCTAACTCTGATGGGCGCTTCAAACGACTAGACCGTTTAAAGGACCCTCCTAAATGAGTTTACTCACTTAAGCAACAAATTCCAACTCTTCGATGAGAAGCTACAATTACTCATTTTCTTTTGCCGCACAAAGTGACGCACTCGCCCAGTGACTTCTTCACTTTCTCACTTTTCCACTTTCCTCTGTAGCTTTTACGAAAGTATCATCGGTGCCAATGAAATTTTCAACGTTGCCTTAACGTATTCCCTGAACTTTCAGGGTATAGAAAAGACTATTTGTAACATTCATCCCCATTTTAGCGACACCAGTATGAAAAATCTGACGTGTTGCACTCACATGACACTCTACTCTTGTACTAACCATTCTTGCAATCTCTTATTCCTATATCTTCTTCGTGTTAGTTGAGATAAACATAGGGTTAAAGCTTTGAGATTCCGTTCTCTTTGCAAGGCTAAGGTATAAAAAAAATGAACAACCATCTTCCATTTGACAAAAGTTTAAGTATTCCAAAACTGACACAAATAACAAGGAATATCTCCGAAATGGTTCACTCCACAATTTATTTGGGCGTAAGTTATGTGTTTGGCGAGATCTATATTTTTGTGTAGTAAGATTTGGTCTACTTCTTACGGTTTAGGAGTTATTCTTAAGTCATCCAGAGTAAACAGGGCTACATAGGCTATAGCCAGCAATTTCAAAATATACCTATATTTCATTTGTCATAAAAATATCTTAAACATACGGCATTTTAATCAAAATTGTCAGCCATTTTCGAGAAAAACAAAATGTTCTATGTAAAAGGTAGTTTAGGGTGAAGAAGAAGAAGAATGTGCAAGGAGCAGGCGCCTGCCATGCACGCCGATACTTACTCGTAGAACCCTGGAATAAACACCAGGATGAAAGGTAAAGTAAAACGAGAAGTGAAGTGAAATGCAGGAACACGAAATTTTGGGGATGCAACTGTTCTTCCCAGCATTCGCCTCGCGACCCCGGAAAACCCATTCGGTTTCCTTCATTTTATTTACCATCTTAGTACTCTGTAGTGAAATTGCGAAAGTATTGGCCAACATTCACCACAAGGGTAAAAATAAATTACTTTTAAGGGTAAACTGGCAATTTTAGACTTTGAAACTACGGTTCTGCATTCGTTTGTACTTAACGCTTTTGGCGTAAAAATCCTTAGCATGACTTCCTTCGAAAGGGAAGTAAAGTCGGTTGTCCAGTGTGGTCCATTTCCGGCACGTAGAAGGACCTCAAATCTGATAAAGAAGCCTCTGAGTGAAATTAAGCGGTCTTTAACGCCCAATGGGCGCTGACAACCATAGCAGAAATAAGTCAATTTATCTTTTAATGTGACTAACGTTTATTATTGCGTAAAATCTGCATTCCTTTTTACTTTCTCTAGTATGTATAGCAAGTAGGGAAAGTATTGTCTTTCACCCAAAAATTCTCTCTCGAGATTTCACGGGAAATATGTTTTGAGGCCCCTGGATGAAAAAGAGCATTTTTAGAAGAAGGTCCGCGCGCGGGTTGGCGTGTGCGTGTGTACGTGTGTGTGTGCGTGAGCGTGTGCGTGTGTGTGTGTGTGTAAGAGAAAGAGGTAAAGTCGTGTAAAACCCAAAGTTGGTATTTAAGTTTATTATTCTCCAAGGATGCGACACGAAGTTTTTGAAGAAAATTCATCCATCCTAAACTACCCTTTACATGGAAAATCTTTCCAAAATTTTGATTTTATCGAAAATGACTCTAAATATTTTGATTAAAATGCCATATGTCTGAGATATTTTTATGGCAAATGAAATGTATTTTTTTAATTTTCTGGCTATAGCCAAGTGGTCCTGTTTACTCTGGATAACTTTTGCATAACTGGTAAACCGTAAAAGATTAACCAAATCTTACTGTACAAACACTGTAGATCCTGCCAAAACAGTCAATTTTTATCCAAATAAAATTGTTTAGAGTGAACTATTTCGGAAATATTCCTTGTTATTTGTGTCAGTTTTAAAACACTTATACCTTGCACAAGTGGACAATCGTCATTCCTTTTGTATATCTTAGCTGTGCAAAGGGGAATTTGAAAACTTTAAACGATTTGACTATTGCTCAAAGCCTACTGTATTCCCATATTCCTCTTGCACCTACAAGGAAATAAGCATTAAGATAATTTCTGCAAATGTTTATCTCGACTAACTAGAAGATATAGGAATAAGACTTTGTAAGAATAGTTGGTGCAAGAGCAGGGAAAGTCATGCGAGTGCAACACATTAGATTTTTTCTGAGGATTTTGGACACTTTTTACGGGTCTGTTCACATAAGTTCGAACCGAACGTGGTCCCTGGGCTAAATGGATAGTTTCACGTAGCTAGGAAATGTATAGAAGGTTCACATTTCAGGTCATGTATTTTTTAAATTATTCATTGATTAATTACATTCGCACAGGGATAAATACAGTTTGTTAGATATGTGTGCCACATAACGCACCGTTCTATGAATATCTCAACACAAAACTTAATCTTCGGCATGCGAGGGACCCTAATCACTTAATTATCTATATTACTTATTTTAAAGCTTTTTGTGTACAGCAGCTTTTAGTTGAAGGAAATGAAAGTGTTCAATGAATATTTTCATTATTGTGATAAATTTACATTATGCTATCAGTACAGAAAGAGGTGTTTAAGATCTTGAATGAAATTGAATTTAGCTTGGTTAAGGCTACACCGAAGTGAAAAGGGTGATTTTCTAAAGTGTTGAAGTTAGAGACTTAATTTTTTGTGCAGGCATTACTAGTAACTAAAGAAATTTGTGTACCAAAGTCATTCTAATATCTAATCATATTCCTGATACATTAACTTACACCAATTTTATTGGGTACAATCAAAATCTACCTCCTCCACAGATGTTGAACACCAGAGTTGATTTTTTTTAAATTTTATGTCTTGTTACCTTTGTAACAAATTGAAGGAAGGAAATTTTGATATAATGAATAGATTTTCTTAAAAAAAAAAAGTTTAATACCTCAAGGTGAAAAAAATGTAAAAAACAATAAAAACAAAAAAAAACTGCATTATTTTATTTTTTTTTAAATTAAAGGTAATATCAAAATTCCGAACGGACATTTAATTATCCATATGCTGGACTATATTGGAAAACATTTTTAGATCTCTAGCTAGATTTTTGTGGGAGAAGATAGATCTTGAATATGAGAAAGTATGAAAAAAATCGTTTCAGAGAAAAATGAGTTCAAAGTTGAAAAATGGAAGGTGTGGGCATGTTCATCTGTAAGGCAGGGTCACAACACTTTAAAAATGGCGTCCCAAACATGTGTTCCTCCCTCCCTAGGGAATTAAAATTCCCAGATGCTGCACCTTTTGCAATAAAAATCCAAAAATAGATTTCTTTTGACCAAACAGGCTAAAATATCACTTCGATGTTCCCTTAAACGCACAATACATAATACATAACTTTGTAACAAATTTTTTAAAAGTGAAATTTTGTTCTACTCCAGATGAAGTATCAAATACAATAATTTCAGAGCCCATGCCTCAGAAAACCACGCCATACTGAAAGTTTAACACAAACAATTAGATCTATTGTAAAGAGCAGTGAATGAAATAAGCAAAGGCAATGTGATTGTATCATTGCTCACTTGTATTTAGTGTTTAATGTGATGATTGATGTTAGCTAACGAATGTGTTATGTGTGCAGCAGGAGTTTCGAGGAAGCGCGGCAGATGGCACTCGAGAGCTCGCGGGTTTTTCCTGCGAGTGTTTGCATCCCTGTGTCTGTGCAACTCCGATGGTCCCAAGGGCTCATAAAGGACGCGTCGAGATGCAAGGGATCCGCAGAACCGTCTCCTGGGGAAGATGAAGACGGACTTGGAGTTTGTCAATTGTTGCCGGGCAGTAAGGGAATAGCGTCAACGTCATCCTGCAATTGGAGTGTTGTAACGCGAAGTGGAATGTTGGAATGGAGAACGAAGCATGAAGTCTATTGCCCCTTAAGTGTATTTAATTGTTATTGCCCTCATGGTAAATACGAAGCACGTCGTGATGACATTTGTGGGGTAAACTATTTGTAAAACGTGAAACTTTTAGTTTTTAGATATAAAACGTTTATTGTGTGATCGTCAGATCCCTTTGCCTCATGTTTTAAACGTTAAAATGCATGAAGCTTAAGGTAAACAAAGCTAAATATCAAGAAGTCAATATGAAAATATAATTACTATTCTTTGATATACGCTTCTCTGTAAATTGTGTCTATTTTTACAGGAAACTCAGCAACAATGGAGGATCTTTGTAACGCATACAGCTTTTTTACTATCGAATTCTTGGTTTTAAAAATGAATGAATTCATTGTGAATATTTTTAGAATAATGTGTATTTCCAAATAAGTCTATAGAAAGTATTTAAATCACTAAATTCTACTGCACATTTGACAATCTACTTTGTAAACATTTAAGGCCACATTCAAATGAAATTTAAATCTAGGCAGTGCTAAATTTATGTAGTACCATTTTGTTTTCTCGAATCGTCTTATCTAAGAAGCAACAATAAATTACAGATCCAATGAAGAATGTAGCAGCATAGAAAGATGTAAGGTTAAAAAAGCTGTCGTTATTGAATCGCTGACTTTTGTTTAAACCTAGAAAGTTAGCTTTATACATATTTTCAATTAGTGTTCTGGTGCTATTTCGTCATTTCTGATGTTTTGTTTTATTCTGAAGGTAGTTAACATTGGACAATAAATTTAGACTTTTGTAAAAGTTTAGAAACATTAGTTATTTGGTTCTAGTAATATAAACAATACTTTAAATACATGTGAGGAGCATATAAGAACATTTCTTAATGATGTAGCCCCAAAATTTTGTTATTATTTAAACTCGCTTGGGATGTTAAAGGGTAAATCCAGATAGTTCTAAATTTACAAATAACGCAACACTGCAAATTTTAGAAAACCAGAAAAAAATGTTTTAGCTTCCAGTACATGCAAATAGCGTAATAGAAGTGTGTACATGTGTGTAACTTTAATGAAGGTAATTTCCTGCCGTTAATGACGTAAATAGGTGCTGTTTGGTTTGCTGGTTAGGTGTTTATTATCCGAATGAAGCGCATTAACACATTATGCTAATCCAAATGGTTCCAAAGCTTGCCGCCACTTTATTTATAACCTGGTTGTCCCCTCCCTGTTCATTGTGACCGCCCCACATTAGTATGGGCCACTCCCTTCAGACGCACGTTCGTTCATGTCAAGATTTGAAATGTCATTCACTGTAAAACTGGTATGTGTATAGCTGTTTTATCTGGGTCGACTGCGAAATGTGAGAAACAGGCAGTGTATGGCATAGCTGGCGAGAGTATTCGTATCCCTGTGGTGCATTAGGGAATCAACATACCTAAAGTCACATTTTGTTACGAAATTCGTTCCATTTGAAAGAAATATACACAAAAAAACAGTATTTGTAAAAATTTCTATTCCATGCTTTTCAGTCAGCAGTGCCCGCACTTGGGCACATGGACCAAAACTGGTTTCAAGCACTGGGATTTAAGGGAGGCACGAGGAGTTAATTTCTCGAGGTCATTTTATTATTTTTGTTATTTTGTTGAAAAAAGGTTTTCAAGAAATATTAGCCAATTATGCGAATTTAAAGCATACTGCTTCTGGAACACAATTCATGGAGGTGATCTCTTTTCGTAGCCCAAACTTTTATTATTATTATTATTATTATTATTATTATTATTATTATTATTATTATTATTATTATTATTATTATTATTATTATTATTATTATTATTATTATCATTATCACCATTATCATTATCATTATCATCATTATCATTATCATCATCATCATCACCACCACCACCTTTCCATTCATTCATTTCACCTCTATTTCATATCATCCTCTTCCTCACTCTCTTATCTTTTGCTTGACTTGCCACCCGCTTCCAGGTCTTCACTCTGTCCGGTCCATAGGTTCGTCTGCTCCCCGACAGGTGTCTGACCTTACTACAGATTTGTAGGTCCTAGGGGGTGTAAGTCCTACATAAGGGGAGGGTAATCAGGTAAAGAGGAAGATGGAGGCTAATTACCCTTTCATTGACAAGTTTATTCAGCAAAAATCCGTAATTTTTCTTCATTAGTATAAATTGACTCTGAAAGGGTTTTTACTCAAATAGAATTATTTTAACTTAATTTTTGCACCTTCAGACCTTTATCTCTTCGGTTTTCTCGAGATTTTTCGAGCCGCACCGATACCGCTGTAAAGTGCACACTTCTCTGTTTCTTCAATTTTCATGACAGCAACGGAAAGAAAATTAAACTTATCTTCAGTTACAAACTGAAAGTCACTTTCACAATGAAACAACCCCCTCCACTCCGCTTACCTGAGAGGGCGGACCACATGAAGTGTAGGTAATTTGTATGCGTGGCCGAATCCGCAGCTCTGCTTGCGTTACTGCATGAGGAGATTGTAGAATTGTTTTGTTTTTAATTTTTTGACATAATCTCCCCGATTACAACCGTTTCCTTTTGGACAAGTAATTAAGGCACTCAGTGGAATTAATTCATCTTATGCATAACGTTTATTAACAATGGGTTTGGGTATAAGCAACGTACACTTATCCACACAAATTTAAAATATTCTGTTTTGGGTTCAAAGTGTCTTATCATACACGTTGGTATTGTTCATCCAAAATAAAAAATTGTCAGAAAGACTTGGTTATAACTCTATTGTAAGCGTATAGTTGGATTTTAGATTATCATAACATATTATTATTATTATTATTATTATTATTATTATTATTATTATTATTATTATTATTATTATTATTATTATTATTATATTAAACATACCACATTCCTTTCAAAAGTGAACATACTTTTAAATACTCCAGATGTGCTAACAAACGCTTAACAGTTTCATTTTACAATATAAATTTAAAAATAATGGTGTTGGTCCTTGGCACGCAGGCTTTAGAAATAAAACGAGTGTTTTTATGACTTAAATATATTTTCCTGCAACTAACATGAAAAATGACCTAATGTTAGCTACAGGTTACTTTAAATGGCGTTCACATTCTCAGCATCTAGGCTGCACATAACCTTTTATGGAAAGAAGTCACGTATTTTGTCTTTCGCAGTATGTTGCTGAAAGAAATACAAAATAATTTGTATCAGTCAAAGATCTTGCGTAAATCATTAGAAGAGTGATTCATATTTGGTAGTTTTTACTCGTAGAGTCAGCATTCACCATCACCTGAAACGTGAACAGCGCCTTTTTTGGTATCTCTATGTGAGAGCAAGCCAATAAATAACGGTGATCAAATCAATGTTAACAAACCCAAGGCAGTGCTGTGCTTAAGAAGACGGAACGAAGAGAGAGAGAGATAAACGGGGAAAAAAGAAAATAAACAGAGAAAGCTCAAGATATTAGTGTGCCTCTAGTTCCTTTCTTTTCTTTGGTTTTGAGAGAAAATAAAACATGGAGGGAAGCAGCGTGTTCGATAGTTTACATTATATTTTGAGAAGGACTTAAATATCATTATGAACTGAGCCATAGTATGTAGTTTGAAAGTTTAACCTTCCAAAATAGATGACAATTGCACAAAATTATGAAAACGTCACAACTTTAATTCTAATAATACATTATTCAGCGAAGAAAATATCTCAGATGATATTTGAGGTTCGGATACGAATGTCTCAGGTTCAAATCCCATTCCACCGCTAGAATAATTTTCCTCTCAACAGAAGAATACGAGTACTGTATTTGATTTTTCGTTCGCAATGTCCCACATTCGTCTGCGTAAAATAGCAGGAGGGTAACTATGCAACAGTCCTATATCAACATGTTATTGAAGCAGATGGTAAAGGGATGAGGCTATAACACCAAGACTCTCACAGTGCATTGAGTAATTTTATCAAAGTTGAACAGCAGTTCCATGAAACTTTAATTTTACGTGATAATTAAATCTACAGGGAGATGAATACACAACTGAGGTCACCTAATCTGGTACACAATGTTTTATATCTTCCAAAAAAGCTACAGGAAAACCATCACAACCTGAATTTTCCTTTAGAGATATCAGTAAGCAAAAAGTGGGGGGAGGGGGGACGAGTTCATCAATAAAACCTAGTGTAGGCTGGTCGGTCGTTCTAGACAAATGTCCTTCAGCCTCCAATGTTTTGTGCCGTAGGGGTGTATGTCATTGCCAATGTTTTAACGAGAGATAATGAAAATGAGATCAATTCAAGCGAAGAAGACGAGCAAGAAATGCCGGAAATATAAGAAATTCAAGCAAATTAAACGTAAACAGCCACACAGATTGATATTATACAAGCAGTACATGGGGCTGACATCACTGGAAGTGTGATAATTTGCTTTGTACGTCTGTACTTCTACAACGCAGAAATATGAGAGTAACGTACAGAACATGTGACTGTCGTTTCTGCTTCTGTGTGCCAATGGTCGCGTAAAGCTAAGTGACTGTCGCCTAACTTCTTATTTAAAAATAACATTCGTCAAGAACTAACGTGGTATCTACTTCACATCTGGACTCGTTTAAGCACCATTTCACCAGTGTGATTCATCATCCGATATTGCATTAAGCTGGTGGACTTCAGTATACAAAAAAGAGCTACTTCGTAGCCAGAAAAGTGTGGAAAAGGAAATAAAAATTACTCTATGAACCATATCGCGCGTCATAAAAGAAGACTTAAAGTTTGACATATTCCAAAGAAGCACAGGATGGCAATTGAGTGTCCAAATACATTGCTTACGCAACATGTAAATAGTGGTCATCAGAAAATGTACACAAATTGGAAAACTTTTGAGGCGAAAGAAAAACTAAATCACCAGTAGGACAGAATGTTATTTGCATAGCTCTCGGGAAAACGCGTTCCAGATTACCACGGCCTGTTCCATATAACTTTCCCCCTATCTCTTACTTGTCATATGGCTAGTCAACTCTGGTTTGCTGTTGTCGTGGAATAGGTTGTTCTACGATGCAAAATATGTAATTCCTTATTCGGCATGGTCATTTATCTTAATGTATCCGAAGATAATTGTCAGATTTAGTTTTAATAACTATATGAATTAAATACGCTACGTAACGTAGTTAATACATACAAATCATCATTGAATATATGGGAGAATCTTTCTGTTTAAACCTGCCTCTCAGGACGACCAAAGCACATGCATATATCATGATTGTAGATAACATTTTTTATCTGCTTATCCTTGCATTGCACACGGCTTGTTTGACATTATTATGGGGAAAAGAAAGGAAACACAACATGGCAGAATATATGTCAGCGAGGTAAGGCTATAAGAATCAGGGTTTAAGCAGAAAAGGAGGTCAGTGGTTAGTCAAAAATGTGGATATCATAGCCTTGAATTTCTGTGAGCAGCGCCCATAACTACTGCAGAGACATTCTGGATAATTGAGTGAAGAGCTAAATATACTTTATTGGCGAATACATTCCCACAATGTTGGTTGTAAGTTAACCTATCCGTATTCATCGTAGCTGAAGATGGGCCCTCCGAAAGCCTCGGAGTAATAAAGCGTGTTAGAAGACAGCCGTGGTCTCAACACTGAGTTCCTAGAAGCATCTTTTATGAAGTCTTCAGTTATAGTGCAGACACTATTTATTAGTGCACCAGCTACTTAGTTCCAAATTATGGCAAGAGCAGGTACCTACATTCACACGATGTCCTGAAACGCCCATTCGTAGTTGTTGCACTGTTTTAAGTGATCATGTCCATTAAGAGACATAAAGATAACAAGACCGTAATGGAAGAGAACAACGTTGTTAACATGCCTAAACAGAATAAAACCATTAAGAAAGTTGCCTATATCGGCAACAGAAGTTGTGTCATAGTGTTTAGATTGAAGGTGCAGTGTACATGGCAAGTATTGGTGCACCTTTCAAACTCGCCACCAGAGATAAGACAGAACTAATTAATCAAAATGGTGGGGGAGAACCCAAAGTGACTGCAGCTTCAATAAAAGGATATTTAGTAAACATGTCCTGTATAGTGTACTGTTTCCATATATTAGAAATCTGAATTCATAAAAATAAACAGCGAAGACAGCGTAATTTGGAACTACATTCTTTGGCGGAACAAAAGCAAGTTTTGGATGGACAACTAATATGATGGGTGTATCACAAAAAAATTGTACCTCAAGAGTAGTATAACACAGGAGGACCAGCATGGCGTTTTCCGGTATCAAATATGACGCTTATGAAAAATTGTCTGAAGAGAACTAATTTTAAGGCAGTATGTGTCTATCGTATACAGGTGGAAGTGAAATGATCCCCCAGACTTTAACAGCAAATTTCTCATGTTGTTAATATCAAGAAAGTCTAATACCACAATGTTGAAAAGTTTATAGTTTTCTAGAAAAAAAATTATCATCACCTGGCTGAATTATTCACTGAAGGTTCTTGATTTATGGTGATATTCATATAATTGAATAAACAAATTTTTCCTTTGGCGTATTTCAATAGATTAAACGTTTTTTGTGTACATTAAATTTAAAAGAACCCACGATTTGTTGCCTTTTTGTTGCAATAAATGCAAACAAGACAGTGGTGGTAATGGAGGGAACACAAGATTGAACCCGCCGAACTGTTTTGTTCTTCGGTTTGTCTACCGTCCAAGGAGCATTTATTCTCTTAGCACTGTATCGCCGTAAAGTCCGACAACCCGCAATACATGGTGGAGGGGTCAAGTAGGAGAGTGACAGTATGGTTCACAAATTGGCATCCCTCCAGTAAGATATCTGAATGATATTGTTGCGTTAGCATAGAAGAGCTATGCAACGCTCAATGTCATGTGACGGGGAGGTCCGGAACTACAGAAATAAGGTAACTAAGGTGCGAGATATTTCTTACAATATTCTTTGTAATTCGATGTACTTGTGCCTTTATGGGAGCTGAATAGTTTCTTTACCTCTGATGGAATCATCTTATCGTTTCAGTGAAAACAACATAAGAATGATCTACCTAATATTTCTATTGATTTCTGTATATCAATATTTACTATTGTGAAGGAAGCAGCGAATTAACAGAACATATGCAGAAAGTGTTTTGAAAAAACGGGTGTGTCGTAGATAATTGCATCTGGACCATTTTTGATATGTAATATAAGTAATCCTTCCACATGCACTGTTATTGAAAGCATTAAGAATAGCTTATTCGAAAAACACATTCTTCGTGTTAAGTTCCATTAATGTGGAATTTACACTCCTTGCTGGTTCATTAGACGGATATTAATGAAGTTGACTATTATCATCTTAGCAATGTTTCTGAATTTTAGCAGACATCAACTATTCAGTTGTAATCTCATTCGGTATAACAATTCGAAGTTATCAAACAGGCTATACAAAATTGCTTACCTAAGAATAATTTCTAACATTGAAAACAAAATATTTTAAGAAGGATGAAGAAATACACGATTTGTACGTGTGTGAATTAAATTAATATAGTTCACGATGAAGCAGGCCAGAGCAACGTTGAGAATGAAACTACGATAGCCCACGCTGAAGAGAGCGAACTTATTCCCTTTAAAAGGGCAGCGTTTCATCGATTCTTAACTTGTTGCTCAGCCTCTGTTTTGAAAATAGGCCACTGTTCTAAAGATGGTTTTGCCACTTCACGAAAACCAAGCCCTTCGTTTTTCACCTTGGATATGGAATCGATCTCTTACCTATCAACCAAACGACATTTTTACAACTTAAATCTCAGGTCTTCCAAATTGCATCTCGGAGGAATGCATCAGGTTTGGATTAGGTTGAATCCACAGCTTTGTAGAAAAACCTGCTGACCACTAGATTTTGCAGTGATTACAGAAAAATCAAGGTTGAATGTTTCATTTTGCTTCCGTGAATAAATTATGCATTCCCATTACTTACATTACTCATTGGATTAACATGTTAAAATATGAAAAGCAAGCTAATGATTATCCTCTGATTCTGTTTGTATACGATAAATAATACATTAACGAGATAACCCATGCAAATGATTGGCACAAGCTTGATAAATATGTAAATAAAAGATAAACTGACATTCACTCCCAATCCAATCCGAATTAAAGGTTTTGTAAACCTAAATGCATTATATATTTTTCAGGCATACTTCCTCTTGTTAAAATTTTACGGCTACTTGCGTAATTGCATGTTTTATAAATCTGCGAGATTTCCCAATGCTTTATTTAGTTCTAACGGTAGCATTACTTTGATGTGTTAAGTGCTACGTGACATGGGCATTCTCAGTTCATAGCAGTAAATATAAATTAGAAATGGTAAGCACTATGCTAGTACACTAAGTTAATTTTTTATTTCGTCCTCTTAAGGTGGCGTTAACTTGCAAAATGTGTTTTTTCCTCCGTCAACAGAAAAAACCATATCCCTGGGTAGATATATCCAATTCTTTTGAAATTATGTTTGCTTATTTTTATCACAGCAAACTACTGCATAATTTTCAATGCTTTATACGTAATGAAAGTCCTTTTACAGGATGTTTCATCCATTAATAAAAAATAAGATAAAGGGAATTTATTATAGAATGGAAACTCATAATAATATTTGCAACTTGTGTTTTAATTATTATTATTTTTTTTTAATTCAACTACTAAGTTTTGAGCAGTTTTACATGCAATATTTAGCAGAATCAGTATGTTTTAGGTTCAGTTTCAAAATCATATATCCAATAGCAGCCTCAAAAAATGTATGCAGTTCCATTCAATAGTTTCTGAGAAAAGGTACTTTTATAAACAAAAATTTAATTAGTGGGAAGCAGTATAAACTGCTTTTCTCTTTCCTGGGGCAGTTTCCTCCACTGTAGCTCTAAAACTTCCCATTCTTCATTGAACAGGCCTACACATTCTAGTTTTTCAATTGCTACATTATGCCATCTAGCATACAAACACTGAACTTTGCAGTACTTTAGGAGGCAAATTTGAATCCTGTTTCATGTAGAAGAATGATAATATTGAAATGTGCAGTAATGTGACATTTAAATCGCTATTCCCACTTTAGAAATGTCAAATTCAACAGCCTATAACCAAAAATATAGTTAAGATATCACAATAAAATAACTTTTACATGATTTACCAATATATTGGTTACCTGATTCACAAATTAAAAAAAAAAAAAAGTATCACAAATTTCACGTGTACTGCAAGATAACGCCACCTTAAGGTTAGAAGTCTGAATAAGTTGCACACGTGTGACGAATAGTGAATCAAACATGGGTAGAGAATAATCAACGAGGTGAGAGCTTTTAAAATACAGTAGTCTCGCTTTCATTTATGCCATCTCCGCAGCTTCGGGAGGCATTCTACTGGGCTTCACAGGTGGAGTATGTCTAGTAGGTGTAGGTATGTGTTTACATTTTCGCACATGCGGTAGCGTCGTATTTTGAGTGTACACTCATGACTCCTGTGGTGGGCGGAGGTGGGGGACGCAGCGGCTGGGCGGTAGGCCTAGGCCAAGGCCATCTTTATCTAACAGACCTGTATACGGAAAGAGATTACGTTAATGACGTCATCACGGGGGGCTCCTGTTTTGCTGTTTAATACGGGAATGCAAGAAACATATGCGTGGTTGAAACGCTAAGAAGTTGCTTGTGTCTTACAATGTGTCAGTAAGCAATTAAGTGAGCGAAAAATCGAATAATAAAGTAGTGTAGTTTTAATACAAAATGCCTAGGAAGTGTTGTGTGCCAGGTTGCACCTCAAACTATAAAACAAGTGCACAAAAGTAGGTTACAGTGTTTTCGTTTCCAAAGGATCCACACAGGAGAAAGCAGTGGGTACATGCTTATTCACAGGGATAATTATGAACCAGATGTATGTATTAAATTTTTTTCTGATCAGCACATAGTGAAGGAATTTACTGCTACGCGAAATGATGGAAGCGTTTTGTAGAACCCAAAACAACTCCTAAACTTACTGAAATTCCATAGCATTTCGTAAATGAGTCGAAGATGACAAAATTGTTGATTTTCAGAGCTTTATAAATAGAATTAGTGACATGAAATTAGAGGGATTCACCCTCAATAAAAGAAAACGATGTAATTTTTGTGAAAATTTATACTGCAGAAATTCCTAAAATTGTAGCAGCATTAAAAATTAATTCCAATTTTATTATTTAGCTTCTATAGTGTAAATTTGTAATACCCAATGGTAAGTTTAAATGGATTCTCGGTAAACAAATGATATTGGATAAATTGTCTAAATTTGATGCTCTTTTGGTTCACAATAGCAAGTGAACAAACAGAACATAAACTACTTCAGGCCGCCAACATTTTAAAGGAATGTTGGGAGGACATGAATGAAGATTCTACAGAATATCTAAAACCTAAATTCCCAGAAGAGCAGGTAAAATTGGTCAGTCAAAAGTAAATTAAATATACGCCCGATACCCTGTTATGGACGTGCTCAATTTATTTTTCTCACCCAGCAGCTTACAGACAGTGACGTGATTCCAATGTTCTTTCTTTACCCCACCCTGATTATCACAGACAACTAACTCCTCAGTCCTGATAGAAACTCTTGCATTTAAAATATTTATCAGAGAAGGTGAAAATGCTTGGTGATCACGAAAAAGTAGTAAATTTGTTAAGACATATGAACAAGAATTTCATAAAGTAGAAAACCAGAGAAACTTAATTCCACATTTAGGTGCTGAGACATGTGACATTAATAATATCGGTGCTGACTGTAATGCTAGTGATTGCGAGTTACCGGGTGCTATTTTGATGAGGAAAATAATAAAAATAATAACCAACATCCTCTTGAAAAACTACTGCATTATTAACCAAGACAGTTTGGTATTATCTACAGGAAAAAATAAAGAAACTGGAGATATATTGGCATTGTGAACGTAAGAAGCATGCTCTGCCATTAACAACTAGTCAAAGCATGTTTTCCACTAACATACTAACACACATCAACTTTTAATACGAAATGTGAAAGTATAAATGAATGCACGCTTCTTCCAGTGCAGAAATGCTGTAAAACATGTGTTTATTCCGTATGACTCGCTTGGAAGGTCGGCCTCGCGTTGTGACGTCACGAATCACATTTCCAGGCCTGTTACCTAGAGATGGCCTTGCCTAGGCCCGGAAAGGGCTGTTGCACTTGAGGTTATTCTTATTATTGGTATCTTGATGAACGGTTGTAATTTGAAGTAGTTCATTGTGACATCTGACTGGTGTGGTTGTCTTTCTTATTTTAGGTTCAGCAGTTTTTACCAGTTTTTTTACTTCCTTACGTCATGTATATTGACATATGCAACAATTATGGGTTTGTAAAGCTAATGAATTCAGGCAGAAAATACAGCAGATTTAAATCAAGTGCTTTACTTTACAATAAAATAAAATTAAATCTTACAATTGTCGGTACTACTCGAAACAACCCATTCAATTTATCAGAAGCTAATGAATAACAACATCCTATTCATATACACATGTGTTGGTAAACCTGGAGTGTGCTGGTAAACCTTAAAATTGCATGTTTTGCTGTTTTCACCTTGGAGATAGATAAATTTCGTCGGTGCAGGGTTTCTGTTTTTGTGTAATTTTGAAAGCACAAGGATAAATTTGTTTTGCAGAAAAAATGCGTTTTCCGGCTAATTTTGGTCATTGTTTTATGAAGTGAAAGACATTTCTAGTAAAGTGTGTTTCATTATTGGCAGGAATGAACGTCTTCTCTCCTTTTCGTCTCCTATCACAATTTTCCTTCATGTTTATGTAGTAGGTATGATAAAAGTTTCCTATGTATTTTGCCTTTCAGACTTACACTGTACCTCTAAGAGCTCACATGTAAATTCAGTGAAATAATTGATGTATGCACTGAAAGAGCTTTTAACTGATGTCAATACTGTCTCCTATTAGAAAGCAAACGAGTTATCCCTATTTGGAAGTGAAAGCGTGTAGGTATGCCAGAGGTTAACAATAATATGTATCATTTCAGCTCAAGAAACCCACCGTTAGTAATCAACATTTCCAAAGCAGACTGATTCCTTTATCACTTCTCTTTAAAACCTGTGCGATGTTAAATGAGGGAACATGTTGGACCTTTGTTGTGATGAATGTAGCTAGGATAAGATCTATTTTTGTGGCTCTGTGACCTTGAATACCAAAATGATATATTTGTAACACCCGAACTGTAAGCACCACTGTTATCTAAATACAGAGAACTACTTCAACAACTGGTTGTTCATTTTGTAACCTTTTCACTCAGCCTGTACCGTGGAGCAGGTGTGAATGTAACACGATTTTATCAGTAACATTGTTTTTCTGACCCTGTTCCTAGGCTCTGATATCTTTGGCTGTTACAGCAAGCGAACGATGGCGGGGGAACGACTTCTGTTAATGTTTCAAGCCATGCAGCTATTTAAATCACATCCACGTTCATTGTGTTAAGTTTAAAGGGATGACTGTTCATCAAATATGTCTTTATCACAACGGATATGTGGTAAAATATAGAACGTATGGTTCTTAATAACGTTTTATTGAAATTTTGCCGATTATATAGCATATAAATAAACAAAATACTGATTCTTTGAGTTGCAACTTATGTATAATATTAAATTTAAAAAATCTGATGTGTTGCACTCAGACTTTCTGTACTCTTCTGCTAACAGTTCTTAAAAACTCTTATTCCTACATCTTTGAGTTAGTTGAGATAAACATCTGCAGAAATTGATGTTTATTTCCTTGTAGATGCAAGAGGAATATGGGAATACTGTAGGCTTTCAGCGATATTCAAATCTTCTAAAGCTTTGAGATTCCGTTGTCTTTACACGGCTAAGATATAAAAATGATAACGATCTTCCATTTGACGAAAGTTTAAATATTCCAAAACTCGCACAAATAACGAGGAATATCTCCGAAATGGTTCACTCCACAAAAAAATGCATTTGGACATATTAAACTTAGATACCAACTGGCTTCTTACTGACTTTTCGTTTTTGAGTTACGCTACACACACACACACGCGCACCACGCACGCACGCGCACCACGCACACACGCGCACCACGCACACGCGCACCACGCACGCCGCACACCGCACACACACCATGTATAATCCTAACAAGCCTTGACGTCAAAGGTGCATTTAATGCCGCCTGGTGGCCGAGTATTCTCAAGAACTTAAAAGAATGGGAATGTCCGAGAAACATCTACAACTTAGCATTAGATTTCTTCAACCACAGGAAACCAAAAATCACAATAAACAATTACACAATGGAAAAAGAAGTTCAGAAGGGCTGTCCACAAGGATCCTGCTGTGGCCCAGGCTTTTGGAACATAATGTATAATTCCCTATTGAATACTGATTTCAATAGGAAAACTAAAGCCATGGCATTCGCAGATGACCTTGTCATATTAACAAGAGGCTCAAGCAAAGTAGAAGCAGAAAACATAGCGAATCAGGATTTAATTAAAATTCAGAACTGGGCCACTGACAACAAAATAGAATTTAACGAAAAGAAGTCGAAGACTCTAGTCATATCAAGAAAGCGAACGGACAATTGGGACGTCAATATCTACTTAAACAAACTGAAGAAATGAAATACTTGGGCATATGGTTTGACAGTAAGTTTAACTTCAATGCACACATAGACCACACTGCAGGAAAATCAATCACACTCATCCACATGTTATCACGGACAGCTAAACTACAATGGGGATTAGGACACAAAGCACTAAAAACAATATACGAAGGAGCTATAGTCCCAATAATGACATATGGCTCACCAGTGTGGATAGACGCTTTAAGAAAAATAAAAAATCTAACAAAATATAAAAGGATACAAAGATTGATTAATATAAAAACTGCTAAAGCCTACCGAACTCTCTCATACGAGGCATCATGTGTAGTAGCAGGCGTTCCACCCCTACAAATAACCATAGAACAATATGTAAGAACCTACCTGGCAACAAAAGTCAACAATCAAGAATATGACGCACCGCTGGAGTTCAGGTATTGGAGACACCCTGCGGAAATACCAATAATAGATGAGGTAGATAACAACAATGAATATGCAGTTGAAATGTACACCGATGGTAGCAAAACTGGTGATAAAGTTGGGGCAGCAGGGATCATCTTCATCCATGGCAACCTGGCATACAAATTAAAGTTCAAGTTGCATCCACGATGCACGAATAACCAGGCTGAACAACTGGCAATATTAAAAACACTTAAAAAACTAGATGAGCTTGGATATGGAGAATGCGATGAAAAACGAGCTGCATTATTCACAGACAGTAAGATAACTCTAGATCTGCTCAGGAACAACATGAAACATAACCAGCTGATAGAAGCAATCAAAACCAAAATCCTTGAACTTTCAAAATCAAAGTGGACACTACATTTCGGCTGGGTGAAAGGACATGCGGGAATACACGGAAATGAC
The DNA here is from genome assembly GCA_030765045.1 of Tenodera sinensis. Taxonomy (NCBI): domain Eukaryota; kingdom Metazoa; phylum Arthropoda; class Insecta; order Mantodea; family Mantidae; genus Tenodera; species Tenodera sinensis. Next base: position 58,905,878 of record CM060971.1, on the reverse strand, counting down.
CTTGTGGACAGACTAGCAAAACAAGCTGCCGCGGAAGACACTGAAATAATATATGACAAAGTATCAAAAGAAGCAATAGTAACTAGAGAGAAAGAAACTGCACTCGAAGAATGGCAACAACAATGGACAGCATCAAGGAAAGGAGCAGTAACCAAAGAATATTTCCCATCCGTGAGAAGAAGATTGAAGCAACGGTTACCAATATCTCCGGAGTTCACAGCAATGATAACAGGACATGGAAAGCTAAGATCATATCGCCACAGGTTTGGATTTTTAGATAACCCAATGTGCAAATGTGAAGAAGAGGACCAAACAGTAAACCACATTATATTTCGATGCAAAATACTAAACAACCAGAGAAACGCAATGATTAGGAAATACAAAGCAAAGGTGCTACTTGGCCCATAAACAAAGAAGAACTTGGAAACAATTTCATACAACCTTTCGTTAACTTCATTAATGCTATACAATTCACAGAAATAGAATGACTTAAGTCCAAATATATATAATTTCTACTCCTTACCAAAATTGCAATCAGTATCATTGTCCAAACACAGTTCAATACTCTACTGCTGTTACAAGTATAATATTTGCCTTTCACTATATGATAAGTACCAGATTTATGATTTTGTAAATGTTCAAATAGAACATCACCAACATGTACATGTATATAAAATGTAAATTGTATGTAAATAAATAAATCCAAGCATGTAGTATTCATATGGAATGGGGCATGCATTAAAAAAAAAAAAAAAAAAAAAAAAAAAAAAAAAAAAAAAACCACACACACACACACACACACACACACACACACACACCTTTTTCTAAAAGTGCTTTTTTTTATTCAGGGGTCTCAGAACATATTTCCTGAGAAATCTCGACATCGAATGTTTGGGGAGGATACAATACTGCCTCTACTTATTGTACGTAGTAGAGAAAGTAAACAACATATGCCATATCTTTAGTTTAAAAAGCTATCATGAAGCCCCAAATATCCTTCTGCAGACTTTGATATAAAAACATGACGCACTGTATGATATTTTTTCATGTCGAGCCTGAGTTTAGAGCAAATAATTTAATCGCTCCAGGCAGTAAATTCCATGATGCAATTAAAGAAACCTTTATTACCGAATTACGGATATACCTAGTGTATTGCAATACAAGAGTCGTTGTATCAAAGTGCCCCTCAGTATTGGATCAATAGTTGATTCCAAATAATTTAATAAACTAAACCAATCGACCCTACAGCAATATGTCATACTCGAAAAATGATGAGATGAGAAGAGCTGTAGAAGATCTTTGCTTCAATCTTCTGCAGAAACTGCAATATACCATTTCTAAGTTCAGCAAAGTTAAAAGAAATCTGGTGATTAGATACAAAGCTTGAAATTTCATGATAATGGATTGAAAACATGTCATTTACTTAGTTCACAACAAGATTACAGTAACTTGGCAATTTAGACAGGACTCCGCACAAATAGCCTAAGTGTATTGCTATTTCTACGTAATTGAGAATCTATGGCCGTTTGTTTTATTGCTATTTCCAAAGGATTAAGCTTCTTTGTTCCAATACAATCATGGATATCCAGTTTTTGCGAATACCATTTCAATCTTAAGAAGCCGTAACACACCAAAAGATCCAAATGTATCTATTCATGAAATAAAGGTAAAATGATTCATAAGGTGGCCGCCTCAATAGCGCAGTTGGTAGCGCACCTGCCTCTAACGCGGAGGACCCGGGTTCGATGCCCGATACCGGCATGGGATTTTTCTCCCGCCGGGAGGTATAGTACGGGGTGTACTCAGCCGCATTAGATCCCTGAGGAGCCAATTGAAGAACTATCCTAATAGAGAGGTAGCGTCCCTAAAAGGGTCAAGTAGTCGCCTTACGATCTGCACTCCTCCGTGGCCTTGGCTGCGGCTGGAGGACGCAGTGGCTGGGCGATGAGGGTAACCTCTGCATAGGGGAGACGCCCTAGCGATTATTATTATTATTCCTAAGATAATTAGTATAAAATAGGATATTCTCATAATCAAGCGCACTATTTTAATCACGATCAAAGTCACTTGTGCTCAAAGGGTAGATAATTATTTCTGAGGTGCATTGTGCTTCAGGTGTAACAGCTCAACTGGGATATCTTGAAAACGGGCACTTTTTGACAATCAAAATTGGTATCATAACCCCTGAAAGCTTCTCTGCTTTCTCTATGCTGCTGTTTATGACATCGACCGGCAACTTTCACTTTCAGTGTGGATTAATTATCTTAATTCGCATGATCAAAGGAACTTACGCCTTCATGTCCAAACCGAACTTTAAATTAAGTCCTATCCTATTTTATACTACCTATGTTTTCAATACATGTTCAATTAAATTCATTTACTAATTACATAGTGCTAATACAAGGTTCTTCATTTAAACCCTAACGGAACACACGGCGTTTCACCTGTCCCGCGGCTTTGCTGGATTCCCCCACCACCGGCTGGCGTTGTGCGCGCGGCTAGTTGGTACTGGGCCTCTGAAAATCCACATCGCGTTCAAGAAATCCCTCATTATGATCGAAGAGTTGGAGTTCGGTGTGCTGTTAGCGCTAGACGCATAATCGGTCCAATATTCTAGGAGCAGCTAATGCTGAAAGGTACCGAAATGACAGTTTGACCCCATTTTATCATGAACAGACAGCAGAAGAGAAATCATATGGGTAGTTTCAACAAGATTCTACTAGTGCCCAGGAGAGCAGAGGAGTCCATGAATCAAACAGGCAAGTGTTTGATGGTAATGATTAATGTTGGTGTATAGTCCCCCCGATCTTACAATTACTTAGTTTCCATGGCGAATTCAATACGTATTGATTTCTCTTATTGGACTGAACAATGCATGGAGACGTGGATTGAAACGAAGGTCAACTACAGGACCTGATCCGCTCATTTCGTGGAATCGTATTGAAACATCTTGCATGGAAACTCGGATCGATTTGAATCCGCCAAAGATGATCACTTCTGCACAGTCCTCATTTTGTTTTCTTGGGGAAAGTGATGTGACAAAGAAAAATAACAAAGTCACTCTTATTGTTTCTGTAATCTAACAATATATTCTTATCAAAAGCATCCACTAACCTCAAAACTTTGTTAAAATACGCAGAAAACATACGTTTACAGGTTCACCAACATAAACCACTGACCAACATAAAAGCTTGATTAATTTCTGTTTGGACCTTTCATATTGAAAGCGATCTCATTTCCGGATTGAATTCAACTTGGAAACGCGGAAGTGGAAGTGTACTCAATACGTATTAAATTCGCCATGGAAGCGTAGCAAGTGTGTGATTTTTACTTGTGGGGTAGCCTGAAAGACAAAGTTTACGAGACATCTTCATACATTGGAAGAACTAAAACAAAATATTAGAAATGAAATCGGAAACATTACAGTAACCCAACTTAATCGTGTGAATCAGAATGTGCTCTCCCCATATAATGTTTGTTTAGCTGAGGGAAGACATTTCCAGCATCTACAAGGTAAGAGTGTTATACATGCTTTACGTGCGAAGTTTATGTAGAAGTAAAGTCGGCTGTGGCACACCCAAGCGCGCACAGGTCAAATGCCGTGCGCCCGTTAGGTTTTAAATGAAAAACCGTGTACATATTATTTTTGAGCAAGCCTGCCTAATGTATGTTCGGTTTCTAAGCCTTAAAGAAAGAAATGATAACTCAAGTCATCAAAATCATTTTAAAGATTGTTTCGCCCCTAAATGGTGCGATACTTCCTTGCATCGCAGAGAAGTTTCCGATACATCAAAAATTAGACCACGTACCTGGTTTCCAAGTCAGTTGCTACTTTAGGAAACACAACTTATCTCCGTGTATCTGAGGCACGCTGCGCAGTGTTGCATCTTTGGGGATCAATAAACTGTAAACTGCACAACCACCAGAGAAAATTTCACCTTTCATCTCCTGATAATAATAGTAATAATATCTCAACAGACAGATCTTTATATAAAAACTAAAGCTTTATTTCGAGTTATGTTTTATAGAAACAAAGCAATTCCTACAGAACTCTTGTATGAATACAAAACCACATTCTGTTCATTTCATTTGCCACTGAACTTAGGATGTGTTTTACAGATGTAAGCGTTAAAGGGCGATCCATGTAAACCTTTACTCACATACTATTGTTCAAAAGAACAATGTAAAGCACCAATAACTTCCGAACTGAAAAATAACTTGGTAAGTAGTTGTGTTGTAATAGTTAGTCTTGGAAATGCCACGACTTACAATAATAAGAATCTGGAAACGGATATCTCGCTCGCTCTTCCAATTCAGATTCCTTGAATGTTTGCAATGAATATGTGGTGGGATTTACGACTTAATTGCATCATAAGTGGCCTTAATTGGCGCAAAGATTTCAAGATGTCATTAAACGTTGTCCAAAAATGTTAACATAAGCTTCAGGGGAATTGGCAACACTAGTGCTAAGATGACCGCTATCTGTATGAGGGTAAAATAGTAAACATTGAAACTTTATCTTTAAAACATGTGTCATCATATTTTCTTGTGTCAGAATGCGTTTTATATATAAAGGTGCGGTACAATATTTTAACTAGTTTACAGTGACTATTAGACATGGGTAGAGCGAAACCAGTATTTAAAAACCTGAAAAGAAAGCTAACAGGTATAAAACACACCCTTTGAAATATTACGTCTTGAATCCGTTGATAACACTTCACTTTCAACATTAGCTCTTGCAGGAAATTCTAAAGTGATATTATCAAGGTTTCAAGATAAATATGATGTGCATATGGCGTGTGGGACATAAAAGTTTATTAATTTATTGATTTTAACTGATAAGTGGTTTTATCTGATCACTGTGCAGGAAGACTAACTACTTTGTAGCTGTAAAATAAGCTTTTCTTTCATTTCTTTTCCCTTTCTTTTTCAATGTTTCTGAAAAATACATTTTCTGTTATAAAGGCGAAGTTTCCTCAGAAACTATGAAAGGTAAAAATCACAAATTTTCAACACATATGAAGCATACTATAACACAGTTGTGGGTCTGGTTTATAGTGATCACTGGGCTATTTAAAATCGTTGCCTGAGACGTTGCCTGTAGTAATTCTTGAGAAAGTACCTTAAATCAGCAACTTTATCATTGACATGATGGGACTTTTAGTCTCCCCTTAAGGCATTGTTGATATGAGAAGCGAGTCAGTTGTCTCCGGCAATCCCACTATGGAAGAAATGTGTGTTTGGGTGGAACACTGCTCAAAACGAACTGTTTGGAAGGCCCATTGAGTTTCAACTACGGAATTTGTCATTCAGAATGTCTTCAGCATGAAAACATGCTATCCAAATGAGCCGTGTATGTCTTCGAAATAATGAATGCAAACATTCGTTATCAATAATGAATAACAATTGTGCCACCACCACAGATTATAGCAATTATTCATGTAAAGCAAATCTGTGACATCATGTAGTAAACACGAGATGTATTCTTTATGTAAGTTAGGAAACTTGTATGAATTCAAATAATACGTCATTTTACACAACGTATGAAATCATTAGCATTCTTTGAATATTATGATGTTCAATAAATACCTTGCATTTCTGTGACGACAATTTGAGTGTATCAGCATGTTGTCAAATTAATTTTACAATATTTCAACTGGAATACAGCTATTTTATCTAAATATTATATGAGGGTTTGAGCAGACCTTGCTTTTCAAACACTTTTAGAGAAAGAAGCCACAGACACAGAAATGTGGTGATCCCGGAAACCATACAATGTTTCCATTTGGCGAGACAAATTGAATCCTAAACAGTCAATGTGTAGCTGTCATTGAAATTCAGGCTTGTGAGTTGTGGCACCATCTTGCTGGAAATTTCCAGCTGCTGTTTATACTACGTAAAACTCTAGATTAATTCAATAAAGTGGTAACGGCTTATATGGATCACACTGTATTTCGATGAGGCAACCGCTATCTATATTTCAGCTTATTTCAGATAAATTGAATTTCGGTAAGTTAGATTGCCAGTTATCAACATCAACAGGAGTTTGATGGGCTGACTGCACACAAGTATACAGGTAAGTACCGCTCAACAGTTCTATCCAAATTTGCAACTCCTTTTGACAAGGAATCTACATTATTTTGGATATATTTTATTTATTGGTTTAAAGGCTGTGCACTTCACTTTAAACGTTTAGCAACCATCCATTGGAAAAATAAAATAACTAGTCCTAATTTTTCATCATTACTTGTAAGGTTAAATTGTATCATTTCTTTTGTTTTCCTCCTTTTTCTCCGCTTAACATATTGGCGGCTGTTTGTTTGGAACAATTGTTCATCATGCAAAGGTATTCAGTCTTTCCCTATTTGTGTAATTTTGGGTTTATTCACGTTGAGTTTTCTCTATAAACATTAAATTCACACACATGCATACAGTCATGTAAGTTCTGTCACAGCTATAAACGTGGGTAGGACGATAAAGAATGACACCACTTAAAATGTTCCACTCGGGAACATCATTTTATTAGACCACTCAAAATATTTTCATACCACTTATTAACTATAATATCCACAGGCCGACAAATTAGTGCAGATATCAGGATGTATATGGTGAAATAAGTACATATATAACAGTAGAGAGTGAAGTCCGCATTTATTAAATAACAGAACAATTTTAATTTACACAGCAGAAACCAGAGCAGATGCAGTCGAAACAAAACAAATATTGAGTATATGCGAATTGTAAATATTAAGAACAATTCAAGGAAACACTTTATTAGATAAAATACACAATATAGAAATAGGAGAAAATTTCCAAATTCAAGATATAACAAAGCTTACTAATGAGCGACGGAAATACTGTATAACAGGAAGGAAAACAACCCTCTAGTAAAAGAGCCAAAGAAGGACAAGAGGAAGAACCGCTAGGAGATGAATTGACAGCATCTATAACTCATCCAAGGAATAAAAGAAGAAATAAGCATCATACTATCCTATACACAAAGCAGATGATACACTGAATACAAAGAACAGACAGTTACTCAAAATGCCCTCCTTTGGAGACCAATCAGGTTTTCAAACGATGCGGCAAATCATCTACACCAGCACGTATGACATTTATGCCCAAATTGTGCACTGTTCCCTTCAAATCTCGTTTCTGTGTGTGTGTCGAGAAACATTTACTCTCAACAATGTCCCATAGTTGGTAATCCAGCGTATTCAGACCTCGAGTTCCCAATGTCCAATCCTGGTGCGCTATAAACTCCGGTACATTGTCCTTAAGCCACTGTTTCACGTGTTTAGCCTTATGAGTTGGTGCAGTCTTATGATATGAGTATATTACATACCAGTAACTTTTCAATAAGACTCTGACTCAGCTAATAAGACAACAGTGGCTTAAGGATAGTGTTCCCGAGTTTATAGTGCACCAAAATTGACCATCGTGAAGTCCAGATTTGAATCCGCTGAATTACTATGGGACATCATCAGATCTCACTCGACAAGACAGAAATGTGGAGGCCCCAAAACGAAATTTGAAGGCAATAATGTAGTATTTGAACACAGATGTGCTGTTATAGATGATTAGGCGCGCCTTTTGAAAGCATGGAGGAGGACATTTTGAGTAAATTCTGTTCTTTGTATTCATTATATCATAGCTCATAAATAAAATGTTTTGGATAGCGCGTTGTTTATGTGCTACCCACGTTTGTGAAGAACTTATGATACGACTAGGTATACTCTCTCATACTTCCAGACTCTAGAGGAGATGGGAAATAAATCTTGGGTAAAAAAATTGCAGTTTCAGCCCTGTGCCTCCCCAGCCAGAATGAAACGTTGCGCAAGATTAACCGAAATGCAGAAGGAGAGATTGGAGAAGCTGTGCAAATTGGCAGAAGAGAGAATCAGTTCTTTAAGGCCGCATTCACCACTGATACAAATTATAACTAAAGCCACAATTCTTAGTCACCTTACCGTGTGCATGGGGCTGTTTCGTTCAGTGCTCATGACTTGCCTCTCGGTCTGGGCGAACACACTCACGGCATAACCGACATTCCTGCACACAATGCGGTACTAAAAATTGTGGCGTATAAATATTGATCACAAGATAAAGAGTAATTATTTATTATTTGTAGCTTACAAACTTGAGGGACTAGCTGTAGCCCATATTAATTATTTTTGTGTACAGCACAAGCTATGTGAACTTCTCCCTGATCTCACAAGATATGTATTAGCAAATAAACAATGTTATTGAAGAAATCAACATACATTTTTTTCGTAAATTGAACAATTGCTTTCGTGGTTTGTATTCAAAGATCCATCAGTGTAATGAACAATGAACTCGCAAACTCTCTACTGCTATTTAAAAGCTCTCCAGAGCTTTTTATCAGGAATGTAGAATCAGGATAAAGACACACGTCTAGAAATTGAGTGAATGGGCACATGGCAACATAGCAACATTGTGTAGTCCTTGGAAATAAGCGAAATGGCAACGCTACCAGGTCCAAAGGTTGTTTCAGGCTAAGGTAATCTACAACTGAATTGCATTCTGTTTAATACATCATGAACTACTTTAATCACTGGATAAAGTTCTTTTAACTATCCATTTTTGTGATCACTGGTACACCATTTTCTTTAGTATGGTATGTAATACACTAAATTCATTTTTCTTTGATGTTTGGAGTGTTATTCTCGCATAGTATGAAAGTCCTGGCGGGATTTGAACCGCAGACCTCTCATTCCCAAGTCTATATCAAACTCGACCTTCTATGTCGGTCATTAAACTACGTTACATACGAAAAGCTGCATATTGAAACTTGCTTCCTGTATTTATCGTAATTAGAAAGAAGTAGATAAAAAGAGCGTAAACTATTGAAACTCCCCAAAAGACAGTTGTGACATATTTACCCCGTTACAGTACTCGATAGTTATATTTGGCGATATTCTAACCTGTTCAATTGGCAACAATACCAGCAATATTCTAAAGTTCTCCCCGTGATAAAGGTATGGCTATACTTGATTTTAATCACAGCAGTTAAGTTGATGGCATAGACAACTTACCGAATCTATATCAAAGATAAATCTATAAATCAAATTATCTGTGGCGGTACCACGAAAGAGTTTCATATGACTATAATTATCCCAAATATGAGAACTTTGAGTGGTATTCTGCGAAATAATTTATTTATTTAACACTAATTAGTATTAAAAGTAAACAATTTGTAATACATTCGTACATTTTAATTAAGGTTTATTTTCACACTTGACACTACAACTAATCCAGTAGGCTGTGAGAATAACAACAATAATTTTAGTGTTCAATCCAGGGAAATAAGGAACTAGACATATGATGAATATAAATGAACGAATTTGGTTAGTAGGCTATTAATTAAAGGTATGTCTGCTCTGTTTACAGCCATATGTCTTATGATATTAGCAGTCTGTTCAGTTGGAGTTTCCGCAGTGAGTTCGTAACCTCTTTCGTTGCAAAACATCTGAAACTTATTCCATACACATAACCTACTTTCTTCCGCATTTTTGACTTCCCCTCTTCAATTAAAATATCAATATCCTCAATATTCACCAAATCTTTTGTCTGCTATTTTTGCATGGCCCACTAACTGTTTTTACTGCACATGGATACTTCAGCTGTTCAGAAACGCAAGAAAATGTTTAGGTTGGCGGAACCTCAAGGAGGAGATAACGTGACCAAGGCAATGATACAACAACCAAGAGGTGAGCACAGTAGTCTTACATACACGTCATTGTATTTCACGTGGACGTTTATTTGGAATTGTGTTAGTGATTATATAATTGTTCCATATTTCGTAATTGTTGTTTATACAATCAATTTAACAGTAAATATGCAACCGTATTCCGCGCTGGGAATTATTTAATCCGGAAGGTCTGTTCAAAAAATAAACTACTTTTTGTAAGCTTGTTTTAGTAACATTTTGTGCACAGGCGGTTCTTGTATAAGAGCACAGGATTTAGTGAGCACCTAAGACACCAGATTACATCCTTTCCAGATGCAAAATATCGTGAAATAGTATTTACTGACTAGCTTGAAACTAGTAATTCCATTGTTAAGATGGCGATACTTGAGGTTAGTGTGACATCGATCGTTCTGAGTTCCTGGAAACTTCATTAAAGTGTTTACCCTATTCAACAAGGGCTCTCTGTGCGTCTCTGTCGCGAAATGGAGGGAGGGAGGGTGCAAAAGCGTATTACCCAGTAGCAGAGTTAAATTCACAAATTAAGATCACAAAAAAGTGCATAAACAATAGTAATACAATAAACCATATGCAATAATAATAATATAAATAAAAGGTATTATTATAGCTACCACCTTATCGTGAAAGCCTAAGCACATACATTATTTTACTACTCTACATTCATTAATTGCCTATCCTGTCAATAGAACCAATACATATACCACTATTATTCACAATAGGTTTATAAAATGTAAAACATACACCTAAGTAACCTAAAAAATAAATTATCCAACATTTACACTATTTAAATTTTTCCTAAATCTCTTCACGGACACAGGACAGTCCTGAAAGGCTGCTACAGACAATTCGTTCAATTCCTCAATAGTTCTATCAACAAAGGATACTTTTCCTACGTCGATTCTGCGCTTTCTAAATTTAATTTTAAACAAATGATCAGTAATATGTTGGGTTCTCCAATCTTTCATTAATGCCCATCCATAAACATTAAATGATGTGTCTCTTACGCCAGGTTTAGGAGCTCCCGCTTAGTCTCTACCCTTTCGTAGGTCCAAAACATTTACCTCTTTTTACTTCTCTGTATTTCTATCCTCTCTACTGCCTATAAGCAGGTAGGGGAGGTATTGTATTCCACCCAAGCTTTTGACGGGAACATTTCACCGGGAATTTGTTTTGAGGCCCCCTAAATAAAAAACGAATTTTTTACAAAAATGTGCGTGTATGTGCGCGCCCTTAACTGTGAACAGCATAACTCAAAAACGAAAAACCGGTTAAAACCTATGTTCGTACTTATATGTAATATCTTTCAAGGATGCGATAGGAAGATATTGAAGAAAATTGCTCCACCCTAAACTATCCTTTACGTGGAAAATTTTTCGAAAGTTTTGATTTTCGTGAAAATGGCTCTAACAGTTTTTATTAAAATTCCATACGTTTGAGATATTTTATGGTGAATGAAATGTATATCTTGAATTTTCTAGCCTTAGCCCATGAAGTCGTATTTACTCTGAATGACTTTTGCATAACCGCTAAAGCGTAAGAAACCAAATCCTTCTATACAAAAATGTAGATATTGCTAAAACACAATTTATGTCTAAATAAATCTCGTTGTAGAGTAACTCATTTCGGAGATATTCCTTGTGCGTTTTGGAGAACTTATACTTCTGTCAAACAGAACATTGTTATTCATGTGCAAAGAGAAGGGAACTTGAAAGCCTTAAAAATTTGACTATCGCTTCACAGCCTACTGTATTCCCACATTCTCCTGGTACCTACAAGGAAATAAGCAGTAAGATAATTTCTACAAATGTTTATCTCAACTAACACGAAGATACAGGAATAAGAGTTTGTAGGAATGGTTAGTACAAGAGTGGAGAAAGTCATGTGAGTGCAACACATCAGATTTTTCATATTATGGTCATATTTTCTCTTAAATTTTCTGCATATGTAGTTGCAGTCGTCTCCAAGAGCGATTTTTCACATCTAATTCTTGGCTTTAATATTTCTTACAATTATGTTTCTTAGAACTGTATGTTTCCGTGAGTTTGGAGGGTATGTTCTACAGACGCATAGGAAGTGACAGATACAAAGAAAACAGGAACGGTTGAACTCCAATATCACTTATTTCAAATATTCCCCAATAACATCTTGCGATGTGGAGAAGTCTTTTGCCCGTTACAAGTCAATATTGCGTGCAAATAGGTCGTTCCTTTTAGAAAACTTTAAAGTGGTTTGCTATTGTAATGTTTCTTTCTGATGGGCCTTCAAAATGTGGCATTAATTTCATTCTGTGTGGAGCTGAGGTTAGCCCTGGATTAAGAAATTAAATTCAAAATGCAGTAGTAAAATTAATTATATTTATTATTGAGAGTGCTAGACTTTCATAGTAGATTTTTAATATAATGTTAATTTAAACAGCATTAAATATTTGCATATATCGAAAATACACCCCAGAAATCTTTAGATCATATATTCTAAGTGTTTTCGATCGTAAGTGCTTGTATATTTATAACATTTTTAGGTCATAAACATCCGGGTCCTGTTTGTAATTGTAACATATCGAATTGGTTTTTATAAAAAAAGCCTCTGATAGCCGTGACAAACATACTTTGTAGGTTACATTAGTTTTGAGCAGCCTGGACTGAAACAGTTGCTCTTAAGTCCTGTACGTATGTCACAAAGAAGAATTACTTCTGCTGTTGTAACCCAATTTAAAGCGTGAGATGGGCATACCTGCGTCAGTGATGCATGGATCTTCTACTTCTTGCTCTCTGACAGGGCATCTATCATGTGCTCTCGATAAGGCGCTCATTAACCAGTCCAATGTCTCGTACTAGAACCATGGTTCAACGTACCCGCCTGCAGACAACAATCTTCTAAATTGGTTTCTCTGATAGGTACATAAAGGCAAGTTTTGGTTGATTATATTCAAAACAGGAAGTTATCAGTCAGGAACACAGTATCTGCTTTATGTTTCCGTCACACGCTTCATACTTAACAACATTCCACTCCTGACTTTAAAAAAAAAAAAAAATAAAAATAAAAAAATAACCTGATGTCTTACACTCACACGACTTTCTCTGCTCTACTATTTTTATAAACTCTATCTTCTTCATGTTAGTCGAGATAAACATTTGTAAACATCTTACTGTTAATTTCCTTGCAGGTACAAGGGGAATATGGAAATAGTGAAATCTTTTAAAGTTGATCGCTATATGGAGGCTTTGAAATTCCGTTCTCTTTGCACGGCTAAGATGTAAAAAATGTGAATAACGACCTTGCATTTGAGAAAAGTATAAGTATTGCAAAACTCACACAAATAACAAGGAATATCTCCGAAATGGTTCACTCCACAAAAAGTTAATTTGGACATAACTTGTGTGTTTTAACGAGATCTACATTTTTTTGTACTGTAAGATTTGGTCTATCTCTTAAGGTTTACCAGTTTTGCAAAAGTAATCAAGCGTAAATAGGACTACATGGGCTATAGCCAGAAAATTCAAATTATTCTAAGCATATGGCATTTTAATTAAAATCGTTAGAGCCATTTTTGAGAAAATAAAAAATTTCGAAAAATTCTGCATGTAACGGGTATATTAGAGTGGAGGAATCTTAATCTTCGTGTCGCATCCTTGAAAGATATTAAGCTTAAACACCAAGTTTGGTTTTTAACCGACTTTTCGTTTCCGAGTTGTACTGTCCACACATGCACACACTCACTCTCACACACTCTCACACACCCTCTCACTCACACACGGACCTTTTCTAAAAATGTTGTTTTGTATTCATGGGGCTTAAAAACGTATGTTACTGGTGAAATCTCGACATCGAATTTTGCTATGGAATACAAACTTTTCCTGCTTACTGTGCATAATAGGGAAAGTAAAATAATGCAATGTGTAAAAATCAAATGACCTGAGCATTCATTTTCATAGTTATTTGCGCAGAAACTTCTTATCTTTTTCCATCCCATTAATGATAGTGTCGCGTTGACATAGAAGAACTATGCAAAGGGATATAGACAGCGTTGGAAAAACGTCCTGCGATTTGGAATGCTGGAAACTTGGAGGGAGAGTTCTTAAGTTTGAGGCTCTATGGCTGGTTTTAATTGTCAACCAGCTTCAGTAAGTGTTCGTGCTAGAAGTAAAGTAAAATTTTGTTTTTATTGCTTGTTATTTGAGGCCAGTTTCTACCATTATAAGAAAAGTAATTAAAGAGAGTGATAAAATGTAACCGATTGTGTAATTTTGTTACAATAAATATTCACCAGAAACAGCTGCAATACACACTTTGTTAAAGGCACACAAGAAAATGGGATGAAATTCAACTGTTTTTACATCTGGGCTGATACTGTGCTAGCCTTTGTATAACACACTCATTTCATGACCTCATGAAAACGAAAATAATTACCACTAAGCACTTCAAATGTATTGCTTAAAATACTCCAACATGAAAACGATCAATGTCGAATATATTCGACATGAATTAAGAATCTTAAGAAAATGTATTTTCTTTGCAGTAAATTTTTCTCTTGTATTTTTCCAAGAATGAGGATTTAAAAGCCTTACCAGAAAATTGGTATTTTATCATAACGGAACTACTTAAATCCCATTTTATTCAAAGTATTTTTCGAAAAAATCCAAAATGGACTGCAACTAGAGCATTGCTAGAAGTAGACATAACTGGGTGATATTGAACATTGTGCTTAAATCACTATAAACTTCCTTTGATACAAATGGATTACTTAATATGAACAATGTAAGATTTGAAGCTTTTGCGGCGAGCATTATTAATCAAGGCATCCCAAGTTACAGAAGGTCAGACGAGAAGTAGATTTTCACAATCGGTTGTTAGAATTTATAGTAAATAGACTGAATGGTGTGGACATGTCAGAAGAAAGACTTCCAGAAAACTTTTGCATTAGATTCCACATGCAAGATGGTAGAGGAGCACATTACGGAAAATATAGAGGGCAATGGGAGAGAAAAGACCGAAAGAAAAGGATTAGAAAGATAGAACTGAATTAAGAAAGAAAATTGGTCCGCAAAGAAAGCTATGTAAGCACTGTCTAACTGTTGCTAAACAAAAAAAAAATTAAAAAATTACGAAGTTTCGTGTTATTTTGATGTATCAACCATTAAGTGTGATACTTTGGAAAATACGTTTTGAAAACAAATGAATCATTTGTAGTAACCCTGCATTTCACCATCACTCCACTTAAACTTTTGACTGTATAAAGAAGACAGAATTTCGAAGCCATCACTTAGTGACTAGCACTTAGAATATTTGATTATCGTTTAAGCCGGTACTATGCATTCCTCTTGTGCCTACCAGGAAATATGCAATAAGAAAATGTCTGCAGAGTTTATCTCGATTAACATGAAGTAGATAGAAGAATAAGCTTTCGTTAGAAGAAGAGAGGAAGTTAGGTTGAGTGCAGCACAGATTGGTTTCTAACCAGATTATGCAAAGGGTATTCAAAATATCATGTCCGCCATAGACATAGCGAGTTTCTTTTTAAACAGGACCTTGTGCTTTTATGTGGCTACCGCAAAATGTGATTTGGAACCATTTCGGAAAACACTTATGAATAATTTCAAAGTAAAAACTAGAATAATCTGCAGGATAGGCAAGGAAGTAAATTCCAGTGAGGATGAAGTGGTATAATTGTGAAACTTCAGGTTTCATTTTAAGTTTTCCTCAATTTTGTATTACTTTTTCCAGACTTTTCCTGACATTTAACAATGCTATTTCATCTGTAAGGAACACAATATTCTTGTGATCTGATCTAAGTGTTGGTTACGTGAAAAATTGCCAAAAATGTAAATTTTATTTTTGATACCTACGTGTAAATTATTGGGATTTAGAACAGCCTGATATACAACCTGCAACGGAAAAAAATCTGATGTTTTACACTCACATAACTTTCTCTACTTTACTAGTTATGCAAAAGTCATCCAGAGTAAATAAGACCATGGGCTACAGACAGAAAATTCAAGATATATATTT
This sequence comes from Tenodera sinensis, assembly GCA_030765045.1. Classification (NCBI taxonomy): domain Eukaryota; kingdom Metazoa; phylum Arthropoda; class Insecta; order Mantodea; family Mantidae; genus Tenodera; species Tenodera sinensis. The sequence goes on along the minus strand of CM060971.1, from coordinate 58,890,142 downwards.
CATTTATCATAAAAATATCTCAAACATATGGTACTTTAATTAAAATCGTTAGAGCCATTTTCAAGAATTTCAAAATTTTCCATGGAAAGGATAGTTCACGGTGGAACAATTTTCTTCAAAATCGTCGTGTCGCATCCTTGAAAGACATTAAGCTTAAATATCAACTTTGGTTCTTGAGTTATGCTGTCCGCAGACTGACAGACAGACACACACACGGACCTTTTTCTAAAAATGCTTTTTGTTTTTATTCAGGGGGCCTCAAAACATATTTCCGGTGAAATCTCGACATCGAATTTTCTCTACTTTACTATACGTAGTAGAGAAAGTAATTCACATTGGGCCGAAGTTAAAAACACGGCAATCCCAAATGCTAATTGCAAAACAGTACAATAGTTACTATTATAACAATTGAATGCATGAGTGGAAGGAAGTCTTTCACTCTGTTACCTCGGTTTATCAGAAAGCGAAAATCTAAGTTTAATGTCCTCTAAGGGTATGTACGTATAAATTCTCTTTTAAGAGCTCTACTTTCCTGGCACGTAAACTTCTTTAAAAAGTTAACGATTTCCAACCAGACCGCGTGCTCTAGTTTAGTGATTTAACTGAGCTGTCGGTAATAGCTGTGACGTCATCCAGTGCCACCTGACTCGCAATCAGTGGCGTTTCTTCTTGCTGACCTCTGTATTGACACAAAGAAAACTCTCATACACAACGTGCTAGGTACTGTTTTATAAATTTCGCTACTAGTAGAAGTTTTGATTTCTCTAGAGAAGCTGAAAACTCTGGTGGGGTTTAATTTATGACTACAAGAACACACACACGCGCGCGCGGAACTTTGCTAATTGGAAGCTGAGGGAACAAGAAAACAGTTCAAAATATAAAAAAATTCGAATTATAAATGTTTCGCCTAAAATTGACATTTTAGCGGATTGTTTCGCGATTTCAGAATTTTTCTTCAAACCCTTTACAATTTATCTAATGAGGGTGACCTTTTCCACAAAGGTTAAACTCTTGTACTGGACACGCAGTTTAGTGACAGACATCACATTGAACACTAAAGGCGCACTTGTTTTAAACAAGGGGATGTGGGAGCAGGTACAGAAGCTCAAGGCCGGCGACTAGGAAAGCTATTCCACCCTCAAACAGCATTCCGACAAAACAAACAGCCCCGGAGCGATGACCTCTTTCGCAGAAACATATGCACGACGTTATATTAAACTCTCGCGTTTAGGTTAACTTTTTTACTGACATTTTTGAACAAGAACTTTGAATCAAGGAGAATTAAATTCGAATTACAGGTGAATTTTCTTACATTGCTTTATTTTTAAAGGGCCAAGAAAAATCTTTGAATTAACGACGATTTCGAATTATAAACATTCGAATTATGCAAGCTGCACTTAAATTGGAAGAAACAGACCCTTTAAAATATTGTCTTTCTAAAATACTATTACTCTTGAAAATGTATTATGTGAAATGACAAGTCCAGTTACTTTTTGTCACCTTATTTCTCTTAGAAGTTTATCACAATTCGTAACTCGCAGCTGTTCTTTTCTATCGTAACCTTAACCCAAAACACTGCTCAACTATCCACTGCTCGCTCTGACAATTCTAATTACTTACCTACTTAAAACTGACCAAAAACTGACCCACGATAAACTCGCTCAGAACAGATTCAATACCAAATTCTCTGTCCGTGCCGACTCACTTATATATTTGAGAATTAATTAACGGCGATTTCTCTGGGAATCGACGTCTCGCGAAGTTTCTCATAACCAAGCCCGGCACTCGAAGTTGCTCGAACTGGCTTTGTTCTTTGTAGACAATGGCATGCGTTGCCTGGCAACGCAGTGATGCGAGGTAGCTGATTTGAGATTGCTTTGATGTGCGGCCGGCGTCACAATCTAATTGTACCTTGCAAATACTCTCCTGATGGCCACTCTCTTGTTACCAGTTGTGCCACTGTAAAATGCTGTAACTTAGAAAATAATGGACTGGGGAAAGTTTGGAGAAGGAGGGAAAACAATGTAAATGGTTTCTGGAAAAGAGCTAGAAAGAAATTTGAAGATATAGAAATACAACAATTGTTTAGCAACTTATGGAGAAAAAAATATAACCTGCTTCATACGCAACTCAGTTCTACGTAATTGACAGTAATTTAGAACTGTGTTAATAAAACCTTATTTTATGTAATGCATTTATACGTAACTCGCAGTTATACTTATTAAATTTCAGTGAAATACAACTTAGTTTTACGTAATTATAATGGAGCATACGGCATACGTTATCTTAAAAGAAACTCCAGGGGTATTTTCCTCACCTCTGTGGCAAAGACTGCTTTCGGCGCGACAATGTTTTAGCAACAAACGAGAAGTAAACAAACATTTGCGTTATCTGGAGTTTACTGTTGAACAGCGGTTTTGTCTGTCAGTTCTCTGTTGCTTCTAATCAGCCATGGAGAACAGGAAAAGGAAATGTTATACACTAGATCAAAAAGTAAAATTCATACGAGAGATGGAACTCAATCCACGCAAAGCCAAAATTTCTCAGACTTAGGAATTGTTTACACCACGCTATATATAGTCATCAGTAACACAATGAGGCTATGCGCTTAATGCAAGAGTTCAAAGTAAAGTTTTCCTTATACATATTTTTGTTCTTTGTAAAAATTTACACATGTAGATCCACAATATTGATTTTTTTAAAAAACATTATGCATTATCAATTATTGTGCTCTTTTATTAATATTATTATTACTACTATTATAACAATATTACTATTGTTATTATTATTGCTATTGTTGTTGTTGTTATAAAATAAATGTTTTTAGACATTGAGAAATCTTGGGTGGGAATATGGCAAAAAAATAGCCTGGGCTGATGTATAGCCATATTCCTTGTATTGGTGCTTAGTATAAATGAATAAAATAAGAAAACAAAATGCTCATATAACTCTTAAGGATTAGTTAAAAACGCTTGTTAATTAAGTTCAATTTTTATTAAAACATTTGCATTCCGTGCGTGAGCGTCCATAATCTCATATAGCAGAAGCTGTAGGAATAACCCATATAAGATAAATTACTTCACAAACCATAGATTCCGGTTCCTAGTTAGGGGAGAGTTCTTTAATTAGAATCATTCCGTGCCCTCCTCAGAGTCTGAAACAGCGACGTCCAAACTTCTCTCTTTCGATACTCCTACGTAATTAGCTGCTGCTTGCCTGCCTCCGACCTCCGGCCTTAAGTCGGAGGGTGCGTTACATAGTGCCTGTAACGTGTAAACTCACAAGCAGACAGTCAGTATTCAGTGACTGACACAAAGAGGTGATTACATGGCAGTTTCTTAGTCATACCTTGAGATTTCAAAGTTTGTCCTCAGAAGACCTCTTCATTCTGGATTACTTTTGCATAAATGGTAAACAATAAGAGATAGACAAAAGCTTACTAAATAAAAAAATGTGAATCTCGTTAAAACACAATTTAAGTCAAATACTACTTTTTTCTTTTGAATGAACCATTCCCGAGATATTCTTTATTTGTTTGAATTTGTCAATACTCACACTTTTATGAATTAAGAATATGTTATTCTTATTTTTTATCTCTTCTCTTGCCAACAATGAAATTTCGAAGGCATCGCACAGCAATCAGCTCTTAAAATATTTCAGGATCACTTAAACCCTACCGTATTCGCACATTCCCCTTGCACTACAAAATAATTAGAATAAGATACTTTCTGAAAATGTTTGTCTATTAAAACGTAGTGGATAAAGCCACAAACATCTGTAAGAATAGTGGGTATAAGACTGATTATTTATAGCTCTTGCGAGTGGAGTTTCTCCAAATTGAACTATATTAAAATGCTGTATCGCAACATGTTACGCGACGATCACTTGGTGTATCTTCTAAGGCTATGCACTTCGACTTTGTCAAATATTGAGACTTGTTAAACGCTTTAAGATTTGAAAGTGCTTTCGTAAATCAAACGCAATGTATGTGTAACCAAACCGCCACTGCAACGCAATGCAAGTCTGTGGTACAGTCCATATGTAGTGGAAAGAGGTAAATCCAACCTCACCTCTTTCGGAAACATTGGACATAGCTGGTCTTGATGTGTGTGTGTTTCCTAATCAAAATAAGCAAAAATCAAGTCGAAAAGCAACAGTCAACAGTTGGTTGTTTCTACAACCAAAGCCCCCGATATGGCTACGTAAGTTAAAGGTGCTAAGTAAATGCAACAATGTAAAATATAGGAACTTTTAAATTATGGATGATAAAATAAACATGAATTATTTTAAAACGTCCTTTTAAAGTACAGTTTTAGTATTTTAGTGATGGTGCATTTGAGGTTAAACAAAGAAATGAAATGCTAGGGAGGAGATTGTAAGCATCAGCAGTCATTTGGTTAAAACACGTGGTTCCATGTCGTTTTATTGGTCAAAAATAGTATGAGCAGTAACAGTAAACGGGTGGAAATAAAACCACTAAATGAAGAAGAGGTGGAATGACATATAGGAATTACGTAGGTAATATAAGGTAGGTAGGACAGACAGGGAATTCGCTACCGTGGCCTTGAGGGGGCGTTTTGGGAGGAAGGGACGAGGCAAGAGGAGGCAGAAGATGGCTGATACAGGAACCGGGACATAGCGGAGGACAGGGTCCCTAACATTCCCAGACTGAAGCTCCCCAGTACAACCGGCAGCTGTTCCAACAGGAGCCGGACCCACGTTACGCGGGGTTTGAAGCCGGTAACCGCACCCTTGGAGGAGGAAGGTTCATACAGGGCATTCTTTTTCTCTGTCATGCAGCGCCCGAGACACTGAAAGAACCAAACGATGTAGGGTGACGAAGTGAGAGTGCAGGTGAAATGGGGGGAGAGGAAATTGGGGGATATAATGAACATTCCCAGCATTCTCCTAGCGACCCGGGGAAACCCCCGAGAAGCCCAAGGGTCAGGAAGGTCGGCCATGATAATCAAACCTACGGTCTCCCGTATGCGGGGCCCAGACGCTACCACATGAGCCATCCCGCTGTTATAGGAGTTAGCACGAAATAAAAACGCATTCCTAAAAATCTGTGTCTCACTTCTTCAAAGCTTCCTTCACCAACAACAGTGTTTATAAAAAATATGACTTCTTCTACCCTCACTATGCCAGCCACCATATCTTGTTTCAAATTAAACAAAAGCATATGCAAACAGCACTCAAAAGTTTATTCGTAATAACAAGTTCTTGTAACAGAAGCAAGCTGATGTGTTGCACTCATATAACTTTCTCTACTGTTATACCAACAATTCTTACAAACTCTTATTCCTCTATCTTCTTCATGTTAGTCGAGATAAACATTGGCAGAAATTACCACATTGCTAATTTTCTTATAGGTGCAAGGGGAATATGGGAATACAGTGGGCTTTGAGCGATAGCCAGATATATTAAAACTGACCGCTATATTAAGACTTCGAAATTCCTTTCTCTTTGCACGGCCAAGCAGATAAAAAGGCGAATAACGATCTTCCATTTGAAAAAGTTTAATTATTGAAAAACTCACCTAAACAACAAGGGAGCTCCGAAACGCCTCACTCCACAAAAAAATCCATTTGGGCTTAACTTGTGCATTTTAAGGGGCACTGGGAGTGAAATTTAAAAGTTCCACATTTCTTGATAGATTTTTCTGAAATTTTTACTGTGTTTTTTGTTTATATGAGAATAGGCGGTACACCAAATTTCATTAAAATTGGATAATTCGTTTAGGATATATAAATTATTTTATGAATTTAATAGGCACATTTTCAAAATAGAGCTCACGTCTATTAACTTTTCAAAATTCATTTATATTGGCAGAACTGGTGCTCTAAAACATGGGTAACAATTGTATGAAGAGATATTTCAAATACGTGTGCTATTTATGCTGTGCATATTTTTTTAATAACAAAGAAAATTTAATCTTAAAAATTATTGATTTTTTTCATACAAAAAAATGTTTTTGGAATTCATATTAATGATAACATCAACATTGAAGCATAGTTTTCTGTAGCTGCTATTTATGAATACTTTTGGAAGTTTTCATTGAATTTGAAGCAAAATTCAGGCACGACCTTCTTTTGGAATGTGCAGAAATGTAGTTTTGAGAAAAACAGGCTTTTATATAGGAGCATCCTATATAAGGTTAAGGGAAGAGCACTATTTGAAAGGGCCGTAATGATCACATGGAGTGGGGGATATGAAAAATGTTAGCTGATCCAAATGCACAGGTGTTCCAGGAACATTTTAAGGTAAAAAAACAATTTTCGACTTTTTGACAATTTTGACCAAAATTTCACTCCCAGTGTCCCTTAACGAGATCTACATTGCTGCATAGTAAGATGTAGTGTATCATTTAAGGTTTACCAGTTATGCAAAAGTCAAGTAATCAACAGCACTACATGGGCTATAGACAAAAAATTCAAAATATACATTTCATTTGCCATAAAAATACCTTGAATATACAGCATTTTAATCAAGATCGTTAGAGCCACGTTTGATAAAATCAAAATGTTCGAAACATTTTTCCACGTAAAGTGTAGTTTAGGGTGAAGGTGACGCTGTATTTTATGGGGATGATTTCCACTCGTTTGGGCAAACCATTTGATGCGGTTCGTCGTTTTATCTTGCCTCGGCGATTAGTCGGTAGAGCTATGTAGATTCTTCTATTATCTGTACAGAATAAGACATTCACTGAATTCCATTTAAATGTACTGGTACTTATTCGCCCCTTTTATTTTATTGAAATTATTACATTCAATATGTGTCCATATGATTTCGTCGCTTGTCTTACTGTTTCACATTCCTTTGACACATCCGAGGTAATTTGCTTTATAATCTCTTAAGACGTTATTGAAAGATGTCTATCTACTTTAAACTCATGGACGTAATATTTTAAATTAAACGATTCACACTTTCTGTAACACTCGAAGAAAAGGCATTTATTCTCCTTGAAAACTACATTGCAAGAGAGATTGAAAAAATATTTTGTCTGTTGCCAAGACAATATCGTTAGGATATTGCCTTGCTCGACAACACTCTCTCATGACGTCCTTGATTACGTCATGTTTCCCGTATAATATTCTATCCCACAATTATCTCGGACATGCCAAGAAATTAACATTGATTTACATTATAAGAACTTTCAACATAAAACAGTTATAAAGTACATAAACATAGTTGCAATGTTGAAATTTACAACTACTACCCTCCATCAATTGATAATGTACTAATTAACAAAAGAATAACGTCAAATAAACGAAGTCAAGTAAACGTTTGATCTTAAATATTTCTTTGGGCACATAACACTGTTTCAAAGGAATTTTCTTCAAATATTTGTGTCGCATCATTGAAAGATATTAAACTTAAATACTAACTTTAGCCTTTAACCGATTTTTCGTCTTTGAGTTATGCTGTTCACAGACACACAGACAGACGACACACACACACACACACACATAGACGGAACTTTTTCTAAAAAACTTTTTTGGATTCAGGGGGCCTCAAAACATATACTATATCCGATGAAATATCGACATCAAAACTTTGGATCGAGTACAATACTCCCCTACCTACTAAACGCAGCAGGGAAAGTAAAAATATAGTGGAGGTACAGTGGAGCAGTTTTTGAAAATTAAGGGCTTCAAAACATGTGTTAGGTAAGTTTCAATATCATGTTTGGGTGGAAAGTAAAACTGTGTGACAACAGTATGTATATATTTCCATATATCAGAATAAGTTTCATATAGTACAAGAATTCCTCATTTCACCAGAATGCAAGAACGACAGAACAGGCAACGACATAGTGACGCCGGGAATAATAAAACTATATAGCACCTTCTTCGTAGACCCATTCTTCTGCAAAAGTCATAAAACACCGTAAATCATTGGCAGAGGTCTGTTCGATTGACAGGTATATAAGAAGAAGGGGGCCAGCAGGTTCACGCGCCTACCCATTGATAAATCCCAAAACAACTCAATTTAAAAGATGCCGTATTTTAGGCAATCAATAAAAATTTAATATTTTGGCAAGCTAAAGTAAGGAGGTTTGAAATAGTTTTAGCAGGGTAGTCTGGCTACAACCCTACAGAGAACACAACGTAATAGTATCAAGTGATAGATTGAAAGTTTTAGTTGAAGCCGAAATTGCGAACGCCATAATTTTGGACATAATACTGCGTCACATGGCAGAATTAAATAATCAGGAAATGTTAAAGCCGTTACATGTATAAAGCTACAGAATCTGGAAGGATTAGTTACGGTTAAATTTTTCAGAAGGGACACGTCCAGGTAGTCAGCCTGATACATAGTAATACCGGTTTTCCTGGAAATCGCTCAGTGTTTCTTCGAAACCCGTCGTAGGGGTAATTACGAGATGAAGAACATTGAGAGCGTCATGACGCGGAGTTTTCGCGCTATGAAATTGGAGGGGTTTTTGAGGGGAAGTCCGAGGTGACTTCTGACCGGGAGCGCACGGAGCAGGCACTTGCCCTCCAGAACCCGGACGGAGCGGGTCAATAAACACTTGTCGCCCAAATCTCCGAGCGAGCACTTAAGTCATGGGTCTTGTATTCCGGATCCTCGAGTGTGAGGACACATTATATTTAACAGTAACAATCTTCGGTCCTAGTAAAGACACAGAAACAACTTAGCGTTACTAATAGTGATCGGCAAATCTCACGCATTCTTATTTTGGTGAGAATAAAAGTGTTCAACGAGAGTTCTGGTATTATTCGCAAACACTCACGCATACCCAGAAATTAAAATCACATGCCAGAGCAGCCGGATCAGAAATCACCTGAAAGCAGCATTCCGCTTATGAGAGCGGAAGTGAGGAGCGGGTAATACCGCATCACAGTGCTACAAGATAAGCTACGAACAGGAAACAAAAATTGTACGCTACAAGATAAATTTCGGCATTAGACAAAATTTGAACTGCAAGATTTATTTCGATTCTTTTTCGGCGATAGGCTAAATTCTATCCAAGATTCATTTGAGCCATATCATCCCATGTTTGTTCGGCTATATACGTTCTTGATGACGGTGAAGTGAGGCTCAGGATACCGAATCATTTGGCATATTTATTGAAAGTCGGTCTATATTTACAATGTACACGGTTTTCAAGCTTTACCCTCTTAACTTAGCAATAAAAGTGCTATTGTTTCTCCCTTAATTTCATTTATTAATATTTCTTTCAATCCACAATCTGACTCATTTTTCCCCACGACCTACTTAAGCTATATAGTTATATAGGCACCCTAAATTCAGAGAATCAACGTCGCAAAATTCAAGCTTGGTCTTGAAAAACAGTATGAATCAAATACTTCTGAAATAGGAGAGTTCTTAAAGTTGTTTTTGTATGCCATTTTTTAATTCTACAGAAATGGACAAAATACTTACAGGTGAGATCACATCACTGCAACCTGAAGACCACAGGGTCTTTTAACTTACTGATTACATATTAGAGAACTATATGGATGAGATGCGAGGTTTCCCCTAGCATCCGGACAGATGCGAATTATTTCATTCACGCCTAAATGGGTTATTTTATATGGATCATCCTAATATTTTTATTTTTGTAGAAACTCTAAAGAACATCCAAACTGAAACATATATGAAATTCAGAAGCCGACAAGCAAGTTAACAATAACAACAACAATAATAATGACAATAATAATAATAATAATAATAATAATAATAATAATAATAATAATAATAATAATAATAATAATAATAATAATAATAATAATAATAATAATAATAATAATAATAATAATAATAATAATAATAATAATAATAATAATAATAATACCTAATAATAACGAAAGAGAAAGATTTCTCAAGAATGAAAATGATAGCACTGCAGCAGAACTTCACCACCAGGTTCTAAAGTTTCTACGAGCGTAAAGGTTATAGACATATCTTTCACTACCTCAGATGAAAGTTCCAACATTAATAGAGAAGGCTATAAGCTCTACAAAAATATTTTAAACATATCTCTAACAACTCATACATACGTATATTAATCTTAAATATTTAAACGAGTAATTCTTGTGTATAAATATATATGCCGCGCAACTTGGAAACGGCTCTAACGATTTCGATCAAATGTACTCAGACAGGGTTTTGTTTATTAAGTTTATCTATATAGGTGTCAATTCTGATAAAACGTGATTTTACCCGTAACAGTCACAATTACTCTAAATCTTATTTTGGCCATAATTTCTCTGTTAATGGGCCAATATAAACAAACAAGTCAGAATATTAAAGGTCTCGTCAAGAGCTTCCAGAAAATTTAAAGAAAGTTGACTTAGCTATATTAGTCTACGCCAAACAGTCACAATCTTATATATTTAAATAGAATAATTGGTCTCGTCAGGAGCTTTCAGAAAACCTAAAGAAAGTTGACCTAGCTATCTTAGTCTGCACGTAACAGTCACAATTAGTCGAACCTTATTTTGGCCATAATTTCTCTGTTAATGGGCCAATTTCAACAAACAAGCCAGGATGTTAAAGGTCTCGTCACGGAAATGGCTCCAACAATTGGGATGAAAATGTATATTTAGTTAACGTTTTCCTTTTCAACTTTATTTAAAGAAGTATCTTCTCAAAAAAAAAAAAAAAAAAAAAATATTTAAAAAAATAAAAAGGAAGAGAAAAGCCGAGCTAAGCTCAGTCGCCCAGGTACTCAGTAATAAACATGTTAACACATAGTTACGGGTACTACTAAGTCTGCAAAACGGGAAAGAAATATAAATATTATTTGCGCGGCATGTACCTACTTTTGGGTTGCACATAGACGATCCCTTCAAAATTCCAGGAACGTACCTCGACAATGGACTAATACCTCCGCGGCCGCATATAGATTGGAAATCGGATTACGGGACGCACATGGGCACCCCCGTATTAATAACCATATTAATATTGACAGAACGGCTCCAATACACACTTTATAGAGGGCACACGAGTATAGTAGACAGCCAATAGGACGGTCATTGTTGAATATTGAATATATCCACATTGATATTATACTGGGTTCGACTACCGCCTAGGGCAATGGTGCTTATATATAAATGTGTATACATATATGCGATAGATAAAAAGGAATACACAATAAACAAACAACAAAAACATGAAAAGCTTAAAAAATACTAAAGCCTATTTGACACAAAGTGTACATTCCTACTGGCATTTCGTTTTTGTGAAGTAAGTTTTTGTTCATTTCTTATATGTTCCTAGTTATATAACATTATATCAAACTCTATAAGAATGAAAGGATACGCGCTATACACAGAACATTTGAAACAGTTCATCTGCCTATATGTCTGTACCATACATTGTAATCAAAATCATTTGGGCCATGTTTGAGAAAATAAAGAACAAGGAAACTTTTTCCATCTGAAGGGTAGTTTGGGGTGGAAAAGTTTCTTCAAAATCTTTTCTTGGCCTCCTTAAAGCATTATTGACTAAATTATGAAATTTGTTAACAGAAACTACTCGCGTGCGTACAATTTTGTAAACATTTGTTGTTTCTTCAGGGGCCTCAAATCAGTAAACACTTATCTAAAATGGAATCCAATATTTTCTCCATTTAACATAGGTTGCTAACAGAGAAGCTAATATTGATTATGCAGAGAAATAAGCAATATACAAAAAGAAAGAAATAATAAGTGTGTAGACAGCGGAAAAGAAATACTACCCAAAATAAAGTAAAAATATAACTGCAAGGAATGATTAACGCACCCTCTGAGGAGTACGTAAATCCTACTGTTGATAAAGTTTGTCCACTTTTTCAGAGGTTTGTTTCTCTTCTGGAAGAGTAACGTCAGAACATCCTTGAACATGTTCCAACAGCTTATGTTTGGTTAGTAAACTTCTTGGCGTTGTTGCATAAGGTCCATAATTATGTAACAGCTAAGCCTTTAATCACCTTTTAAACCACCAGTTGGTTACGGCGCTTTAAATGTTTAACGCAGGCAGACTATTAGAGGTTTGTGTTTCCTTTGTGTTGTACTGTGTAGATGACAGCGAAGTTCTCTGAGGTTAACGCGAAATTTAGCACCAGCAAGCCACAATGCACCAGAAATGTTTTAGTTTTGTTTCTCAGTATGATCGTCCTAGCTGTTATACTTGAACAATGTACGAAAGCGTTTATTCGTATTACCGAGTAGATCAAATTGCGTAAGCTTTCAGTGAGGCCGGTGTCATAAAATACAAAATGATTATCCGGGCTTGTGGGCCGTGGTCTAGCCGAAAATCTTAAAGACGTTTCGATCGAAGCTGCGTGGAACACCCTCAGTGGTGTGATCATAGTACTCTGCTACTCTCGGCGACGACTGATACGGAGTCATTTGGTTTCACAGGTTATACACGCTTAGAATGTGTGGGTAAATGATAATGAACTGTGGAAGACAGGATAGCTGTGTCTGAATAGTGTATGTGTTCCCCCGCGCTAGTAATGCGTGTTCTGCGACTGCAGACTTTTCTGTTTGTCCCAAACGGCAACATCTCTTGTGTTCTGTAATGCCTGTGTGGACCCTATATAGACAGAGCCACGCGAGCGCGGAATTCTGTAAACATCCGCAGAAGAGATTGGTTCTTTTGGATATTTGGCTGAATGTAGCATGTTCTGTATTTGTTGTATGGGTTTGTAAATGGCGTGGATGTCGTGTTTTTAGGAACCTTCCCAATGCGATCAGTAATACCATTGAAGTATGGCAGATATGTTTTATTCTTCTCTTTGGGGTCAATTTGTTTTGGTGGAGAACGGGGCTTCCTTCAGGGGCGTAAGGCACTAGCCAGGAAGTTAAACATGCCTTCAATATCCGCATGTGGTATTTGTGGTGGACGAAGGGGCGTCGGGCGGGTTTTCCCCCGCCACTCATTCCACCAATTGCTCCATTGTCACCTTTCCAATAATCGATTTCGCTTGCATTTCATATCATCCTCTTCCTCACTATCATACCTGGTGCTTGGCTGACCACCCACTTCCAGGTCTTCACTCTGTCCGATCCATAGGTTCGCCTGCTCCCTGACAGGCGTCTGACCCTAGGCATGGGCTTGTACACGTTTGTCCTACATAAGGCGAGGGTAACGAGCTAAAGAAAGAAAGAAATCTTCGACGAGAACACCGGCTTTACTTCCCTTCCGAAGAAAGCCACTCTAATGATTTTTACGTCCGGAAGAAGTCATCGTCTTCCGCGCGACCTGGGGAACCAGAGGCTATCATTATGCGATAAGGACGGCTGATGGGATGATAGCTCACTAATCTGAGTATAAAAGGAAAATGGCTGACTGGGTTCCGAACATAAGCTGGTCCGATAATGACAATGCGTTTCTCTATACCACGCAGATGTAGTTCGACAAACGAATGCGCTCTTGGTGAGATTCAATGTTAAGCTGCATTTTATGAAACAAAAAGAAACAATTTTCACTTAAATTTACTTTAGTGGTGCATTTTTACTTTGTCTGTTACGTAGGTATAGTAAGTAGGTGAAGTATTGTATTCAACCCAAAATATCGATGTCGACGTTTCAAGGTAAATATGTTTTGAGGCCCCCTGAATAAAAAAAGTAGTTTTAGAAAAAGATCCATGTGTGCGTTTCTATGTGTGTATCTATGAAAAGCATAACTGAAAACAAAAATTCGGTTAAAACCCAAAGTTGGTATTTATGTTTAATATCCCATTTTGAAAAAAATGACCCATCTTAAACTACGCTTTACGTGGAAAATTTTTCGAAAATTTTGAGTTTCTACTTTAAATGGCTCTAAGGATTTTGATTAAAATGACGTATGTTTAATATATTTTTATGGCAAATGAAATGTATATTTTGAATTTTCTCGCTCTAGACCATGCAGTTCTGTTTACTCTGGATGACTTCTGCATAACTAGTAAACCGTAAGAGATAGACCAAATCTTAATATACAAAGAATGTAGATTTCGTTAAAACACACAAGTTATCTACGAGTATATCTAAATGCAGTGGAGTGAACCATTTCAGAGATATTCTTTGTTATTTGTGTGAGTCGTGCAATACTTATACTTTTCTGAAACGGAAGGTCGTTATTCTATTTTTGATCTCAAGCCTTCATTTAGTGGCCATATTTAAAACATTTGACTATCGTTTAAAGTCTTCTGTATTCTCCTTGCAGCTATAATTTCTGCAAATGTGTATTTCGAGTAACATGAAGCAGAGGAACAAGAGTTTATGTACAAGAGTAGATAAAGTCTAGAGTGCAACGCATCAGATTTTTATGTAACAGTCCTGTAACGAGTACGCACCTAACTTAATAATACTTTAGTTATACATTGTATTCACTTTTGAATCAAGTGTGACATTTAAGACTAGTAATACGACATGAAGCATAATGAAGCTCATGTCAACTTGATTTCCTATGTGTATCAGTCACTTCTGTGACACGCCCTTTACTTTTCAACCCACGAAACTTGGACCGGTTTGCAGGCGTTTGATCAACGCCGCCTGTGGCCGTGGATAATATTAATATCGCACCTTTATCTTCTCTTGGAGCAAGTCATTAGTCTCTTAACATGCTCCACCCAACAGCATGAATAGTCGTAGTAATTGTTCTCAATACATCAGCTGCGGCCAGTTTCCAACAGGCGCTTATGGACATACATATACTAATTTTTTTTTCTTGTTTAGGTTAAAGTTATTCAGTTAAATCAGATTTGAAAAGGGTAAAAAGTCTATGTGGTACCTAGAACAAATTTTATATTCATAAATTCGTCTAAATATGCTATACGCTGTAGCGCATCGAAGTGTACGTTCACTTTCGTCAACCCAACATCGAACTGTCAACATTACAAACGGGCTTCAAACTGTGTACCTCTTACGTCATTGCAGAGCCTATATCGGCGGTGGTAAGTCTCAGGCACATAACGCAACACGTGTAGTTGTCTGAAGAGTTTCAACCGCTCCGTGGACCCGAACCTTAGTCATCCGCTGTCATTACAGGAGTGCCACAGACATACAACTCCACAGAAAATAGTCGAAAGGTGTTAGATATGGTGACCTGCTGGCTATGGAACTGGTCCACCTCTACCAATCCATCAATTTGAATGTGCGAGGTTGAGGTGATTCCGCACATTTACATCAGTGTACTGGAGCTCATGTTGGCCATTTCAGCAGCTGTGTACCAGCACATGTCGCACTACTGTTAAAAACGTTTCTATGCTGGAAACTACACAAGTAACCAGTAGAATGCGCACCAAGGACTCTATGGAAGTATTTAGCGCATGCGCAGGAATGTTATTATGCTCACGTCGTTAATCCCAGAACACAGATGGCTAAAGGGTTGCATACCTTCTGTATTAAGGTACCAAAACGAATGTTAACAAATTGTCACAACCGTTCGACCTCTCCAGGGCCCAAACCGTGTATTTCCATACAGTTTGCCATCCCGCACAACATACTAAGTGTTGTCGGCGTTTTTTTTTTTTTTTTTTTTTTGGGGGGGGGACGCCAATTATATTTTAGAGTGCATTAAAAGATACCTATTCTTCTATTGATTCAACCTTTTTCACAATACATTTTTACTTCGAAATATTTAAGTGCTTCTTTCTATATAACGTGCGGAAACAACGATCATATGTTTATTGGAAGCAAGGAGGAGAGCATTCGAAAGTTGTAAGAACAAGCTCTTGGAAGGGAAAAGGGACAGAAACCAGAATTTACGTATGTTTGGAACATGCATTCACACACTATGGAATATTTGAATCGCTTATTTTTGAAATGGGACAAGTGCACAAAGTGTTGAGAAAATTTAAAAAAGCTTTCCGAAAAAAAAAAGTTTAGAAAAGAATGTTTTATATTACACCTCTTTGTAGAAAAGAGAATTTATGAAAAGTGTGCACTTGACCCTTTTCAGTAATTGACAAGAAAATTTTATGTTTCTTACATTCTAAAAATATTTTCTAAGTAAAGAATCTGACATTTTAATATGCAATAGAGTATTTACGTTTTAAATATAGGTTTTTGTTGTCACACAAGCTACAATGCATGGCTGATAAAAGCAGTAATGTCATGATCCAAGGAGATCACTGAAGCATCTACTGGGTCGTCCTTGCCGTTCAAAAACCTGGTTATAAAACTCTCTGTAGCCAATAGGTAAGGTTCCAGCTTTTTCATATCTGCCATCTTTACGTTTATGGCTACCTAAAAAGGAACCCCAATACAGCTCTTTAAGACCTGTAAGCAGCTGTTGTTTGCTTGCAGTTGAAATCTGATTGTTTTAAAGGTCTCCAATGTAACACTGCTAAAATGTTAGTAAAAACATTTCCTTCTGGATAATCCTCTGGTAAGTTTGGAGGCTCTGTGGTTTCCAGCAGAATGAATGTAACTGCTCCGTCTATGAACTTACTGGTCACTATTTGTTCCTTTGTTTCTTCGTTGTAATGGAATTGCTTCTAAGAGATATCTTAAAGCTCTCCTTTCGGGCTTGAGGTGTTTCTCTGCCATAGGTTTCATGTGAATATGTGTTTTTTTTTTTTAGTATCGTAAGCATTGTTTCGATTTGAAAGGGGGCCGAGAGCGATCACTTGATTCCTTTCAATAAAGACAATATTCTCTCATCTTTTCAGCAGCATTACGGCAATGGTACTTGTCTCCTTTCTGCACTAAATGATGCGCCTATATCCAAGGAATAACAATCCTTGCCTAACTCATTTTATTAATTCTTGCCTCTTGACCCCTTTCAAAAGTAATCGAATTATTTACAAAACTACTAATTAGGGATGATTAATGAGTTCTACACCTTCCTGTATTAAATCTATCCCTAACGTCTTCCTGTTCACATAAAATCCAGTCAGAATAAGAACACTATAACAGACTTCACAGAAAATTTACTATATGCATTTTATTCTTCATGACTATGTTCAAGTACCTATATGATATTTTAATTAAATTCTATAGAACCGTTTTTGAGAAAATACAAAATAACTCAACTTTTTTCCATATAAAGGTAGTTTGGGATGAGAGCTGAAATTACGTCAAAATCTTCCTGTCACATTATTAAAAGATACTGAACTTAAATACTAAGTTTTATATTTATCTCGCTGTTTGTACCTGAATTATTATGTTAATGTCAAATACGTAGCAAAACATAGGTATAGACGCGTGTATATGGGCTTTTTTCTCAAATAGCTTATTTTGGATTTCAGTATCAAATGGTTGAATACAGCATTTTTCCTACTACAGGTAAGGGGTAAAGAAACTTAAATGGATGGGACTCAAACCATGAATATTCGGTTTTCATCAGAAGAGATTTATACGGTTCGCCACTTACCATGATGTCAACCTTAGAGGAATTCAGCTGCGTCAAAGGGAATTGAAACGAGTTTATCAGCTCAGATTAACTCTTAGTTTACTACTGTGTAATACAGTCCCCTTGCGGTACTCTTCAGTTATTTAGCTGACAACCTTGAATGTATCCGTTTTAAGAGTGTCGGAAACTTTACGTAGCGTATTGTAAGTAAGCATGTAATCTATCTAATTAAAAGCCTGTAACTAAAGCTGCTTGTAGCGGTACAAGTCGTGTTTAAGGTGGTGCTGGCGAGATATGTTTATGCATGCATTAGATGAGAGTTGGATTGGCCCTATGGTCTGGTTAGCGGTAGAGTATTTACAGAGTGATTCCATACTGAGCTGAATGTTAGACCCCGGGAAGAATGGAAGAAGTCAGAGCGCTCTATGAGCGTACGTTGGACCCGGACGAGTAGCTCGAGCAAGTCTAAGGGTCCCTAACGTGTGATGCAGATTCATCTCGACACTAGGGCAGGCGATTACAATGCCACACATGCGCCGAGAACAGCAGCTATAGTTTGCAAAGTCCTCACACAGCAGTGCCAAACTCGCTCATCGCCAACACTTCCGTCCCTGAAAGACCGGATTGAAATGAAGGTGAAAGGAAATGGAGGGACGGAAAGTTCGGGGGATGTAATTATCACTCCCGAGAAAACCCCCGAACAAACCCATGAGCGTTAAATGTGAAATGCACAAAATAAAGTGCGACGGTGACAAAAGGAAGAGGCAGCTGTCTCTGGGAGAATAATTTCAAGTTGCAAATAGAGCCAAAGATGACAAAGAAGAATTTGTGATGGACACAACAACAATTATGCTTAAGGTGAATTTCACTTGATATTTGTTTTATTTAATACTGCTGTTATGCTCGGTCAGTTTGTTAAAGTGGTGAGCTATTTTGATTATGATCGCAAATAAAAAGAATCCAACGAAAACAATGAGGTGTTTTAAACTTAAAGAACAGTAACAACAATTGAAGTATATTTACAATTTTTAAATAATTAAATTAAAATGGATAGTTAATCTTACTTAGTAGAAAACTACTTTTTAATGAGACAGTTACTTTCATCTATTTATTATGTAGGCTAACATACCCATTGAGAAGCTTGATCAACCAGCAATGAGAGAATGGTCAACAAAATATGTTAAAGGAGGTGCAGACCTTCCGACATCCTTCCACATTCGCACGCAATATATACCAAGGTGCTCTGAAGAGGCAAAATTGAGTATAAAAGAAGAGATAGCAGACAAATTCATAGGTAGCAATCTTCTATTATGAAACCGCTGATCGCAGAGGAAGATGCGTTTTTGTAGTATTGTTAGGTACCCTAGAAGGTAATTCAGTTCAGAAAATTTATTTGGGTTCTTGTTGATTTCTGTCAGCAGCAAATAGCACATGTTGCAAGGATATCATAGACACTTTAAAAGAACTTGATATTAAATGCGAAAATGCATTGGCAATTGCCACACATAGTGCACCTTACAAAAAAAAGTGTACAATGTTTGACTGTAATAATATACTGTCATTCACGTGCTGGGCCCATAAATTTAATAGAACTTCATCAGAAATTCAAGAAAACTGAAAAATTATATTTTGAATATCTCAAAGGTCAGTATCCTGATTTAAAACCAAAACTGTATCCAATCCCAGTTTTTACTCGTTGGTCAAACTGGTTTGAATCTGTTTCGTATTTAAATGAGTATTTAGATTCTGTTTTTAACAAGCATTAAAAAGTCATCAAATCCAGTTACAGCATTTTTGACAAAATTTTTTCCATATAAATTGTCTAAGGTTAAAATTCAGGCAGAATTAGTTGCTGAAAGTTGTAGACTCATAACTGAGTCCACTTTAGAACTTCAATCTAAAGAAAATCCAGTTGCACACAAAGTTATTGAATGGGTAATCGGTAGATTCGTGGTTCAAATCCCGGTCATGGCACTGAATTTTTCAGACCCGCTCTACCTTTCCAATTCTGTCCTACACATGGCTATTGTGTTCATGAACATACCCAGTAGGTATATTTTTACAAACAACAGTGGATTACTGCGTTAGTGAAACAAACAATAAATAAGAATACAAGGGAAAACGTTTCAGGTAAAGCGGATTAGGAAAAATGAAAAAGCTACTCTTTAGTTTAGGACATATTAGGAATGTGTTGCACTCACATGACTTTCTCTACTCTTGAACTAACTATTCTTACAAACTCTTATTCCTATATCTTCATGGTAGTTTAGATAAACACTTGCACAAATTATCTTATTGCTTATTTCCTTGTAGGTGCAAGGGGAATATAGGAATACAGTAAGTTTTGAGTTATTGTTAAATATTGATATATGTTTTCGTTTTGAGCTATGCTGTTCTCACACACACACACACACACACACACACACACACACACACACACACACACACACACACACACACACACACACACACACACACACACACACACACACAATACACACGGGCCTTTTTCTAAAAACGCATTTTATTCAGTGGAGCTAAAATCGTGTATTTCCTGTGAAATATTGGTATCTAATTTTAGAGTGCAATGCGATGCCTTCTCTACCTGTTATGTGAGTGGTAAATAAAGTAAAAATGACCAGTAAGAAATAGCACAAGTCAAATTTACGTGTCATACTTCATTATTTTCATTCATTCTCCTCAGATGTTTCAGTTGAGATACCCATACTATTGACCGATTTTAAATATGGTAAAATTAGTTCGTTAACTTTGGGCTTGTCGAGTTGTTCAGCTGCCAAACACATGCTGATGAAGTATATCACAAAAGGGCAACGTTTTGCATTGAGGAATTGTCTCTTGACGAGTCACCTGTGGGCAGTTCGAACATTGAAAATAGTACAGAGAACGTGAAGTGCCAACTGGTAAAGAATACTACCTAAGTTCATATTAAAATAATAGCGAAGAGTTCACATTTTAACAGTGCGGCTTAACCATTGTGCGCGTCCCTTATATTCATGCGCGTGACGATATTGCTAACACAGGAAATGACTATCATGCCGAGGGGACAAAAAGATAGCGGTGGTGTGACATGTGCTATGTGTAACAGCTGACCACAGCGGACAGCTTCTCCATGCCAACAAACGGCCTTGGATTACCAAATCATCGTCGCTTAATAACTTCTAACAATTTCAAATCATCCTCAATTTCAGGTGCATTGGTTTCGCAGCAAAAGTAGAACAGCATTGTCAAAATGTATCGGGATATTTTAGAACAGCACACAAATCTTACAATTTTACCAGAGTTTACCTAGAAATTTGTCTTAAATCTGGGGCAATTTCAACCAAGCTGGGCACAACTTCAGAATATTATATTGCGTACTAAGAACTATAAGTGATACTTATCAGGTCGAGAATGCATTTTGGTATCGAAGGTCCGCAGGGTCGTATAGTTCGTGGTTAGTCAATTATTTTTTGCAATACTTGAATGAACCTTAAAAAGCAATAATTAATTAAAATTGCTTTTGCATATTTTGTTAGATATAAGAAAAAATGAATTCTTAATGTGAATAAATGAAAAGCAGCATGCATGTTATCTCATATAGGCCTAATAATTTGTATATTTCATGTGAAAATCCAGATTCCACCTTAAGATCTACTGAAGAAATAAAAATAATAGAATCTCTTCTTAATGTTAACATGTCCAATTTTCATACGTTTGTATATTTTACTAAGGATTCATTAATAACTTATTTTTAGGTTGCTGTTGGTATTGTAAGTTTAATGACCAGTTTTAGCCTTGTTGCCATGGGAATTGATAAATGAATTATAAATTTAGCGTACACTACCAAATATGTGTTAATGATTAACTTACATATCAATTAATCCAAAAATTATATTTAGACTCTTACTATAATCAAGGTCCGTGTTTATGACATGTCATAGTTTTTGTTTATGATTTTTTTACATGCAAAATACAAGCCAACCACGATTTTATTGATGGTGATTAAAATTATGCCATTCTCATGAGTAATGTAAAGTCATATTTTGGGTTTTTTAACGTTTATTGCCATTTTCTTGTAATTTTTCATATTATAATCAAATTTT
This sequence comes from Tenodera sinensis, assembly GCA_030765045.1. Taxonomy (NCBI): domain Eukaryota; kingdom Metazoa; phylum Arthropoda; class Insecta; order Mantodea; family Mantidae; genus Tenodera; species Tenodera sinensis. The sequence goes on along the minus strand of CM060971.1, from coordinate 58,868,744 downwards.
CTTTCAAATGTTCGTATTTTTGTCGTATTTTTACTTTCTCTACTGGTAAGTAGGGGAAGTATTGTATTCCACCCAAAAATTCGAAGTCCAGATTTCACCGGAAATACATGTTTTGAGGCCCCCTGAATCCAAAAAAAGCATTTTTAGAAAAAGGTCCGTGTGTGTGTCTGTGTGTGTGTGTGTCAGTCAGTCTGTCAGTCTGTGGACAGCATAGCTCAAAAACGAAAATTAGGTTTAAAACCAAAGTTGGTATTTAAGTTTAATGTCGTTCAAGGATGGGATACGAAGATTTTGAAGAAAATAGCCCCACCCTAAACTACCCTTTACATGGAAAATTTTTCGAAAATGTTGATTTTCTTGAAAATGGCTCTAACGATTTTGATTAAAATGTCATATGTTTGAGATATTTTTATGACAAATGAAATGTATATCTTGAATTTTCTGGCTATAGCCCCTGTAGTCGTATTTACTCTGGACGACTTTTGCATAACTGGTAAACCGTTAGAGATAGACCAAATTATACTATACAAAAAATGTATATCTTGCTAAAATACACAATTTATGTCTCAATAAATTTTCTTGTAGGGTGAACCATTTCGGAGATATACCTTGTTATGTGTGTGAGTTTCGGAGAACTTGGAACTTCCGTGAAATGGGTCATCGTTGTTCATTTTTTTATATGTTACGTGTACAAAGAGAACGGAATCTCAAAGCTTTAAAAGATTTGACTATCGCACAAAGCCTTCTGTATTCCAATATTCCCCTTGCACCTACAAGGAAATAAGCAATAAGATAATTTGTACAAATGTTTATTTTAACTAACACGAAGAAGATATAGGAATAAGAGTTTGTAAGAATGGTTAGTACAAGAGTAGAGAAAGTCATGTGAGTGCAACATATCAGATTTTTATTATTCTATTCCAGTTTCGCATGTGCTTGCAGTCGTCCGAAAGACTGATTTTTCACATCTCCAATTCTTGTCTGTAATATTTCTTACCGTTATCTTCCTTGTAGGTAAATGTGTATTTCCTCGAATTTGGAGGGTAAGCTGTATATAATTCTTCTTTCTGTTCGCCCTTCAAAATGTGATATTTATTTCATTCTGTGAGAGCTGAGGGTTAGCTTTGGATAGAACAACTAAACGAATTCAAAATGCAATAATAAAGTTAATATTATTTATTATTGAATGAGCTAGACTTTAAAATTAGATTTTCAGTATAATCTTAATTTAAACAGAATTACATTTTTGAAGATTTTGAAAATGCACTCAAATAAGTTTGTCATATTTATCTCTCAAGCTTCCACGGCCATCGTTTAAAATATCTTGGCTATCCGGTTGTTGCCGCGTCAAATTATAAAATGCCGACGTTTCGACCATCTTGCTACATAGCGTTGCAGTTTGCCTGTGATAACGACAACGACAAGATGGTCGAAACGTCGGCATTTTATAATTTGACGCGGCAACAACCGGATAGCCAAGATATTTTTGTCATATTTATCGTCATACTTTCTAATTTTTTCGATCATAAGTGCTTGCATATTTATGACATTTTTAGGTCATAAAGTCCGGGCTCTGCATGTAATATATTAACTTCATACCCATGATATTCACATCAAGAAATTGCGAATCTTAAGATTCTTTCTGTAATAGCTACCCTTAATTTTGTACCGACTTGAGATAAATTGGAAACCAACCGCGAGAATTTATTCAAACCTTTCCTTTTTCTCTGTTTGTCCTCGTCATGTGGAACACTTACACCTGCACCTGGACTTTACAAGTGAGCGCCTGGGGTCAGATGGCTGTCGAAGATCAGAGAGAGTAGCCAGTATAGGTGACCAGCCAGAAGTGTGGAAAGAGATGAAAGGAAAGCTGATGAGAGAGCAGTTGTTGAAGTGAATGGTGCGAGAAACCGGAGAATCCGGAAAATACCTGCTCCGACGCCGCTTCATGGACCTGAAATCCCATATAGGCCGCCTGGGATTGAACCAGGGTCGCCTGATGAGAGGCGAGTGGTTTATTCAAATATTGTATTCAAAATTTTACGTCGCCTATAAGGCATATATATTATACCGATTGAAATTGTGATCATTTTTATATTAAATTAGCAGGCTGCCCGACGTTGCACGGCTAGCTTTTTAAACCCAAATTACGATTTAATTAATTTCACTTACCTCACCTCGTTATTTACGAAATTACTGTACACAAAACGAATTTAGTAATATGCACTGTTTGGGAGTATCTTACCGAGCGGGATGGCTCAGGCGGTAACGTCTGTGGCCCGCATTCGGGAGGTCTCGGGTTCGATCCCCGTGGCCGCGCACTCTTATAATATGGGGTTTTCCATGGTTCCCCATGTATGTCAATTTCACAAGGATCCGTTAAGATAACCATCTTTTTCATCCTCGCATGGTCACCAACACTGACCTTGAGAATATGCGACAGGGGCCGGGGGGATGGGTGGAGGAGGGTGATTAATTACCCTTCCTCCCTCATTTTTATGCAGATGTATTTGGAAGGAACTATACCCCCCCCCCCATTTTTATGTAAATGAGATGTAAATGTATTTGAAAGGAACCCCCCCCCCTCTACTTGGAGAAAAAATGTAATTTTTTTCGTAAAAGAAAAGTGAGTAAAGATAACCGTGTGACTGTCGGGAGCAGCAACGATGGAGGACATTGTAAACCTACTTAGTTTCAGTTAACTTTCCTCATTTATTGAAGACTGGTATTTTGTGCAAATAGGTGACAGTGTTAGGCGATTTCTTATTGACATTTACTAGGAAGCTGTTTCACTATGCCAAAACAATCGGTAGGGTTAAAAACAAAGTTGAATTAATTTGTGAAAGAATTCGGTGACGTATTTCCGACAGATGGCTCATTGATATTCTGCAAAGTCTATGAAACATCCGTGAACTGTGTTAAAAAATGCCACAAGTGTCTGCCAATCACAGTTTTCACTTGATCTATGTAAAGTGTTTGTTGACGCCGATATTCCATCATGTATGCTCAGGTATGTTGACTCATTAAACGAGGCATAGTGTAAAGATTTATTTCATTTGGTACCAAGCAGTATGTGAAATAAGTTCTACACATGCGAGTAATGCATGCTGTAAGTCTAAATTGTAAAATGTGAGTTATTCTTTGAAAGAAAGATACTGAATTGAGAAATAAGTGCTTATTGTGGTGTTTATTTTAATGATTTTGATGCCTTTTTGCCTGCTTATGTTACATTTATTTGGTGCGTACAATAAACATAAAGAAGTAAAAGTGATGGTGTGCAAAAAAGGAGCGAAACTAACAAAAGAGAAGACAAATTAGTACTAAACGGCAAAAGAGTAGAAGTGGTCAAAGAATTTGAATACTTAGGAGTAAGGTTAAATAGCAACGGGAAATGGGAGCAAATAGAAGCAAAAGGAAGGGCAGGAATGAAAGGAATAAAAATATCCAAACATAACTAAAAATGACAATCAAGTGGCTGGAAAGAATGTATGAGGCATTAGTGGAATCAAAAACGTTTTATGCAGCAGAGATCTGGGAGGGAGGGGGGGGGGGCACAGAGGTAAACAGAAAGGTAGATAAAATGTGTAGAACGTTTTATAAAGAGCTGCTAGCGTTACCAAGATCGGCGCCAACAGAAACAACATTAGTAGAATTAGGAAAGACAAGAAGGAAAGGAATAATACTGGAAACAATAAAATTTTACTATAGATGTTTGACCAAAGAAGAATAGAAAATTTTGAAATTATGTACGATGCAGCAGAAAAGTCTAGGGAGCAAAAACAGATGATGAGCAGGGATAGGAAGAATTATGGAGCAAATAGGAATGGGAGATATATGAAGGCTAGAAGAAAGGAACGCAAGCGATGTGGTAAATTAGTAAGCACCAGAATAGAAGATAGAAAGGCGGGGAATATAAGAAATCCTTACAATTTTATAAATAAGTAAAAATAAAAAAAAAAAAAAAAAAAAAATACCCTTGGGACGAGAACCATATGTAGGTTACTGTAGTGAACAAGTAAGAGAAGGGTTAGCATGAGTGAAAATGGGCATAATACTTCAAAGAGGGTTAAGAGATAACGAAAAACGGAATATGTGAATTGTGTGGTGAGAGAGAATGACTCAATGACAGCTTGCAAAGGGGGACCTAGCACCTCGACCGAAAGGTGATGTTTTATGCCTATGCCCCTGACGGGACACCCAATGGTGGATGTTGTTGTTGTAGTGTTTAACGCCCGCTTTTACTACTACGGCACCGCAGGCGGTGACACTGATGAAACATGAAGATGGAGCACCGGTGGAATGAGATGGCGGGGGAAACCGGAGTACCCGGAGAAAACCCGCCCTGACGCCGCTTCGTCCACCACGAATACCACATGCGGGTCCCTGGGATCGAACCCGGGCCGCCTAGCCAATGGTGGATGAAGCGAATGGATCCGAAGGGCGGCCGAAACGTTGCTCCGACAGAGCAGTTGGTAGGGTCCCCATATTTTCCTAGTTAGAAGCAGCCCGGCGGAGGCTGATTTAGCCCGGTTCCTCTACCACCCTTTCGGATTCGTACTCCAAAGGAGGGCGTGGGACTCGGAAACCTGCTCCCCTCACCCCTCTTGGGCTTGTATCATCCCATGGGGGGCCCGAAAACTAGTGGCTCACCTTCCAATCCGGGGGACGAGATTTCCAGAGCGCGTTTTATCTCCCTATCGTGCTGCTACCGCAACGCTCGCCGACGCTTCCAACTGTGAAAGAAACCTAACGGGGTGAAGGGTGAAATGAAATGATTAATGTAACAAAATGGAGGTACAGGAAATTTAAATCCTGAGGATATTTAAATCCTTCCCAGCATTCGCCTGGCGACCCGGGGAAACATTGGGAAGATCGACCATGGGGATCGAACCAGCGACCTCTCGCATGCGACCCAAAGAGTTACCACCTCAGCCATCCCGCTCGGTGATACATTACATATATGATAAAATGTGGAGAGAAAAGGTGTGGAGGAAAAATGGGAAAAACTACAGAGGAACATAGCGATAAGGATGTTACGTAACAGGAAAAGAAGGAAAGAAGATCAAAGGTATAACCGAGTTTTTACAGAAAGCAAAGGAAAAATGGGAAAGAAATGTGAAGACTATAAAAAATTATACAAATAAAGGGAAAGGGTTGATAAGGGCGACCAGGCAGAACGAAAGGCCAGGGTGCCATGAAAGCCGAGGTAGTAAATCAAGTGTACGTAGTGTAAAATAGATAACTGACATATTGTAAAAGTATGTAAAAGAAACTGTACAAATAAACTATTTGTTCACTCAATATGCGGTGTGTAGTAATCACTCAGTAGGTATATTTTCATGAAGAACAAATAGCTTATCCATAAGCCTAATACTACAACTCTTGTATCGAAAACGGATCCTTACTACCATCGTTCCGTTGTCCGCCGCAGGCAGTATAGCGATAAAATCGAGCTGCGTGCTGCTGTAGTCGTTTGTTCTCTGTGAAAGCTCCTTAATGTGCAACATGCCGTACAAGACTGACGTCTATTGCAAGAGAATGATGTATTACCTCAGACACGCAGTGGCGTTGGCATCACACCATTTCATGCTTGCCCCCCCCCCCCCCTTTCTCTCTCTCTCTATGTTTACTAAACTCTGCTGTCTCTGCAAACAATCCTTTCCCTAAATGTAGGTAAAATAAGTGACCCTAGGTAAGAATGTATTCCAGCGGAAATACGTGTTTCCAGGCCCACGGAATCTCTCCCCTGCAAAGGGTATTTTTATCTTCTCTCCCTCCTACGTATAAATCGATACCGAAGTGTCACCACTGAACCCAAAAAAAGGCATTTTTAGAAAAACCCCTGCGCGCGCGTGAATATCATAAATCAAAAATCGAAAAGCTGGATGAATAACAAACTTGCTGTTTAAATTCAGAATCTCCCAAAGATGCGATAAGAATATTGTAACAGAGACAATTCGACGAATCTCACTTCTGACACCAATGTGACAAAAAGCACAAAAGTCCAGTCCAATTACTTATTTGTTACTTCATTTTCTTCTAGCTGAATACACAACACACTTTTTTTTACTGATGTTAACACAGTCTACAATCCCTTGTGATATTACAACTCACAGCTCTTGCCTTCTTGAAACCTTAACACACAATTTTCTGTCTTTGTGTTCTCTCTTTCTCTCATAAAAAACCAACTCTGACAATACAACCACTCAACATTCATCAATTACTTCACTAACTTCCTTTGGACCTGACGATTCGGTCACACGCAGCTAAAAACTAAAAACTGACTAAAAACATTTTGCCTTCCAAGAGCCAAGAGCAAATTCAAGTCACCCTTGGTACCCGGGAGGAGAGTAATTTGCCACAGTACCTATCCATAGTACGGATTCACCCGTGTGATACAGAACATGAAGTCTTTTTTGCAAGCTTTTGTGTCTGTGTTGTATGATGGTGCTGATTGGGTTCTCTTGTTGTCACTGGCTACGGGATGTGTACGCCTTCGGGATGTCTGTCCATCCAAGCGGCGACCATTGCCCTAGCTGCTTGCTTGGCCGGCCGCTTGCGAGACCGCCAAGAGAGGCAGTTCCTGTATACGAGAATTCGAAAGGATTATGGTGTGAGGTGAGGGATGGCCAAATGTTGTCGGTGAATACTACAATTGGTGGTGTGGGTGTTTGAGATGGACGCGACCGTTACCAGCCCAGGGCATCCTTGGGTACACGGTAGCTTTTTCGCCGTCTAGGTAGGCGGTGGTCATATTGACCCAGTGTATTGACCAGCTGGTTAGGATGAGGTCCTATTGGCATACATCGTGCGAGCTCTGTCCCGCACAACGCCCACCATACCTGGAATGCCGGACTGGGTGTGAAGGATTTGAGACGGGAACCTACGGTTGGTATCGTAGACCATCCTTCTGAGCGCCCTGTTCTGTACGGCCTGCAGCCTGCAGATGGTGGTTTGAGTCACCGGTCCCCAGATCTCGCCCCCGTACAATATTATGGAATGATCGCGCTGTGCAAGCGTAGTTTCAGATATATGAACATGGTTGAAAGGAAGATAGGGTACAGTTGCCTGAGGGCGGCTGATATTTGTCCTGACATGTGGAGTGAAGGTTTGACCGCGGTCAAGCAGAACTCCGAGGTTTTTAGCGGAGGATTGTTCTCCGCCTCAGTTTCAGACTTCTGTCCGGTCGCCAGCTTCGAACTTTGCCCAGTACCTGAGCATGGCACCTCTGCGGGCTTATGGCCATTCTCCACTGCTCACTCCACCTGCCAATGGCGTAGTGGAGGGAAACAATAGCGAACATTTTTGTTCTGTTGCAGTATGAGAACATAATCGACATACTGGCACCTAACACTGCGGAGTTCCACGGGGAGGTCACACATGTAGATAGCGAAGAGTAGCGGTGACACCACACTGCATTCCCATTACTCCAGCCACTATAGATATGACTGAGGCTAACTTCCCCTCCACACCTACCCGGAAAGTGCGATCCCGTAGGCAGCTACCAATCAGGGGGAGGTAGGGGGAAGGGATTTCGGCCTCTCTGAGTTTGTATATTAGGCCCTGATGCCATGTTGTTGCAAAGGCCTGTTCCACATCCAAAAGACGAGTGAGGAGGGATAGGAGCATTCGTTCAAAGATCTTTGAAATGATTTGGAGTGCGTGCCTGTCTTCATGCACTCCTCAAGGTTTTATACCGGCGATGGCGCAGTCAGTTCTTTCTCGAAAATTCTCCTTTTTCTCAACTTGCCAGAAAATTCACGACAGTTCTAGCAAGTTTTGTAATTCCGCACTGATTGTTGTCACGTGTTTCCTCGCGTGATTGGTGCGGGGCAGATCGATCCTGAGCCTTACTTTGATGTGCACCGCGCGGTTGGCGTCACAATGCTTTCAAAGGGAAACCCCATCCTAAAATATCCATTACATGGAAATATACACATCCGGTATATTACATGAGGAATAAAATATACATCTTGAATTATTGTGTGCGAAAATCCTATCTTTCTTGGTGTATAAGAAAGAGAACTTTTTCAATTTAATTCAATTATTTTATTGCAATGAAGTATAGTGTTATACACGATTGAATACAGAGTAAGCAATGCATACAAATACAAAATAATATTACCTATATTGTGTCATGAGTAATGTTTCTACTTTCTCTGCTACATTTAGTAAGTAGAGGAAGATTGTATTCCACCCAAAACTTCCATTTCGAGATTTCACCGAAAATATATGTGTTGAGGACCCCTGAATCCAGTAAAAGCATTTTAGGAAAAGGTCCGTGTGTGAGTGTGTGTGTGTGTGTCTGTGTGTGTGTGTGTGTGTGTGTGTGTGTCTGTGTGTGTGTGAACAGCATAACTCAAAAACGAAAATTAGTTTAAAAATCAAATTTGGTATTTACGTTTAATGTGTTTTAAGGATGCGACAGGAAGATTTTGAAGAAAATCCCTCCACCCTAAACCACATACCCTTTACATGGAACGTTTTTCCAAAATTTGTATTTTCTCGAAAATGGCTCCAACAATTTTGATTAAAATGCCGTATGTTTGAGATATTTCGACAAATGAAATGTATATCTTGAATTTTCTGGCTAAAGCCTATGTAGTCCTGTTTATTCATGATGGGTTTTGCATAACCGCTAAATCGTAAGAGATACACCAAATATTACTATAAAAATGTAGATCTTGCTAAAACACAAAATTTCTGTCAAAATAAATTGTTTTGTAGAGTGAACCATTTCGGAGATTTTCCTTGAAGGTGAGGGTCGAAGTCGAAGGTGAGGGTCGTTATTGAGCAAGTAGCACAACGATGGTTTCAACGTTGTTCATTAAATGAAAATAACTAACTAACTAAATAACTAACTAACTAACTAACTAACTAAATAACTAACTAAACTAACTAACTAAATAACTAACTAACTAACTAAACTAACTAACTAACTAACTAACTAACTAACTAACTATTTAACTATCTAACTAACTAACTAACTAACTAAATAACTAACTAACTAACTAACTAACTAAACTAACTAATTAAACTAACTAACTAAACTAACTAACTAACTAACTAAATAACTAACTAACTAACTAACTAACTAACTAACTAACTAAGTAACTAACTAACTAAACTAACTAAATAACTAACTAAATAACTAACTAACTAAATAACTAACTAACTAAACTAACTAATTAAACTAACTAACTAAACTAACTAATTAAACTAACTAACTAAACTAGCTAAACTAACTAAACTAACTAACTAACGAACTAACGAGTGACTGAGTGAATCAGTGAACGCTGGCCTATTGATTTCAAAGTCGCGGGTTCAAATCCGGCACAGACCGATGTTTTTAAGTGTGCTTAAAAGCGACAGCTCCACGTCAGTAGATTTACTGGCATGTAAAAGAACTCCTGCGGGACGAAATTCCGGCACACCGGCGACGCTGATGTGATCCTGGCAATTGACGGCATCAACATAATTAATTTTGTGAAAAATGGCAGTGATCAGTTAGCGCAATTTTTAAACAATCAGATGTGTTGCACTCATATGACTTTCTCTACTCTTGTACTAACCATTCTTACAAACTCTTATTCTTCTATCTTCTTTGTGTTGGTACACATAAACATTTGCGGAAATTTTCTTATTGCTTGTTTTCCTGCACGTACAACGGGAATATTGGAATACAGTAGGCTTTGAGCGATAGTCAAATCTTTTAAAGCATTTTCTTTGCACGGTTAACATATAAAAATGAATAGCGATGTTCCATTTGACAGAAGTAGAAGTTCTCCAAAACTTACACAAATAACAAGGAATATCTGCGAAACGGTTCATTCTACAAAAGATGTGTTTAGACATAAATGGTGTATTTGAGCAAGATCTACATTTTTATATAGTAAGATTTTGTCTATCTCTTACGGTTTACTAGTTATGCAGAAGTCATCCAGAGTAAATAAGACTTTATGGGCTATAGCCAGAAAAGTCAAGATATGCCTTTTATTTACCATAAAAATATCTCAAACATATGTCATTTTAATCAAAATCGATAGAGCCATTTTCGAGAAAATCAAGATTTTCGAAAAATTTCCATGTAAAGGGTAGTTAGGGTAGAGGAATTTTCTTAAAAATCTTGGTGCCGCATCCTTGAAAGACATTAAACTTAAATGTTACTTGGTTTTCAACCGACTTTTCGTTTTTGAGTTATGCTGTCCACAGTCTGACAGACAGACACACACACGGATCTTTTCCTAAAAATACTTTGTTTTATTCAGGGGACCTCAAAACATATATTTCCGCGTGAAATCTCGACATCGAATTTGTGGGTGGAGTACAATACCTCCTCTACTTTACTATACATAGTAGAGAAAGTAAAAATTATAGTTTGAAACCCGGTAGCCCTTTTAAAATGCTCCCAGTAATAGTTTACAAAGGCCTTCTATGTAGAATATATGGTAAACATTTTGCCTTGCTATATTTAACAGTTAGTGAAGAAAATGGACATGGATATGGACAATTATGATAATTATAAATGTTTTTCCATTGTAAGAGCAATTACTTTTAAACTATTTTTCACGCTTATGTTCCTTTCTCTCATGACCTATAATTAGAAGAATTAAACGTTTACCGCATGTAGGTATGTGGTACTTTTAAAATACGTTGTCATTAATTATGCAATTGGTTTCAAAATAAAACATATTGCATTACATTTAAACATTTTTTGTGAAGGACAATTTTTAAACAGCATTTCAAAGTCCGAGAAAGCATTTTAAAAATTCTCCATTAAAAGTATATAACGTTCTCCAAGAATATATGATAAAATCTTCGGCTAACTACATGTAATAGTTATTGAGACAAAGGACCATGAAAGCAGGAAATTTTAACATTGTAAGGATAGGCTTTACTGAAGTCCATAATGGAGATGAAAACTTGAAGGATTTGCAGCGTCCTGGAAGACACAAGTGATGGAATACTGGGAATAGACGCAGAGTTTTGGAAGAAGCTTTACACACTTGGAGGTTGTTAGAAGAACTTGGTGCTTCCAAATATAACATACATCGCCATATTAAGACACTTAAAACCGTTCAGTAGCTGTACATTTGTAGCACATGAATTGATATGTGATCAAGCTCAACGTAAAGGATATCTATTGTCAGCTTATCAGTAATCTCTGGGATGATAGATTTATCAGGAGAATTGTTGCATGTGATGAAAAGTGGATGTATTACCACAACCCCGACACCTCCAAACAGTGGATCGATACCCACAAACGTGGCCATTAGAAGTAGTTGGTTTGGCCCCAAAATAATGATATTTTATCCTCAGCAACAGGAACGAGTTCATCAAGTTTTGACGTAGAGGCACCCGACATTACTGATAGAAACAAAGTTCTCTTGTAGCAGGCCAATGCGAGACCTCATATAGCTCAAAGAACAATGGACAATTCAAGGAATTGGAAGGAATTAACTGCTACCATATCCAACATGTAGTCCTGGTCTGTTTGGATTTATGACCCATTTCGTACGGAAGAAATTTTAAAAACAATGGTGTAGTTAAAATGGATAGGTATTAAAGAATTCTTCACATAAAAACTACGAGTAGAAATAAGTATCCTTGCGGCACAGTAAACCTCTCTGGAAGATGGTTCAGGATTACAGAGTCTTACGGTCTTTACTTTGAAAATTACAATCGTGTCCTGTAACAGCACATTTGAAATAAAGTTTCGTTTAGAAACCGACATTAATTATGAGACATCATCTATATACCAGGGGCTCACTTCACCCGCCATCGCCGTAAGTTGATGTCTCTCCGTGCGTTAAAAGAGTTGCAAAACGCCATGGGGTAATTCTAGACATAGAGAGGCCAGTGGGGTGTTCTGCCTCTCAGCGAAGACGTGAGGTGAGAGGCTTCTCTAGTTACCTTGGTGAGAGGCAGTTGAACTAGCGTCTTTAGCCCGTGATAATAGACAATAGCAGTATAAACAACCGAAAAGGTCTCGCTTTACTTACAGGATCTTTATTTTCCAGGGAATAAGCCCACTCCTGTATATCGTAATGTTGTCTAACATTACAAATTGCAGATTGTAAAGTGCAAGCATGAGGGCACGTAATGTTTCGTTGGTTACAGCAGCCGCACGTAAAGCGGAAGTCGGTGGTTCAAGTACCGGCTGTGCCATTGAATTTTTCGGTTCTGATTCTACCTCTCAAACATTGCCCACACACGGCCTGTGTGTTTAAAAACACCAGCAGAAAGTTTGTTGGCATAAATAAATAATAGTTGTAATATTTATTTACTTCTTCCGGTAGCTCATTATAAAATTTGATTCCAGCAAAACTAGGAATTTTTTTCATACAAGTGTGATCTGTGACTAAGGATTGCAAAACCACAATATGTGTCAAATACATCTTTTCTATCGTTCAAGAATAACGTTGTATTTTAGAAATTGCTTTGAAATAAACATAATTACAATATACAGGATGCAAAAAAGCAATGTAGGAGAAAGGCAGTACCAGAATTGTTCGGTTAGGAACAAGAAACTTGCAGAAAATTTCTTTCTGCACTGCTTGCGTTAACATTAAATCCGTCATAGTTGAGTCTCCGATTGCGAATCCTGTTTGTGGTATGCCATACTTAGACACACCACAGTATAGTATAGCACTAGTCACCGTTGCTAGATGTGTCTGATGTTCAACGTCGCATCTGTGTTGTAGAGCCTGCTGAATAATACGGTAATATCGAACGCTAGCCTTGTTAAGTAACGGGAGAGCAAAAGACTTACAAACCAGCTGCGCGATGTTTTGCGTGTGGGTGTCCTCGGTGCTCGTTGCCGTCTGCCGCTATCATAGAAAGGCGCAGATGAAACCATACAACATATTTACTTGCTCTGCTGGTAAGTAGAGGAAGTATTGTATTCCACCCATAAAGTAATGTCCAGATTTCATCGGAAATATATTTTGAAACCTCTTGAATCCAAAGAAAGCATTTTTATAAAAAGGTGTGTGTGTGTGTGTGTGTGTGTGTGTGTGTGTGTGTGTGTGTGTGTGTGTGTGTGTGTGTGTGTGTGTGTGTCTGTGTGCCTGTCTATCTCTGGACAGCATAACGCAAAAGCAAAAGTCGGTTAAAAACCTAAGTTGGTATTCCAGTTTAATGTATTTCAAGGATACGACATGAAGATTTTGAAGAAAATTGCTCCACCCTAACTACCCTTTACGTGGAACATTTTTTGAAAATTTTTATTTTCTTGAAAATGGCTCTAACGATTTTAATTAAAAGCCATATGTTTGAGATATTTTTATTACAAATGAAATGTATATCTTGAATTTTCAGGTTGTAACCCATGAAGCCTATTTATTCTGGACGACTTTTGAGCAACTGGTAAACCGTAAGAGATAGAGCAAATCGTATTGTACAAAAAATGTAGAACTTGCTAAAACACACAATTTATGTCCGAATAATTTTTTTTGTACAGTGAACCATTTCGGAGATATTCCTCGTTATGTGTGTGAGTTTTGGAGAACTTACACTTCCATCAAATGGAACATCGCTATTCATTTTTTTTATATATTAGGCGTGCAAAGAGAACGGAATTTGAAAGCTTTAAAAGATTTGACTATCGCTCAAAGCCTACTGTATTCCCATATTCCCGTTACACGTGTAAGAAAAGAGCAATAAGATGATTTCTGAAAATGTTTATCTCAACTAACACGAAGAAGAGTTTGTAAGAATGATTAGTACAAGAGTAAAGAAAGTCATGTGAGTGCAACACATCACATTTTAACACATTTTTAAAGGTCTTTAGCGACCTACTTTATGAAAGGAGATGCTGAAACTGACCACCGTCGTTGTCCATACTCTTTAGTAAGTTATCCATCACTCGCCGTTGTTCACGTTGAGAAATGCTGGCAATTTCCTGTTGGATATTTTGTTTTAATTCTTCCAGGGTGTGTGGGTTTGTCTTGTACACTTTATGTTTTAAGTTGCCCCAGAACTGTCACGGGGTTATAGGTAGGGACTTCAGAGATAACAAACCACCCCCGCATATCTCGTAGTCTTTTGGAGTTTGTAGACAGCATTTGGACTGGTTTTTACCTGCTTATCAGTGACTTTTGACCTCTATTACATGCACTCAAAGCATGTCACTACACGATTCTCAGCGGTACACTGGTTCGAGTGTCGATAATGTGAAGCTAACTACTTAAGGACTTCTCCGTCATGTGATGACTTCGAATCGCCCTTCTCTTTGCATAGCCTCGAGTAAGAAATAAATATCCAATTTGCAGTTATAAAAAGTATCAAGTATTTGATGTAAAGAGTGAAATTTACTTTATCAAAAGCTAAGCATAGACTAGGTTCGAAGGGGAGACTTAGTATCTCGACCAGTGAACTCTTTTGTGCTTATGTCCTGATAGTGCGCCCCCCAGCCCCCTCCCCCAGTGAGAGGGGTGAGGAGACGACAACAGAGGCCAGGGCCCCTAACAGAGCAGGTATTGCATTTCACCGAAAAACTCGGTATGAGATTACACCGAAAATATGCATTGAGACGCTGTGAATCCAAACAAAGCGTTTTTAGAGAAAGTTCTTTGTGTGTGTGAATGTGTGCGCAAGTGCGTATAGATCGTGAGGCGAGATAAGAACAATTCCCCTTCCTGCGCGGTGGCAACTCTTCACTTGAAAGACTGATGTGGGAGAAGTTGCGCAGTCATGTATGCGCAGAAGCCATAATGTTTCCGTCCACGAAGGAGTGAAGTTCGCTAGCATAGCTTTAGTGCATATTTCTAATGACATTATATATGTATAAAAATTAATATTATAATGAACAGTGCTTTGGCTATAACTATGACCATGTACCAATAATTACTTTCATATGAACTGCAATTATTTCAGCTGCACGCTGTTATAGTAACGTTTATTGGCCGCAAGATCTCCCGCGTTTCCCCCTCTCTAACGTTGCAGAGGGAGGGGAGGAAATCGCTGCCTCTATGCGCAAGATTTGTTCATGTCTCACTTAACAACCTATATCTGTCTAACTTTGAACAGCATAACTCACAAACGAAAAGTCAGTTAAAAACTAAACTTGTTATTTAAATTCGTCTTCTAAGAATGCGACGCGAAATTTTAAAACAAAAGCAAAAATCTGATGTGTTGCACTCACATGACTTTCTCTACTCTTGTACTAATCATTCTTACAAATTCTTATTCCTCTATCTTCCTCGTGTTAGTTAAGATAAACATTTGTACAAATTATCTTATTGCTTATTTCCTTGTGGGTGCAAGGGGATATTAGAATACAGTAGGCTTTGTGCGATAGTCAAATCTTTTAAAGCTTTGAGAGTTCTCTTTGCACACTTAACATATATATTAAAAAAAAAAAAAAAAAAAAAAAAAAAAAAAAAAAAAAAAAAACACCGATATGTTCCATTTCACGAAAGTTATGTTTTCCGAAACACACACACGTAAAATAGAATATCTCCGAAATGGTTCACCCTCCAAGAAAATTTATTCGGACATAAATTGTGTACTTTAGCAAGATCTATATTGTTATATAGTATGACTTGGTCTATCTCTTAAGGTTTACCAGCTATGCAAAAGTCATCCAGAGTAAATACGACTACAGGGGCTATAGCCAGAAAATTCAAGATACACATTTTATTTGTCATAAATATATATATATTATATAATATTTTAATCAAAATCGTTAGAGCCATTTTCAAGAAAATCAAAATTTTCGAAAAATTTTCCATGTAAAGGGTAGTTTAGGGTGGGGCTATTTGCATCCCTGACAGAATTAAACTTAAATACCAACTTTGGTTTTTAACCAACGTTTCCTTTTTTAGTTGTACTGTCCACAGACATTCACACATACACACATAGACACGCAACCACATACAAACCTTTTTCTAAAAATGCTTTTTTTGGATTCAGTTGGGCCTCAAAACATATATTTATGGGGAAATTTCAACGTAGAATTTTTGGGTAGAATACAATACTTCCTCTACTTATTATACGTAGTAGAGAAAGTAAAAATGTATTTTGGGGGGCTAAGGTGGCCCCAAAACATACTTTCAGTGAAATTTCAATATCGAGTTTTTGGTGGAATACAATACCTAGTTCCCAATCCACAGTTAACTGATAGGGATAGCAAAATCCGGCGTGATTCATTACAATAAACCTCTATAGCCATTTTTACTCTTTCTCAGAAATAATTATCTGTATAATTAATACAAAAACTAGCGCCATTTTTTGCTTCATAAATTTTCCCATAGGTTTCTGGTTATGAGTCGTACATTTGTGTAGGTATGTTTAATTGATTTTTTTTTTTTTTTTTTTTTTTTTGTATATATAAACATTCCTGCACGTGGAGCGTCAATAAAGCGACGGACATATCTATTGGTCTAAATTGTACGCTTAAAGATTTAAAAAAAAAAGAAAAAAAAAAGCTTCCTTGTATTTGTTTGACACTGACTACGCACTTTGATCAGGAGAACTTGAACAAATGAATGTTTGATTGCTGCTACATCAATCTATTTCGAGCTTGCGTGCATCGACCCTGTTTGAGATGAAGCAATCTATATGACGGAGGAGGGATATCTATGTCGGAATTCTTTTTCCAGCTCCCCGCCAGGTACAAGCAGATCGATGGTCAGTCATTTAGCCTTGCTTGACCGGCTCGGTCCTCTCACAAAGTGGTCCGCACATCAGGGGGTCCTGTCAGACCAAAGCGAAACATTCTCTACCATTAGTTGCTATCTTGTGCTCTACTCTACCAGATACGAGTCTTCTTCATCCTAGATCTAGGTGTTTACTGAAATGTTTGCCAATGACGGTTGCCCCCTGGGCAATTTAAAGCGATGCCTTCCCAATAAATAAAAATAGAGGGAAAAGAGTTGTGTTGTACCCACATGACTTCCTCTATTCATGTACTAACTACTCTTAGAAACTCTTATTCCTCTATCTTCTTAATGTTAGTCAAGATAAACATTTGCAGAAATTATCTTATTTTCTTGTAGGTGCAAGGGGAATATAGGAATACAATAGGCTATGAGCGATAGTCAAATCTTTTAAAGCTGGTCGCTATACGAAGGCTTTGAGAATCCGTTCTCTTTGCAAGGCGAACAGATAAAAAAAATGAATATCGACCTCCCATTTGAGGAAAACATAAGTATTGCAAAACTCACACAAGTAACAAGGAATATCTCTGAAATGATTCACTAAACACTCATTTGGACATAAATTGTGTGCTTGAACGAGATCTACATTATTATGTACTAAGATTTGGTGTATATCTTATGGTTTAACAGTTATGCAAAAGTCATCCAGAGTAAATAGAACTACTAGGCTATAGCCAGAAAATTCAAAATATACATTTTGTTTGCCACAAAAATATCTTAAACATATGGCATTTTAATCAACATCGATAGCCATTTTCGAGAAAATCAATTTTGTTTTAATTTTCCATGTAAAGGGTATTTTAGGGGAAGGCATTTTCTTTAAAATCTCCGTAGCGTGTCCTAGAAAGACATTAAACTTAAATACCAACTTTGGTTTTTAACCGATTTTTACTTTTTGAATTATGGTGTTCACACACACATATACACACACATAGATACACACACATACACACACATAGATACACACACATACACACAGGGACCTTTTTCCAAAAAGGCTTTTTGTTATTTATTCAGAGGGCCTCAAAACATATTTCCAGTGTAATCTCGACATCGAATTTTTGGGTGGAATACAATAGTTCTACTTACTATAAGCAGTAGAGAAAGTAAAAATAAAACAGGAAGAATTGTTAAATCGACGTCATGTCAAATCCGTTTCTACGCGCTCCAATCTGAAATTACTGGCGCGTCATCCTCGGCGACAGGAGGACTTCTTTCCTTTCATATTTATGACACTCCCGTTTTAAGGCCCTTTTTGCAGGAGCGGATTTATTTCGCTAACAATCAGAACAATTCAAACCTAACTCATAAAAGTTCCTGTGTTATTGGTATGACTTGTTTTGACTCCAATTGTGAGGTTTGTAAGCGATTACAAATAATTTATATATTAGCCTAAGACCAAGATAAACTGCAACCCTACAGCAGATGATACAACCAATATATTACGTAGTGGTGTTTCTGATACTTGTTTTCGTGTTGATTTTGGCGTGTAGACGTACTAGGGCGCTGCTTCATTAATTAATTACCATAACACCCTACAGTTATTAAATAATTAAGTAAGACGCTTGGGTGATAACACGAAAAGAGAGACAAAAATACAGTTTCGAGATAAATAAATACTTCCAGACAATACCTAAGTTAAAGTGCTGCCTCCGTGCTACAATATCCAGCGTTGTGACGTGTGAAGCCATAGATCCTGGAGTTGATTCCCGGCTGTGATTGGTCCCGGGTGTGTTTTTCGTCAAACATTAACTCAACATTTATTCCTACAGTTCAGAGAATTGCCAACATTTTCAGTTGTTTCTTAAGTCAAACCCAAATGATATGGCCAAAACATTAAAGGGTTCTGCAGTAGTGAAAGAATTTAAAAAGTCCTTTAAAATGTGGTTTGTTCTTTGTTAGCTTGGAAATTCCACGACCTTTACCTGATACGAGAGGCAAATGAATCGTTTGTCATCTTTCGTGGTCTAAGCGTAACATATTAGCCTGGTTCTTGAGGTTGCGGGTTCAAACCCTGCGGAGGGGAATGACTTTTTTTCGGCGGTAAAATTCCTTAGCATGGGAAGTAAAGCTGGTGGTCTCACCTGGTAGATTTACTACGCATAAAAGAATCTCAAGCCTGACAAAGAGAACTCTGAACAAAATTAAGCTGTCTTTCACCCCAATATAGAATGGGACACCGAGAAACACAGCAGTTAAAAAGCGTCCATAAACAAAACCATTTCATTTTTAAATAAATTATATCCTAGATGTTGAAGTAATATAGTATATTTATCGAGGTTCACAGTTGGTTGCCGTGTGAAGTATAATAACGTGACCCCGGGCTCGGCGCACAACAATGCACGGATGAGGGCCGAGCTGCTTGACACCACATGCCGGGCCGGCAAGAAAAAAAAGGCGTTCAAGTTCAGGCTGCCTCGCGCAGTTGTTGTGTGTACGTGACTGTAACAGTGGAACCGGCAGAAACAAAACGAACTTTTCTAGCCTCTTCTCGAGACTCCTAGCTGAGTCATCGCGTTGCGTGTGTGTGGAGAGCTTCTCGAAAGGTCCGTATGACGTCAGCCCCTCTATAAAAGGGACAACGAATAGAAGTTAGTTTTTTAAAGTTAGAGCTATGGTCATGAGTCGGTAGGTGAGTCAGTGAGTATGAGCCAGCTGTGCGTGTGTGTGTGTTGTCATAAAAGTTACACCAGTACGTCGAGATTCGAGTAATGGTAACGCCGTAGTATAGTGTATGAGAGACAGAGAAGCTGAAGAAAGACACCGAAAGGACAGAGCAGGGTTATCAGAAGAACAGTTGTTACTTGTGATAGCAGAAAGACTATAGACTATAGACTGTGTTAATGACGAGAAGAAAACTGTGTATTTGAGCTGAAATTTTAGAGGACAATTAAGTGGTAGAGAAGTAACCGGACACAGATTTGCATATGATGAACAAATTACGTTACAGATCTACACAGATCCGTAAATGCTTTAAAAACAATTGCCTGCTCAATAAAAGAAATGGGAGAAACACATAAATGAGAGGTTTATTTATACTGTGTAAACAAAGAGGAGATTTCTATCCGTGTTACAAACAGTGTGGGAGCAGTTAATCCATACATTGTTGGTTCACGGGGATGTAGTGTAAACTTGCCACGTTGTCAACATGCCATTATAGGACGGAAGTCTTGCCAGCTACATATTTCATATGCACTTGTCACACGCTCGTAATACCGGAACTTGCACGCAATTAGTTACCTGACCTGAATTTAAATACTGCATTATCATAGAGCTTAATTTTACTTTCAGAACATTGAACACGGTAGATAGAAAATAGTGTTAATGTTCCTATCCCTAGATTTCTCATTCTTTGTAGATTAGAAATGAAATTAATATTTGATAGTTTGTAACTTATTAAGCAGTAGGGAACTCGAGTTTTGCTGCGTTATTGCGTTATCTGCTAAGGTTTTCTCTGCACTATCTTCCTCTCTACCTCTTCAATTGTCTCACTTTTTCTCACTCCACTCTTCCTGTCTCAATTTGTCTCCATTTTCCCCTTATTTCTATCTCTCTCACTCCCCCTAGCTATGTTACTCTATATCTATGTGCTCTCAGTCATATTACCTTACTTTCACTCACCCTGTTTCACTCTATATTTCTATCTTCCCGCTCTTACACTCCTAAACAAATGCGCTACAGCTTATGTAATCTGACGCAGTAGAGCTGATGTCTGACTCTCGCTTCGGTGAAGCATCTAATTCTGAAATAGATGAAATAATTTGAAGAGGGATACCACAGAGTGCAACAGGAAATATGTTTAATACGCATAAACTGCGTGCCCACGCAGCAAACTAGAACGGTGGTATTTAACCTTGCAGGCAGTGCCATAGGAGGCTGATGATCTGCTTCATTTTTCTTTTAAGACGTTAGTAATAACAGTAAAGCATTTAAATAACATTTCATTTGCTATATCATTCTTTAATTTGTGATTTAGTATCCATAAATATAACTTGTGATAGTCAAAATTTCAAATGAGTCACTTCGTGACTCGAGAATTTATCGATAATTTGACAATCACTCGTGACATTACTTATGACTATTCCACTCATACCGGATTATCACCTCTTGGTCTTGGTATTATAGCTTTAGTTATATCACCTTCTCCTTGCGGTTCCGCCAACCTAAACATTTTCTTACGTTTCTGAATATCTGAAGCGCCCATTCATGGGCATGGTCCGTACCCCAAATATGCGAATAGGTTCAGTCAATCTCCGACAAATCTTTGTGATCAGGACCCCCGAACATTCCCCTTGGGAGTGCCCAACACCTCATATCTTAGGCATACACAACAAAGAATACTGTAACTTTTTGGTGGGTGTGAAGTAAAGACGGCAGATGTAGTCTAGATAAAGAAACACTTTTATTTCCGTAAGCAGTAACTTTTTACACTCGTTGCAACAGCAAGAAAGTCTTTTCCGATTCACTCACAGCACGGCTCCAAATTCGTCACAAAACTGTCCCTTCTCCGTCGGCACGACTCCTCAACGCTTCGCATACGTCTCTTCTTTCCGTCGGCACGACTACTCAACGCTTCACATACGTCTGTCCTTCCGTCGGCACGACTACTCAACGCTTCACATGCGTCTGTCTGACTGTCTGTCGCACTTTACCGCTATTTATATCTCCCAGGCACTATTCTGGAAAGTTCAGTTATTGCGGTGAAATACAAAGCAGATGATTCCAGAAGCCTCTATCCTTTTCTCTCTTTCGGCAAGCGCCCCAACAATGCGGCCATTCTCTGTCTCTTTCCTTCGGCTCCTTTGCGGTAGTGCCGACATTAATGCGATGGGTGACACTGCTGTTGTCGGCAATTAGATGCGGCGGGCGCGGTGACAATACTTACTAATTAGAAATAGGAAATTATGGAGACATTTAGATATTGTCACGGAAAATTTTTCAAAATTTCAATATCATAAATATTACCAACGTTAAATTTTGAGTTTTATTACCTTGGGAACCTGAGTAATATTGGATTAATTTAATCACACCCACTCAGAGAACACAGGTTTGTATAGTTGGGGCTCCTATCCACTCTCGAAATCGTAATTTATCTAAATTTTAATTTTATTACCATAACATATTTTAACTTGTCAAATCTTAATAAATTAGTAACATATAGGTTTTATTATAATTTTATAAATTTATGGTTCCTCAATTCTATTCGTTTAATTAAACTATTTTGAATTATACGTCTTATCCACCCTTTAACATATTAATTGAAATTAAGAATGTTTACACATGTATACATATCCACGTTCTTTTCTTTTCCCCGCTTCTTTTCTTTTCTTTTTCTTCATCTTTTTCTCCCCCCCCCCCTCTTTTGCTCAGGGCTTCCAGGGCGTTTTTATTTTAGTTGATTTTAATTGAATTTTATTTGTATTGTAATTGTACTTAATCATGTTCTTATCTATTTTTTTTTTTTTTTTTTTTTTTTTTTTTAGTCTCTGTATTTTATATATTTTTGCTTAAGTCAAATTCTAAATGTAAATTAATTGTAACTAACCTGCATGTTTTTATATTACTATTATTCTATTTTAATATTAGTTCATCAGGCGTTTTTTATTTCCCGGAAAAGTGTGCAAATTATAAAGTATTTATTATACTAACAATGTTTCGTGGAAGATCGCGTAAATCATTAATAGGGCTCGGAAGTTCATGCCCTAAAAACACTGAAATATGCATGCAAATATGCCAAGAAATATGCACTACTTAATTAAAACAATCTCCCTTTGCGGTAGACAAGACTAGTTGGTGTAAATGATAAAGTTACCTTACTCCTTAAAGTTCGAAGCAGAAGTGGTCCCGCTGCTAGCATTAACTGCTAAATTGCAGTTCACAACCAACACTTTGCACAAATTTTCAACTTACATAAAACATCTGTTGTCTGTTGTCTCGCAAAACACTATTGTTACGTGAAAAACTTCTCTCCACGTCACAAGATGTTATCGGGGCATATTTAAATGATGTTAACTGCTTCACAGAGAGAGTCAAGTCTCTTGGTGTGTGACAGATGGTTTTCTTTCGAGGATGTCTCGAGGATGTACATCTGTTTATAACCAGAATTTTTTGAAATTACATAATTCACTTTCTCTTTCACTTTTTGTCCTATGCTACCAGGAACCGAACTTAGATGACATTGTGTTTTCAAAGACAGTAAGTGATTCATGTAAAGGAGATCCTACAGCTTCCAATGTCGTTATGGCTGTTGGTAAGAAAGAAAAATGGGAAGATCATCTTTTAACCCAGTGCCTGACAGAATATTTTGCACAGTTTCTACTGATGAAGCATCTTTCGAGCCCAATGCATTAACACCCTCTTCAACTATTTCAAAATATAAAACTGCATCGACCCATGTTCCCTATCGAGTTAACATTGGTGCAGGAGGAAGTCGGATATTAGGTGCTGTTGATCTGAACAACTTAACTCTTTGAGGAGATTTAACAAACATTCTCTTTGTACTGGACACAGATTTATCTACCAATGGGAAATAATCACGCATTGTCTCAGAAATGCCATGAAGAGCGTGTGCCAAACAAGTTATATGAATTAAGTTAGGAAAAATATCTTTCAGAGTTTGCCCTGATTTTACCATATAGGGACCTGCATCAGTAACAAATAAAAGTAACCGGTCGTATTTGATTCCACATGGTCATAGTAATTTCAAAGGGTCCATCACAAACTGGGTCACAGTTACATTGTCAGTGGTCGACAATTCGCACCATTAGGAAGATAAGGTGTAGTCCTTTGTTCATTATTTAAAGCACCCAGGATTATATTAGCAATAGAACGGCGCTCATAATCAGGGGTTTCATCAACAGACAGCCACAAAAACTGATCCTCTAATTTATTTTGTATATTTGACAATACGTTATTGTAACAATGTTGTACATAAGTACTTTCTTCAGGTACATGTTGTCGAGTGTACTTGGCAAGAAAGTTTTTAAATGTCGGATTATTCACTTTGAAAAAGGGAATATCAGCAGCTAAAAATGCTTGGCACAAGTCATAGGAAAATTCAGTAACCCTATTTCCAAAACACTACTAGCTATTTTTGAAATGGTTTTTTGTTTGCGAGTTTTCTGATTAAATTCCCCTTATGTGTTGCTGTGTTTATGTGCTGAACTATTTCAAAAATTTTCTCACTCCCTACATTTTTCTCACACGCTCCACAAAACACTACCCTATTATCTGCAGATATTAAATCACCCGAAAACTCTTTCTGTAAATTAATTAATCTAGCACTCGAAGTTGGTTTTATTCTCGGCATTTAAAGAGCTTTTTAACATTTTATACAACTAATTTAATTTGGTGGAAACCAGTTCACAACATTGTTACGTTTTACCACGACACAACTACTGGTGAGCAGGCAAGCGTTGCTATAATCGCGCTGCTCAAAACGTTGACCTGCACTTTATCTTTATTAATATAAACCTCTCAGATAACGCAATAATTATTCTCTACGCACACATATATAATGAAAGGATGGAAAGAGGGGACTCACTGCATGACAAAATGACTCATCATTAGTTCTCGCCATCTCGTGAGTTCCATCATGCATGTGCAATACTACCAATATGAAAAATATTATCCAGGTGGGAAAAAAAACAACATAAAAATCATTAAAATATGCTATATAGAGGCTATAGTATTGAAATAATATGCATTTATCAAAATCAAGAAAATATGCAGTTATATGCACCATAAAATCATGTCCAAATAACTGAAAATTCCCTAATTCGTGCACATGATGTAAAAGCATACGTTTTTAAGCATGAAGAAACATGCAAATGCATGAACTTCCTAACCCTACTTATTACACAAACAATGCAGATTTCGTTAATACACAGTTTTTTTTTTTTTTTTTTTTTTTTTTTTTTTTTTTTTTTTTTTTTTTTTTTTTTTTTTTAATGGAATGCAAAATATTACTTGCTATATGTTTGAATTCTCAAATACTTATACTGCTCTCAAACGGGAAGTCATTCGTTTTTTATGCCCCAGACATACAAAAAGCATGGAATGCCAAAGCCAATACAAGGCGACCAACTCTAAAAAGTTCTGACTATCGCTTAAACCAGGGGCGGGCAGAATAATGTCAGCTCTTGAATCCACTGTGCACGCAACCCGCGTAACAATTCTACAAGAGTAGAGAAAGTCATGTGAGTACAACGAAGCAGATTTTTTCCAGATCAAGTCTAATACCTGCTAGTAAATGTTGAAGCAGATGTATTGCTAGCATTCTATTAGATCCACTTCTGTTTTCAAGATTGAAGTGTCCCACTACTTGAGCAATCCAGACAAAAGAAATCATTAACGAATTTAAATACAAGCTAGACAAGGAAACAAAGGCACAGAATTACCCAGGTCTGATATTTACCATGCTGCGGTATTTGCTCTCCGGGTTCATTTGAATGTTTACTAAAAACATCGACAAAGTAGGAAACTACATGACCGACACGTGAACATTCTCCTGCACACCTTTTGCCATCTATTAGTGGAACTGTAAACTAATACGTGGTGTAGGTTCCTAAGAGTTTCAGCCTGCAGATACAACACTTCCTCACGAGCATGATGATGCAGCGTAAATTTCTGTCACAATCGATTTTGCAATCGATGCATGCATGTAGAAATGACGTGCGTTTTTGCAAAAAACAATTATGCACCTCTCTTGCACATGAAATATTGTGATAAATAATGCTGGTAATTAACAAAGACGATTCAAAGTGCATAAAAACAAGAAAATAATCCCATTTATAATGTTCTGATGTACGTTTATGTCCCGAAGTGTTTATATAAAACAGAGATTACACGAGTTTTAAGCTGCGCAAGCGCCCCCGCCTCCCCCCCCCCCCACCCCGCCATTTGTAATTTATGCAGTTTCACTCACTCTTATGGATGCTATTTAAAAAGAAAAGAAAGAAAATACAAATATGTATGGTTTATAATGAATAGAATAAATGGGTAGATCTCAACATCCACGTAATAATGCGACTAATTTTACAGAAAATGCAAGTAAACACTTTTATTATTACGATACCGAAAATTCCTAGAAGAAGTTGACGTCCCCACAGTAGTGCACCCAGTACTCGGTACCGTTTAAGCAATAGGTATGTGATGAACTACCTAAGCAATCGGCATAGTTTGAAGGGGTTTATTCATTAACAAGGGTTTTATATACCTAATGCTGAATATTTAGGATTTTCCAGACAATAGGACAGTATCGCAAAATCTATCAATGGCAGCGATTCTTCGATTACCGAAAGACCAGTATGTAAGGGATTTGAGAAGTTTCTTTCCAACGTGCTTAATGCCCGTAAAATATGTAGGTACTTGAAAAATGAAACAAATATATCAGGAGTCACGATATCCGTTCTATACATATCTTATGGGTTTTGCTTTTGGCTTTGTTTTATTCATTATTGGCAAAGCGTTGCTCAATTTCAGAACTCACAAACAACAAGCAAACAAACATTCAATCGATTACAGCTTAATAAGTTTATGTAGACACTGTTGGAAAATTATGCAAGTAATTTCTTTTAACTGGCGGTGCATTGCCTTCTAGATATTACAAGTTGACACATCGACGACAAAAATGGAATTAAAACAGATTTCTACACAACTTTTATTGGTTGTGGATTTAATTTATACAAGAAGTGCTTGAAACTTCCATTGTTATAAAGTATTGCGTAAAAATACATACGTAGGCCCACAACAAGTAATTTTCTGTTCTCCCTGCTATACTAAAGAAAGTAAATGGCAAATTACTGAACCGGTGGGAAATAAATCTATTATTTTTGGTTTTCCAATGAATGTACATTTCATACAAAACACTTTAGACACTTGTGCTGTGTACTTGTCTTATTGTTTAAGGCGGGCCCAGATGTTTATAAAATGTCATGGTTTTTCTTTGTAGTTTTTATCCATGACCAATATAAGCAACGCACGATTTTATCTGCGATGATTAAAATCATGTCATATAAATTAATATTTTGGCTTTTTGAACGTTTTTGTCATTTTCTTGTCATTTTTGCTTTCTCTACTGTTAAGTAGAGGAAGTATTGTATTCCACTCAAAAATTCGATGTCGAGATTTCACCGGAAATATGTTTTGAGGGCCCCTGAATCCAAAAAAAAATTTAGAGAAAAAGGTCTGTGTGTGTACTTATTTGTGATCTGTGTACTTATTTGTTTCCCTGTCTATCTAACTGCCTCTCTGGCTGCCTGCCTGTCTGCCTGCCTGCCTGCCTGCCTGCCTGTCTGTCTGCCTGCCTGTCTGTCTGCCTGCCTGGCTGCCTGCCTGCCTGTCTGCCTGCCTGTCTGTCTACCTGGCTGCCTGCCTGCCTGCCTGTCTGTCTGCCTGGCTGCCTGCCAGTCTGCCTGCCTGGCTGCCTGCCAGGCTCTCTGTCTGCCTGCCTGGCTGTCTGTCTGTCTGTCTGTCTGTCTGTCTGCCTGCCTGGCTGGCTGCCTGCCTGCTGCCTGTCTGTCTGTCTGCCTGGCTGCCTGTCTGTCTGCCTGCCTGCCTGTCTGCCTGCCTGTCTGCCTGCCTGTCTGGCTACCTGGCTGCCTGCCAGACTACCTGGCTGCCTGCCTGGCTACTTGTCTGGCTACCTGGCTGCCTGACTACCTGCCTACCTGCCTGGCTGCCTGCCTGTCTGCCTGCCTGGCTGCCTGACTAACTGCCTGTCTGCCTATATGTCTGTCGGTCGGTCTGTGTCTGCCTGTCTGTCTGTCTGTCAGTTGGCCCGCTGTCACAGACAGCGGGCTCCTACGATTGGCAGACATATGACGCGACTGAACATGTCCATCACGTGAGTTCCCGTCTCAGTAGCGTGATGGTTAGCATGTCTGCGTCACGTTCAAGAGGTCGCAAATTCGAATCTCGCGTCGGTCTGGGTGGCTCAGTTGGTTAGACGCTGGCTTTCTGATCCCAAATCCGGCCGAGATGATGGTTTTTAAGTGTGCTTAAAAACGACAGTAGCATGTCAGTAGATTTACTGGCATGTAAAAGAATTCCTGTGGGACAAAATTCCGGCACATCGGTGACGCTGATGTGATCCCGGCAATTGACAGTGACGATAAACAACAAAATAATTTAATTTCGAATCTCGCTTAGGGTAAATTATCCGGGTACGGTTTTCGAGGTTTCCCTTACCTTGAGAAGACGAATGTCATTCATTCACCGTCCGATATGACATTAAGTTAGAGGACGTTAACAAAAAAAAGAAGAAGAAGAAGAACACGTGAGTAGGTTCTGGCTTTTGAATTCTGTATTGTATGGGAGTTGCCTCCGGCGCGGAGGACCCGGGTTCGATTCCCGGTATCAGCATGGGGATTTTATCCCATCTGAAAGTTCTGACACGGAGTGCACTCAGCCTCATTAGGTCCCGGGGGATCAATTAAGGAGCTCTTGATGAGAAGTAACGGCCCCATGTCGAGAAGGCTGTATAACTGGACGGGAGGGCTCGGGGCGCTGACCACGTCTCACCCAACAGTACTGTACCCCATCGATTACGCCTGTAGTGGGCAGGGATGGGGGACGCAGCGGCTGGGCGTCAAGCCTTAGTCCGTCATCGGGTGTTGCGCTAGGAGCTTTTTTATTGTATGGGAGTGCCGCTACCATCTAGCAGCTTTTACTTACAACCATAGAAGGAAGAAAGAAGCTCATATATATTCTTACATAAAATAAAAAATAACATAAAATATATCATATGTAGTGCACAGTTAAATGGCTAATATCTTCTCAAAATGCGACCCAGACCGATGGTTTTTAAGTGTGCTTAAAAACGACAGTTCCATGTCAGTAGGTTTACTGGCATGTAAAAGAACTCCTGCGGGACGAAATTCCGGCACACCGGCGACTCTGATGTCATCCTAGCAATTGACAGCGTCGTTAAACAACAAAATAATTTTAATAATTTAAACCCTCCTCAAATAAAACGTGGTTGGCCATTTTGATTTGCGGATCGTATAAAGCAACGTTAAATAAGGAATATAAACTGTTGAATCCCTTTGTTTACATCTCACGCATTCTGGAAGTATCTAATCATTATCGTGCAAATATGAAACACATTTTGCGTTAGCTGAAACTATAAAAAAAGAGTAAATATTAAATAAACAAAGCCATTATAAATTCCTTTAGGGCAAAGGTTTCCTACCATGGTAGGCATTAGCTCAAAGATTCTCTCAGGGCGAGCTAGTCCCTGGGAGCTCCACCGTCACACCTTATCCTCTGTTGTGATGTAACTAACACCTACTTAGAATACATGTGAGTTTTCTTATCTCATTATGCAAATTAATACGTCTAAAACAATTCCCTTTTCACTACATCGTAATGGTTTTCCTTCACGATGCCTTACGTATACACTCCACGGCAGATGCCGTTTTGAACGAACCGTGTGTTCCGTTCCTTCAATAATTGCATGCACATGCATTTCGAATTGCAATTAATATTGATGTTATGTAAATTAGTGTATTCCATTTATTCTTACTATAAGATTTTGAAAGTGGTTTTTACAAATAATTCTTGCAGTTATTTTAAATTTAACGTTATTTTGTATGTTAGTTAACGGACTATATTTTCATTCGCGCCTGCTGACACGGAAGTTATGCGGTTCGATCAGCCAATGAGGTGTTGCTCAAACACGTGCTGTTGGTTACATTGGAGTTTAAAGTAAGGCCGGCGAGGGTATAGTAACCGAAGACTGACGTTTGCATTGCACATTTTATAATGGGTTGTCAAACTGAAAGCCCTTCCAGTAAACGGAGAAGTTTATTATATGCTGACAGCTGAGATTGATAACCGGAACCACAAAGTCACAAAGTGCTGAATAACATGCGACAGAATCCCTTACCGTTTAAGGAACAAAATACAGGTTTTAGGTTAATGGTGTTATAAACAATGTTAAAAACAGAATGCAAGCGATATTCGAAAATGCCTGGAAAACAAAACAAGCGATATTACAGAACCAAAGGTAGAACAAAGATGTGCATCGCAGAATTTCAGCTAGCTCGACGCGGTGTTTCAAAAATTTCAGTGCCCTCCAGCTCGTATGTATATATTAAAAACCATAGCACAAATAGTATGCTACGCAAAACAAGGTGCATCCAGAAAGTAAGTCCTGATCGCATCTAGAGATGGCACCACCAGTCGGATAGAAATGCGCGTGCGCAGGAGAAGAGGAAGTATGGTAACATTATGGTATAGTTTCAGTTTTATGATGGCAGTGGTAACCACTCTGTCCTAGGAGAAAATGGCTGCTCCGATATTGTCTCCCGCCAAATGCGAGGTTCGTGCAGTCATCCGTTTTTGCATGCTCAAAAGCAATCTCCAGCAGACATCCATCGTCAATTGTGTCACGTGTATGGACAAGACATCGGTGACAGTAAGGTAAGACGATGGTGCAGGCAATTCACGGAAGGAAGAACCAATATTCACGACGAAGACCGTAATGTCTGACCGTCCCTGGTGACGCCAGAAGTGTTGGAAAGTGTGCGGCAAGCAATTGTGCAGAACTGGTGCTTCCCAATATCAGAATTCTCTTGTTAGTTTCCCCAGATGTTTCGCTCACTTTTGCACGAAATTGTCTCCCGGTGGCTTGGTTTTCACAAAGTGTGTGCAAGATGAGTGCCTAGACAACTGACAGATGAACACAAAACCAAACGTCTGGCCTCAGCATTGACATTCCTATAGCGATACGCAGCGGAAGGTGACCAGTTTCTAGACAATATTGTCACTGGGGATGAAACATTGGTGGCGCATGCCACACCAGAGACAAAAGAACAATCAATGCATTGGCGGCATAGTGGTTCACCTGTGAAGATCAAATTCAAGCACACAATCTCTGTCAAAAAATCATGTGCACTGTCTTCTGGGATCAACGTGGTGTCCTCTTGTGCGGCTTTTTACCGCCAGGGGAGACCGTAAATGCTGATCGATATTGCCAAACGATGCATAAACTCAGGTGGGCAATCCAGAACAAGAGACGTGAAATGTTGACAAGAGGCATTACGCTTGTGCATGACAATGCAAGACCCCATACAGCCAACGCCACACGAAATGTGTTGAATAAGTTTGGATGGGAGATCTTCGAACATGCACCCTACAGCCCCGAACTCGCTCCAATTGACTTTCATCTCTTTCGTCTCATGAAGTGTTTTCTGGCAGGAAAATGTTTTCACAGTGACGCTGAGGTGCAGAATGAAGTGACTTCGTGGCTGCGGACATTGGCGACAGAATCCTATGACTTGGGCATACAATTAATGGGGCACCGATTCGATAAATGCCTCAACAATGGTGGCGACCATGTTGAAAAGTAGTCAGCGAGTCTATTTAATTACTCCAATAAATATTTCTTACTTAGTGATGTTTTTGTTCTCTTTATCGGTCATCGGGACTTACTTTCTGGATGCACCTCGTATATAAAAAAGGAAAGAATTAAAAAATTAAAAATATGATAATAATGATAATAATAGTAACAGTAGCAATAATAATAATAATAATAATAATAATAATAATAATAATAATAATAATAATAATAATAATAATAATAATAATAATAATAATAATAATAATAATAATAATAATAATAATAATAATAACAATAACAATAATAAAAGAAATACGCAGTAATACTGTATTCCCATATATCCTTGTACCTATAAGAAAATTACTAATAAGATAATTCCTGCAGATGTTTATCTCTTATCAGTGTTCATAAGAACAGCAGAGAGTAGAGAAAGTCATGTGAGTACAACACATCAGATCTTTTAGAATTCAGAGTGTCTAAAAACATGTATTTCCTGTGAAATCTCAACATCGAATTTTTGGGTCGAATATAATAGTTCCCCTACTTCCTATACGAAGTAGAGAAAGTAAAAAAGATTAGGCTCCCCCTTAATAATAAACATAAAGAAATACCGACTGAAGAGGACAAATAAGCCCCGCAGGAGCCTTGAGTGAGACAAACCCAATGTCCCCGGTGAAAACACAAATGTTGTGATATGAGGTAGCTGACATTGAGCCTCCTTCGATGTGCGGCCTATCACAATATTACTACATGGCAAAACACAGCAATAATACAGGGCAGAAAGTCGGTCGATCTGCTGGCAGGCTGAGAACAGCCCGAGGTGTGTCATGCGTGTACTTGCCCTTTTAGGGCTTAACCACTTTATGGCGGGATGTGGGGTTTTGTAGGGTAAGGGGTGAAGTTTGGGTTGTAGGTGGTAAGAAGGTAGCAAGTCTATGCTCCTCAGCGGCTGCTTTTCAGTGTGCAACTTCCGTTGGGCACTGCTGGTGTGTGGGTCCAAATATGGAGGTTTAAAATGTTGAATTTTGATTCCAAGCTTCTCTTGGAAGGACTGCAAAGGAGCTCAGCTTGCGCTGTTGATGGGGTGGCTCCTGTGTTACGGGGGGTACCCGCAAGCCATGCGGGGAACCCGGTGTCGCATACGCGTGCGTTCCCTGGGGTTATAGTCCCCAAGAGACCTAACCAGGGCGCTCCGATGTTGTGGAATCTGGTCGTAAAATTTGGTTGCCCGGCGCCTAATTTCGTCCTCTACATACGGGAGGGACGAGGGTTGAAAGTGCCTCTTCGCTTCTTGTTAAGTTTGACGTAATGTTCTCCTGTTTTGCGTCTGTCCCATAGGCGCAGGTAGCAGCAGAATTTTGTAACCCCCCTCCTCTGCATTCCCAATAGCATGCCTAGAATTTTCAAATCTCCACAGATATTCCACTGGTGGAAGTTGTAATTAATTGCGTCTAATACCACACTCATGTTTTCATAACTTTCCTTTAGATGGACAGAATGGGCAATGGGTACAGAAGGCTTTAGGTTTCCATTAAATAGAAGAACCTTTTTTAAACTCTTCTGAGACGAAACAATAAACAATCTCCAATCCAATGCACTGTACTTTTGTTTCAGTTTTTCAAACAGTCCATTCACATGATTACAGAATACAGAAAATACTTTTTCCAAAACTTTGATTCTTGTCCTGTAATGATTAATCCTGACATCCTTCTCGAGCATATCTTCCACCTTCAGCCTAGATGCTAGTAGTTCTGATTTGTCCTTTGAAAGTGAAAGGTCTCTAACGAGATCATTTTATTCGGACTGATTAAATTCGTGTGTTTCAGAAGTAGGAACGTCAGGGACAACGTCAGGATCTAGGCCCACAGTATAATTATTATCAGTTTCAAGTCCTGTTTCTTGGAGTATTTCAGGTTCACTTTCTGGAGCAATAGGAACTGGAAGCAGGTCGTTATCTGGGACCGGTCGCATTGTTGATAAAAGATTTGGATATATGATTTTGTTTGTTCATTGCTGAGAATCCTTTAATATTCACAAAGCAAAAATAGCAGTTGTCGATGTGGTTCTTCGGGTTCCCACCAAATCATTGGTACATCAAATGGCATCGAACTTTTCCTTTTCAGCATCCATTCCCATAAACCTGTCACACATGGCTTACACATATGTGAGGCCCAATTTTTATCCTGATCGCCCAGTGGAACACCAAAGTATAGCTGGTAGAATTTCTATGTCTTGAGGTAATAGTACGCCGCTGCGATTTAGGTGTGATTGAACCGCATAGGTAACAAAAATTGTTTGAGTGATTGACACATTTTCAGGGCATAGTAACGGAAGGTAATCTGCAAAAAACGAAAAATAAAAATAAAAAATACTGATTTCGCTCTATTTTCTAAGATACATATCTACAAGTTGCAGGCTAAAATACGTATTTATGCATCAAGTTTCCTGGCAACAAACAAGCATTAATGTACACTAACTTTTTCTTTTTAAATTGAAATCTAGTTATACTCACACCAGCTGTTCAAATTTTAACGCACGCTATTATACACTGCTATTACTACACCACTAATAAAGACACCTGTCAGTGTGATTGTTCTTACTGAAACTGAATTGCTGTCTAGGATGTATTGCAAAGCAATTTGCTTACATTCCTTGGTGAATCATTGCTTATCTGCAGTGCAATAGGACACATAAGAGATATAAGATCACTACCTCTTTCCCTTGTGGTGTGCTACAGCAAATAGATTCTATAGTTTTTAAGCAGAGTAAAACGTAAATCGAAAATTACGGATAAACGCAAAACTATACGTGATAGGAAAGAGATGAAACCAGTTCTGAAATCAGCGCAATGAACTTCACATCTTACACCAATCAGATTTTCTGGCGGAAATTCTTTGTTGACCAGTGTTATTCACTTTTCGATGCATGATTAGTATTCGTCAACGTTATGTCGTTCAAAATCACTACTTGCTCCTTCGTAGTATACACACGAACAGAAGAAATCAGCCTGCACTGCCTATATTTTAACATATTTATTTCAGGGGGTTTTCTGTTGCCTCCATGTTTAAAATTTGAACCATTTTAGAGGGCTTACACAAAAATACTGCCTGTTTGTGTGTACATGAGTTAGTAGAGAAATAATGTGACTGCACAGATCAGATGTTTATTCACAAGTTATCCAAACATTATACATAAACTAAAGGAAACTTTATGAGATATCCTAATATCAGGTAATAGCTACTATATAAATGTAATTTGCGTGTATTCAAAAACCAATTTTATATTATTTACTACGCTTGCATGGCGAATTCAATACGTATTGAGTACATTCCCACTTCCACGTTTCCAAGTTGAATTCAATCCGGAAATGAGATCGCTTTGGATATGAAAGGCTCAAACAGAAACAATTCAAGCTTTTATTTTGGTCAATTGGTTTATGTTGGCGAAGCTGTGAAAGTATGTTTCCTGCGTATTTTAACAAGGTTTTGATGTTGGTGAACGTTTTTGAGAAGAATATGTTGTGAGATAATAAACAATAAAAGTGGCTTTGTTATTTTGCTTTATTACATCACTTTCATTAAGAAAACAAATGATGAGTGTGCAGCGTGTTACGAGTACAGTACAAGATATCATCTTTGGTGGATTCAAATCGATTAGTGTTTCCATGCAAGCGGTTTCAATATGCTCCAACGAAATGAGCGGATCGGATCCAGTGGTTGACCTTCGTTTCGATCCGCGTCTCCATGCGGTATTCAGTCCGGTAAAAGAACTCAATACGTATTGAATTCTCCATGGAAACGTAGTAATTATGGGATTTAAGTTAGAAGTGTGTACTTTATTTTACCACACTCTGGTAATTTAAGACTAAATTCAAAAGTGCGGTCTGAATTGGCGAAAGGTGAATGAATATTTTGTATATCCCCTAAATGATGTGCATTATTAGCTGTCCTTGTTTATTTTAAAAGCCACCAGCAGTGATTTAATTTGCAGCGTATCGAGAAAGAAATAACAAAACACAAACTGTACAATAAGCTCATAATCTCTGTTTTGTATTGGCAAATACATAACAAAGAGTTTGTTTATTTGAGTAACTGGACATCCAATAAAACAGAGTTGCTTTGATTAGGGCTTTGCTGCAGGCCGCAATATCAGTAACAAATCTCGGTTTGGACAAAGGGATCGCGATATTATTGCTATTATCAATGTGATTTTTTTTAGTTATGCTTTCAATAAGCTGGCAGGGTGTTGAGCTTTAGTGTGCCAATAAAATTAGCATTATAGTCATTTCCAACACAAATTACTCATGACGTATCGGAAATTCATATATTCGATGTGGCGTTTAATAGAGTGAATATTGTAAAGTAACATTTTAAATGCAACATATATTTTATGCATCAATTTGTAAAGAAAATATCTAGTTTCTGAAAAGACAACACGATGTGATTAATAACGTATTGCCACAAAAAGTAAGAAACATTACGAAAAATTATATGCACAGTTCATGGATTAAAAAAAATGAAAATGCAAACCTTAGTTTCACAATATGTATTGCTGGTTTACTTCGAGGGATTGTCGCAAAATATAAAAACATCGACCTTATGGACTCACTACTCTATTTTGAAATCAAATGTTCAAGGTTTGGATAAGAATAAAATGAATACTTTCGCATCTGCGCACATATTACATCGCTGCCAGCTGTTTCACTGCAAAGCTAAGCGTAATGCACTTATTGGTTCAGGTAAATCTAAAATCTTTAAAAAAAATATCATGTGTTGCACTCACATGACTTTCTCTGCTCTTTTACTAACCATTCTTACATACTCTTATTCCTATATCTTCTTCGTGTTAGTTGATATAAACATTTGCAGAATTTATCGTATTGCTTGTTTTCTTGTACGTGCAACGGGAATATGGGAATGCAATAGGCTTTGAGCGATAGTAAAATACTTTAAAGCTTCCAAATTCCGTTCACTTTGCACGGTTAAGATATAACAATTGAATAGCGATGTTCCATTTGACAAAAGTACAAGTTCTCCAAAACTTACACAAACAACGATGAATATCTTCTAAATGGTTCACTCTAAAAATCATTTAAATATAAACTGTGTTTTGGCAAGGTCTACACTTTTTGTACAGTTAGATTTGGTCTATCTCTAACGGTTTGCCAGTTATGCAAAAGCCATCCAGAGTAAATACGACTACAGGGGCTATAGCCAAAAAATTCAAGATATACATTTCATTTGTCATAAAAATATCTCAAACATATGACATTTCAATCAAAATCGTTAGAGCCATTTTCATGAAAATCAACTATTCCGAAAAAGTTTCCATCTAAAAGTTAGTTTAGGGTGGAGAAATTTTCTTAAAAATCTTCGTGTCGCATCCTTGAAAGACATTAAACTTAAATACCAACTTTGGTTTTTAACCAACTTTTCGTTTTTGAGTTATGCTGTCCACAGATTGACACACACACACACACACACACACACACACACACACACACACACACACACACACACACACACACACACACACATACAACACACACAACACACACATTCACGTACACAACACACACACCCACACAACACCCACACACACGGACACATACATATACACAACCACACACACACACATACCCACACACAGACACACGCGGACACACAACCACCCACCCACACACAGACACACGCGGACACAACCACCCACCCACACACATACACACAACACACACATACACACACATTCACGTACACAACACACACACCCACACAACACCCACACACACGGACACATACATATACACAACCACACACACACACATACCCACACACAGACACACGCGGACACACAACCACCCACCCACACACAGACACACGCGGACACAACCACCCACCCACCCACACACATACACACAACACACACATACACACAATCACCCACACATACAACACACACAACACACACATTCACGTACACAACACACACTCCCACACAACACCCACACACACGGACACATACATATACACAACCAGACACACACATACCCACACACAGACACACGCGGACACACAACCACCCACACACAGACACACGCGGACACAACCACCCACCCACACATACACAAATACACACAACCACCCACACACACCCACACATACAACATACAACACAGACACCCGCACACACAGACACACAGAACCACCCACACACACCCACACATACAACACACAACACAGACACACCCGCACACACACCCACACATACAACACACACAACGCACGCCCACCTATACCCATACCCATACACACAACACACACCCACCCTCACACACAACACACACACAAGCATACCATACCCAAAGACACACACAAGACACACATACCCAAACCCACACATATCCAAACACCACAGACACACCCACACAGACGGACACACACACATACACACAAACACCCACACACATACCCACTCTAACAACACACAAAACACACACCCACATACACAGACGCACACATACACACAACCACACACATACCCACACATACACACAACACCCACCCACACACATACCCACACACAACACACACAACACAGACACACACCCAGGCACAACACCCACACACCCACATACCTAAACACACACAACACTCACCCACCCACCCACATACCCAAACACACACAACACAGACACCCACACCCAAACACACGGACACACATCCACCCACACATACACACAACACCCACCCACACACATATACATACAACACACACCCACACATATACACACAACACCCACCCACACACATACACATACAACACACATACACACAACACCCACCCAAGCACATACACATACAACACACACCCACTCACGCATGCACACACAACACCCATCCACACACATAACACCCACCCACACACATACACACAACACACACCCACACACATACACACACCTATACACAACACCCACCCACATACCCAAACACACACAACACCCACCCACCCACCCACATACCCGCACTTACAACACACACCCACTCACACACATACACACAACACACACATATACACGACACCCACCCACACAACACGCACCCACACACATACAACACACACCCACACACATACACACAACACCCACCCACACACATACACACATCTATACACAACACCCACATAGCCAAACACACACAACACTCATCCACCCACATACCCACACATACAACACACACCCACTCACACACGTACACACAACACACACATATACACAACACCCACCCACACACATACACATACAACACATACCCACACACATACACACAACACACAACCACACACACATACACACAACACACACCTATACACAACACCCACCCACCCACCCACATACCCGCACTTACAACACACACACACTCACACACATACACACAACACCCACTCACACACATACACATAACACACACATATACACAACACCCACCCACACAACACGCACCCACACACATACACATACAACACACACCCACACACATACACACAACACCCACCCACACACATACACACATCTATACACAACACCCACATAGCCAAACACACACAACACCCACCCACCCACATACCCACACATACAACACACACCCACTCACACACATACACACAACACACACATATACACAACACCCACCCACACACATACACATACAACACACACCCGCTCACGCATGCACACACAACACCCACACACAACACCCACACACATACACACAACACACACCCACACATAACTCCCACCCACACACATACACACAACACACACCCACACACACATAC
Organism: Tenodera sinensis; assembly: GCA_030765045.1. Taxonomy (NCBI): domain Eukaryota; kingdom Metazoa; phylum Arthropoda; class Insecta; order Mantodea; family Mantidae; genus Tenodera; species Tenodera sinensis. The sequence goes on along the minus strand of CM060971.1, from coordinate 58,829,903 downwards.
ACACAACACACACCGACACACAATACACACCTATACACAACACCCACATACCCAAACCCACACAACACCCACCCACCCACCCACATACCCACACATATAATACACACCCACTCACACACATACACACAACACCCACTCACACACATACACACAACACACACATATACACAACACCCACCCACACAACACACACCCACAAACACATCCAAACTCACAACACAGAAACACACCCACACTCACAGACCCACACACACACACACATACACACAACAGACATACACAACACACACGACACACAACACATGCACCGACACACACAGACATATACACACACCCATAAACAACACACACCCACCCACACAACACAGATACACACCCACACACACAAACACATATACACACAATACAGACACACATCCATACGGAACACACACACATACACACACACACACACACACACACACACACAGGCAGAATGGTAATTTAAACCTTATTTTATAATAATATTTCTTTGGGCTCAGGGGATCTCAGTCGCATATTTCCGGTGAGATCATACCACATTTTTGGATGGAGTGCAATACTTGCTTTAACAGGCTAAAGTAAGTGGCAGATAAACCGCTAAGAAGAATTAGGTTCAATACTGCTGAATTTTTGGATGTGTTAGTGAATGGGAATAACTATAATATATTAAATCAATAATCTTCAAAATGCACGTCTGTATCGAAATGACAAAGATAGAAAGTTGTTGTGGGAGCTTGTACAGAAATAAATCCCATGCATATAACATATCTTACTACATTACGTGCATTTCAAAACAAGACTATGAAAAAGAAACTTTTAACAATTTTTAATCTCGTAAAAACCACAAGTATTGCAGTTGTAAATATCAGGGAATGTTAAACAAGAGTGTGTCAGAGATAAGGATTTTATCTACTCCGTGGCCATTCTGAAATATGAGAGTATAGCCTTTGTTTTAGAAATGGTATCGAGTGACGAGTTGATGATATGATAATATACGCTACACCTCAGACATCTTACGCAACATTAGCGTCATTGTTCTTTGCAAGAACAAATTTCTAAAGCATTTTTTTCAAGAAGGCTGCCTTCATGCCAAAACAGTTACTCTAAACTAAATCATAAGTCAAAAAATTTGCTTTTGTTAATATTTATTTCTAATATTTTTAACCTTTTGCTAGGGAGAAGCCCTTTGTGTATTAACGCCAAATAGGAGTCCTTAAACTATAGTTTCTCCACTATTAAAAATCTGATGTGTTGCACGCACATGACTTTCTCTACCCTTGTACTAACCATTCTTACACACTCTTATTTCTAATCTTCTTCGTGTTAGTTGAGATAAACGTTTGTACAAATTATCTTATTGCTTATTTGCTTGGGGGTGCAAGGGAAATTTAGAATATAGTAGACGAGTGATAGTCAAATCTTTTAAAGTTTTGAGATTCCGTTCTCTTTGCACGCTTAACATATAAAAAATGAATAACGATGTTCCATTTCACGAAAGTTTTGTTTTCCGAAACTGAAACAAATAAGGAATGTCTCCTAAATGGTTCACACTACAAATAACTTATTTGCACATAAATTGTATGTTTTAGCGAGATCTACATTTTTTGTAGAGTAAGATTTTCTGTATCACTTATCTTTTACGAGTTATTCAAAAGTCATCCAGAGTAAACAGGACGACATAGGCTATAGCTAGAAAATTCAAAATATGCATTTCATTTGTCATTCATTTTAATCAAAATCGTTACAGCCATTTTCAAGAAAATCAATATTTTCGAAACATTTTCCATGTAAAGGATAGTTTAGTGTGGAGGAATTTCCTTCAAAATTTTGGAGTCGCATCCTTAAAAGACATTAAAGCATTAAATGAATGTGGACCAAAGAATTGTTCAGTATTACTTATGTAAGGACAGGAATCAACAGACCTCATTTTTACCATATCTTAAGCTTTAGAAGACAAATTACAGAAGACAATATACACAAGGAGAAAAATGCTCTGATACCAGAAACCCTACATGATGTCACGCAACAGCCTGGCACTTTTAATCTAAAACACCCTATTCGTGCAAGATGGACTCCGTTTCCGCGACCCTCTTTTCCAAATCGCTTATTCCTTTATTCTTTTCTTCAACTGAACACTTCAAATTCGCAAACTCATTCCTAAGAACACTCACAGCTTGCAGAATTTCTTCCTTGTATTCTTTCTTCAAGTTACCACTTTTATCCGTAACACCAACCAAAACTTTCAGAGCACTTTCCACTGCATCTTCCTTACCTGACGCCATCTTCGTCGTAGTGTCTACTCCTTACCAAAATTGCAATCAGTATCATTGTCCAAACACAGTTCAATACTCTACTGCTGTTACGAGTATAATAATATTTGCGTTTCACTATATGATAAGTACTAGATTTATGATTTGTAAAATAGCATTAGGTTAAAGAAATAAAGTCAAACAAAATAAAATAGCATTAAACAGCAAACATCAAATAAAAAAAAAAAATAATAAAAAAAAAAATAAAAATTAAAAAAAAAAAAAAAATAAAAACCTAAATATCACAATAGAGAAGTACTCAATTAGACTAAGGTAGATAAAAAATTAGAGGTAAATAAAGATGTAAATGTTCAAATAGAACATCACCAACAATATGTACATGTATATATAAAATGTAATTTGTATGTAAATAAATAAATTCAAGCATGTAGTATTCATATGGAATGGGGCATGCATTTAATAATAATAATAATAAAATAATAAAAAAAAAAAAAAAAAAAAAAAAAAAAAAAAAACCTATTCGTGCTTATCTCTTCAGCGAAACGTTCATAGTAATAACTGCTGCTGAAACACCATCACTAGCTAATCGCTCGAACTCACAGATCTTTCTGAGGACTGTGATGTTGAGGAATAGTTTCAATCTCGATTAAAACATACTGTTAAAAAGGCAAGGAGAGCAGAAATGATAACATCATATGCGGAATTACTGAAACCGGTCGATTGCGTCAAGGAAAAAGAGCTCTCAGTTTCCTCCAACACAAAAATATATTTGAGAATACTGTAGGCACTACAGATGTAAGCGAGCTGGTTCTCCAGCACACTAACGATCTAGAAGCTCTTCTGAATATACTCAAAAAGACTCCATGTGTACTTTTCTTGAACGTAAAATAAAAATTAGGACTAGTGGAGCTCAGAAAAAGCTGCTTTCTGACCTTAATTTCGCAGGATATAATTCATAATGCTACTGCAGATCAGTCTGTGTAACTTCATTATGCAACATACATTCTGCAATGGAATATGAGTGGCTTTAGGCCACAGCTGGAATACTTGAGATTCTTATTCTGCCAACATGATCCAGTTGTCTTATGTCTACAAGAAACCAATTTAGAAAATCTGTGTTGCACTCACATGACTTTCTCTACTCTTGTACTAACCATTCTTACAAACTCTTATTTCTATATATTCATGTTGGCTGAGATAAACATTTGCAGAAATTATCATATTGCTTATTTCCTTGTAGGTGCAAAGGGAATACGGGAATCAGGGTTGCCAACCCGTACGATAATTATGGGGCATACGATAATTTTAATGTTTGTACTCATGGTAACCAACCAGTACGATAAATGGGGGTGTACGATAATTTGAATGTTGTAAGTTCGATACCGGCGAAGTATCATTTTCACTGGTTTGTCACACCCGCGAAATAAAATTAATTACAAATAGCGACATCACCTTTGGCCTGTCTCCACCCCTCTAAGACAACGATTCCATACCGTACTAGTCCTTCTACCCTTTATCCTCTTGTTGCCAGTGTGCCCAGATCTGGTAATCTCAATGAAGAAGGCACTGTTCAGAAAATTGATGTAATGGAGAAAACTAGGAATAAGTGATATTTCGTGTGAAATAAACACATGTGTTACCTAGGTGGAAATATTGATTTGAAAGAACTGGCAGAGTTTGTATTGTCAGTGATTTCGTTGCCCCACAGAAGCGCTTCTTGTGGAAGACTTTTTTCTAAACTGGGCTTAAAAAAGTCAAAATTAGAAACAGATTGGTGCTAGACACGGTAAATGGACTATTCTGTCGTCTCAGCTTATGAAGACTGGTGTGCAAGTTACCGAGAACATGTTAAAGTTTATCTCAGCAAGAAATTTGTATAGTGCTGCAACAGTTGAGGAAAATGATGAACTTTTAGATGAATAGTGCGAGAAACATAAATACTAAAGTTGTAATACTGGTTGAGGTCATCAATCTTGTAAGTGGATACCATAAACATCAATACTATTACATTTTCATAAGTGTTGTGCTGATATTTTCGTTGTTGTAGCATTGGGTTTGTGATGTACGATAATTTTGAATTCAAATCTATAATTTTGAGTGGCCGGTACGATAATTTTACTTTTAAAAGTTGGCAACCCTGACGGGAATACAGTAGACTTTGAGCGATAGTGAAATGTTTTAAAGCTTTGAGATTTCGCTCTCTTTGCACGGCTAACATATAAAAAATTAATAATGATGTCCATTAAACGAAAGGAATATCTCCGAAATGGTTCACTCTACAAACAATTTATTTAGACATAAATTGTATGTTTTAGCAAGATCTACATTTTTGTACAGTAAGATCTGGTCTATGTCTTACGATTTACCAGTTATGCAAAAGTCATCCAGAGTAAACAGGACTACATGGACTATAACCGGAAAATTCAAAATATACATTTCATTTGTGATAAAAATATCTTAAGCATACGGCATTTTAATCAAAACCTTTTGAGCCATTTTCGAGAAAATCAAAATTTTCTATGAAAAGGGTAGCTTAAGGTGGAGGAATTTTCTTCAAAATCTTCGTATTGCATCCTTAAATGGTATTAAACTTAAATACAAACTTTGGTTTTTAACCGACTTTTCGTTTTTGAGTCATGCTGTCCACAGACTGACATACAAAGACACACACACACACACACACACACACACGGACCTTTTTCTAAAAACGCTTTTTTTTTTTTTTTATTCAGGGGGGGGGGGCCTCAACACATATATTTCCGATGAAATCTGGACATCCAATTTTTACAATACTTACTCTGCTTACTATAGGTACGCAGTAGAGAAAGTAAAAATGATTATGTACGAGCAGTTCCAATCACAGGTTACACCAATTCCCATAAAAATAGGCCGGATTGCCTACATGCCAGTGGCGGCGTAGCTGCGTATATCAAACCACGTACATATTCCATACCAATCTATTTATTTAAACAGAGATATCGAAGCAATAGGTACCCTTATTGTCACCAATAAAGCCATGTGTATGTAGCCTGCATCTGCATAATGTAAATCTATTGAACTTTAAAAGCCTTAACGACCTAATTCGCCAACTTCCTCGATCATTTGTTCTCCTTAGCGACTTCAACAGCCACAACACAATGCGGGGAAGTAAGGAAACGGATATAAGAGGAAGAGTAATTCAACATTTCCTTGATATTAATGATTTAATTCCACTCAACAACCCCCGACCTACACACTTTAATCTGGCTCATGATACACGCAGTTGTATTGATCTAAGCAGCTCTCCTTTCGATTCTCAAGGAAGCTATCATTTTTCTACACTTCGTGTTATCTGAAACTTATAACTGCATTCCAAAATGGAGTTCTAAAAATGCACACTGGAGATGTACAGAATTAGCATACAGGAAAAAATTGGTCATCGCATCCCAGCACTAGCTTTTATCTGTTCTGAAATAAATAAAATAATCCAATACTTCACTGAGGCAATCATCTTATCGCGACAGCAAACATTCCCATCATAGGTAGAACTTCCGTACAACTAGATGTGTCCCTTGGTGGAATAAACAGTGTAAAATAGATTTATCGGCAAACTAAAAAGTATACAACCGGTATAAATATATTCTACACTAGCCAATAAGCTAGAATTTCAACAACGCCAAGCCAAGGCTCGAAGAACCACAAAGCAGAGCAAAAAAGAATCGTGGCTTGCATTTGTATCCTCCGGTAATCCCCAAACTTAACAGTCTACAGGATGGGCAAATATCAGGAAAATAAGGGGAAATACCAAACATTACGGTCCCGTTACGCTAAAATGTCTATATCGGGAATCTGTCACCGAAACGCAAACGATTGCAGATATTTTTGCTGATTCGTTTGCCACTATGTCTTGCTGCTCTAACTATGACATGGAGTTCCAGAAAAACACTTCTAGTGCTGTACTCTGAAATGAACTTGGGCTGCAACTCAGATGATTCTTACAATGATGCCATTACTTTAACTGAACTCAGAGATGCTATTCAAAACTGCAGAAGTTCTAGCCCAGGATCTGATAATATACCTTACGATTTTCTTATCTTCTTCCTGAAAATGGAATTACTTCCTGAATATATTAAATTTTCTTTGGAGGACAAAACTTTTTCCTGGCCAGTGGCGCTCTGCTGTAGCCATTCCTGTACTGAAATCCGATAAAGAGGCTATCTTAACCGTAAGCTATAGACCAATGGCCCCAATTAACACAAGTGCAAATTTCTTGAGGAAGTAATTAACAGAAGACTGTTCTGGTTTCTTGAATAAGAATCATCTTCCCAGAGCTTCAAAGTGCTCTCCGGCAATATCAATTCACTATGGATAGACTCACTGCAATAGAGTCACAGATAAGAGATGCAGTAAACTGCAATCAGCATCTAATGGCAATTAACTTTGATACTGAGAAGGCTTATGACATGATTTGGGAACCCCACATAATCAAGATATGTAGTCATTTCACACATCAAGCCAAATGTGATCTACTTCATCAATAATTTTCTTTCAGAACGTTACATTGAATTATAATGTTATAATGGTGTTTTACCTAAATGCACAAAACTTGAGAATGGGTCACCTCAAGGCTCTGTTTTCAGTATTACTAGTTTTAATAGACATTAGTGACATCCTCAACAGCACCTCTCCTCTTGTAAAAGCCCACCTTTTTCCGACGATCTCCTTATGCACTGTAAAGATAATTCACCTCTCCACAACCAGAGCGCTCCTCCAAAATGCTGTATTACTCGTCAGCTCCTGGGCACGAGAAACAGGCATCAAGTTTTCATCTAAAAAATCTGAATGCATCTGCTTTACAACTACCCTCACAAACTCACCATATCAAAAGTATTTCTTAATGGTGCGTCTATCCCAAAAGTGACAGAAATAAAAATTTCGGGTTTAATTTTTGACCAGAAACTAATCTGCAGCCAACATATATCTGCTTTAAAACGAACCTGTTCTCAAAGATTAAATGCCCTCAAAACAATGGCTCATGTCAACTGGGCTGCAGATCCTCAATTTCTGTGATTGTCATTTCGAGAATTGATCAGGAGTAAATTGGATTATGGTGCTATTGTCTATAGTTCTGCCATAGCGGATAGAAGAGATAGTGTGAGCTCTTCGGGAGTTACTATGGTTCGCTCGCAAGATGGCACTGGTGTCGCGGTCGCTTTACTTTAGTTCACGAATGCATGGTGAAAATGGGTTTCATATTATCAGTTAGCATTTTAAATACCTAAAATCGTAAGCAGGAATATTGGAAATACTGTTTTGAAACATCGTCTTTCCTTGACACATAATATAGGATGGTATTTTACAATAATGGGTATTATAATTAACAAAGAACAGTGGGAAATATCTGCTTACATGATTTTACGCTGAAAAATTAAACCATAATGCAAATTATGTATTTTTAAGCATTGTATCTAGAACCAGCTTTTGTTTTTTACTTAAATAATTTAAATTGCGTTTATGTTCGCAACAATTAGTAGCGAATTTCTTTTCTACTATTTTTAATTTAGCCCTCTCTTTAGATAGCAGGATTTTAGTTCTATCTAATTTTCTATTGAGGTTTCTAATTCTTTTCTTCAGTGTAGCAATTTCATTATTGACACTTGTGTTTGTGACCTTGGAGGAATTAGAACTGTTTTCTGTGAATTCCTCATTGTTGAAGGACGGCGCGTTTGAAATAAGAACTGGTTGACTGGATCCTGCATCTGGTAATTTACTGATTGTTGAATATTACTTTTTCAGTAATTTTTTGTCTCTGTTTTGTGGAGATTTTCGGGATTTATGCATTGTAGTTAAGTACCTGGGTAAATTAGGAAATTACAGGGAATTGCCCCTGGCTTTAACCGCCATTTAATTCTAGGGATTTCAACTAGTTTTCCATGCCCAACGAATGAATCAACTTTCACTAAAACGTCCTCTGGAAAATGTTTGTCACAAATACTAGATTTAACAGATAATTTAGTGTCTTTCCTAGGAATAGACTTTTCCCATTTGTAAAACAGATTTTTATCTTTAGGAGGAGTAAAAAAATGTCTAGCTTCTGAGCAGTTTGTGTATCCTGAACGACACCCGGGTACAAAACAAGTTGGCATTTTTAATCAATTATTGATGTTGCTTGAAACTTACGTTTTGAAGATTACACACATTTATGCACAAAATTAGAAGCAATTTCACAAGTTATGTACCTAATTACTCACAGCACACAACGCATACGTATAAAATTGTCTGTACTTCCGAATCACATACTAGGCAGTTCGGTCGCATTTTAAGACGACTGCGATCGCCACGCCGCAGTTTCGGTCAGTTGCCACGGGACCACGGATCATGCAGTGAACTAGCGGGAGAGCTCACACTTTCTCTTCTATCCACTATGGTTCTGCTAAACAGTCACTTCTGCATACACTCTATCTTACCCAGAACACAGCTCTGAGACTAATTCTGGGGGCCTGTTACACCAGTCCCGTGGAATCTCACAGATCTCACTTACTTTGAAATTAAAGTTGCTGCTAGACCTTCATCTGGAATTTGTTTTAACGTTTTTCCAAATCACTACTGATTATTATTATGTCCAAAAGGTGTACAAATTGCCATTCTGGTTTCGTGCATCCAGCTATCTGAATCATTACAATTTGAGCATCTTACCTGTCTTGCCTAGAGATGTTTATACAATTCTACCTGGGCGACTAAAACATCCACGAATACTCCTTAACTTACATCTTCACCAGCGAACACAAACCTATGCCTCAGCTTATACAAGATTTCTTCACGGAACCTCTGAAGCTCTCTCTAATTACATCTCAATCTATACCGATGGCTTCAAGACTGATGACAGTGCAGGATATGAAGTTCACACTATGAATGGACACAATTGTACAGATTACCTGACCTTTACTCTGTATAAGTTGTGAACTCTACGCAATCAAGCAAGTCCTCAACATGTCGCACAAGAAATTACTAGTAAATGCATTATATAGTCCGAATCTCCCAGTATTCTTCAAAGCCTACATAATAGCTCGACGGATCTAGAGCTCCTTTAAGAGGTTCAAGAGGTTCTTTGAATGGATACCCTCCTATCAGAATATTTCGGCAAATGAGAAAGCCAATGAAGCTACCAAGAACTCTACACAACTGCCATAATAGCACTTCTGGGTACGCTACAACGATGCAGTAAGATATTTCACTGAAAAGATAGCAGAAACGTGAAGACGAAACTGGAACCAGTTGGCATCAAGAAAGTCCTACGAAAGGGCTGCACCTCTACTTTTCCATTGAACTCATTACCACGAAAAGATCAGGTCGTAATAAGCAGGGTGAGAATAGTCCCGCAAAATTTACCTCTTCTCACCTTTCTAAGCAACTAACTTCTGGCTGTGGCTCATGCGACATTCCATTAAGTATAAGTCATATTTTTACTGGATGTACTACAAAATACGTCAATACAAGAAGATATTACAACATTTCTACAGAAATTTCTGAAGCTATTAACAACCTCCGCTTGCTGCACCAAGTTAAACGCTTCATAACAACCACTTAACGACAAATGTGTGATTCTTCACAGGCACTGGACTGAATTAACTCACTTCATTCAGCTGATGATTTTAGTTTATGTTGTATTTAATTTGTGAATTATTTGTTTAATACATTCTAATCTCTTAACATGCAGCTCAGTTATTCCTGTTTTCTTGTTACATTATTCTTAAGTTCTGAATACTTTTTGTAACATTTTAAACTCCATAGTATGTAACGCCAAGATGTCACGACACGTCCTAGCTGTTAAAGAGACAAACTAATAAAATAGAATATAAAATGAAACGAAAATTCTGGAAAAGTGCATCAGGACAGTAAACCCTAACATCATTTGTTCTTTCGGCACATTAAAAATGAGAATTTTTCACTCTGGATGCTAGAAATTTTTGAAATGGAGAATAATACTTTCCAGTCACAACTAACTATAACTGCTCCATGTAACAGATGCATATTTCTAATTATTTCACGCTCCACATTGCAGTGCTAAGGTCTATAATATATTGGTAATATCTAACAATTGAGGAGCGTTTTTTTTCAAAACTCGATAGATGCAACATTTTACGAAATTGAGTTATATATAGTATCTGCATCGTTCTGTGAAATCAGATTTTGCAAAATTCGATTTTTGTCTGTGTAGAAGCTAGGGAATATCAGCAGTTTTTTCAAAACTCGATAGATGCACTTGCTCAGTTACAGCAAAAGTCGATAGATGCAATTTTATGATTTTATAATCCAAAGTGTAGCAACCTCAATTCTATGAAACGCATGTTGGCATTGACTGCCATCTCACTGTTGCGATTCTTGGAATTCTCAATCATTTCTGCAAGCTTTGTACACTGCTGCTTCGTTGGAAATAACTGCAAACTCAGGATGTGCATTTGGATTTCACGTCCATTTCTGCAAGCTTTTTGTTCCATTTATATCCCGCCTTTAACTGCAGAGGTCATATCGGCGACCTTGCCTATTGGCAATGGTGTTGTAACGAGTAAACTCGTTTAACAGTGGGTTTTTCGGTCTTTGGGGTTTTTATACGTTGAATTCACACACACATTCACACTTTCATTCATACTTCCAGACTCAGGGAAGGATGAAGAACAATCTTGACTGGAGAAAAATTCCTACCCCCCTGCCGGGAATCGAACCCGGGACCCCTTGCACAGCAGGCAGGTGCTTCTACAAGCTTTGTTATACTTACATGGCAATTTTTTTTCTTAGTTGAGACACTGCACTGTACTATGCACAATGGACAGGAGATCAGATTGTGAAACTGTACCAGTCGTAGAATGCGCTGGAGGTAGAAATTGCAAAAACAAGGAAAGGAAATCAAACTGCAAGCCAAGGAAAACTCATACTCCAGCAATTACATGTTCAGATAGTCTCGAGTGCACTCCACGAAATCCTAAAACTAAAGCTTCCAAGGAATCACAGGGGTGTCAAAAGTTGGATTATCTCTCCTGGCTAGAAAATTTCACTTATCTGGGAATGCGCCAAAGGAAACCAGAGGAGGTGACAGAACAGGAATATTACAGAAGGGCATTACTGCTGCTATAAAGTAAGACATTAAGAAGTGCAGATGTAGAGAAAGTCACTATGGAAGAGCAAAATCAATTAGAGGATATTTACCTCCAGAACTTAATATCAGAAAAATGTGGACTAATTTTTGCAACGAAAGAAGATTAAGAAATCTACCAGTCTACTCATTGTCAAAATATAAACACATATTTTACAACTTCAATCTTTTATTCCGTACATCACACACTGACACATGGGACTGAGGAAGATTAAGACAGAGGCAGATGTGGAAAAGGGAAACGAACTAAGAACCATGTACAGACTGCACAAGCACTAATAAAGGTGAAAGCTTCCTTATTCATATTGTTTGAAATTTCTTTCTGTGTATTCAATATGTTTATTATATAAATAAAACAAAATATATGTTATTGTGAATGTAGCAGTACTTGGTTTCCAAGTTTATACCTAATAAAATAATCCTTATAAGCATTAATATGTTGGTTGTATAGTACATTATGTATTATAAAGAGGTGAAAATAGATAAAAAAAAATAATAAATGCATAAATAAAAAGCAAGAAAAACAATAAATGATAAAAATAACGAAATTTCATGTCTTAATTTCTCGCTCACGCAGAAAAGTTAATCAGCATGTATCGGCTTTTGAAAAAACTCCACATTTTCAAACCCCAAATTTGCACCTGTCAAACTATGTTATTTGCTTCTTTTCACATTCAATGGGACAGTATCAGGAAGGAGAATTGAATGATTAATATATTTGCTGTGCTAACCAATTAGTATTGCCAATAAATAGAAAAAACCGTTTTTCTCAGAAACGCATTTTGTGCATCTATCGAGTTTGAAAAAACGCTCCTCAATTTTTGAATAGAAAGTTAAATGTATATACATGCAGGGACACGAATAAAAGTTGTGTAAGTGCCTCATTCTACGTTCATAAAGTGCTGTAATGCACACGCCATGTTCCCCAGCTTAATGTCTTTGTAGTGTTGCGAAGGATGTTTTGTAAGCATTATGTAACATGTACTTACATACACTAAAACATAACGCTATATCATATCTCAAGTGTAAAACACGTTTCCACTTGCAACGTAAAGGTCGCTTATAAGTGCTTCTCTGTAGTAGTTCTATTCCTTAGTTTTCTTATACTGTTTGTGATCTCAAAGTTGCAGTAAGAACAACAAATTCACAGTTTCCAACAAAAGTTAGAAAACTGTTTTTACTTTCTCTACTGGTAAGTAGGGGAAGTATTGTATTCCACTCAAAAATTCGAAGTCGAGATTTCACCGGAAATACATGTTTTGAGGCCCCCCGAATCCAAAAAAAGCATTTTTAGAAAAAGGTCCGTGTGTGTGTCTGTGTGTCTGTGTGTCTATGTGTCTGTCTGTCAGTCTGTCAGTCTGTCAGTCTGTCAGTCTGTGGACAGCATAGCTCAAAAACGAAAAGTCGGTTAAAAACCAAAGTTGGTATTTAAGTTTAATGTCGTTCAAGGATGTGACACAAAGATTTTGAAGAAAATAGCCCCACCCTAAACTATCCTTTACATGGAAAATTTTTCGAAAATTTTGATTTTCTTGAAAATGGCTCTAACGATTTTGATTAAAATGTCATATGTTTGAGATATTTTTATCACAAATGAAATGTATATCTTGAATTTTCTGGCTATAGCCCCTGTAGTCGTATTTACTCTGGACGACTTTTGCATAACTGGTAAACCGTTAGAGATAGACCAAATTATACTGTACAAAAATGTAGATCTTGCTAAAATACACAATTTATGTCTCAATAAATTTTCTTGTAGGGTGAACCATTTCGGACATATACCTTGTTATGTGTGTGAGTTTCGGAAAGCTTGGAACTTTCATGAAATGGGTCATCGTTCATTTTTTTATATGTTACGTGTACAAAGAGAACGAAATCTCAAAGCTTTAAAAGATTTGACTATCGCACAAAGCCTACTGTATTCCAATATTCCCCTTGCACCTACAAGGAAATAAGCAATAAGATAATTTGTACAAATGTTTATTTTAACTAACACGAAGAAGATATAGGAATAAGAGTTTGTAAGAATGGTTAGTACAAGAGTAGAGAAAGTCATGTGAGTGCAACACATCAGATTTTTTCTTTTCCTACTGCTTACCTAAATAGTGTAATTCATTTAAAAATTCCATATAGATAGAAAATGTGTGATTGAAGGCCACTGAACACAAAAACACCCTTTCATAAAAATCCGATGTCTTGCATTCACATGAGCTTCTCTACTGGCTCTTGTACAAACTATTCTTACAAACGACTATTCCTTTATCCTCTTTATGTTAGATGAGATAAATATTAAATTTGTAGAAATTATCTTTCTCCTAATTTTCTAGTAGGTGCAAGAGGAGATACAATAGGGATACAGTCGACTTTGAGCGATTGTCAAATCTTTTAAAGCTGGTCGCTATGTGAAGGCTTTGAACTTCTCTTTGCACGGCCAAGAGATAAACAGGAGGGTAACAACCTTCTATTTGAGACAAGTTTAAGTATTGCAAAACTCATACAAATAATAAGGAATACCTCCGAAATGGTTCACTCCACAAAAAATGTACTTTAACGTAACTTGTGTGTTTAACGAGATTTACATTTTTTGTATTTACTCAGGGGTCTCCGTCTAGGGGATATGTGAATGGCGACCACAAGGTACCCAAGCTGAGCAGAACATTACTTCCACTTACTGGTGTTTTGTTCCTCACTAACTTTTCTATCTGACCTTACCTTGGTCATCTCTTGTTCTCTTCCGACCCCGATGCTATTAGGGTTCCTGAGGGCTAGGGAGTCTTTATTTTTCCAACCTCTCCATTTCTCTATAAAACCTTAACCCATAACATGCTGACCTGTCTTGGCATGTAATACGTCCTCTGATTGGTAATCAGAGGATATGGTCGGTGAATTTATTTTGATAATTCTCCCGGTCAGGTCCGCGAGACCCGTAAACCAACGACAGGTGTGGTCCTCCAGACATTCTGGGGGTTGTGAGAGAGCGATGTGACCACCAAAACATAAAAATATGGTGCTCTCTAAAAAGCGGTTACATTTATTGCTAAGACTCTTTAATATTTATTGAAAAATATTGGAGAGCAAGAGGATTAATGACTTCATTGTCAGAAATCCAGCATTAGCTAACAACATCATTTTTTGTACAGTAAGATTTGGACATCTCTTACGGTTTACCATTTATGCAAAAGTCATCTAAAATGAACATGACTACATGGGCAACATATAAAGTGCATTTCATTTGCCATAAAAACATCTCAAATATATGGCATTTTAATCAAAATCGGCAGAATCATTTTTTAAAAAATTAAAACTTTCGCAAAATTTTCCATGTAAAGGGTAGTTTAGGTGCAGGAACTTTCTTCAAAATCTTTGTGTCGCATCCTTGAAAGATATTAAACTTAAATACCAACCTTGGTTTTTAACCGACTTTTCGTTTTTAAGCTACGCTGTTCACAGGCAAATACACACTCACGCGCACGCGCGCACACACACAAATTATTTTTCGAAAAATACTTTTTTTTGGATTCAGGGGACCTCAAAACATATATTTCCGGTGAAATCTTGACATCGAATTTTTGGGTGGAATATAATACTTCCCCTATTTATTATACGTAGTAGAGAAAGTAATAATGTGTATGCACATGAGAAAGAGAGAGAGCGATGCAAACGTCGAATGAATACCATATCCCTTACTTAAATGTAGAATCCTCCTGAGTACCAGGGAAAGATCTTCACGAACTTCTCCTCCCCAAATAGCAAACTCTTCAAATGGAAAAAAAAATTTTTCTTTTTTTTTTTTTTTTTTTTTTTTTTTTAATTTATTTAGATCGATCAGCAGTAAATACATGCTCTACAGATCTGGTAGAACCAAAATAAAAATCATAGTAACATAAGAGTAACATTGTAGAGGTAGGGCAGTGGGCCCCCTCTGAACTAATACAAATGTGATACAGGCTGTGATGGTGAGAATTTACACATTACACAGATAGTAGAAAAGCAGAAGTGGAGCAGTTGATTAGTCAGAGCTAGAAGTGTCATCACTAAGAAGCAGATCCTGTGGAAGTCGTCGCTTCAGTCGTGTTGGCCGGCGACTTCGGACGCCGATGTTGTACGTCACAGCTCCTGGAACGTGGCGTAGATTGGAGAAGAACCGTCGGGCGAGCTGTCGGATGAAATGATGGAGAGGAAGAAGGCCCAGTTCGTGATGGAGCTGCTGGTTGCGTACAAACCAAGGAGCATTGGTGGCGATTCGCAGGAATCGGTTCTGGACGACCTGTAGACGCCGTAGGTGACACATACTGGCAGCCCCCCATACCTGGCAGGCATAAGTAATGAGAGGACGAACAAGAGATTTGTATAGGAGCAGTGAAGATTCCAAACCAAGTGAGGTGTGTTTGTGGAGCAAAGACGAAAGTTTAGAAAGACGAGCCGATGCCAGGGTAATGTTGCGGTCTATATGAGGCTTCCACGTGAGCCGAGTGTCCAATAATATCCCAAGGTACCTAACTGGTGTAGAAGAGGAGAGCCATGACACATGAGTATT
Organism: Tenodera sinensis; assembly: GCA_030765045.1. Classification (NCBI taxonomy): domain Eukaryota; kingdom Metazoa; phylum Arthropoda; class Insecta; order Mantodea; family Mantidae; genus Tenodera; species Tenodera sinensis. The sequence goes on along the minus strand of CM060971.1, from coordinate 58,813,945 downwards.
CAGAAGACGTATAGGCGGTGGTGAATTATAGCGGCGTAGAGTAAAAATCTTGGCTTCCGTTATCTGAGTGTTAATGGTAATACACCAAGTGCGAAACCAATTTGTGAGGCGATCAAGAGAGATCTGTAATGTGTTGATAGCGGAATGGAGTCTAGAGTGAGAATAATATAACACGGTATCGTCAGCATACAGGGCAATTGAGGTTGGAGCTAGATCTGGAATATCAGAGGTATAAATACTAAAGAGCGTGGGTGCTAGTATAGAACCTTGGGGGACTCCTGCTGAAATAGAATACTTAAGGGAAAGAGTACCTCCAATGCGTACTGCAAAAGTGCGACCGGTGAGAAAGCTGGTAATAATGTGTACCAAATAGTCCGGAAGACCAGTGCGATAAAGTTTAAGTAGCAAGCCAGAATGCCACACTTTATCAAACGCCTGTGCCACATCAAGGAAAAGAGCTGGGGTATATTGGCGATGCTCGAAGCCGCGGACAACGTGTTGAGTTAACCTCAGTAACTGGTGAGTAGTAGAGTGTTTCGGGCGAAATCCGAATTGAAACGAGGGAATGATGTGAGCATTGGTGAGGTACTGCACTAGACGGCGATGGATGACCTTCTCAAAGAGTTTGGCCAATGTGGGCAGCAGACTTATAGGACGATAGCTGCTTGGCAGATGCTTAGGCTTATTGGGTTTGTGGAACACAATGATATGAGCAAATGTCCACGTGGAAGGGAAGTAGCCAATTTGCAGACAAAAATTCAGTATAGAAGAGAGATAGGCAAGCGCTTTCTTGGTGAGATGTTTCAATACTATGTTGGGCAGAAGATCGTGCCCAGGCGATTTCTTGTTAGGAAGGCAGCGAATCAGATGAAAGAGTTCCCGAGGACTAGTGAAGGAGATTCGTGATTGAACTGTAGCTCGTTGACGTTGGGCACCTAGTTCATTTTCTATAGCTGCGGCGCTTGGAGATATGGTGTGAAGAGCAAAAGTTTGTTCGTAATGTGCAGCCAAGATTTCACACTTCGCTGCGACGTCCGTGACAAGATTGTTCCCATCGGAGAGTGCAGGAATCACAGTAGGTTCACGAAGAATCCGGCTGGTGGCATCCCACAAGGTGTGGTCGTGTGGAGATATAGTCGCCACATGGCGTTGATAAGTTTGTAGACGGTGACGCTCTAGTTCAACCTTTACAAGACGTATCAAATTGTTGAGTCGTCTACGTAACCAAGGTTGCCGTTCTCGTTGCCATCGCCGACGAATAGCATTTTTCTCCCGAATAAGACGCAGAATGGATATTGGCAATGAATGTGGAGAGTTCCGCCATGGAGAGTGTGACGTAGAAAGCCGTACACAGTTACACAGGGTAGCAGTGAAATGTGCTACCGCGGCGTCAATATCAGTAGTAGTTGCTAGTTGATAAGAGGAGGTTAAGGCATTATCTAACTGAGATTGAAAAGCGTCCCAGTTCACAATACCAGTGATGAGGCGAGGAAAGGAAGTCAGCAAGGTAGGCGAGAGTTGAAAGGTAATCACAACAGGGCAATGATCGGAATCAAGTTCTGCTAAAGCGGTGACATAAGTTGGGAGAGGAAGATTCCTGTGAAGACCAATATCAAGGATATCAGGAGCGTGCATGGGATTGCTAGGATAATAAGTGGGATCCGATGGAGCGGAAATAGAAAGCCCATTGGTATTTAAAACATTGAAAAGAAGACGACCATTGGGATTGGTAGACCTACACCCCCATGAAGAATGTTTGCAATTCAGATCGCCCAAAAGGAGAGTGCTGCAGTCAGGCGGGAATAGTAACGAGAGATGTGTAGTATTAAGCCGGCGATTAGGAGGTTTATAAGCACAGATAATAATGACATTAGTACCATCCGTGGTGGAGAGTTTAAGGCCTGTCACTTCAAGTGCAGGAATAGTGGGTAGAAAGATTGCACTGTGAGTAAGCGTGCGTCTGATGAGGATGGCAACACCTCCGGAAGCCGTTTCAGCTACACGATCCTGGCGATAGATTTTGTAGCCAGGAACTGTGAAGGTCTCGTTCGGTAGAAAATGCGTTTCAGTGACGCAGGCAATATCGATATTGTGCATTGTGAGAAAAGCAACGAAAGATGCGCGTTTGGCACGGAGACCGTTAGCGTTCCAGTTAAGGAGGGTTAACTTTTTAAGATTAATGATATCACGGGTTGCCATTGGGAATTAAAGAAATAATAAGAGAACTAAGTAGCGGTGGAAGTTGTGGTAAAATGGGGGTAAGCAGAGTCCGGAAGTAAGAGAATAACTGAGAGAGCAAATCAGAGAAAAGGGTCAGTAAGGGCGTCGAAGAAGAATCCCTGGGTGGGGCAGCGGAAGAACTGGCCGGTGAAAAAGGAGAAGTGGAAGACGTCATTTGAGAATAAGTCCTGGGCTGCGCACCAGGAACGGTCGTTGGGTGGAAGGCTGATGATTGCTGAGACGGGCGTGGCTGCTGTGGACGTCGTTCGGATGCAGGCGATGTGCGCGGCATCGAAGGTGAAGATGTTGATGAGAGGCTGGGTTGCTGAGATCGGCGAGAGAGTCTTGCTTTCAGCGCCACATAGTAAGGACAGCCGCGATAATTAGCTGGGTGATCTTGCTCGCAGTTAACGCACTTAGCTGGTGTGGTGGAAGGTTTAGCGCAGTCTGAATAATGGTGTGCGCCTAAACATCTGACACATCGAGGTTCCAACTTACAATAGTTTTTGGTATGTCCAAAGTTTTGGCAGCGAGTGCACTGTGGTAGATCACTGGTACGGCGGCGATGTTCGACCTTCACAACACTATATAGCAGCCGGGTAAGATTCAGAATGTTTTTACCCTCATCGTTGTTTGTAAGTTCTACAGCACACAGAGGTAGTGGGTTCCTGTTTCTGCCAAGTAAGCGTGTGACCTTTTGAACAGGATAGTTCAGAGCACAAAGTTCATCGTACACTTCCTGGTCATTTAGGGAGCAAGGAAGATTGCGAATGACAACGGAGAAGAGTTTATCAGCTGGATTTCTAAAGGTATAATATGCTTGATTGATTGAGGTGAAGTAAGATGTAAGAGAACGGAAATCAGAAGAAGTGGTGGCATAAATTTTTAGAATCGAACCTCGGAGCTCAGTGTGAAAATCCGATTTAACACACGTTTTGACATCCTTCAAGAACAATTGGTAATTGTGAATATCACGGAGACAGATAGGGGGAATTTTCTCTTTAGGAGCAAGAGACGGTGAATCTGTAGTGTCTAGGTCGGGAGTATCACCTAAAGCCTGGAAGCGGTTCGAAGTGGGTACTGCATAAGCATAACGGGGCGTGTTAGGCGATATAGAAGCTGGCGCAAGACAGAGCCGCTTGTTAGAACTGGCTGAGGGAGCTTGTGCAGGGCGCACATTGTGTGCCCCATTAGACTGGTCCGGTGTGGTACTGTACTCCATATTATCGTCGTCTTGAACAGAATTGGTATATGTGTGAGTTATGGGGGTTGCTGTCAACTGTGAAGGCCGAAGAATAGGTTTACTCACTGTGATGTTGGTTGTTGCAGAAGTGTTCATTAACGCTTGTTGTGTGGATAATGCAGGTTGTTGATGTGGAGATATTACAGAGCCGTGATGTCCAGGAGTGAAGTTAGTGTGAGCTTGTGGAGTAGAATCATTATTGTAGATTGTAAGTAATGCAGAGCTGACAAGGTGGCCGGTAGCTTCCGACTGGTGAGCCATTGTAGAAAAGATCAAATGTAGTGGTAAATACTCCACTACACGCACTAATCACAGTCAGAATCACCGTATGTAATAACACTATTTGCAGTGAAACAAAGAATACACTGGCGTAGCACTCGTAAACACACAGAGAGGCAGGCTGACACACACGTCCACCCCGCTGGGCTGCCAGCTTGGAACTCAAAAATTTTTCTGTAAATATACTGTGCAGTCCCTTCATTCTTGTCCTTGTCCTGTGCACTACGGCCCTTTGAGTGTAGCCTTGGCCTACCGCTCGACCGCTGGATCCCCCAACTCTGCCCACTACAGGCGTCACGAGCGGAGTCCAGCGGTGGAGAGTGGGACGTGGTCAGCGCCCCGAGCCCTCCTAGTCTCCATTCTTACCGAAAGTAATTTAACTTAACGACAATTAAGTACACAGGATGGGTTAGTCAGTTCCACCTGAGGCTCCCATTGTGTAGATCCGGTTTTGATTCCCTGTGGACCGCTCATCCTGACCTTAGGTTCTCTTTGGTTTTCCCAATTGCTAGACGAATGTTTGAACTGATATACGATTACCATATATTACCATATATATTCTCCTATATCTGGTTTGATGTCCTTTCATCTTCCAGGCACAGAATCCTCTGCTCAAACCTGTCTGTGAGGCTAAGCAGAGGTCATCGAAAGGGGAGGGGTTGAGGTGTCGGCCAGAGGGGTTAGGCTGTAAACAAAATTAATTTATACAAACGCTTTCTACGAAATTTATTTGTTTTGAAGAGCCCCATCTAACGGTACCAATTTGAACCCCATTCGCATAAATTTTAAAATAATACCCCACTAACCCCATTTCCGGTTATAGCTGATTTAAGAAACCAGGCTCAATTGAAAATTCAAATGTGTTTCACTCAGAAATACCAGTATTTTGTCTTGAAAATGTTAATAATATATTTTTAAATAATTGTAATAATTCGCTCTATATTTCAGCGAGTTCTGATTCCTCCTGTACTAAGCTTTTTATTAGCTCTTATTATTTCCCAGTTACACATAGTTGTACAAAACCCAATCAGTAAGAGGAGGATTTTGCAAGCTATTCCCAGAAAGATCAACGTATATATGTATACACAGAGACCCAAAAACATCCGAACCGCTGCGCGGTGTTTTTCTACAGGAAACACGATAACGCAACTGCTGTACACAAGGTCATGCGGTTGACTTGTTTTTATCTGCAGTATTGAGCTCACGCACTAACGTGTAGTTGAGTTATTGCCAGTGTGCTTTATTATTTTGTCCTGTAGGTGCTTAGTCATAAAGTGTATTATGGCTCAGCATTTATTTTCTACTGCACAGCGTGTATTTATTTATGATTAATATGTGTTAACTCACTCAGCTCGCCAAGTGAAAATGCGATTTGCAGAAAGATTTCCAGGTGATCTGCAATTTCTTTCTGAAGGCTAACTTAATGCATAAAATATACAAGACAAACTCACACACACTCTGGAAGAATTAACAAAATATCCACTAGGAAACTACCAGCATTTCTCAGCGTGAACTAAGGCGAGTGATGGATAGTTTCCTAAAGAGGTGCCAAAAATATATGGACAACGACGGAAACCATTTTCAGCATCTCCTTTAAGAACATTGGTAAATAAAGCCTTTAAAGGTAGTTTTAAAAATGTTGTGTGGTTTCATCCGCGCTGTTCTATGACAGCGGCAGTTGGCGACGAGTGCCGGGGACGCGTGCAGGCAAAACACATTACGGTCGGTTCGGAGTCTTTTGGATCACCCGTTATATATATATATATATATATATATATATATATATATATATATATATATATATATAATGTCTCATATTATATTTTAAAGGAAACCCAAATGTGGAAGTGGCAAAACTGACTTTTTAGTCTTTTTTGCAATCTTATTAATTGGAATTTCCTCTTATATGTCATATACATTTTATCATTTTAGGTGCAATACTTCAATTTTAAACCTATTTACAAAATTGGCACCGCAGCTGCCATACTTACAATGAATTCTTACCCTTCACAGACACATGATTATAATTCTTACACACTTTGAAGTGAAGAGGTAAAATTTAGACCATCATTTGAGGAAAGTTTGTTCTGAAAATTGCTACTACCGTTAAGCATGGCAACTTCTCTGTGCTCGAGCTATGTGGCTTGTTTATTTTCAAATATATGTGAGTTTGCCTTCTCCATTTATGCTTTGAACAGCCTTTTCCGTGAGTGACATTTTCTGGCACAAATGGTCCGTTTTATGAGAAACTGTTGAAGATGGTTAAGTTGGATTTTATGATAATAATAAACCAAATAATTGGATGAAAGTAGAATAGTGAACTTAGAAGTCATGCATATACCTTCAGTAAAATGCTGTCTCATTTTTTAAATACTCAATTTAGTGGTGTCCCCATAATCGAAACAAACATAGCTGTTCGCATATCGTAAGTCAGTTTTTATTGCAAATGAACCCAAGTGGGTACTACTGGCACACTTTATTTTGAGCCCTCAGATGCGTTGCTGTCGAAGGCAGCAATAGGACTTTTCATGTCTAAGGCGCATACATCTCAACCATTTTGGTTCTAGTGCAGGCATTCTCCCTATTGCGTAGCGTATATTGCTAGTTGTGTTTCCTCGCGATTTTGTTCAATATTAGTGTGTTGTTCTGCACCAAATTGTTCAAATAGCAGTACTACATGATGTTGGTTATGCCTAATTTCCCTCTGACAAATCCAAAAGAGCAATTTCGCTGAAAACCGCAGGACAAATGACATATGGAATCCAACATCTACCCAAGGCTTTGCGAGGGAAATTGTTTCCAATTTTTCGGTGAATTACAAAATAGTTCTAAATAACGATAAAAATGGCTGATTAACTTATAGAGTTAACCCTCAGGAATATTCATTGAAAAACAATTTGAAAATAAGATTATTAATAACTATAAGCTTAAATGTAGCTGCCATTTCCCATTAGTACATATGGTACATTCAGTTGGGCGTATGTCCGGGTCTACAGGTGAATACTTTTCTTTTATTTCCTCATTTTTAAAGTATTTGTAAGAACGTTTCTTTATCAATAAGTGCACTGTGTAAACCTACACACATATATTTAATCAATTTCTGTGTGTATGCTTATAAAGGTTCCTATACCATTGCACCGTTATATTGGTTTAAAGTTGACACATTGCCTGTAAATGAAGACAAAATAGAAGTTGTTAAATTTATATATCATCGAACAAACACACGGAATGCAAATTGGCGTTAGTGACATGTTATTAGGACAGACAATATGAAATTGTCTGAGTCTTCAAGTAGACAGGTATTTAGACTGGAAAGCTCGCATTATGCATGTCTTACCCAAACTCAGTTTGCCTGCAATGCCATCCGAGCACCTGTAAGTGTGAGTTCCATAGATACATTTAAATTACTATACTATCCACACTTTAAATCTATTACGGAATATGAATATTATTTCGTGGGAACGCAGTAAAAAGTCACGGAAAAGAAGGTCGCGAGATGGCTTGCAACTCCCATAGCAGACACTCTTGCAAAGATCTTTTTAGAAGACTCTAACTGCATGTACCTATATATTCTCGGTCTTAAAATTCTTTATATGCAATTGAGAAACACAACACACAACGAAATTCGTAAGATAAACAGTAACATACATCAACCCAGTGCAAAACTTTCTTACTGCAGAAAACAACGATATTTAATGCTCTTCCTAATGATCTCAAGGGAAACATTGACACTACCAATGCTGTTAAACTTTCTGCTGAAGAATACCTTTGGTCAAAATCATTTTATCTCATACAAGATTATCTGAATGACTAATAACTCTGTAAGTAGTATCTAACTGTTTTAATGATAAACCATTGCCAATTACATTTAACACTGCCCTTATGAGACTACCTGTTTATTATATTGCCATCCAAATAATGAAGGGAGCTACATTTATACTTTTCTTTACCCTGAATATTGAGAAAACACACCTATTCATGCTGAAAAAGCTCAAAATGTTATTGACTTCGAGTATTCGCACATCCTCTCTTCTTTCGTGATATCATTCCTAGAACATTGTTACTCTTGTTCTAAAAATATATCGTATGTGCCATTAATACCCACATTAATATGTCATTAATACCCACGCTGCCGTCATTGTCATCATCAGATACTCTCTCTACCTTTGATTCCATTGAAAATGAATATCTTTTCACTAAAACTCTAGTTTCACTTATAGGACTATAACTGTGAAGTTGTTGTGTTGCCTTAATTATTTTTGCTCACATGAATCTAGTCCTCAACATTTTTTTTTCTGCTTCGTAGTCTTCCTTAGAGGAACACAAAAAGTCCATGTTATTGATACTCTTTTTGCTCCAATCATATAATTGACGAGGTGACATGATTTGATCATTGTAGGTCATACGAAGACTTGCTAAACGTTTCACCGTCACTTGGACACCATTACATGCATTTTTCCCTTGAGAAGAAGCAAAAAAATTCCACTCAGTCTTGATGACGAAATCATTTTCATGATTACACAGATTAAGAAAGTTGTACCTGTTTTTGTACTGGGGTGCTGCTCCATCTGAAAAGTAATATAGGTCTTTAAGTGTTTGAGGCAGTTTCTGTTTTAAGAAATGAATCATAAGGCGTTGGAACAGGTGGATGGCAACTGTGTCATGAGCCATACAGTCCAATGTAACAACCAAGCTTAGCTTGTTACTTTCCTCGTCCATGTAATAAATAAGAAAGGGATGTATTGTTGCTTGTGCATTGTTCCAATGGAATCCCTGAACAGCATCTTGTAGCACAAATGAGTAATTTTCTGTAAAATCACAGATTACAATGCATTCACCTTGGGGTAGTGTTTCTTTAAGGTGCCTTAAATAACCAGATTGTTGAGTAGCAACAAATGAATGTCTTAATAGTTTAGGTAGGCTTTCAAATAATTAGTACAGAAATTCTTCAGTGGGTTTTGTAATAGTTTCTAGAACAGATCCATCGTCAATTTCCATCCATTCCTTAAAGGTCACGTTTTAAATACTGTTTAGGTCAAAAGAGTTTTCAAGACGAGATATAAAGGTTTTAAAACAAGAACATCTATGTGCAGAGATAATGGGGAAATAATAGGGGATGAAGGAATGGTGATGGAAAGATGGATGCAATAATTTAAGTCTTTTAAGTAGAACAAGCCCAAATGTGGAAAATGACAATGGACCAGACAATGAATTACCGAAGCCCACAAGAAGTATGGTATATCAAATTAGGATGAACAGAGCCCCAGGAACAGATGGAATAGCTGGCATTATGGGATAGGATATACAGACTGATTTTAATGGTTTGGGAAAGGGAAAAAGTTCTGGATGAGTGGCAAACAGCATTTTCCCTATCCACGAGAAAGGAGATTGTTGTTGTTGTTGTTGTTGTAGTGTTTAACGCCCGCTTTTACTACTACGGCACCGCAGGCGGTGACACTGATGATACATGAAGATGGAGCACCGGTGGAATGAAATGGCGGGGGAAACCGGAGTACCCGGAGAAAACCCTCCCTGACGCCGCTTCGTCCACCACGAATACCACATGCGGGTCCCTGGGATCGAACCCGGGCCGCCTAGGTGGTAGGCGAGGAGAAAGGAGAGAAACTGTCTTATGAGAACTATAGAGGAATCTATAGTTCTAAATGTGACAAAGTTTTTACAAATGTGATAGCTATTTAGAGGAATATACAGAAGATATACTAGGTGATTACCAGTGTGGTTTTAGAAAGATCCGCTCCACAACCGACCACTTATTCCACCTGAGACAGATACTGGAGAAAACATATGAATATAATGTAGTGCTGCACCACTTATTCATTGACTTTAAACATGCATATGATATTACATTATCACTATTTGGACAGTCCTCACATTCTTTGAAGTAAAACTTATCTGTTGGATTGTCACAAATTAAATAGTTAATTACCTCTTTGTAAGCCTTGATTGCTGATTTGTCATTTGTTAATTCAGGTATCTTACACTGAGCCATTATTAATTTGTTTTGGTGAACTGCACACACACACACACACACACACACACACACACACACACACACACACACACACACACACACACACACATACACACATACACACACACACACACACGCACACACACACAGATTATGTGTCTCATGGGAATCCAGCTAGGACATAGTGCTCAGGACGAAGCTCACAAAATTTACTGAATCCAACATTTTGATCTGGATAACGTTCTTTGAAGAGTACATAAGCTACTATTTAAGTGCTTAAAATTAAACATTTCTGAACATGTATGCGTTTCCCATTCAATTTTATTGATACAAAATCCTTTTTGCCTAGCGTCTGACGACTCACTTCATCACTTTCATAAAACTGTTTAACCAAGGCGTCTGTTGGAGGGTTCAATGTTGTTCTGAGTTTTGGATCCGGAGACAACATTACACCCCTATTATTATTCCCCTATTTCCATTGTACTTACTAAAACATATGTAATAGAACAATTACATTTATCTCTGTTAACATGAATTAGAATAAGTGTTTTAAAAATAGTTTGTGCAAGAGTAGAGAAAGTTATATGAGGAAAGACATCAGAAATTTATTCCTATTACTTCTGTTGGATTATTTCATGGTTTCCCAAAAGAAGTTCTTATTACAACACCTTTTGTTCATTTGTATTTATTCAATTTAGATCTTAGTTTATGCTTGGAATAAAAGCAGTCCAAGTTTTCAAAAAGATGAAAAGCCTAAGCCACTTGTAATTACACTATGTCCTTTTATTAGAATATCTTACCGAATCTCCCTCTCTCTTATTTTTTTTCTTAGTTCTTTTAACTGCGATTTCAAACTCGATCTTCAGTCTCAAGATATCATAAGTACTCATAAATAGCAGCTAAACTACCAAAAAGCTATAACTTGTGGTATTGTTGAAGATAATCTTTGTTGTTGCTCCTGCTTCCGTAATCTGAAATACAGGGCACGCCGCTGTATTATATATTATATTGGTAAACCCCAATATAACCAAGATGTGAAGAAACGCTTTGGACAGACAAGGATTGGGAACATACCAGACGGAGGGTCTTAAAGAGGTCTTCCGTTGAAGCGCAAGCACGTAGAGGTTCAACACATATCCGAGCCAGTTAGTTGATATGCATGAGCTTTTGCAATGTATACAGTGAATATTAGCTTGCTGGGATTTTCCATTTTTGGAGCTCATCCAAAATATGCATTACGATCAATATGGAATATTCCTAGGTTCCTTACTCTCTTGCATACACTCAAGTGTTCCACCAAGAATTAGAATTAAATGTTTTACATCTTATTATATATTATTAGAGTGAGGTTGAGGCTGAAACAGTTAAAGAAACTTTATTTTTAACATATGGGCATATAGGAAAATTACCCTATTATGCTACAATTGCTAAAGCTTGAATGAAAATAATTTGCATTAAGTTGAATTTATTTTGACTATATATTTAAGGCAATATCAGATGATGCATGAATAAATTAAATGGATCTGAAATAAATTCAGGGATATAATGTTCTTCTGATATTCACACCAAGGGTCGAGGGAAAACCCCTGAATAAAACCTATAGTCTCACGATTTAAGCCAGGAGTCATGGAAACCTGTCCCACTGATTTAGATATTATTGGAAATCCTGTTTTATTTTTCGTTTTTTTAACCCTAGCCATTCTGTAAGATCTGCTATAAATTTCTTAGCAACATGATATAATGACATCAAGAATAGGTGCTCGGAGCAGCACAACGTTTCTTATGTCTAATATGAAATAAGCAGTTTTATAATTAATTGCATATACGTATTTGAGTGACTGTTGACTGACTATTATACAAGGTAAATGGTAGGTCTTGTCCCCGCCCCTGCATTGAAGCCTCTTCGGCTTTTGTGCAGCTTTATTCTCCTAATAAATAAAGTCTACACACTTAAAATGGTTATTTAGGCCTCTTATTAGTTTTTATGTGATGCTATATCTTCCCCTGGGTTTATACCTCCGAAGGTTGTATCTATTTTTAATAAATGCTCTACATTAGAATATTAATCCTTTTCATTAAAAATTGGCACTTAGGTTCATTTTTACAATACCTTAGTTTCTGAACATGTTTTCTTGTCTCTTACTTAGTTTTAGGAATTCAGTTCCTTCATCATGAGTTCACCATGATTTTGTACTGGAGTGTTCCTTCAGCATTTAGCATGCTGGTCTCTAGTCCATTTTTGTAACGCCATTTTTGATCTGAGATATCTAGTACAGGTTCGGGCACTATAAAAGCTCTATTTGACCCTTTCCTGGCAAATCTGTCGGTATTTTCAATGTCTCCAGTCTCAGAATGACCTGGGATTAATGCCAAGATAACCAGATTGTATTTTATTTCTCCAGTCGGTTTAAAGCTTCCCAGCATTCTACATGAGCTTAGATCCCGTTCGACCCACTAAAGTCCTCTGGAGCTGCCTGACTATCATAATTGGTGCAGATGTTTTATTAAATTATCCCCTCTGCAGATTCTCATCCAGACAGCTTCTAATAGCACACATTTCCTCCTGGAAGATCGTGATATGAACTTCTAGAGGGAAGAATCCCTCCTATCTTGATCTTGCGCTCATACCCCTTTACTCATTCTCGATCCATCCATGAACCGTACCAAGACTGTGGACTGCCTACAAGTGTGGTCCCCCCCCCCCACTCTCCATTCTTCTCACTCTCCAATGTATTAAAGGTGTATTTTAGTAATGTACAGTCTCCTGGCATCCAATGATACGAATTGACCGCATTTTTCCAAACTTCATATTCTGATCCATTTATCAAATTGCAACAGTCCGTGATTCACTGCTGCTGCCCTCTCTTGTAACCATATTTCAAGATGAGTTACACCGAGCAGGGGCTCCATTCTTTTCTGTCTGTCCGTCACGGTGGGGATTCCGACAAGTCAACCGATGACGCCAGACTCTGGAGGGTTCCTAACAAGTGTAGACAAGTTCAGCTCGACGGAGTTACAGGTTGCCACAGGAGAGCCGCCACCAGTCAGTTCCGGCTGAGCAATCAGTCCCCTTGGAATGGCGGCCGACTGACCACAGTGTCTCTCCTCAGCCAAGTACCGTATTATCAGAGCGCAAGCACCACCGCAACGCAGCCCGTCGGCGAAGCCGCCTACTTTACAACCTACAAAAACCGGATAGAGAGAATGAAATGAATGAAAAGAAAGGAAGTGAAACAGGAGATACAAGGTAAATAACTTTCCCCACATTCGCTTGAGCGATTTGGGAAAGCCCTCGAAAAACCCAAAGTCATGAAGGTCGACCACGGAAATTGAACCCACAACCTACTCAATGCGAGCCACAGACGTTAGTGCCAGAGCCATCCCGCTTGATTCCATTCCTGTGGTTGAGGTACTGATGATTGCTCCTGCATGTATTTGCTCATTTGTTTATTTTCATTATATTTACGTTTACGAGAGATCCAAAACAAAAGCCCAATGAAATATAGGCACTTAACATTCTCTAGATATTACAAATAGTGTATATTATACCGGTGTCCCAAAACTCCCTTGACCGAGTAAAACACTTTTCAATCGCATTGTATTTTAACTGGTTATTCGTACCTTGAAATGTTAAAAGACGTAGTTTTATCTCAGCTACAAAATCATCCTTTGCTTGAGAATTGTACAGAATCACTATCGGAACAAGATTCCGTTTCGTTATACTATATGTCACAGTTCACCATTTAGGACATGCCTTGGCTAGAATTTTGGCATGGTACAACTGATTGGCCCTCAGGATCCTGTGATCTAATAGTATTAGAGCTTTTCAGACTTTTCAATGCGGGGGATTTTGAAAACTGATTTTTCGCAAAGGTCTACACAATTGGAACATCTGAAAGCAATCGTTAAAGAAGAATGTGAGTCAGACTGTCTCTGTGGTCTGGTGGTTAGCATACTAGTTTTCAAATCCAGAGGCCCGGGGTTCGATTCCCCGCTGGAGGATGAGACATTTTCTTTAGTTGGGATTACTCCCCATCCTCCCAAAGACAGGAAGTATGAGTGAGAGCGTATGACTTTAATGTTTATAAAGAAAACCCCAACATAATGAAACCCAAAGTTACACGAATGGCAAATGAGTGAAGATCATTGCCGATAAGCAATTGTCAAAAGGAGAAGCCGCCGATATGACCTTACTGTAAAAGGCCGCATATAAATGGGGAGAAAATGTTAGGTGCTAAACAACAACAAAAGTTTATGTAAACATTCGGTTATATAAAAAGACAGCCTTATGAAAAATGTATTAACTGAGAAGAACTTTGAGCTATTCTTCTAAATGTTAGTCGAACATTTTCAACAATTTGAATAGTACACTCTGTGCACTGCAGTATTAACTAAATGGTGATTCATTTATCCAAGTTACGTGATTCCCTATACATTTTTATCAAGAAATGTTCTCAGACGTTCAAATGTTTATCGGAAGCACTGAGGAATAACTTCGGAAATCACAAGAAGCATGGCCTCTTATGAATGAAAAGGAAAAAGAAAGATCCATCGTTTATTTACTCGGTCCCGGGGGCAAAAATATCTACTAGTTTTGCTACCAACATAGAAGTAAACAATACTAGTTCAGTCCCGAATCATGAAGCGAATAGTGCTAGTCCGGTTGCTATTGACATTCTATTGATATCAACATTTGCCTTCCCATTTGTATGCAAGTGTTAATTTGAATTCCTTTTAGAATGTTTATCAATTGAAAAATGTTAGGGCGAGTGGTGTAGCATAAGTCATTTAACCTTGAGTAAAAAGATTCACAACTATTTGTGGTTCTTCCTGTCGTAGCTTCGAATTCGGCCCATGAATGTGGTAGTGTCAGCTTCGTGTGCTCCTCTAGCACATAATGAGTGAACCCCATCCTCTGTTAATTACAATGAATAAACGAATGTGGATGGCTGGGAACCGAAATCAGATATAGTTACTGCTGGAACGCAATTAGGCTCACCATTAGCCCACCATTGCTCATTAGATTTAGCCCACAAGGTAGCAATGGGATCGACTTCTCTCTTAAGGGACACTGCGACTGAATTTTAAATTTTCTATATTTTTATAGGTATGAAATCAATACTTTGCACACTTAAGGGTATTTATGTTATAGACTACCACACAAAGTTCCAGCTTAATCTGTTTTATAATACTGAGGGGAATTAATCATTCAATTTATTCACAATGCGAAAATACCTTAATATTCAACATATTCCATGCGCATCAAATCCTACAATATCACAACAGTTGTATTGTTTTATAAACTCTAATTGCCCAACAAACACCAGCAGGAAGAAAAAAGTAATTAACTTTAAAGTAATTAATTTCCTTGCTTTGATGGAGATTGAAAATATTGTTGTTTTTTTTAAACCTTTTTGTGTATTTGATTTTTGAAGCTAAACAAATGCCAGAGTTTGAAACCAAAGAATGAAGTTGACTGAAGGTTTGGAGAATATTTATGTGCATAAAGCTAAAAGTAGTAAATTTGATAATTTTTCGGTCATTTTGCAAACCCAGGGTCCCATACTTACACTAAAAAAACAGGACCGGGAATCGAACAAGTATGAACTGCTCAGAAGGCACTTATGCTCACCAGTTGGCCACCAAGGCTCTTTTGAACTAGAACTGAAGTCAGGTTCTCTCTTTAATTACACTAAAAGAACAGTACGAACCCAGATCAATTACCTTAAATACAGCTATGCTCACCATCACATCACCATCGTGCTTAGATTTCCAGAAAAATAGCCGTTACCTAATTCTCGACTAAATGAGAGAGTCGACACGGAAAGAGGACAGTATAGTTAGTGAGTGTGTTGGGTCGGTTTCACGCAGTTAATTGTCAGAAGTGTAGTGTTTGTTTGTGTCAAGGTTACGATAGAACAGGTGTCAATTGCAAGGTCACGAAGTGTGAAATGTAATTCAGCTTTAGAAGAAATAAACTGACATAAAAAGTAACTGGACTCATTTGTCACAGTACCATCTAGTCACTTTACACAATTTGTGAAAGTCTGATGTACGATATGGACCGGAATGAGAATGTTTGTCCATGCAGAGTTCTTAGAAAAGACGAATATATTCACATAGCCTTCGTGTAATGCAATTTAAAAGCGAAAGTGAAATAAATGTTGGAGGACAAGCTATTAGCAACAGCGATATGCGAAGAGATTATTTCCTCACGAAACCAGCTTTCATTGTAACTGATAACTGATAACGAGCATGGGTGTAGAAAGGCGCACAAACGGCACCTAGTGGAACGCTAGTAACATGTGGATACAAACTATCAGTTGGTTGATACATCTATCTTTCTTTATCGCTCACACACGCACACACACACACACACACACACACACAGACGCCCTCATTTACATTCTCACTTCCACACTCTAAGGAAGATAGGAATTAATCCCGGTTAAACAAAGCTGGGAGTCGAACCCATGATCTCTAGAGTTGGAAGTTAACGTGCTAACCACTAGACATGGAGGTAGTTGATCATTTATTTCTTCGATACCAACTTACAGAATTACTAATGCCCTTCATATCTTTAGGATGTTTACCCCATGAGTAAGTAAAGCATTTACCAATATATCAGACTATTTCGAATAAAAATGCATTTTCTAAAAAGGTCCACTTGTTTGTGTATGTTGCTGTAAAAGCATAGCTCTAAACCTATTTAAGTTCAGTGTGTTCCAGCGATGTGACGCAGCATTTGCAGGATAATCCTCTACCTAGACTACCCGTTAAATGAAAATATTTTCTTAGTTTTTATTTAGTCAAAAACTTTACAACATTGCGTGATAAAATGTATAACTCAACAGTACTACGAATAGCTTGTGAAGTCCACGCATTTTTAATGGCGTTTTATCCGTTCCAGCCTTGTCCTACACACGACTATTGTGTGGAAAAACAATTAATGTCCATTGACTGACCTGATAGTTAAACTAGAAGCCCGGTACCTAAGTGCTTACAATATTGTAAGTAGCCATTAGGGTACATATATGAACTGGCATCTCTTTGTGGGGTTATCGGGAAAAATGCGAGTGAATTGGATGATTTAACATCATGTCGGCAAGTTGCCATGGTAGCTTAGTGATTAGAACGGCCGGACAAAAGCGGGAGATCCGTGGTTCAAATCCTAGCTACGACATTAAATTTTTCAGTCTCATTCTACCCTATCTGCCATGTTCTCAATAAAGCTAGGAATAACCTCTGATATTCACATTCAACGAAATAAAATAAAATGAGTGATAAATATTAAAAAAAAATCTCCCTAAAGCATCCAATTTTAAAATCTTTGGAAGTATTAGTACATATATAGCCTAAGTTCATCTGGTGCAGCTGGTACTCTCTGAGTACAGTTCTCTCACTGCCTTGCACTGATAACTGTGTTTAGTGGGTAAAAATAATGAGGTTATAAAAACCTAACTCCACGGCGCAACAGCCCTACTCGGGCTAAGGCCTACCGCCCAGCCGCTGCGTCCCTCACCTCCACCCTAGACAGGTATGAATGGAGTGCAGTGGGGCTAGGTAAATTGAGTCCACTATGGGTCAGGGGATATATGTCTTGATGCACCAATGTCAAGTCAATAGGCATATCAGTGTACAGTAAGCAGGCATACCTTCTAGTGCTGTGAACAGATAGTGTATAGGCCACTATGGAAGTGGCGATTAGTGAGAAAAATAAAACACTTTATTGTTGATGGTTACAAGTTTCGCTTCTATAAATCATAGAAGGATGGAATTCAACGGTGGACTTACTCTTTAAACTCGTGTGTTACATAAAATTAAGTGAAAATAACGCTAGTGTAGAAAGCTTTCAGATTAACAATCATGATGAACCAGATTTACAGAAAGTAAATAGACAAGAGCTTAGCAATAATTTAAAGAGGAAAGCAACAAGATATGTTAGCAGTAAGCCATCAAAACTATTACTCGGCGAATTAAAAGAAGGTGACATAGAAACTTTAACAATGGAAGGAATTAAAAGGAATTCATTAAAAGGAATATACGTAATGCACGCGCTCGCACTCATCCTAATCCCCCCAAAAGTGCCACAGATACACATGTACTTCAACAAATGAAAATGATCACCATTAACGGCGAAACTTTTCTAATGATAAACGATCGTGTAGGCTATATGATTGGTTTTTCAACTACAACAAACTTAACCGCTCTTTGTGGAAGTCTTACAGTTTATGTTGATGACACGTTTAAAAGCTATCCCAAGTTTTATACACAATTGTTCACTATCCATGCATTAGTAAATGATGTTTGCGTGCCACTTGCATTCTTTCTGCTACCAAATAAGGCTATTGATACCTATGTAAAAGTGTTCCGTCATACTGTAACCCACTGTGAGGTAACTGGCTTAACATTTCCACCAAAAGTGATTTTTATAGACTATGAAGCAGCTATTCACAATGCTGCAACGCTTATTTGGCCTTCAGCTGTAATAAAAGGGTGTCGTTTACATTTAGGACAAAATTGGTGGCGCAAAATACAAGCCCTAGGTCTATCAAACGAACACAAATCAAACTCAAAAAAAGGTAAAATTTTAAAACATTTCTTTGGACTTCCCTTTTTAAACCTAGACGACGTAGAGGACTGCTTTGTCGAAGGTCTGATGGCTGCACAACCAGGAGACACAGAAATACAAGAGTTTTGTGACTACATTCTGGATATATACATTGCGGCAAATTTAATGTTTCCCCCTGCTATTTGGGCTGATTTCACAGCTACCACAAATCGCACAACTAATAGCTGTGAATCTTTCCATTAAATGGTTTGTTTTACACTTCACAGACAATCATTTACAACTTCGTTGACGTTTTGACCAGCATTCATTCAGATGTGTATGTTCAGGAAAAAAGACAAACAAAACATTGGAAAAAGAAACATACTTGAGGGAGCAGATGGTAAAGTTTACTAATAAGGACATACTGAAATTTGACTTTGTGAAAGGTGTTTCTTTTACATTTTTACCGTATGACAAAACTATTGTAAGTTACTTGTATAAACGACTTTAAGATGACAACATTTTAGCTACACCAACCTGATAAATGGTTGCGCAATCCCAAGTCTGCACAAAGTGAGAGGAGAAATTTTGTCACAATTACGGGTCGAGGGGCTCAATTTACCTACTCTAAAAGTTTAGGGGGACTCAATTTACCCACCACAAATTTTTAGGACGGACTCAATTTACCTTGTAATATTCAAAAGGGACTCAAATTACCATCCCCGAGTGCAGTACCGGAGGGTGGTACGTGGTCAGCGCTCCGATCCTTCACGGCCGGTTATGCAAGTATGCATTGGCTCCTCAACGACCTAACGAGACTGAGTGCATCCCGGACCAGACCTCTCAGTGGGGAAAAATCACACGGCGGTACCGAGCATCGAACCCGGGTCCCCCGCGCCAAAGGCAGGTACGCAACCACTGCGCTACGTGGATGGTCAATAATGAGTGTCGCTCAAACTATTCTGCGTGGAGGAATATAATTTTTTATTGGTGAAATAATTATTAAAATCGATTGAGGGTCTTTTGGATTAGAAAAAAGTAAGCACGTACACACATATACGAGAAATACCCTCTCTTTTTTATAAATGCCCGTGGGCAGATTGAGACTCGAGGGCCTCTTTCTAGGGTATAATAAAAATATAATAGGCTTGGTACATTAATACTGTTACACTTTCATGCAATTTGCAATTAAATAAGTACAGTGCAGTGAAACTCGCTGAGTGTACAGTTTTCGTTATTAATTAGCTTTCGAGATTATTTAGCTTGAAGATTATTTAGCTCGCAGTATTTTGCCTAACATTCATAGTAAAGAACATCAATGGGTTAATACCGTATATTACTGTAAAGATAAACTGCAAACGCTGACTAGCAATAACTGCAGTCACAACAAATTGTGGGTTACAGAGCTGCGTGCCCAGCAAAGGTGCAGATGTTCAGCCGGTTCGCACCAGTTCGCGCGAACCGGTTGTCCACTTTCTCATAGGCTCATCGGACCGGTAGTTAAATCATAGCTATTCCAAGTTCAAGTCGTTTACTGTGCTCAAATTACACGACAATAGCATCCAATTAATTTAAAACCAAAGTTTTCGACTTTTTCCCTTGCTAGCTATCAGAAAAGAAATAGCAGAAAGTGTAATGCACCTTCACTCAACATAAACGTTGGAAATGTATGATTTAGTTAGGATATAACTCGGAAATTACTTACCACCATCATTATATTCTTAAACGAAAGCTTGATCATTATTCCAGAACTATTTATAAATTTCAATAAAAGACAAAAATAGGATTGTCCAAATTTGGATTAATCATATGCAGAATCATTTCTATTCTCTGTACTGGATGGTGTTCAGGAAAGCAAATGATGAGCTGAAGGGGTAAAACATCCCCTACTATTTATTACGGTGGTTAGATTTATTGCACACCGAAGCCAATACACACTTATTTTTACTACCAATACTTAGTTATAGTAGGGAGAGGAGGTATTGTATTCAGCACAAAAATTCCATTTAGAAATTTCAACGTTGGTACCTACCTGAAATAAATACATAAGAATACTTACGAATTGTAATGGGTAGAGAAAGTTATATGGCTACGTTCCATGTTATACTTTCTCTACCACCAACCTGTAGAAGGTAGATATATCTCATCAAAAAATTCGATATC